>CM046458.1:23715876-24349248 GCA_025506515.1 Flaveria trinervia
GGTGAAGGAATGGTATATGATGGAATAATATGTTTTGATAAAATAAACTTCTGTGAACAGTTGAACTTTAATCTCCTAAGTGTTTCATAAATATTTGATAAATCATATTCTTCTTTATTTGATGACTCTTATTGCTATATTTCAATGCCAGGATTTCATATTAGCAAGGAGTGGTTGTCATTAAATCTATTTGAGATAGAGATGTCTACAAACTAGATATGTCTCATGTTAATCATTCAACAGAAACAAATTGCCTCATTGCTCATGCATCAAATGATGAAAGCCAACTTTGGCATAGACGTCTCGGTTATTCAAATTTCAAAAACATGAAGAAACTAGCAGCAGGAAATCATGTAGTTGGAATTCCTTCAAAGAAGTTCGCTACATCAGACCACTGCAAAGCATGTTTGAAAGGAAAACAACATCCACACCTAAAGGGGAGCGCCTAACCAACTATTCGATCTTTTTTCCCTTTCCGGTAGAGCTTCTCATTGACAACAATAGGTATTGGCTGGGTCTTATTACTCTAAACAAATAAACTATAACTCAAAGCCTCTACAGATGTTAGACATAGATCTATTTGGGCCTGTAAACATACAGAGCATTGAGAAGAAATCGTATTGTTAGTTATCATTGATGACTACACATGATTTCTTGGGTTTTCTTTTTACGTGCAAAATCGAAAACAGATGAATTACTAAAAGATTTTATTACTAAAGTAGAAAATCTACTCGATCAAAAGTAAAAATAAACTAGAAGGGATTATGGAACAAAATTCAAAAATGCTAATGTTGACAGTTGTTGTGCAGGAAAAGGGATAGCATATTAGTTTAGTGCTCCTCGGACTCCATGTTAGGGCCGTGTACTAGACGGAGTACTAACTGATTTATGTGTATACTAACTCAAATAGTGCGGAATCCTATTTGATTGGCGATCCAAATAGTGAGAACACATGAGGAATCGATCTTAGATTGAATCTAAACATTAAGAACGATTACAAATCGATTTGGTGCGATCTATGAAGTTGGAACAGGTTCTATGAAGTCTCTAGACGGCTAGGGTAGGAGTAGGAGTCAAAATATTCAAAGTGTTACGTTTTTCTGTGAATTAAGCTGTATTTATAGGTTAGGGTTAGTCAATAGTATGACTGGACCATTAGCATGGTTCAGTCGTGCGACTAAAGCATGCGACTGAGTCAATCACACGACTGACGGTTCAGTCGTGCGACTGGTCCATTAGCATGAAGTATTCATTTGTATGAACCATTAGCGTGGTCCATTCGCATGAAAACTTCATACGACTAAGTTTGAATTTGTTTCTCAATCATTACTTGACTAAGATCTATTCAAACCACCTCAAACCTATACAGTTGGTTCAATATGCATTAATAAATGATAAACATTAAAACAAACACTGAAACATTAAACATAAGATCAACAACCACATATATGTTTCATTCAACTCATTCGTTCATTACATTTAGGACATGACAGACATATTACATTAAGATCGTAAACTAGGTACATATGGATCAACAAACTCCCCCTTGGACCTAGTTTCCTTCATTGTCTGGCATCCTTCATTAGCTCGTCAAACTTCTTATGCCTCTCCTCGACTGTGACTCCAGCATGTATCTTGAATGCAAAACATAGTCTTATCACGTTCTGAAACTGGAGGGCCTGTACAATATCCTGCGGATCATAGAATAATGGCCACCTGTGTAAAGTATAAACATCACTAGCTAATAGGTTGGTTAGCCACATTAGGTCAAATACCTCAATGGTCTCCATTTGACGCTCTTTTTGTAACACTATGGTCGCTTCTCCTGTTCTCCAGTCATAATGCCACCACTTGAAGTGGGAAGTGAAGTCCTGTGGCATTTCCCTATGTGGATGTTTGACAAAATGCGCGGAGGACACCACTTCAGCACCACTTTGGGTTTCCCGGTCCTTGGGTCCATCTCCGACCTTCGAATGTACCTCGTAGGTTGTTAACGCTTGAAGTTAACCCATCGAGTGTGGTATTCTTTCTTCCACGCAGCTTCAAACCAGCTTGACATCTTCCTCGAGTCAGTATACAACAGGTTCAGGCATGCCAACTGGTTGAGCTCAAAACTAAGGAGAGTCTTCAGATCAAGTGGAAATCTGACGTACTCGATTCCCTTCTCCCTCTTCACAGCATACACGTTTAGATCCTCAAAGTAAGCCCACGCTATAATCTTTCCAGACACCTTTAGATGCTTCTTTACTTTGTAGAGCTTGGCGTAGGCACTTGGCTTTGGCGCTGTGCGTTGGGCATGGTGTCTACAAAACAAGCCACCCATTCAGCCTTTTTGATCTCAACATCAGCGTCCGAGGCTTGGACTTGGCTTTCTGATTTCTCGGCCTCCTCTCCGTCGTATCCCGCTTAGAATACATATCACTGTCAAGAGTATCCCTAAAATTAGGAACCACATTTCCCTCTCGATCAGTATATTCTAGATAGTCTTGTGCTGTGATGTCTTTAATCTCTATCTCATCCATATCGTTTAGCTCGTCATCACTAATAGCATCGACAGTAGGGGCATCCTTAACCAATTCATTTGGGTTTAACCAGAACATTTCTGCGAGTTGCTCATCAGTAAGGTTGTGGATAATTTCTCCTTCTTTGGGAGTATAGCTTACTGACCTCCAGACAATCCCTTACAGATCAAGTATCATTGTGAGTTGAGATTTGATCTGCTGAAGGGGAGCAACATCGTATTCATCTCGCTGATATTGTGGATATGCTTGATTTAAAACATGTAACACATCATTCATTAGTAAATAATCAAGATAGTTAAATAGTCAAATATACCTATAAACATTCATTACATTATTTAATACATGATTCAATTACACAAAGGTTCAAATAAATAAACATCTAAGCATTAACTTTGATCTTGAATCATGTGTTCTTTAGCTGGGGGGCTGAGGACGAAGCACCTTGATCCTGTGCTTTCTTGGATCGTCGCTCACCTTGTTTGAGTAGCAGCCGATGCAGCATCATCATCACCCTCCTTATCATCTCTACTTTCATCCTCTCTCATATCATCATCTCCACCATCATCATTAGAATCATCACTATCATCATCATCCTCTCTGATCTTCAGAGGCTCTTCTTTTGATCCTTAAGCTTGAGCATGATAGATCTGTTAGAAGACTCCAACTCTTCAATCTACTTTGCTCATTCGGCTTTGTGCCTTGGAGGTGGGCAATATCATCTGCCAGCTGAGAGATCTGCTGGGATTGTGCAACAGTTAGCTCCATCAGCTGTCGTAGCTGAGCAGTTTTCTCGTCATCGGTAGCTAATAGCTTCAGCAACATACAATTTAGTGCCAACAATTGTTCCTCTAACCCACTGGGATGTAGAGGTGATCTAGTGGTGAATATGGTATAGGATGAGGGACTAGCTTGGTGGGTAGTGGTGGTAATGGTGGCTGTGGTGAATATGGGTGGAGGTAGATGAGTGGGTGGTGATGGGTATGCTGTAGTGGTGGTGGAAGTGGTGTAGATATGTGGTGGAGTGACTTTAGTGGTGATGGTGGGTGAATTAGTAGTAATGGTGGTAGGTGGAATGGTGGTAGTGGTGGTGGGTGAAATGGTGGTAGTGGTGGCTGGTGGAATGGTGGTAGTGATGAATGTCATCCTCCTCCTCTTGGTTTTCATCCCATAGGGCTGAGCCATCGATTTTTTCCTCATGCCCCTTGAGGAGGTTGCTCCCCCTGGGATTCTACTGGGTTTATCAGGTGTGTAACTGGGATCTGCAGCAGTCTCCCCAGACTCACTAAGCTGTCCTCCAACCTCCTGAATACCTCATTCGGTGGAAACCATCCTACTACCCACCGTCCTGGTCAATGGCTCCTCATCACTCTCATCTTCCTCATCAGGAGGACAGAAATCCTGATGGAAACTGGATGTGGTGGCATCTCCTGAGTGGGTGGTGGAGGTGTAACATGTGAAATGGTGGCCCTAGAAGCAGCGGGGCCAGAGTCTCCACTAGCGCCAATATCATCATCATAGGAGTCATCAGATGGAAGAGCAATCTGCTCAACATCTGAGTCACTTTCCTCGTGGCACCACTTACGCCTTGCCGGCGCCACGTAATCCTCCCGAGCTACGTGCCTGAATAGTCTCCTCACAGGGGTTTAACTAGCTTTCCCCTGTAGACTTCATTCTCCCGAGAGTGGTGTCATCCATAATCTCGAGAGATACTACATCGTGGCTCTCCTTGGGTAGAGAAGGAAGCTTCTCATCTATAATCATCTATAAAAATCTTAGGTACATACACAAGCCTTCCTTGCTTTGGCCTCAAGATTCTCAATCAGGTATGCAAATATCATGTTGGAGAAGCTGAAGGGGTGATTCAGCACCAGTGCCACCTAGGCATTCTAGATTTGGTCAGATAAGTCATCAAATCCACCCCTTCTTGATGCAATGCACTTGAGGATGATTGTGTGCTAAGTACTTGAACTGGGGACACATGTTGCTTTTCTTTAGCACCCTGCATTGATGTCCCCTGAGTACTTCATCCTGAGAAAACATCCCCTCACAGTCAGCGGGTGTAACCTGGTTGGGTGAGCAACATCATCACCCAGGTCCAGTACACGTCGAAGGTCTGCCGCTGTCACCTCTACCTCTTTCCCAAGGATGGTGCTCCGAATGCAGTAGGGCTCACAAGATCGGTCAACCTATGCACCCTCCCAGATGGCATGATGCATAAACCTGTAGGGAGTGCATGGTGTAGATATCGCTTTTTATATCCTTGATCTCTTTAGGAAAGAAATGATGCGAGCAAACTTGGTAGCACTTTGAGTGGTGGCGTCCAAATGAGCACATATATTATGCTTGGTGTTTATGATCCACTGATCTACCATAAATCTGTAACACAAGACACATGCATATTAGATCAGCACATAAGAGAAAATGATTCACTCTAAACTTGTTAGGGATCGTGTATTGGATGAATACTAATAGTTTTACGAGTATACCGAATCAAATAGTGCGGAATCCTATTTGATTGGCGATCCAATAAGTGAGAATGCACGTAGAATTAATTAAAGATTGAATCTACACATTAAGAACGATTAGCAATCGATCTACTGCTATCTATGAAGTTGAAACAAGTTACTAGAGGTCTCTGAACAGCTAGGGTACGTCTGGGTATCAAAATATTCAAAGTGTCTAGTTTTTCCACATTTTAAGTGGTATTTATAGGTTAAGGTTTCTCAATTATGCGAATGGATCATTTTCATGGTTCAGTCATGCGATTGAGTCATGCGGTTGATCCATTCGCACGACTGAGTGTTTAGTTGTGCGACTGAGTCAATCTCATGTTTCAATCATGCGACTAATCCAGTCTCCTGGTTCATTCGTACGACTGGTTCATTAGCATGAAGTTGTTCATCCGTATGGTCCATTAGCATAGGCCAATCGCATGAGAACTTCACATGGTTAAGTTTGAATATGTTTCATAGTCATTAATTGATTTTGTTTTTATTCAAACAACTACAACGTATATAGTTAAGTCAATAAGCGTTATTACATACCACCAATGAAATATTCAACATTATATAAGCACAACCACATATTGTATTTCATTAAGTACCCGTACAATTACATATGTGTAAGACAAAAGAAACATATTACATTAAGTTTAGAAACTAGGGACACATGTATTTACAAACTCCCCCTTGGACCAAGTTTCATCTAATGTCTTACATCCTTCATGAGTTCCTCAAACTTCTTGTACTTCTCTTCTCTAGTGAGTCTAGCATGTATCTCAAAATCAAAACAGAGTCTTATAACGTTCTGAAATTGTAAAGCTTGTACAATATCTTGAGAGTCATAGAATAATGGCCACTTGTACAATGTATAAACATCATCTGCAAACAAGTTTGTAAGCCACATTGGGTCAAACACCCTTATGGTTTCCATTACACCATTCTTGTTCCAAACTATGACTGCCTCTCCTATCCTCCAATCATAGTACCACCATTTGAAGTGTGGAGTGAAGTCCTGTGGCATTTTCCGTAGCGGGATCTTTGACATTGTGCGCGGAGGACTCCACTTCAGCATTATTTTCGGTTTTCCAATTATGGGATCAATCACAGACCGTCTGATATACCTCATTGGCTGTTGAGGTTTGAAGTTGACCCATCTGGTGTGGTACTCTCTTTTAAGAGCAATCTCAAACCAGCCTGACATTTTTCATGGGTTAGCATATAGCAATTTTACTTTGCTAACTGGTTTAGCTCAAATCCAGGAAGAGTCTTCAGGTCATGTGGGAACCTGAAGTACTCAATCCGTTTCTCATGTTTAACTGCACAAACATTGAGATCTTCAAAATACGCCCATGCTATGATTTTACCCAACACCTTTTGATGATTCTTCACTTTGTATAGCTTGGTGTAGACAGTTGACGTTGAAGCACTGCGTTGGGCTCGTATTTTTTCAAAGCATGTAGCCTACCCAGTCTTTCGGATATTGACTTCAGCTTCCGAGCTTGGGCTGTATCTTCTTTCTTATCAGACTCTTCTTCCATTTTATCCAGAGTCTCAAAAGTTTCATTGACAAGGTTGTCGCCCAGATTGGGAACACCATTACCTTCAATGTTAGTGTACTCTGGATAGTGTTGGTCCATGACATCTTCGTTCCGATCACATTAACATCGTTGAGCTCGTCGTCACTTTCCACTTGGACAGTTGGAATGTCTTTCATGATCTCATCTGGATTGAGTCGGAATATTTCAGCAAGTTGCTCATCTGTGAGATCATGAATTATCTCTTCTTCTTCATGAGTGTAATTCACTAATCTCCTGACTATACCCTGCAGATCAAGAATCATTGTGAGCTGAGTCTTTATCTATTGGAGGGGAGCAACATCATATTCATCTCTTTGATAGTTTGGATCCGCTTGATTTAAACATGTAACAGAACAACCATTAGTCAACAATCAAAGTAGTAAACATCAACAATAAATATAACATTAATTACATTAATTTGATACAAGATTCAAATACACATGATTTAATAACATAAACAACTAAGCATTACTCTTGTCTTGTATCAAGTGCTCCTCTGCTGACGGGGCTGAGGTGGAGGCACCTTGGTCCTGAGCTCTCTTAGTCCTCCTTTCACTTGCAGATGTGGCACCCACACCAGATGTATCATCATCATCGTCATCAACATCTTCATCATCATCATCACCAGCATCAGTATCATCTCCTTGCTCATCACTATCATTATCATCATCATCACTGTCATCATCATCACCATCATCTCCATCTCCCTCTTTGATCTTTATTGGCTCATCTTTAGATCCTTTGAGATTCAGCATGATGGTCTTGTAGGTAGTCTCCAACTCCTCTATCCTTTTGGCTGATTGGACATGTTGCTCCTGGAGTCGGGACATCTCTGAGCTCTGTGCAGCAATCTGCTGTGCCTGTTGCTCAATCAGCTGAGCCTGTTAAGATATCTGCTATGATATCTACTAAGATTATGCAACAGTAAGATCTAGTAGCTGATGAATCTGGGCAGTCTTCTCGTCTTCGGCTGCCAATAGCTTCAGCACCATACGGCTAAGTGCCGAGAGCTATTCCTCTACCCCACTAGAAGGTAGAGAGGATCCAGATCGATAGGATGGGTAAGATGACGGTCCTACATGGTGGCTAGTGGTGGTGGTGGTGGCAGTGGTGAAGATTGGGGGTGGTATAGATGAAGGTGGTGGTGGAATGGTGAAGATTGGGGGTGGTATAGATGAAGGTGGTGGTGGAATGGTGAAGATTGGGGGTGGTATAGATGAAGGTGGTGGTGGAGAGGTTGTGGTAGTGGTGTGTGAGGTGGTAGATAATGTGGTGGATGGGATGGTGGTAGTGGGTGGAGTGGTGGAAGTGGTGGTAGTAGTGGTGGTGGTGATGAAGGTCATCCTCCTCCTCTTCTTCTTCAACCCGTGGGGCTGAGCCATCCTTTTCATCCTCAAGCCCCTCGAGGTGGATGCTCCCCCTGCAACATTGCTGGACTGATTGGGGCCATAAGTAGGATCAGTGTCAGCCTCCCCCAACTCGCCAGGGCATCCTCCAACCTCCCGAATACCTCGGTCGGTGGCAACCACCCGGCTCCCCACAGTACGAGTTAGGGGCTCCTCATTCGTATCCTCCTCCTCATCAAGACGAAAGTCCTGATGGAACCCTGTAGCCTCTGCTCCACCTTGGGTGGATGCTGGAGATGCTATATATCAGTAGCGGGGGCCCTCAGTTGAATGGGCCCTGCATCTCCACCATCACCGCTGTCATTTTCGTCGGAGTCATCTTCAGGGAGCTCCAGTTGCTCCACATCCGAGTCACTGTCTACGTGACGCCATTTACGCCTCCCCGGCACCACGTAGTCCACCTTGGCTAGATGGCTGACGAGTCTCTTTACTGGGGGTTTGACCTGCTTTCCCCAGTAAACCTTCATACGACCCATTGTCGTATCGTCCATAATCTCCAATGCCACAACTTCGTGGCTCTCCTTGGGTAGTGTGGGTGGCTTCTCATCAAAGATCATTTGTAGAAACCTAGGGTACATGCAGAAACCCTCTTTGCCCTTCGCCTACAAGTTCTCTATCAGGTAGGAGAAGATCATGGTAGAAAAGCTAAAAGGGTGGTTCCGAACCAGTGTCACGTAGGCATTTTGAATCTGGTCTGATAGGTCATAGAACCCACCCCTTCGTGAAGCCAAGCACCAGAGGATGACATGTGCCAAGTACATGTACTGGGGACACATGTTGCTCTTGTTGAGCACCCCTGCATTGATACCCCCAGCGTACTTCATCCTCATGAAGCACCCTCTCACCGTCAGTGGGTGAAGTCTGGTGGGGTGGTGTACATCATCACCCAAACCCAGTACTCTCCTGATATCCTCAGCTGTAACCTCAATATCCATCCCATAAATGGAGCTCCTGATGCTATAGGGCTCACGAGAGTGGTCAACCGATGCTCCCTCCCAGAAGCCTGCTGAATAGACCTGTAGGGAGTACATGGTGTATATATCGCCTTGTGGATCCTGGATCGCTTAAGGAAGACGATGATCCCCGCAAACCCGGCACCATTCCGAGTCGTAGAGTCTAAGTAAGCACATATGTTGTGCTTGAGGTTGATGGACCATCTGTCCGCCATCAAACTATAGCACAAGATACATAGACATTAGATAACCACACAACACAAATCAGTTCTTATTAACTTGGTTGAATTCATTCTGGTTCATTCATGTGATTGAACCATGCGATTGTGTTCAGTCGGTTGACTTGGAATGCGACTAGATTCAGTAGGGTGACTGAGCAGGCGACTGAGTTCAATCGGTTGACTGAGCTTTCAATTGGTTCAGTCGGCCGATTGAGCTAATCCGGATGATCCATTCGGTCGATTGAGCCATTCGACCAGCTCAATCATGCGATTGGAGTTCATCTTGTTGACCCGTCGCATGACCTACTGTTCGGTCAACTGTGATTCGTTTTTTACCCAATTCTTGAATTTAGATGTCTTGTAATGGATCTTTAGACTCGCAATCATTAGACTAATAACCTAATAACTTCAATTTCAACATTTTACGTGGTTTAGTTAGGTTATTAGTCCATTTCAGGTCTCGGGTCTTGTTAGGGCCAATTTCTTGATTTTTAAGTCTAATCAAGTGTGTTTTTGGCATCATCACACCATATTTTACCTGTATAATCAATAACGAAAGTCAGAATATGCGAATAATCAAGCAATTTGGCTAAGATAAAAATTTGATAGAGTAACGGTAGGCAGTGCGATATGAGGGCGATTAGGGGGTGATGAGTTGAATGCGACCGACTGTGGCCCTATTTATACTAAATCTGATTTCAATTGGCTGACTAGACCTCAGTCATGATATTGGACCTCAGTCGTGCAATTGGCTCAGTCGATCACATTCAGTCGGCCGACTGGATTTCAGTCGAGCGACTGACTCATTCGCACAATTCCATTCGGTCGACTGGCTCATTTTGATAAGCCATTCGGGTGAATGGGTCATACTCATTCGTACGGTTGGTCCATACTCATGGTCCAGTCGTGCATTGGAACATACTCATGATTTTGACTTTTATGACCATTTCTCACTTAAACCCCTTTTAACATTTGATTAAACGTTATGAACATTTTATCATCTCAGGCATGATCGTTTCAACTTGAAAAACTTTTGACCACCTCAGACGTGATCCTTTTAAGCAATTTGTCACCTCAGACGTGACTGATTTTACCTTTGAAAGCTAATGGATTCGGTCCCAGAATAGGCAACTTCAATTTGTTTTGACCATAAATGGAAAATTCAATTTGGAATCATATAGGCAAGTCAAATCATTTGGGACATGTCATCATCACCTTTTGATGCTCAATTCTTGTTTTTCATCTAGAGTCATTAGCAAGTTTAGGAAATCATACTAGTACTCTTAGATCCCCATATTGATTTGGACTTTCAAGAATTGCTTATCCTCAAGAATTGCTTTCAAGAATTTCATCTAGAGTCATTAGCAAGTCTAGAATATATAGGTTATGCTTATCCTCAGGTTAGTGCCACCGCACAGCAGAGAGGCACATAACCTATCATCTTGTTTGTGCATTTTTAATCTTTTTGCACATATCTCACCAACAACAAAAGTTATTAGTTTGATTGCTTTTGCTCATATTTGGTCTTACGCACACATTTATGACATTTATTCTGCTCGTCACCCCTTATTGGAATTTGTTGATTGTGTTAACCAGGGATAAGATGCTAACCCACAGCTTGTTGAACAACCTAGTTTGTTCTTGAGATCTCCAACAAGGTCTAATTGTCTATTGTGTTGAATCTACCGACATATCATATGTGGTCTAACAACCTCTAGGTCTACTTTCATTGTGTTACCTTAGTAGTTGCTAGTTTTACTATCATTTTTCCTTTTATATTGCTCAGACTACTCAGACTTATTCTTTGAACTTCGCATGTTATTTTATTTAAACTTTTAAAGTCCCAAGTGATTTGTACCTGTGTACTATATTTTCCAAAGTCATTGAATCGGTATCACAGATACGATCTACTTTCTATGAGCTAGCCTCTCCTCCTGGTTTTTTTGTTAATGTCACTAATGGACCTATTCTCCCCCTAAAATTCTAAAACTGTAACCGATTTACGCTTTTTAGGATTTTAATAGGCGACCGAATAACATTAATTTAATTAAACAACTTAAAGTTAAACAAATAAATAAAGAAAATAAAATTAAAGGAAAATGGACAATACACATCGGACTACACATGGTCATCATCAGGAATTACATCACTTTTCTTTTTCACGCCGTTGACCTCTAAAAAATATAAAAAAACGTGGTTTGTAAAAAGCCTTTGTATAGAGGCCAGCGCGTTGAATATCAGTATTTATTTTAATACATCGATTAAGTTCTTTTCAAAGCAATCACGTATAAAGTGATATTTTATGCCGATGTTTTGGTCTTAGGATGTTGGACCGGATTTTTTGTTATTGCAATTGCAGTAGAGTTATCAACAAAAATAGGAGTAGAAGAGAATTGCAAACCGTAGTCTCGCATTTGCTGTTGAATCCATATGATTTGTGAACAGCAACTTGCAGCAGCAACGTATTTGGCTTCACAGGTTGACAAAGCAACCAAGGTCTGCTTCGTACACTGCCAGGTCACTAATCTCCTCCCAAAGAATTGACATCCTGCTCATGTAGACTTGTAGTTCATCTTACAGCCACCGTAAACTGAGTCACTATACGCTGTCAGCTCGAAGTCATCGTCATGAGGATACCACAACCCAAGTGTTGAAGTACCCTTCAAATAACGAAAGATCCTTTTGACCCCTATCAGATGGGTAACCTTTCGCTTTGCTTGATATCTCGGTACATGGTGGCATTGACCAAATCACCATTCTCGTCGGGTGCTACATCATGGTTTGTAGCAAGTAGAGTCCCAGCTGCTGAAGCATTCTCCATGTCAAACCGACTGAGAATATCTCCTACATACTTGGTCTGATGTAGGAAAATTCCTTTTGGTGTCTAATCCACCTGTAACCCGAGAAAGAATTTCATCTCTCCCGTGGCACTCATCTCAAAGTCAGCCTTCATTACTGCTTCAAACTCTTTACATATATCTTCGTTCTTTGAACCGAAGATTATGTCATCGGCATAGATCTGGACAAGCAGTAAATCTCCATCCTTTTCTTTTATGAATAGTGTACAATCAATGACACCTCTGTGAAATCCGTGTTTCACAAGGTGAGTTGAGAGTTTTTCATACCAGGCTCGGGGAGCTTGATAAGCCCATATAAAGCCTTGTCGAGTTTGTAAACTCTGTCCCGATGATATAGATCCTCAAATCCCTTGGGCTGACTTACGTACACTGTCTCTTTGATTTCACCATGAAGGAATGCACTCTTAACATCAAGTTGATACACGTAATTTTCATATACGATGCATAGGCAAGGAAGATACGGATTGCTTCCATTTTTGACACGGGTGCAAACACTTCATTGTAGTCAATGCCCTTGACTTGTCAAAATCCTTGGACAACAAGTCCAGCCTTGTTTATGATGATCACGCCTTGATCATCTTTCTTGCATTTCAAGACACATTTTGTGCCAATCACCTTAGCACCTTTAGGTCTATCCACCAGAGTCCATACACCTAATTTCTTGAACTGAAGAAGTTCTTCTTGCATGGCACTTACCCATGCCTCATCATTCAGGGCTTCACTAACATACTTTGGCTCGAACTGCGATACAAAGCAACGATATGCACCATCATGAAGATAGCCCTTTTCCATCACCGAGGCATAAGCAGTTGAATACAACTAATTTCTGGTCTAAACTCCTAATCTCACATCTCCAATGACATTATCCAAAGGATGATACACATTTAGTCGTGATCCAGGAGTGGTTGGAACAACTACCTCAGAATCAAGATTATGAACATTTGATTCAGTATCTAAGGCAGTAGGAGTCTGAGGTTCCGAAGACGCAGAGGCATCAATGTCAGATGCTTGTGGACTATCAGTTGGGGGAACCTGTTGCTCCTGGTTGTTCTGATCAGTCTCCACAGCTTCTTCATCAGAGGAAGAGTCACTATCTTCAAGTCCTCCCCCTGAGTTGTTAGATGAATCGCCTTGTAGTCTAGATGATGTAGATTCCTGAGCTGGTGTGTTTAGAACATCATACATCATCTTTGTAGCTAACTCATAATCAGAAGTGGAGAGTGGTATGTTGAAGGACTTGAAGAATCCATCATAGTCGAAAAAGAAGGCGGGTCCTTTTCCAGCAGGTGGTGTGGTGTATATCTAAACATCAACATTACACCACACTTCTACCTCATCCGTTCAGTTGTTGTAGACCCTCTTGTTCGGTATGTTGGATCCTAGAAAGATACCTTCACTAGGCTTCTCGCTGAATTTTCCCTCCCGAGTCTTCTTTAGTAGGGTGCACAGAGCGCCAAACGGCTCGAGATACTCTAGATTGGGTTTACGTCATTGTAATAGCTCGTAACACGTCTTTCCATGGCGTTTAACTACTAGGACCCGATTTAGTGTGTAACACGCATTTGCAACTTCTTCATTCGAGAATTGGATAGGCAGTTTTGAGTCTGCTAGCATCATCTGTGTTGTCTCTATCAAGCTGCGATTCTTCTTTTCAGCAACACCTTCATCTGAGGAGCGTAGGCAGAAGTGAACTGCTGCACAATTCCCTTTTCCTTGCAGTAAGCCTCCATCCATTGATTCTTGAACTCGGTTTCGTTGTCTGAACGCACTTGACGTATCTTCAACTTGTATAGAGACTCCAGAGTAGTTGCCAATTCCTTGAATGACTCAAATGTTTCTGATTTGGGTTTCAAAAACATCACCCAAGTGAATCTTGAGTAGTCATCAACTACATAGCAGTACAAGTCGCTTGCGATGCTTCTTGTACTAACTGGACCAAATAGATCCATGTGAAGAAGTTCAAGAGGAAGTTCAATAGAGTGAACTTTCGTTTCCTTATAAGACTTCTTTGTCTGTTTGCCCTACTTGCAAGCAACACAAAAATCCGGAAGATGTAAGTTTTTGACGTTAACTCCTCTCACTAGATCATTCTGGATCAAGTGATTCATCTTCTGTTGATTAATGTGTCCCATTCTCTTATGCCAGGAGATGGATTCCTTCTCAGTAGCTTTTGACAAGAAGCACTGAACTTCATGATTTGTTGTGGAGGCCTTTGATAGATCCATGTCATAAAGGTCCTTATATCTTGAGGCAGACATTAAAAATTGATCCTCTGGGATGACGTAGTCCTTTTTCAGGACATAGCACTCATGTTGTCAAACACTATCATAAAGTCTTTATCATAGATCTGAGAAATAGAAAGCAAGTTATTCTGAAGTTGTTGAACATAGTTTACCTTGTCAAACTTCACTTTCTGATTACCTACTTCCCCTTGAGCTGTGATGTACCCACCTTTGTTTCCAGCAAACCAAACGTGACCTCCTTTTATTTATTTGAAGTTTGATAAGAGATCTCTCTTCCCTGTCATGTGCCTGGATGCTCTGCTGTCTATAATCCACGTGTTGGTTTTAGCACTATATCGAACACCCTGCACATTCAGTTTGAAAACATTAGTTCAGGTTAGGGACCCAAGCCTTCACTGGCTTCTGTTTCCTAGAGGCATCACATAGCATAAATGTAACCAATTGACCGTTCAAGGGTGAGGGAAGCTTAGATGTCTTCTTGTTCTTATTATCAGACAATGAGGTTGATTTCTCCTTTCATAAGCCAACTTTGTGTAAGGCCTATTTATGATAAACAGACGACTGGCTAATGTGTTAAACTTTAGGTTCACTATCTCTTTTTGGTGGCGTCATTGAGTTCCTCTTAAAAGAGCTAGATTTTTGTTCAGGAAGTTCAACTTTCCTCCTCGGTGTCTGATAGTAAGGACAATGAGATGCAATGTGTCCATACTCTCCACAACTGTAGCAAGATCTGCTTTTGACTTCACAATTTAACAGTTTTTGCGAAGATGTATGTGACACCCAGGATACCTTACTTTGTTTGGGTTTTGACTCTGCTTGTTTACATGTTTTTTCTGGTTTAACAAAGTATATTGCTTTAACATTTTTAACATCTTCTTCTTTTCTATTTACTAGACTTTGACATGATGCACGTGATAGGTTAACATTACTGGTCTTTTTAGGTTCAGATTTGACAGTTGTTGAACCATAATTTATACTAACCTTTTCAAACTGTTTGTCCAGATTAATACAAGGCATTACCTTTTGCCTTTGAAGTGGCCTCCTTCTATTTAGTGCCAGATTCATTTGATGAACATTTGGATTCTGGATCACTTAAAAGAGGAGTAGACACCACATGATCCTTGATTGGATTATCATTAATTGGTTTACATTTTGTGTTCATCAAGATCTTATGTGGTGGTGGAACCACTTTATAACCCAATCCCTCCGTGTTGTTTCTCTCTCTCCGTAAGTTTTGGACTATGTGTGAAGAACTAGTCCAACTATGCAGTTTTTGTTTTAGGGAATTAACTTCTACTTCTAAAACTACCTTTTGTGTCTTAGTGTCCTCTTGGGTGTTTAGATAGTACCTAATGTCATTAGCTTGGTTAAAGGCTACAACTTATGTTTCCCTAAGCTGTTTGTTCAAAAGGTCTATCTTTTCTTTGTAACTATGCTCATTTTGTTTTAACACTCTGTTAGCTTCAGTGCACACTTCCAAGTCCTTTACTAAGTTATCATTATGATGTAATAACCTAGTAAATTTTAAATCAATGCTTTCTCTAAATTTATTACAGTTAGAACAAGCATGATTATTAAAAAGTTGGTCAGTAGTACTTACCTGAGCGGATTCTGAAGAATCAGCCATCAATGCAGAATTCTGATGTTTCTGGAGCTGGTGATTCTGACGTTGTCGCAGTTCTCCCTTCTTCAGGCAGGTAGTTGACCTTTGGTGCAGTCTCTTCTGAGTTTGACATCGCAAGTTCGACTGCTATATCTCCTTCACTAGCTGAATCATCATCAATATCCTCCACACTAGCTATATTAGATTCTCCCGTTCATACAAACCGAAAGCTCCGGTCCTGTCCTTCATCATCATGAGCAGTCAAGGCTTTGGGATCCTTGCTTGATGAAGTAGGACTGCTAGTGGGTTTCTCCTGATGATTGAAGGAGGAGAAAGGATTCCCATTGCTAGTCTTCTTTGGCTTCACGCACTCCCTTTTGAAGTGCCCTTTCTCTCCGCAGTTAAAGCAGGTTACCTTGGATTTTTCAAAGCCGAAGGTAGTGTCCTTAGTCACAATCAAATTTTGTCTGGTCTTTTTGACAAACTTCTTAGCTCCCCGGACTGGACTGGCTAAGGCCTACTATGTCCATCCGTTCCAGCTCTGTCTCATCCACCTGATCATAATCCTCATCCGCCAGATGGCAATTCCCAATCTTACCAGCAATTAGTCCATCATAGAGTGGACTACCACAGCTAAGAGATCCATGTGCTCTTTAGCTACCTCAACTGTCATATTGCCAAAGTTCTCGGTCTTCAGCTTTGCTGCATTTGCTTCAGGTGCAATGTATTGGGTGCTAGACGACCCTGACGTTTCAGACCCTAAAGTTCAGGCTGGTGAAGGATGAGATGAGCTTGATACAAAAGTTGTATTCTCAGTTCTTCCTCTCTTAGATTCAAAATGAAGTCATTGATGTCTAACTTCGTTAGCATACCATTCTGTCTGAGATTGGAGACAAATGAAACCCATTTTTCCGGCAACCCGTCAGCAAACTTGGACACTTCATCCACCATTGATGTCGATACTCCATTAGTGTGCATCTCACTCATCAAGTGGTAGAACCTGTTGATAATATCATCTAGGCTTTCTTTTCCCATCATGGAGAAGTTTTCAAACTACTTCTTTAAAGCCTTAGCCTTTATGGCCTTCAATGATGCGTTTCCATCATACTGTTTCTTCAATGTATCCCAGAGTTTCTTTACTTGTGTATATTCCAAGAATTGATGGAAAATATCCTTCGGAATTGACTGTGTGAGCAAAGCATAAACCTTCTTCTCTACATTGTATTTCACCTTTTGTCCGACAGTCATGCCACCAAGTGTGAGTTTGACACCATCAGCTCCTACAGGCATGCTATACCCCGTCTCTATAGACTCCCATAGATTGGGATCTACTCCATTTAAGTAGATCTCGAAACGTTGGTTCCATTGTGGATACTTGTCTAACGTGATTAGCTTTGGGGGCTTGTTGTGATTTCCCACTTCATTCTCCAGTAGCAGTACGTTTTGTATATGTGAGTCTCTCCCTGCTGTGAATGCTGAATATTGGTCTTCCATTGCTATTAACTTTAACTTTAAACCAAACTATTGAACTAGTCCGAATGAAGGTGTGCGATTGGGCTATTCGTGCGATTGAGCTATGCGGATGGTTCAATCGTGCGGCTGAACTAATGCGGATGACTCGGTCGACTGAATGAACTAATGCAGATGACCAATGCGAATAGGCTTCTCAGTCTTACAAATGGATGTACGAATGAGTCCAATCGTGCGTATGGGGAATGCGTATGAACTCAGTTGGGCGATTGAGTCAGGCGTGCGACTGGGCCTGTTGGATTTGGAAAATTCATAGGTTTAAGGTGTTTGAACACAAAAACATGAATTTTTTCTAACCCTAATTGCCGTATGCTGGAAAAAACTTAACTTTTTCCATAATCCGAAGCTTTTACCATAATCCGAATCGCTGTATGCGGTAAGCTCGAAGTCATCATCATGAGGATACCACAACCCTAGTGTTGGTGTACCCTTTAGATAACGAAATATCCTCTTGACCCCTATAAGATGGTTAACTTTGAGTTTCGCCTGATATCTTGAACAAATACATGTCGCGTACATGATATCAGGTCTTGAGGCAATGAGGTACATGAGGGATCCAATCATTCCTCGGTACATGGTGGCATCAACCAAATCACCATTCTCGTCAGGTGCTACATCATGGTTTGTAGCAAGTGGAGTCCCAGCTGCGGAAGCATTGTCCATGTCAAACCGACTGAGAATATCCCCTACATACTTAGTCTGATGTAGAAATATCCCCTTTGCCGAGAAAGAAATTCATCTCTCCCATGGCACCCATTCAAATTTTTCCTTCATTACTACTTCAAATTCTTTACATAAGTCTTCGTTCTTGGAACCAAAGATTATGTCATCGACATAAATCTGAACATGCAGCAGATCACCACCCTTTTCTTTGATGAACAGTATACAGTCAATTACACCTCTACGAAATCCATGTTTCACAAGGTGAGCTGAGAGTTTTTTGTACCATGCTCTCGGGGTTTGGTGAAGCCCATAAAGAGCCTTATCCAGTTTGTAAACTCTTCCCTATGATATGGATCCTTAAAAACTTAACTTTACGATCAGGAGACGTCTAATACCTGATTTGACACAAAAGATTGCGTTTTTGAGAGTAAAAACACAATTTTTATATCAAAGCAATTGAATCACATGTAAATCTAGAGCCAAAGCTCTCATACCTTTGTTAGGGATGGTGTAGTGGACGAATACTAACAGATTTACGAGTATAGTGAATCAAATAGTGCGGAATCCTATTTGATTGGCGATCCAATCAGTGAACGCACGTAGAATCAATTAAAGATTGAATCTAAACGTTAATAATGATTAGCAATCGATCTACTACATCTATGAAGTTGGAAAAGGTTACTAGAGGTCTCTGGACAGCTAGGGTACGTCTAGGTATCAAAACATTCAAAGTGTCTAGTTTTTCCATGATTTAAGTGGTATTTATAGGTTAAGGTTTCTCAATCGTGCGACTGGACCATTTGCATGGTTCAATCGTGCGATTGAGTCATGCGGTTGATCCATTCGCACGACTGAGTGTTCAGTCGTGTGACTGAGTCAATCTCATGTTTCAATCCTGCCACTGATCCAGTCTCCTGGTTCATTCGTACGACTAGTTCATTAGCATGAAGTTGTTCATGCGTATGGTCCATTAGCATGGGCCAATCACATGAGAACTTCACATGATTAAGTTTGAATATGTTCATAGTCAATAATTGATTTAGATATTATTCAAACAACCACAACCTATATAGTTAAGTCAATAAGAGTTATTACATACCAACTAATGAAATATTCAACATTATATAAGCACAACCTATATAGTTAAGTCCATTGGCTCTTGATTCTCTTCAGATCTGCGCAACAACTGAATAGAATTCGATTGATCTGGTAATCGAGTTGCTAGTAGTGAACATCATTATCTGTACTTAGTAAACAGCAAAAATACTCCCGTCAACCGCAAGAATATCATTATAATTACAGATTTAATTCTGAACTCCGAACGAACAACTTGAACAAGTTGGTCTAATCAATCTTAAAATAAACAAAATCTATATTTACATAAGTTTAAATGGATTTTAACAGTTACTCAAAACTTGGTCAAACACCTAAATATCCTATGTTTAAACAGAAATCTGAGTTTAATAGTGGAGAATAAGGTTTAGAAATTACATCACACGTGTAGATCCTGATTTCTGGATATCAATATGCAAGGGTCCACACATCCCTGTTACTATGTCTGTAGATCAAGCTGCAATTTACAAAACTGCTAGAATACCCATTGAAGATTTAACTCTTGATGACGAAGACTATAAGAAAATCAAGATTGACCTCAAAGCTTACTCAATTCTGACTCAAGCAGTCACGATCGATGTGCTGAAAAGATTGGAGAAGTATGGAACTGCAAAAGCTATGTGGGATGCACTAAAAATCATGTGTGAAGGAAGCAGTGAGGTGGCTGAAATCAACAAGGATAAGCTTGTTAATCAGTATGAAACATTCCACCATACCAAGGGAGAATAAATATCTAAACAACTGCGTAGTTAGTAAATGACTTGGAAATCATGGTACTCATTTACAAGATTAAAGAATTAAATAAGAAAATGCTTCACAGTCTCCCTAAAAGCTGGAAATAGAATGTAACCATGTTGAAAAATACTCTTGGACTTGAGAGTACTACTTTAGACATCATGATAGCCAAAATTGAAGCTTTAGAACTTGTTGAAAAAAGCAGAAATCTTGGTGGACCAAGAGTGATTTAGGCTTACAAATTTCCATCAAAATCTCATTCTGTGGAAAATGCCTTCATCACTAAGGAAGATGATTTTATCTCATCAAGAGATCAAATGAACAACACCTGGTTCATTGAAACAACACCAATCAATCATCCATCAACCTCATCATAAACACCTATAGTCTCTGCTGCTCCTCAAACCACTTGTGAAGACTCAAGATTAGAAGAACAAAATGCAACTTACAATGCCTTTGTTGCAAGCGTTGAAGCCTACTTAGGAGGAAGACTCACTTCTACTCATCTAATTCAGGAAGATTTGGAGGAAATGGATCCTGATGATGTGGAAGAAATGGATCTACAATGGCAAATTGCCATGATTGCCATGAGAGTCAAGAAATTCTTCAGAAAAGGAAGAAAGTGGAGCCTAAATGAACATACAAAACTTGGATATGATAAATCCAAGGTGAAATGCTTCAAATGTGGCATGGTTGGCCACTTCTCAAGAGAGAGCAATGCCCCCAAGTGAAACAACTATCAAAGGAACTCTCCAGGCCAATCATCATCACAGCCCAACTCAAGCTATCACTTCCACAACCAACCATAGCAGTATCATCATTCCCATCATCAACACACTTATCAGAATCAACCCCAGATGACAAATCAAGCTCATGGAAGCACTCAGCCTTTTGCTAGTGCCCTAGTGATAAAGCAAGATGGGGTGTGTGGCTGGAGTGTGTATGCGGAGGAAGTCAAGCCTCAATTTCAAAATCATGCTCTTATGGCTCACATCAACAATGGACCATCTTCAATGCCTACTGAGGTAATATCTAACCTTTGTAGTGAAAAATGCATTAATGAATTGCAAGGTTATAGGGAGCATAACCATAAACTGGCTGATAAGATCAAAGAAGAAAAAGTAAAGTCGGAGATGATGAAGAGAGAAATAAAAGCTTTGAAATCAAAATTAAATCTCTCATCTCTGACATAGAAAAACTGCATGGTGAGAAGTACACTCTTGCAGCTGAGAATGAGCTACTTATAAAAAGTTAGCTCAATCTAAGGCTCAACAATCTATGACTGAAGTGAAACTTGAAAAGTTTCAAATGTATTCAGTCAAGCTGCAAGAGATGCTTGATTCCCAAAAGGATCCAATGGACATGTCAGGGATTAGGTATAACTCATGTCCTCCACCATACAATGACAACTACACTGTCATGCCTGAACCTGTCTCACTCATTGAAGCAACTGAAACTAAAACTATAGAACCTAAATATATAGTAAAATAGGTGACCAATCCTCAAAACAAACCTAATGTTTATATTGAAACAAATGAGGATAAAATCAAGTTAGGTCACCCAATCAAAATCAAAGAGTGTTCAGACAAGACAGTGAGTGTTATGAAACCATCAAGCCCTGTAAAAGCAATTGTCCCTTTTATAAAATTCATACCCTCTGTGTTACAAGGTAAAAAGAAATACGTGAAGTTAGTGAAACCCACTGCTGACAACAATTCGGATAATGAGATCATATCTTCAAGCAATTCAAGCAAATCAAAAAAGGTTTCACTACAAAAGAAACAAATAGGATTACTGAGTTCAACACCTAAAACATTGTCAGACCCTTAGTCTTCATGATTAAAGTAGGGAGTTGGGTTTGATATCTGTAACAAGGAACATGTTGACCAGTTTGAAAAATAAGTGAGAAATGGGTTGAAGAAACAGAAACAACCCAGAAAATCAAACAAAGGTAGTGTTGTGAAACAAATTAGAAAAAAGGCAGAATCTAATTCATCCCCTAAAGAAAAGAAAGTGACTCATCAAAAGAAAATATCAGTTGAGTCACACAAGGAAAAATCTAATTCAAGAAACAAACAAATGTATTATCACATTTGTGAAATTTTCAATCACAAGAAAGATGAATGTTTTTTTAATCAATATTGTTCTATGTGTGACATGAACATTCACTCCACCAAAACTGCTATTTCAACAAGTATTATTCAGTTTGTGACATGAACAATCATAATACATCTGATTGTTACTTCAATCAAAAGGGTTTGAGAATTCCCCAATACAAGCCCATCTTAAAAACATCCACTATCACACATTCTGTCATACCTCATTTTTACAATGATCAATCTAGGACTTCTAGATCAACAAATGATAGAAACACTTTGAAGAAATTGTGGAAGGGTCAAAGAAAACATCTTACAATGAAACACAAAACTCACCTTCCAAAACAAAAACCTACTTTTGATAATGAAAAACGAGCTAAAATTCTACAAAGAAACAGAGACCAAAGATTTCATTACTCATCTGAATCTTCAATGGATGTTGATGAGATGACCCATCCAATTCATTACCAAAATTCTCCCAGGACACCTCTAACTAAATCACAATTTAGAGGAAAATACCAAGAAGTCATCATCATGAATAGGAACGGGAAACCCAAGACCATCATGGCTTGGGTTCCTTATTGCTTGCAAGTTCATCCACACAGGTCTACTAACCTATAGTACGTAGATAGTGGATTCTCCTGACACATGACTGGAGATTGTTCCCTCCTTCATGACTTCAAGCACATACAAGGAACCACTATGGCATTTCGTGGAGATTCAGAGGGTGGTAAAATTACAGGAGAAGGATCTGTGACAAACAGGTTGCTGAGCATTGATAGAGAGAACTACTGTGAACAACTGAATTTCAATCTGCTAAGCGTGTCTCATATCTATAACAAGAAATATTCCACTCACTTTACAGACACTCATTGCTACATTCTGAAACCTGGATTTTAGATCTCTCAAGCATGGGTTGTCTTAAAGACACCGAGGAAGAATAATACATATGTCTTAAACCTGTGTTCTGCATCACCTAAAGAAGAAATATGTCTAAAGCATCGTTTGATGAGTCACAACTTTGGCATAGGCGTTTGGGGTACACGAACTTTAAAAATATGAACAAGTTGGTCAAAGAAAACCATGTCATTGGTCTTCCTCAAAAAGAATTTAGTTTTATTGATCAATATTCAGCGTGCCTCAAAGGAAAACGATACAAATCGTCTCACAAAACCAACCTTGTGAACACTAACAATACTCCATTGAAGCTACTTCACATGGCTCTATTTGGACCAACTCATGTAATGAGTATGTGAAAGAAACAGTGTTGTTTAGTGATCGTTGATGACTTTTCACAATTCACTTGGGTGTTCTTCCTACTTTATAAAAATGAGGCATCCCAAATCATACAAGAATTTATCACTAAAATTGAAAATCAACTTGATCTTAAGGTCAAAATAATGAGTGATAATGGTACTGAGTTCAAAAATGAAAGTATGAGTTCCTTTTGTACAACCAAAGGCATTGCTCATCAATTTCAGTGTAGCTAGAACTCCTCAACAACATGGGGTAGCTGAAAGGCAAAATAAAACACTGATTGCGGCAGCAAGAATGATGCTAGCCGATTCTAAACTGCCAATCACCTTCTGGGCAGAAGCAGTTAACACATCGTACTTTGTACAAAATCAAACTCTGATTGTTAAAGAAAGTAACATGACACCTTATGAAAACTGCTCTTTCATAGGAAACCATTTATCGGATTCCTCAAATCAATTGGTAGTCTTGTCTCAATATTAAACACCCGAGACTATTTGGGAAAATTTTCATCCAAGTCTGATGAAGGATTCTTTGTAGGTTATACTTCTGTTTCAAAGGCTTATAGAGTGTTCAATCCTAGATTGAACATTATTGATGAATCAACAAATATTCAATTCAAGGAACATTCATTTCCCAAATCTAAAAATGGTCCCGAATGGTTGTTTGATATTGACACATTTACAAAGTCATTTGATCAATTTGACTTGTCTGATGCAGGAAATCCACATTCAAATGATACTTCATCAGCTGTAGAAAGAAGAGATGATTTTCCCTTGACTCCTCCTACATTTGAAGCTGATCCCATCAGACAACCATCACAAAACCTTAGTGTTTCTACTGAAGGAGGTCCAAGCCTAGTACCTTCCCACTCAGATGATCTGTCAACCGAAGTTAGAAATCAAAAATAGGTCTCTCATCTAGTTGAAACACAAAGGAAATCAAATGATGTAAGCAATCATAGTGCTGCTGAAGCTGAAGCAAGAACTGAAATACAGTATGAAAATCTTCATAATTTAACAACAGTACTATATGAGTATGCTTCTGACCATAATGAACCGAATGTATCCAATCTTGATGTAACCATTGTTGGTGACTCAATCCCAACCACCAAAATACATAAGAATCATCCAGTTGAAACTATTATTGGTGAACTTAATGAGAGGGTGACTAGAAGCAAGTCAAGTATTGTAACATCTGTTTGTTCTCATGCTTTCTATGTCAAACAATACCCAAAAACATCAAAGAGGTACTTCAAGACAATAGCTGGATTGAAGCAATGCAGGAAGAATTGCTCCAATTAAAGAAGCACAAAGTATGGCAACTGGTAGATCTTCTCGAAGGACAATACCCAATCGGTACTAGATGGCTGTACGGGAATAAGATTGATGATAGAGGGATCATCATCAGAAATAAAGCAAGATTAGTGGTGCAGGGATACACTCAAGAAGAAGGAATTGACTATGATGAAGTGTTTGCACCTGTTGCCAGACAAGAAGCAATTAGAATCTTTCTAGCATATTCTGCATCCATGAAATTTACTGTCTATCAAATGGATGTAAAGTGTGCCTTTCTATATGGAAAGATTTCTGAGGAGGTTTATATGAGTCAACCACCTGGCATTGAACATCCAGATTTCCCTCATAGAGTTTACAAGCTTGACAAAGCTTTGTATGGTCTTCATCAAGCACCAAGAAAGTGGTATGAGACTCTATCATCCTTTCTTCTTGAACATTGATATGAAAGAGGAAAGATTGATCAGACTCTCTTCAGAAGAAAAAGAGGAAAAGATATGTTGTTAGTCCAGATCTATGTGGATGACATTATATTTGGCTCTACAAACAAGCAACTCTGCAAAGAATTTGAAGACTTTATGCTCTCAAATTTCCAAATGAATGCTATGGGGGAACTCACCTTCTTTCTAGCTGTGCAAGTCCAAGAGACAGCAGATGGAATCTTCATCAACCAATCAAAATATGTAGAAACCATGTTGAAGAAATTTCACTTTACTAATTGTTAGTCCATCAGAACTCCTGTGGATACTAAAGTAAAGATTAGACCTGATCATGAAGGCAAACAGTAGATCAGACTCACTACGGATCAATGATCGGTTCACTTATGTATCTAACAGCTAGTAGGCCTGACATAATGTTTGGTGTTTGTGTGTGTGCCAGATATCAAGCTGATCCAAAAGAATCATATGTGAATGCAGTCAAGAGGATAGTCAGATATCTGAAGGGCAAACCAACTCTTGGGTTATGGTATCCAAAGGAAGGAGAATTTAATCTCTATGCCTACACAGATAGTGATTATGGAGGATGCAATATCAACAGAAAATCCACCTCTGGCGGTTGTCAATTTCTTGGTCCCAAACTGGCATCTTGGCAATGTAAGAAGTAGACAAATGTATATGTGTCCACTGCAGAAGCTGAGTATATTGCTACATTAGTATGTTGCTCTCAAGTACTCTAGATTCAAAATTAGATTCTTGATTATGGTTTTAACTTCTTGCACACACCAATTTCTATTGACAACACAACATCTGATTTTATAACTAATAATCCAGTTCAGCATTCAAAAACAAAACATATTGAGATTAGATATCACTTTTTGAGAGTCTGTGCTGAGAAAGGTTTAATCAAATTAATTCAAGTAACAACTGAAAATCAATATTTGTTCACTAAGGCATTTGAAACTAGTAGGTTTGAATTCCTGGTTCAGTCGATTGGCATGATTAACCTTGAGTAAAAAGCATGAAAAACATCAAAAAACAATTAAAAACTTTAGAAAACCACAAAAAGAAATAATGTTTGATGAAGAAAAGAATTCTGTGGGAAATGATATAATTACAGTCGTTATATCATCCACTGTGCTTAATTTCAAAATGTGAAAGACTGAAATGACTTACCAGATATGTTGGTAGGTTCAACTTTGAAGAAAAGATACATGTAATGATGAATTAAAGACTTATTCAATGTGAAACACTCATCACAAAGTACAGGTATGTATTGCTTATCTGAATACATGTGTATGTAGTAACCTAAACACACCAGGTGATGATACTTTATGAATCTCTTTCACCACATCATGTTCCATCTTTGTTTTGCTGAGCAAAGACCTGATGAAACTTGCACGTAGTGTAGAATTTATGATTAAAAAGATTCCCAATGTGGAACACATCCAAAATTGGATGAATAAAAAAAAGTAATACATTCCAAGTGAATGAACAAAAGAATCCTATCATGGATCACCTTCCAAAGTGAAGTGAAAAGAATCCCAATGTGGATCATCATGAAAAAGGATCAAAGTAAAAGAATCCCAATAAGGATCAATGAAAATGAGATTTAATAACTTAAGTGGCCTGGTAAGAAAAGTTGTGAAAAAGTTCTACCATACATTGTACAAGGATGGTTGATCATTCCAAGCTTGTGTGTGAGGTACATATTAAAAAATTAAATCAACCACAAACATGATAAATATCATTTGCATCAAAATATCAACCTAGTATGAGTTAAAAGGATAACATACCTCTAATCTTCAAGTTCATAAACATGTCCACAATTTATCATAAAGGATGCACATGTGTAATGCAAGATTGATATGATCCCAAAAAAAGATATTCTTATCTTCATTATTAAAAATAAAAATAATATTCAAAAGGTTTTAAATCTTTAAAGTTTCTATCCACATGTGGATACAAACTTTAGGAGGAGTAATTTAAAACTTTTGAGTAAGTCTGTACAAATTTTCTTTTCTTGCTTAAAGTATTTTCTTAATATTTTCAAAACAAAACAAAAAGAAAATATGGTTTTGTTGCAAAAGTTATACCATAGTATCTCAGTCTATGCAGACTCTAGGAAGCATTAAAAGTCCAAGACCAGTCAAAATTAGGAAACTTGTATCACTTATGACATACAAGTCAATCCAAGCAAGAATTGACAATCTCAACAGTCAACAACTTCATAGAAAAGTCACTCAAAGACTTTTCTTCATAACATGAAACATCAA
The DNA here is from genome assembly GCA_025506515.1 of Flaveria trinervia. Classification (NCBI taxonomy): domain Eukaryota; kingdom Viridiplantae; phylum Streptophyta; class Magnoliopsida; order Asterales; family Asteraceae; genus Flaveria; species Flaveria trinervia. Next base: position 23,743,160 of record CM046458.1, read on the forward strand.
GTCAGACATATTAACTTTTGATTAAGTTCAAAGTTAATGCAGGTAAGGGCATTGGTTAATGCGGGTGAAGGTAACCCATGCATTTAACCAATGCGAGTATCCTTTTATTCCAAAGAGAATCTAATGCGGACAAAGATTGTACTCTACCGCATTAGTGCGTTAAGTAAATGTGGAATTTACTCTACCGCATTTGCTATAGTAGAAAAATGCTGATGAACATCTCTCTCTCGCATTTGCTACAGTGCAATGCTGACCAAGTGTTGTCAACCGCATTTGGTGTAGTGGCACAAATGCTAATTCACTTTGTTCTATTGCATTTGTCACAGTGTACAAATACGGATAGGATGAAACAAGTAACAACACCACCGCATTTGCTACAGTGTGTTAATGTTGATGAACAAAATCACAAGTTATTCTTTTGCATTTACTCAAATACACAAATGCGGATAGTCAATATTTTCAAATTTTAACTTCCGCATTTGCAACAGTACACAAATACGGATAGTCAGTGATTTTCAATTTTTAACTTCCGCATTTGCAACAGTACACAAATGCGGGTCACCTAAAGGTTGAAAATTTAGACTTCCGCATTTGCTAAAGTGGTGACCGCATTTGCTATAAAACTTGTAAAATCTCATGAAATCCATTATTTGACTATTTACAGGAATTTAAACGGGTCATTTAATACTTTTCAAATTTGAGAGACTTCATAGTGAGACGAGCGCAAATACACAGTACACCCAAGTCGATCATCTTCATGATAAACAACCAAAGATTTTTGTGCGATTCCACTCAACCTGTTCTTGTCATTGATTCTTAACCCAGAGTTGCATCGAAAAACAAGGTTAAATTTCCAAAAATTTCGTCAACACCCAACTTTCGGACTGTTAAACCTAAATCAAGCAATGAACCGAATGATAATGAAGAACACAAAAATTCAAGCTATTGATTTAATATAATACACCTTTTCGACTTCAATGAACATGCAAATCAATAGAAATTTTACTCATGATGAAAATCTTCATAGTCATGTTTAGTGTAAAAACATAGCATGATGAACAAATAAAATGTGTAACAAATCAATGAAATAACATTTAATGAATGGTCCAATCATAGAAACTTTGATTGTTGAGAACAAATTCACCATTTGATGTAACAACAATGACACAGTAATGTCGAAAGTTCATCTGTGACCATTTAATGTCAAACTGATAAATGACACGAGTTTTCATTAAAACTGACACACATATCTTGTATGCAGATCATATGGAAAATCTTTCATGGAGCAAGCTCCATAATGTCAGCGGTTATTTAAACCCTCATGTACCAGAAGCTGAGGGACTTAGAAATATTATCAGATTCATCTCTACTACAAGGGTAGCTTATGCTATCACTGTTAGACCAACCATCTATGAGAACTTCATAGGATCTTTCTGGAACTCAACTGAAGTTACTAAAGAAGATGGTGCTAGAACTCTAATAGGAAGAGTTGACAATGATCATACTCTAAGCATCACTGAAGACACTCTTAGAAGATTCTTGCGCTTTGGTGATCATGCTAATGCACCTTTTGAGCTGGATGATGATGAAATAACCACATTCTTCACTGAGATTGGTTATGAAGGAGAATATGAAGCTAAACAAATTGTTAAAGGATTCGTTGATCTACCTTGGAGATTCCTAATTCACATGTTTCAGCACTGCCTATCTAAGAGAAAGACAGGATGGAATGATATTCCAGTCAACACATCCTCAGCAATCTATGCTCTCTGCACTAACATGCCATTCAATATGTTTGCCTATGTTTTCAATGGTCTAATTTGAAACATTCAAGAAGGAAGAAGATACAAGTTCTTGATGTATCCAAGATTCATTCAGTGCCTGATCAATGAATCATTCCCACATATTGCTAATGAGGGACCAATGCTTGATATTCAATATTATGATGCAAGATCTTATAAATACATTAAGAAGAGAGATCCAAGAAACTTCTATAGTGGGGCTCACTCACTTCTTCTTCCATGGATGATTCAGCAGATAAATCAGGAAGTTCAAGGACAAGAACAAACTCCTGCACAACCATCACCACAACCATCACCACAACCAACACCACAAACATCACCACAACCAACACCACAACCAACACCACAACCAACACCACAACCAACACCACAAACAACCCACAACCAACACCACAAAAAACCCCACAACCATCTGCAATATCACCTCATCATCCCTCTCAAATATCACCACCTCATCAATCTCCAATATTACCATCTCATCAATCACCAACATCACCATACCAACCTTTGCCCACCGATGATTACCCTGCTAAATTTGGAGGATCAACTAGTGCTTCTAAAGCATCCAAATCATCTTCAGATGAGGAGGATCATCATACTAAAGTGCTTGCAAAGAGAGCAACTTCTAAGACTGCTCCCTCAGAAAGCTTTACTAAATCTAACACAAACAGGCCTGATGAAAAGGATAAGTTCATATCTGAGCTCCTACAAAAGGTTGAAATGATGGAAAAAATATTGAATAGAAGGGCTAGAATCATTGATGATAGGATTTCAGAGCTTGATGAAAAGGAGCAGGAGTTGTAAGAGCTTAAAGAAAAACATGAAACAAAAAAAAGAAGGAGGAAGAGAAAGAACTTGAAAACTTAAAAGCTGCACTCAATAATTCAAGAGATGAAGTGAGTGGCCATGTTGATACTCTTGCCATTCAAACCATAGCTATGGAAGAACAAGAAAACATTATTGAAGAACAAGTTGAAATCATATCAAACCTCCAAAGTCAAGTTAAAACTCAGTCTAAAAGGATCTCTGAACTTGAGTTACTACTTGAAATTTAAAGAAGTACTGTGACTGGAGAAACTAAAAATAATGAAGAAAAGGTTATTGATGATGAGAAACAACTAACTTCTTATGATGATGAATAAGAATAAGGTGAAAGTCAACCAAAGAATGAGGAACCATGCTTAGAAATGGTGCTTCATTCTGGGCAATCAGAGGCTACTCACACTAAGAAAAATGAATTTGAAGAATTGATCAATGCTATGGATAGTTTTTCTTTAGAAGAATTCACAATAGATGAAGATTTTTGGGACTTTGTTGCAGACCAAAAGACCACTTCTGAACCTAATGTAGTCATTCCCAAATCTCCTGTTTAATCACATTTGTTGCTTGAACCCTTTCAACATCTTTACCTTTTTGTTTACCTAGACTTGGACATGATGCATGTGGTTGGTTAAAATGTATGGTCTTTTTAGGTTCAGTCTTAGATGTGGTTGAACCTGACTTATATTAACCTTTTCAAATTGTTCGTCTAGATTCACCACAGGCATTTTACCTTTAGATTTAGAAGTGGCCTCCTTTTGTATAGTGCCAGTTTCATTTGGTTTACATGTGGAATCTGGATCATTTAAAAGAGAAGTGGACACCATATGATTCTTGATTGGGTTGTTATTTATTGGTTTACTTTTAGCATTCAACAAGGTCTCATGTGGTGGTGGAACCACTTTATAACCCAATCCCTCCCTGTTGTTACGTTCTCTCACTATGTGTTGGACAATATGAGAGGAACTTGTCCAACTATGATGTTATGATCGTGTACTGGATGAATACTAACAGATTTACGCATGTATCGAATCAAATAGTGCGGAATCCTATTTGATTGGTGATCCAATCGGTGAGAACGCACGTAGAATTAGTTAAAGATTGAATCTAAATACTAAGAATGATTAGCAATCGATCTACTACGATCTATGATGTTGGAACATGTTGCTAGAGGTCTCTGGACGGCTAGGGTACATGTAGGTATCAAATTCTTCCAAGTGTCCCTTTGTCCATGAATTAAGTGGTATTTATAGGTTAGGGTTTCTCATTCGGGTGACTGAACCATGCTAATGGTTCAATCATGCGATTGAGTCATGCGGTTGATCCATTTGTACGACTGAGTTTTCAGTTGTGCATTGAGTCAATCTCATGTCACAATCATGCGACTGATCCAGTCTCCTGGTTCATTCGTACGACTAGTTTATTAGCATGAAGTTTTCATGTGTATGGTCCATTAGCATAGGCCAATCGCATGAGAACTTCATATGATTAAGTTTGAATATGTTTCACAATCATTATTTGACTTAGATTTATTCAAACAACCACAAACCTATATAATTAGTTCAATAAGCGTTATTACATACCATGCAATGAAATATTCAACATTATAAGCACAACCACACATTGTATTTCATTAAGTACCCATTCAATTACATATTTGTAAGGCAATAAATACACTCTACATTAAGTTCAGAAACTAGGGACACATGTTCTACAAACTCCCCTTTGGACGTAGTTTCATCTAATGTCTTACATCCTTCATAAGCTCCTCATATTTCTTGTACTTTCTTCTCTTGTGACTCCTGCATGTATTTCAAAGGCAAAGCAGAGTCATATCACATTCTAAAATTGTAGAGCTTGTACAATATCTTGTGAGTCATAGAACAGTGGCCACTTGTATAATGTATAGACATCATCGACAGACAAGTTAGTAAGCCACATCTGGTCAAACACCCTGATAATTTCCATACTACCATTCTTGTTCAACACTATGACGGCCTCTCCTGTTCTCCAATCATAGTACCACCATTTGAAGTGTGGAGTGAAGTCCTGTGGCATTTCCCGTAGAGGGATCTTAGACATTGTGCGCGGAGGACTCCACTTCAGCACTATTTTCGGTTTTTCAGTTATGGCATCAACCTCAGAACATTCGATAGACCTTGTTGGTTGTTGAGGTTTGAAGTTGACCCATCTGGTGTGGTACTCTCTCTTTAGAGCTACTTCAAACCAGCCTGACATCTTACAAGGGTCAGCATATAGCAATTTCAACTTTGCTAACTAGTTAAGCTCAAAACTAGGAAGAGTCTTTAGATCGTGTGGGAATCTAAAGTACTCAATCTCCTTCTCACGTTTAGCTGCATAAATGTTAAGATCTTCAAAATACGCCCACGCTATGATTTTGCCCGACACCTTGTGATTTTCTTCACTTTGTAAAGCTTGGGTAGATAGTTGATGTTGGAGCACTGCGTTGGGCTCTTATTTCTTCAAAGCATGCAGCCCGTTCAGCCTTTCTAATATTTACGTTGACTTCTGTGGCTTGGGCCTTGTTTTCTTTCTTGTCAGACGCTTGTTCCATTTTATCCAGAGTCTCAAAAGTATCACTGACAAGATTGTCGCTCAGATTGGGAACGACATTACCCTCATGGTCAGTGTACTCTAGATAATGTTGATCCGTGACATCTTCAATCTCGATCTCATTGACATCATGAAGCATCTTTCACAATCTTGTCGGGATTTAGTTGGAACATTTCGGCAAGTTGCTCATCAGTGAGATCATGAATTATCTCTCCTTCTTCAGGAGTCTAATTCACCGATCTCTGGACTAGCCCCTGCAGATCAAGAATCACTGTGAGTTGAGTCTTGATCTGTTGGAGGGGAGCAACATCATATTCATCTCCTTGAAAATTTGGATCTGCTTGATTTAAAACATGTAACATATCAACCATTAGTCAACAATCACAGCAGTAAATATCAATAATAAACATAAACATTAATTACATTAATGTGATACAATATTCAAATACACATGATTTTGAATAACATAATCAATATGCATTACTCTTGTCTTGAATCATGTTTTTCTCTTCTGAAGGGGCTAAAGTAGAGGCACCTCTGTCTTCAGCTCTCTTGGTCCTCCGTTCACTTGCTGATGTGGCACCCGTAGTAGAAGTATCTCCTTCTCCTTTATCATCAACATCACCTGCATCATCACCTCCCTCTGTATCATCACCATGATCATCATCATCTGCATCATCATCATCATCACTGTCATCATCATCTCCATCATCTCCATCACCTTCTTGGATCTTTAGAGGCTCATCTTTGAATCCCTTCAGTCTCAGCATAAGCTTCTAATTCTAGGCCTCTAAATCCTGTATCCTCTGTACTGAGTATGTATGCATCTCTCTCAGCTCTGTGATCTCTTGGCTCTGAGCCTCAATCCCTTGAATGGATGAGGCATGTGTCTCATGCAGCTCCTCAATCTGCTGGCTCTAAGCCTCGATCCAATGGGCTTGGGAGACATTGAGCTCCATCAGCTAATAAGCTTAAAGGCTCTCTGTTCATCCGTCTCTAGTAGCTTTAGCACTAACCGGTTAAGGTTATCCAGCTGCTCCTCCAATCCAACAGATGGGTAAGAGGATCCAAAAATAGGTGGGACCCGTGATAAGGTCCCTGCTCCGTGAGTGGTGGTGGTGGTAGTGGATGTGGAGAAGATTGGGGGTGGTATATGTGTGGGTGGCTATGGATGAGCTGTAATAGTGGTGGATGGGAAGTGTGTAACTGGTGGAGTTGTGGTCGGTGAACTGGTAGAAGGTGGAATGGTGATAGTAGGTGGAGTGGTGGTAGTGGTGGTACTAGGTGGAGTGGTGGTAGTGGTGGTGGTGATAAATGTCATCCTCCTCCTCTTCTTTTGCATTCTGTGGGGCTGAGCCATCCGTTTCTTCCTTGAACCCCTCGAGGTGGATGCTCCGCCTAGGATGTTGGGCTAATCTGGGGTGTAGGTTGGATCAACTATATTCTCCCCAGACCTTCCTGGGCGTTCACCAGCCGCCCTAATCACTCGCTCGGTGGCAACCACCTTGCTGCCCACCGTTCGATTCAACGGCTTTTCATCCGACTCCACCTCCTCATCAGGTTGGAAGTCCGGATGGAAACCTATTGCCTCTGTCCCACCTAGGGTGGATGCTAGAGATGCTATATCAGCAGTGGGGGCCCTCAATTGAGTGGGCCTGCTTCTCCACCATCATCGCTATCATCATCGTCGGAATCACCGTCTGGGAGCACAAGTTGCTCAACATCAGAATCACTATGTGCATGGCGCCATTTAAGCCTCCCTAGCGCCATGTAATAAACCTTAGCCAGATGCCCAAAGAGTCTCTTCACAGGGGGCTTGACTTGCTTCCCCCTGTAGACCTTCATGCAGCCCAAGGTCGTATCATCCATAATCTCCAACGCCACAACATTATAGCTCTCCTTGGGCAGAGAGGGCAGCTTCTCATCAATGATCATTTGGAGAAACCTAGGGTACATACAAAAACCCTCTTTACCCTTAGCCTCTAGATTCTCTATCAGATAAGGGAATATCATGCTCGAGAAGCTGAAAGGGTGGTTCAGAACCAGTGCCATGTAGGCATTTTGAGTCTGGTCTGAAATATCATCAAACCCACCCCTTCTCAAAGCCAAGCACTTAAGGATGAAATGTGCTAAGTACTAGTACTAGGGACACAGGTTGCTCTTGTTGAGCACACATGCATTAATATCCCCAGAGTATTTCATCCTTAAGAAGCACCCTCTCACAGTCAGAGGATGAAGTCTGGTATGGTGATCATCATCATCACCCAAAGCAAGTACATGTCGTATATCCTCAGCAGTGACCTCTGACAACCTGACCAAAAATACTACTGCGGATGCTATATTGCTCATGTGTACGGTCAACTGATGCCCCCTCCCAGAAGGCCTGCTGAATAGACCTATAGGGAGTGCATGCCGTGGATATAGCCCTGTAGATCCTGGATCTCTTAAGGAATGCGACAATCCCCAGAAACATGATGCCATTCCGAGTAGTGGCATCTAATTGAGCACATATGTTGTGCTTAGGGTTGATGGACAACCTGTCAGCCATAGATTTGTAATACAAGACACATAGACGTTAGATCACCACATATCAAAAATCAATTCTAGTTAGCTTGGTTGAATTCAGTCTGGTTCAAGCATGCGATTGAACCATTCGACTATGTTCAGTCGGTTGACCTGGCGTGCGACTGGGTTCAATCAGGTGACTAAGCCTGTGATTGGTTCAGTCGGCCGACTGAACTCATTCATATTATCCATTCGGCCGATTGAGATGTTCGACCAGCTCAACCGCGCGATTGGAGTTCATCCTGGTGTCCAGTCGCATGACCCACTATTCAGTCAATTAAATTCGAATTTGAACCAAATCTTGAAATTAGACGTCGTGTATTGGTTCTTTACACTCGCAATCATTATACTAATAACCTAATAACCTTGATTTTAACATTTTGCATAGTTTAGTTAGGTCATTTGTCCATTTTCAGTTGCGGTTCTTGTAATGGCCGAGAATCACAAATTAGGGCTCAAATCGAACAAACATCGGTTACACAACACCGCATTGTACCTGTAAAACAAGTAGAACACGTCAGAATGTCGAAATTTGGAGTGAAAATCGGTCAGAGAAAATTTCGGCAGAGTAACAGTATAGTGTGCGGTTTTAGGGCGATTAGGGGGTGATGAGGTTATGCGATTGACTATGGCCCTATTTATACTAAATCTGGTTTCAATCGGCCGACTGGACCCATCCGCTCTGTTCATTTGGGCGATTGGACCTCAGTCGTGCGATTGGTTCAGTCGATCACATTCAGTCAGCCGACTGGATTTCAGTCGGGCGACTGACTCATTTGCACAACTCCATTCGATCGACTGGCTCAATCTGATATGCCATTCGGCTGAATGGTTCATACTCATGTGCCATTCGGCTGTCTAGTGCATGAGTATGGTCGATTGGTACGTTTGTCCATACTCATGGTCCCGTCATGCGATTGGATCATACTCATGATTTTGACTTTATGACCATTCCACACTTAATCTCTTTTAACTTTGGTTTAAACATTATGAGCATTCGATCATCTCAGACATGATCATTTTAACTTGGAAAAACTTTGATCACCTCAAACATGATACTTTTAAACAATTTGTCACCTCAGACGTGACAGATTTCACATTTGAGAACACGTGTGGTCACCTCAGACATGACCCTTTTAGGTGACTAAATCCCCGATTGAATTCCATGCCATAGTCCGATATCTAACAAACTGAATTGATGAAATTTGAACAAAATAAAAGACTTAAAACTGAAATACAAAACTAAAACTTGTTTTTTGAGGTTTTGTATGAGGTGTAAATCCTAAGATAGAAATCTCATGGATTCGGTTCCTGAAAAGCAGCTTCAATTCATTTTGACCATAAATGGACCGATTCAAGTTGGAATCATACAGGTAAGTCAAATTATTTGGGACATGTTATCAACACCTTTTTGACGCTTCATTCTTGATTTTCATCTAGATTCGTTAGCAAGGTTAGGAAATCATACTAGTACTCTTAGATCCCCACATTGATTTGGACTTTCAAGAATTGTAGCCATGATGATTGTTAGTATGGTTGTCTTCTTAAATCCATACACAGACTTTTGACATAGATTGGTGATAGTTTAAGGTTCGATTATTTCCAGCAAGCATTTGTGGATCCCACACTTATATGGTAATCAACATTCCTCAGGAGATTTTTGAGTGGTCTCAGGGTAGTGGTCAAGAAGAAACTATTCCTAGAGTTTTCAAAGAGAAGCCAAGCCTCAGGTCAGTGCTACCACACATCAGAGAGGTAGCAAACAATAATTAATTCTAGAATACATAGGCTATGCTTATCCTCAGGTTAGTGCCACCGCACAACAGAGAGGTACATATCCTATCTTCTTGTTTGAGCAATTTTATTCTTTTTGCACAGATCCCACCAAATACATAGGTTATTAGTTTGATTGCTTTTGCATATTTCTATGTGCTTTTTTTCAGATTTTGGTCTTACGCTCACATTTGTCGCGTTTATTCTGCTCGTCACCCCTTATTAGAGTTTTGTTGATTGTGTTAACCAGGGATAAGATGATAACCCACAACTTGTTAAACAACTTAGTTTGTTCTTGAGATCACCAACAAGGTCTAATCATCAATTGTATTGAATCTACCGACATATCATATGTGGTCTAGCAACCCCTAGGTCTACTTTCTTTATGTTACCTTAGTAGTAGCTAGTTTTACTATCATTTTTCCTTTTATATTGCTCAGACTACACAGACTTATACTTTGAATTTTGCATCTTATTCAATTTAAACTTTTACAGTCCCAATTGGTTTGCTCCTGTGTACTATCATTTTCGAAAGTCATTGAATCGGTATCACAGATACGATCTAGTTTCTATCAGCTAGCATCTCCTCCTCCCTCGTTTTTTAATAATGTTACTAACTAAACCTATTCTCCCCGTAAAATTCTAAAACCGTAAACGATTTACGCTTTTTAGGATTTTAATAGGCGACGAAATAACACCACTTTAATTAAATACTTAAAATAAAATAGATAAATAAATAAAATAAAAATTAAAAGAAAAATTGACTATATGCATCGGACTACACATGGTCATCTTCAGGAATTACATCACTTTTCTTTTTAACGCCGTTGACCTCTAACAAATATAGAAAACATGGTTTATCAAAAGCCTTTTTATAGAGGTCAGCGCGTTGAAAATCAGTATTTATTTTAATGACATTGATTAAATTCTTTTCAAAACAATCACATATAAAGTGATATTTTATGCTGATGTGTTTGGTCTTAGGATGTTGGACCGGATTTTTAGTTACTGCAACTACAGCAGGGTTATCAACAAAAATAGGAGTAGAAGAGAAATTCAAACCGTGGTCTCGCATTTCTTGTTGAATCCATATGATTTGTGAACAGGAGCTTGCAGCAGCAACACATTCGGCTTCACAAGTTGACAAAGCAACCAAGGTTTGCTTCTTACACTGCCATGTCACTAATCTCCTCCCAAACAATTGACATCCCGCTGATGTATACTTGTAGTTCACCTTGCAGCCACTGTAATCTGAGTCACTATACGCTGTAAGCTCGAAGTCATCGTCATGAGGATACCACACCCAAGTGTTGGAGTACCCTTCAGATAACAGAATATCCTTTTAGCTCTTATCAGATGGTTAAATGTTGGCTTTGCCTGATATCTTGAACATAGACATGTAGCATACATGATATCAGGTCTTGAGGTAATGAGGTACATGAGAGATCCAATCATTCCTCGGTACATGGTGGCACCGACCAGATCACCATTCTCGTCGGGTGCTAAATCATGGTTTGTAGCAAGTGGAGTCCCAGCTGCGGAAGCATTCTCCATGTCAAACCGACTGAGAATATCTCCTAAATACTTGGTTTGATGTAGGAAAATCCCTCTTGGTGTTTGATCCACCTGTAATCCGAGAAAGAATTTCATCTCTCCCATGGCACTCATTTCAAACTCAGCCTTTGTTACAACTTCAAACTCTTTACATAGATCTTCATTCTTGCACTCATTTCAAACCGTCATTTTCTTTGATGAACAGTGTACAGTCAACGACACCTGTGCGAAAACCGTGTTTCGCAAGGTGAGTCGAGAGTTTCTCATACTAGGCCCTGGGAGCTTGATGAAGCCCATATAAAGCCTTGTCGAGATTGTAAACTCTGTCCGAATGAAATGGATCCTCAAATCCCTCAGGTTGACAGACGTACACTGTCTCTCGGATTTCACCATGATGGAATGCACTCTTCACATCAAGTTGATAAACTTTAATCTTCATGTACGATGCATAGGCAAGGAAGATACGGATTGGTTCCATTCTTGCCACGGGTGCAAACACTTCATTGTAGTCTATGCCCTCGAATTGTCAAAAGCCTTGAACAACAAGTCGAGCCTTGTTTCTCATGATCACGCCTTGATCATCTTTCTTGCATTTCAAAACCCATTTGGTGCAAATGACCTTAGCACCTTTAGGTCTATCCACTAGAGTCCATACACCTAACTTCTTGAACTGAAGAAGTTCTTCTTGCATGGCACTCACCCATGCCTTATCATTCAGGGCTTCACTAACATACATTGGCTCAAACTGAGACACAAAGCAACGATATGCACCATCATGAAGGTATCCCTTTTCCATCACCGAGGCATAATCAACTGAGTATAGCTGATTTCTGGTCTGAACTCTTGATCTCACATCCCCAATGACATTATCCAAAGGATGACAGACATATATGCGTGATACAAGAATGGTTAGAACAACTACCTGAGAATCAAGATTATGAGCATTTGTACTGACTGGACCAAACAGTTCCATGTGAAGAAGTTCAAGAGGAAGTTCGATGGAATGAACTTTCTTTTCCTTATGAGACTTCTTCGTCTGTTTTCTCTTCTTGCACGCAACCCAGAAATCTAGAAGTTGGAAGTTTATGACATTAACTCCTCTCACTAGATCATTCTGGATCAAGTGATTCATCTTCCATGGATTAATCTGTCCCATTCTCCTATGCCAGGAGATGGAATCCTTCCAGTAGCTTTTGACAAGAAGCACTGAACTTCATGATCTGTTGTGGAGTCCTTTGATAAATCCATGACATAAAGGTCCTTATATCTTGAGGAAGACATGAAGAATTGGTCCTCTGGGATCACATAGTCCTTTTTTAGGACATAGCAATTCTTGTTGTCAAATACTACCTTAAAACCTTTATCACAAATTTGAGAAGCAAAAAGCAAGTTATTTTGAAGTTGTTGAACATAGTTTACCTTGTAAAACTTCACTTTCTGATTACATACTTCCCCTTGAGCTGTGATGTACCCACCTTTGTTTCAAGCAAATGAAACATGACCTCCTTTTATCTGTTTGACGTTTGATAAGAGAGCCATGTTCCCTTTCATGTGCATGGATGCTCCGCTATCTATAATCCACGTGTTGGTTTGAGCACTATAGCGAACACCCTACACATTCAATTGAAAACATTAGTTCAGGTTAGGGACCTAAGCCTTTACCAGCTTGGGTGTCCAGAGGCATCACACATCATAAATGTAAACCATTGACCGCTCAAGGGTGAGGGAAGCTAAGATGTCTTCCTGTTCTCATTATCAGATAGTCAGGTTAATTTTTCCTTCCATAAGCCAACTTTGTGTAAGGCTTGTTTGTGATAAACAGACAACTGGCTAATGTGTTGAACTTTAGGTTCACTATCCCTTTTAGGTGGTGTCACTGAGTTCCTCTTAGAAGAGCAAGGTTTTGGTTCCGGAAGTTCAACTTTCCTCCTCGGTGTCTGATAATAAGGATAATAAGACGCAATGTGTCCATACTCCCCACAGCTGTAGTATGATCTGCTTCGACTTTACGATTTAACTGTTTTTGTGGAGATGTATATGACACACGGGTGACCTTACTCAATTTGGTTTTTGATTCTTCTTGTTTAGATGTTTTGTCTGGTTTAATAAAGTTAATGGCTTTACCAGTTTTAACATCTTTTCCTTTTCTATTATCTGGACTTTGACATGATGCATATGATTGGTTAACATTACAGGTCCTTTTAGGTTCAGATTTGACTGTTGTTGAACCAAACTTTATACTAACCTTTTCAAACTCTTTGTCCAGATTAACACAAGGCATTTTACGTTTTGCCTTTGAAGTGGCCTCCTTTTGTTTAGTACCAGATTCATTGATTTACATGTGGAATCTGGATCACTTACAAGAGGAGTAGACACCACATGATCCTTGATTGTTATTATTATTTATTGGTTTACTTTTAGCATTCATCAAAGTCTCATGTGGTGGTGGAACCACTTTATAACCCAATCCCTCCCCATTATTACGCTCTCTCACTAAGTGTTGGAATGTGTGAAGAGCTTGTCCAACTATGTAGTTTTTACTTTAAGGAATTAACTTCGACTTCTAAAACTGCCTTTTGTTTCTTAGTGTCCTCTAGAGAGTTAAGATAGAACATAATGTCATTTGATTGGTTAAAAGCTACCACTTTGGTTTCCCTAAGTTGTTTGTTCAACAGTTCTCTCTTTTCTTTATAATTGTGCTCATTTTGTTTAAGAATTCTGTAAGCTTCAGTGCACAGTTCCAAGTCCTTTACTAAGTTATCATTATGATATAATAACCTAGCGATTTTTAAATCAATGATTTCCCTAAATTTATTACAGTAACAAGCATGATTATGAAAAGTTGGTTAGTACTACTTACCTGAGAGGGTTCTGATGAATCAGCCATCAATGCAGAGTCTGGTGTTTTTGGTGCTGGTGATTCTAACATTGTTGCAGTTTTCCCTTCTTCAGGCAGGTAATTGACCATTGGTGTGTAGCCTTTTCTGTGTTTGACATCGCGAGTTTGACTACAATATCTCCTTCACTAGTAGAATCATCATCTATATCCTCCACCGTAGGGATATTAGTTCTCCCGGTGAGACAAAACGAAAGCTCCAGTCCTGTCCTTCATCATCATAAGCAGTCAAGGCTTTAGGATCGTTGCTTGATGAAGTAGGACTGCTAGTGGGTTTATCTTGATGATTGAAGGAGGAGAAAGGATTCCTATTGCCAGTATTCTTTGGCTTCACACACTCCCGTTTGAAGTGCCCTTTCTCTCCACAATTGAAACAGGTCACCTTGGTCTTGTCGAAACCAAAGGGGGTGTCCTTAGTTGCAATCAAGTTCTGTCCAGTTTTCTTGACAAACTTCTTAGCTCTCCGAATAGTAGTTGCTAAGGCCCACATTATGTCCATCCTTTCCAGCTCTGTCTCATCAACCTGTTCGTAATCCTCATAAGCTAGATGGCAGTTCCTAATTTTACGAGCAATTAGTCCATCATAGGAGTGGACTACCGCAACTAAGAGATCCATGTGCTCTTTAGGTACCTCAACTGTCACACTACCAAAATTCTCTGTCTTCAATTTTGCTGCATTGGCTTCAGGTACGATGTATTGGGTACCAGACGACCCTGACGTTTCTGACCCTGAAGTAGAGGCCTAAGAAGGACCAGCCAAGCTTGATAAAAAAGATGTCTGAAGAGGTCCTCCAGATGTTTTGGCTTGTGGAGTCGTGATGTACAACCCTGGATTCTGATCATAGGAAAACTTTTGTGCTCTATACTTGATCCTCAGCTCTTCCTCTCTAAGCTTCAGAATGAAATCTTTTATATCTAACTTTGTTTGCATATCATTCTGTTTGAGATTTGAGACAAACGAAACCCATTTCTTAGGCAGCCCATCTGCAAAGTTAGACACTTTCTCCTCCATTGACGTCGTAACTCCATGAGTGTGCATCTCACTCATCAAGTGGTAGAACCTATTGATAACATCATCTAGGCTTTCTTTTCCCATCGAGGAGAAGTTGTCAAACTCCTTCTTTAAAGCCTTATCCTTTATAGCCTTCCATAATGCATTTCCGTCATACCTTTTCTCCAATGCATCCTATAGTTTCTTTGCTTGAGTATACTCCGATAATTGATGGAAAATATCCTTTGGAATTGAATGTGTAAGCAAAGCATATACTTTCTGTTTAGCATTGTACTTGACTTTTTGTCCATCAGTCATTCCACCTAGTGTAAGTTTGACACCATCAGCTCCTACTAGCATGCTGTACCCCATCTCTATAGATTCACACAGATAGGGATGTACTCCATTTAAGTAGATCTCGAAACCTTGCTTCCATTATGGGTATTCGTCTAACGTGATTAGCTTTGGGGGTTTATTGTGATTCCCCACTTCATTTAAGTAGATCTCGAGCAGCAGTAAGTTCTGAATGCATGAGTCTCTCCTGCTGTGAATGTTGAGTATTGGTCCTCCATTGCTATAAACTTTAGATTTAAACCAATCTATTTTATTTGTGTGAATGAAGGTGTGCGATTGGGCTATTTGGGCGATTGAACAATGCGGATGGTTCAATCATGCGACTGAACTGATGCGGATGGCTCAGTCGGGCGAATGACCTAATGCAGTTCAACAATGCGAATAGCCTGCTCAGTCGTACGAATGGGAGTACTAATGAGTCCAATCGTGCGTATGGGGGATGCGTATGAACTCAATCGTGCGATTGAGTCAATCGTGCCACTGAACCTGCTGGATTTCGAAAATTCGTCGGTTTAAGGAGTTGCCGTATGCTGGAAAAATTTGACACCATCGAAAACCCGAATTTCTTGCTAACCCTAATTGTCGTATGCTGGAAAAACTAAACATTACGATCAGGAGACGTCTAAAACCCGATTTGACACACAAAATGCGTTTTTGAGGGTAAAAACGCAATTTTTATATCAAAACGATTGAATCACATGTAAATCAAGAGCCAAAGCTCCGATACCACTTGTTAGGATCGTGTACTGAATGAATACTAATAGATTTACGCGTGTACCGAATCAAATAGTGTGGAATCCTATTTGATTGGCGATCCAATCAGTGAGAACACATGTAGAATCAATTAAAGATTGAAACTAAATATTAAGAACAATTAGTAATTGATCTACTGCGATCTATGAGTTGGAACAGGTTGCTAGAGGTCTTTGGACGGCTAGGGTACGTGTAGGTATCGAATTCTTCCAAGTGTCCCTTTATCCACGAATTAAGTGGTATTTATAGGTTAAGGTTTCTCATTCGGGTGACTGAAACATTTACATGGTTCAGTCATGCGATTCATTCATGCGGTTGACCCATTTGCACGACTGACTTTCCAGTCGTGCAACTGAGTCAATCTCATGTCACAATCATGTGATTGATCCAGTCTCCTGGTTCATTCGTAAGACTTTTTCATTAGCATGAAGTTGTTCATGCGTATGGTCCATTAGCATGGGCGAATCACATGAGAACTTCATATGATTAAGTTTGAATATGTTTCACAATGATTATTTGACTTAGATTTATTCAAACAACCACAACCTACATAATTAGTTCAATAAGCGTTATTACATACCAAACAATGAAATATTCAACATTATAAGCACAACCACACATTGAATTACATCAAGCACCCATTCAATTACATATTTGTAAGACAATAAAGACAATTTACATTAAGTTCAGAAACTTGGGATACATGTGTCTGCATATGCAGTTTTTGTTTTAATGAATTTACTTCTACTTCCAAAACTGCTTTTTGTTTCTTTGTTTCTTCTGGAGAGTTTAGATAGAACTTTGTAGAGATTAATGAAGAGGCTGATGCAACCTAAGCATCTTTAGTCTTTCCTGCATGCTGCATAAGTGCATTGAAGTAGAATGCTTCGGAAGTTTCACATGTGTAACAGAAATACTCTAACTGTGAAATCTTCCGAAGCCAAGAATAGCATCTTCCGAAGCCAAAGATGAAGTTTTCCGAAGCCTCAGAGACAAAGTCTTCCGAAGCTTCAAGTTCATGAAGACAGATTTCTTTCGAAGACTTTTAGTAACATGCTTTATCTGATGTACTATTCCATAAAGCTCGACACCTTTCAGCTGCAACTCTGCAAGTCACCAACTAACATGGTTTGGTGAAAAGGTCCATGCTTTTGGTAACTGTACATTGAGGTCTTGAGTTTGTAATTTTCTACTTTATGTACTTTATCCTTTTTCTAATAGATAAGGATGTGAGCTATGGCATGTCATAATCACTAGTCAAAAGGCAATTTGCCTTTTGACTCTACAATTGATTTTATGTGTGTCTAGTCAATTGTATCCAGCTGGCTTTCAAAGTATAGCCGGCTGTAGGATGTTGTATAAGTATCTCATGTTCTTGTATCTTTCGAATATGCTTTTGTAATACTTGTAATAGAACATAGAGAAAGCAATATAGTGCATTCTTGAAAACCAAACAATTGTGTTCTTTGTGTTCTATCTCATATATTACTTGTGTTCTTAGTGTCACCACTTGGTTAATCCAGTTTACTGTTTGATATAAGTTTAGTTTATCTCCTCTTTGTGTTGTTGTGTTGTAACTCTTCACCCTTCAATGATCCTGCATTTGGTATCAGAGCTTTCCAGGTTCTTGATATAAGATCTCACCATCTTTAGATCCCTCACACACACAAATACTAAACTTTTCAAATGGCAACCATTTCCAAAACTGATATGGAAACTGGAACCATGAACAAGTCCCCACTGATCACTCTTGATGAGTTTGACACTTGGTGTTTAAGAATGGAAGGTTTCATCAGGTCTCTTGATTCAAGAATGTAGGAGTCTATTGAGAATGGACCTTTCATACCCAACACACCTTCTGCTATTGGTGCTGGTATGATCCCCAAAGATATGGCTAACCATTCTGATGAAGATAGGAAGAGAGTAGAGATAGACAGAAAAACCATGACAGCTCTTCAAACTACCCTTCCAAAGTCTGTGTACAGAGGTTTCAAGAAGTGCAAAACAGGCAAGCAGCTGTGGGATGCACTGAAACTGATGTTTGAGGGTTCTTCTGAAGCCAAGGAGAACAAGAAGGATCTCCTAAAGTAGCAGTTTGAAAACTTCACCTTCAAAACAGGTGAAACCATGACTCAGCAGTACTTCAGGTATGTTGAGATAGTGGATACCCTAGTGGATGGAGGAGTTTCTCTTGAAAACAGCCATTGTAAGGAAGTTCATGTCCTCACTTCCTAGGCAGTGGACACACTACTGTGTGGTGATCAAGAGAACTGAAAATCTCAAAACTCTTACTCTGACAGAGTTATATGGGATTCTCAGTGGATACCAGATGGAGATGAACATGCAAGGTTCATCTGGAAACTCCAACAATCAAATGGGTTCAGCCCTACATGTGGTTGAAAGGGATAGCATAGAACCCAAACATCAACTCTTATGCTACCCTGACAAATCACCCAAGGGTCCTTTCATCACCTTCCCAGAGACACCAAAGGAGAACTACACTCAAGGAAGCCCATTCCAAGAGACAAGCTCTTCTCAAGCTTTTGTGTCTTCTGATGAAAGCTGTGGTAACTCTCTTTTCACTCTTGAAGACCTGGACTGTCTCCATCCAGATGATTTGGAATACATGGAAATAGTCCAGTAGATGGCTCTTCTCACTCACAGAGCCAAGAAGTTCTATAAGATGACTGGAAGGAAGTTTCCAAGCAATGCAACCAGTGGAAAGTTTGGACTGGACAAAGGCAAAGTCAAGTGTTACAACTGTAACCTGATGGGCCACTTTGCCAGAGAGTGTAAGGCACCTAGATCAAATGGTGGCCAAACACAATCCAGACCAAACTACACTGACAAAGCTCTCCATAATGAGAAGTCAAAGCAGCAAGCTGTTGTTGCTATTAAAGAAGGAGGCTTTGACTGGAGCTTTCAGGTTGAAGATACCTCTCCAACCAAGCACTGATGGCAGATCATGATGAAGCCAAGGTATTGGAACATCTCTGTACTCCTGAATGCATTGCTAAAGTTAATAGGTACAGGTCCTATAACTTGGAATTGAGATCTGATATTGAGTCCTTAAACATTTTAAAATATGATTTTAGAAAGTCTGAAAATGATTATAAGCTGAAAATAGAGGACTTAGAGAAAACCAATTCAGTTCTAAAACATGAACACATAGATTTTAGGACTCAAATTAAAGATCTCATAACCAAGTTAACTGAGTGCCAGGCTAAGCTTGTGATCAGCAAAGCCATGGTAGAAAAGAGTGTTCTTGAAGAAGAGACCTTCAAGAACATGATATCTGTTGGACCAAAAGAACCAATGAGCCAAGATCAGAAACCTCTAAGTCCCACACGGTATCACAACAACTGCTGAAAGCCTCATCAGTAGTTTGACAAGTGCTGAAGACTTCAACAGCTGAAGATCAAGTGCTGAAGACCTTAACTGCTGAAGAACCAAAGTGCTGAAGTACAACAGCTGAAGAACACAAGTGCTGAAGCTGAAAGACCCAAGTACTGAAGTACAACAGCTGAAGAGTTCACAAGTACTGAAGATCAACAACTGATGTACAAAGTCTGAAGACAAAGACTGAAGACATCAGCTGATGATATCTACTGAAGTCATCAGCTGATGAAACGCCTGAAGGTCAAAGTCTGAAGATCAAGTACTGAAGCCTCAGTAGTTTGTCACAACTGCTGAAGAGTTCTTCAGTAGTGTGATATCAGTAGTTTTATTTTCTTTGTTTCAGTAGTTTTGTAAAACGACTGAAGAGCTTGTTCTTCAGTCGTTGTAGTTTCAGTAGTTTTATATTTTGTACTTAACTTGCTGATATGTTCTCAGTAGTTGTGAACATTTCAGTAGTTTGTTAAGAATTAGTTATTTCTGTATTGGATCTGCCAGTTGTCACTTTCCGTGATAACAGCAGTGACTGTTGCACTCTATAAGGAGTGACAACCCATTGTAATCAGTGAGGGATATGAGCAATTGAATGGAATGATTGATTGATTCGATTAGAAATATTCTACATCTATAAACATTCCTAGAAATCAGAAATTCATATTCTCTCCCTATAACCGTATGCGATCTTAACGCTTACAAGTATCGATTGCTTGCTACAATTTGTCTAATTCGTGTTTGTATTCCGCTGCTTTATATTCTGATACATCAAACTTGTGATCACTGATCCTGTCAATATCTTCATCCCTGCACAACAAAGTATGCTATCAAAACAGACAGGGACTGGGATCCAATGAGATAGCTCCTCCACACACAATCTTGTTAGTAAGATCTCCTAGGTGTGGAACTTGTGAAGATGAGCTTTCTCTCATAGATCCTATGAGTGAGGAGGATGAAGAAGAGATAGTGAAGAATCCTTCTCCAAAGAGTGAAGAGGAGGATTCCAAGAAGGGCCACTATCCTTCTGAGGAGAAAGTGAAGACTGTGATGACCAAGTCCATGAGAAAGAACTTGATAAGAATGAGAAAAAGAAAGGCAAGGAAGGCTCAAGAGATCAAGGCTACTTTCGACTCTAAGCAGAAAGAAGTTTTTATTTCTGCAGGGTTTAAAGTGGTAGGGACTGAAGGCATCAACCAAAACTCTGCTAAGAGTTCTGGTTCTTGCTCAACTCATCTCAGGAGCAAGAAGAAGACTGATCTGTTGTGTACCACTACTTTATAGCCTGGTCCAACAAACACCAAGCACAGTACTCAGCCCAAGAGGACTGTCTTAGCATCTGCAAAGATGAAGGTGGAGAAGGGAAGTGACCAAAGACAGTCTAACTCTCAAGACAAGGCTCTTGTGAAGAAGAAGATGAATTGTGTTATGTGTGACAGCACCACTCACATTGCAAAGGATTGTCCTTTCAATCCTAAAGGTACTGTCCATATGACCAAAATAAAGGCTTCAAGAGTTCTAAGAAGATTCAAGCTTCGAAAGGAAAACCATTTTCCTTCGGAAGTTCCAAATCTAACAAGAAGGGAAGTGGAAAATTCTCTTTGGAAGAATATTTTGGTCTTGGAAGAAAGGAGTTCTTCCGAAGCACTGAAGTCTGGTGCAGTGTTTGCAGAATCTTCCGAAGGTTTAGTCATCAAAACTATTGAAGCTCCAAAAGTTTCTAAAGTTTTGAAGGTCAAGTGCAAGACTCCAAAGGTGGTGTGGACGTCGAAGAAAGACCAAGTGACTAAGATTTCTCCATCAAATATAGCTCAAGATCATCTTTGTACAACCATAGGATCTATTACTGTTAAATTACCTTCTGCAAATAGGCCGAAGACAAGCAAGGCTTGGGTTTCCAGATGTAACTAATCATTCTCTTTTGTGCAGGGACAGCTGAAGACAGACAGAAATGTCTAGATCATAGACAGTGGCTGCTCCAAGCACATGACTGGTAATAGGTTACTACTCCAAAACTTGTAGGGGAGCTTGGATACAATCTTCTGAGTGAAGGTGGTTACATTTCTGGTAGGGGCAAGGTCACAAATGGTAAGCTCAGCATAGAAAAGGTAAACTTTGTAAAGGAGCTTGGATACAATCTTCTTAGTGTATCTCAATTTTGTGATCAAAGTCATAACATGCTCTTTACTGAGCATGAGTGCATTGTTCTTCAGCCTGGTGTGGTCATTCCTCATGAGCATATCCTGCTTAGAGCCCCTAGGAAAGGAAACATGTACAACATGGATTTGCAAGAAACCTCTCCCTCTGGAGAAGTTTCATGTTTTCTGTCTAAAGCCAATAGTGATGAGTCTTTCCTATGGCATAAAAGAATGTGCCATGTACACTTTAAGAACATGAATAAGTTAATTAAGCATGACTTGGTAACTGGAATGCCAAAGAAAGAGTTTACAAGTGATGACCACTATGTTGCATGCCTGAAAGGGAAGCAACATAAGGTTTCTCACAAGCCTAAGGAAAAGAACTCAATCACTACTCCCTTACACTTGTTACATATGGATCTCTTGGCCCCACCAGTGTAATGAGTTTAGGAAGGACCTTATACTTTCTAGTGATCACACATGACTTTACAAGATTACTTGGGTTTTCTTCCTTAGAACTAAGGACGAGACTCCTGAGATTCTGAAGAATTTCATCTTAAAGATTGAGAATCAATCTGATCACAAGGTCAAGGTAATAAGATGTGATCAAGGAACCGAATTTAAGAACCATATCCTTGAGACATTCTATGATGAAAAGGGTATTACATGACAATTTAGTGCTCCCAGGACTCCTCAGCAAAACGGTGTTGCTGAGAGGAGAAACAGGACCCTGATTGAAGCTGCAAGAACCATGTTGTCTAACTCTAAACTGCCCATCACCTTCTGGGCAGAGGCAGTCAACACTGCCTGTTATGTGCAGAACAGAGTTTTAGTAGTTAAGACTCATGGCAAGACTCCTTATGAACTTTGGCACACGAGGAGACCTTTCATTGGTTTTCTCAGGTCATTTGGATGTCCTTGCACCATATTGAATACAAAAGATCAAATTGCCAAGTTTGCTGAGAAATCAGATGATGGACACTTTATTGGATACTCTTCCCAAGCTAAGGCTTATAGAGTATACAATCTCAGAACTAGAATTTTTGAGGAGTCAGCCAATGTGACTTTCAATGAACACACACCTTGTGTACTGGTTCTGGTCGGATTGACTGTTGATCTTGATTTGGTTACAAACTGTTTTAACAAATCTTGTGAGAGTGTTTCAGGATCTGCAGAAAATTTATTTGGTTACAAACTGTTTTAACAAATCTTTTGAGAGGTTTCAGGATCTGCAGAAAATTTGAATACAGATGATCCTGATCCAAGATTTGAGCTAGGAAGATCTTCAAGACACATATCTTCAGCTCTAGTTGGAACCACTTCTACAAATGAGGTTTCTATCAGCCCTACAATGACAAATTCAGCTGACACATCTAGTATGCCTTCAAAATCCAGCTCGGAGGCTCTACAACTAGATAAGAACACCTCAACTGTGGAAGACAACAATGGTGATGGTGACAGTGACCAATAATTTCTTGATGCCACTAACCACACTGTGGATGAGAACATCAATGATGTCACACACGGCTTGGATCAAGTTTCACATGAAAAGTGTGCTGATGTGGTGGGAGAAACATCTATGCCAGATCTAAATTTCTCAAATTCAGATCTTTCTCAATAACTTGCTATGATCCCTCAGCTTAGGATCCACAAGTCTCACCCTACCACAAACATCATTGGAGATGTTATCTCAGGGGTAAAGACAAGAGGACAAACCATGAAGCAAATGTTTGTCTTCACTCTTGTTTTCTATCCTAGATAGAGCCAAAGCAAGTTGATGAAGCTCTAAAGCATGGAAGTTGGGTTGAAGCTATGCAACAAGAGCTGCTTCAATTCAAAAGGTAGAAAGTTTGGAACCTTTGTCCTCTTCCTTCTGGGAAGACTACCATTGGAACCAAATGGGTGTTTAGGAACAAGAAAGATGATAGAGGCATCATCATTAAGAACAAAGCTAGACTAGTTGTTCAAGGATACACACAAGAATAAGGGATTGACTACACTAATGTCTTTGCTCCAGTGGCAAGATTAGAAGCTGTTAGGATATTCCTGGCATTTGTTGCATCCAAGAACTTCAAGGTTTTTCAACTTGATGTAAAGTGTGCCTTTTTGTATGGAGTGATAGATGAAGAGGTTTATGTCAAACATCCACCTAGTTTTGTAGATCCTGATCATCCTTATCATGTCTGCAAGCTTGACAAAGCTCTCTATAGGCTGTATCAGGCACCCAGGAAGTGGTATGAGACACTGTCTGAGTATCTCTGTAAACATGGATACAGGAGGGGTACTATAGATGGAACTATCTTCATCAAAGGACAACGGAAAGACATATTGCTAGTTCAGGTATATGTGGATGACATCATCTTTGGTTCAACTAATCCAAAGCTCTGCAAAGACTTTGAGAAGCTGATGAAAGACATATTTGAAATGAGTGCCATGGGGTAACTCAATTTCTTCCTGGGAATTCAAGTGAAGCAAGTTGAAGATGGCATCTTCATAAGTCAGTCAAAGTATGTTCAGGACATACTCAAGAGGTTTAACATGACTGACTGTAAGATTGCTAAGACACCCATAGCCAGAAACCACTCTCTTGGTCCTGATCTTGAGGGGGAGTGTGTGGATGAGCATTCATACAGGGCTATGATTGGGTCTCTTATGTATCTTACTGCTAGCATGCCTCATATCATGTTTGGTACATGTATTTGTGCAAGATATCAATCCAACCCTAAGATGTCTCACCTTATCACTGTCAAGAGGATTCTAAGATACCTTAAGGGTGCATCAACACTTGACCTATGGTATCCCAAGGACTCTAACTTGAATCTGTATGCCTATACAAATAGTGATTATGGTGGTTGCAACATGACTACAAAGTCTACATCTGGGGGATGTCCATTTCTTGGTGGAAGGGTTGTCTCATGGCAATGCAAGAAACAATCCTGTGTCTCTGCATCAACTGCTGAAGCTGAATATATTGTTGCTGCAAGCTGCTGTGCTCAAGTACTTTGGATTCAAAATCAGATGCTGGACTATGGATTAAACTTCAAGGAGACTCCTATTCACATAGACAACAACAGTGCTATCTCAATCACAAAGAACCCTGTGCAGCACTCAAGGACAAAGCACATCAATATCAGGTATCATTTAATAAGAGATAACTATGAAAAGGATTAATTAAACTACTCAAGGTTCACACAGATGAACAATATGCTGATCTGTTTACAAAGGCTTTTGATGAACAGAGATTTAAATATCTTATATAAGCTATTGGGATGATAAACCATGAGTAAGCTTTTCTTAAAACTAATTCTTATTATTTCTTAAAATATGTGTGTCCTAAGTTGTCTAGTTCATCACTTTCATAAGCTCATCTTTTTGAAGAC
The DNA here is from genome assembly GCA_025506515.1 of Flaveria trinervia. Taxonomy (NCBI): domain Eukaryota; kingdom Viridiplantae; phylum Streptophyta; class Magnoliopsida; order Asterales; family Asteraceae; genus Flaveria; species Flaveria trinervia. Next base: position 23,768,146 of record CM046458.1, read on the forward strand.
TTTCCTTAGATTTTTTTAAATTTCTGATACTTCGGAAGTTTTGTTTTAACTTCGGAAGTAAATCATGCCTTCAAATTAAATAACTGTCTAAGAAGTTTACCTTCGGAAGAGTTTTCAAAATTTATCTTCCGAAGCTTAAATATTTGTCTCAGACACTTATTCAATTTTAAGGAACATTTACTTCCGAAGCAAAATTAACTCTCGGAAGCTTTGTCTGTTTACACACGTAGAAGCTTTTATTTTTCTTTCGAAGCAAAATTTTCAAATCTCTCAAGAAATTCTTCCGAAGTCATTTTAGCTTCGGAAGCTTTTTAAATAAAACTTCGAAGATAATTAACCTTCGGAAGCTTTTTGACTTCGAAGAAAACTACTTTTTGAGCAAAAAGTAAACTACTTTTTCAGAGGTGGGACCGACATCCGGATTTCAAAGTTTATCCTCTTTCATTAAACTTTATCTGAAATCCCTCACACATATAAACCCAACGGTTTCCCCCTCTTTCTATGATCTGTTCTTCCTCCAAACCTAAAAACCTAAATTTCTCTCTGAAATTTCTTTCTTTCTTCTTCCTTCATTCTTAAGCTACTTCAAAATGGCCAACCTTGCTCACAGAAATGATCCTAACTTTACCATGCAGCTACACAAACAACACAATCAAGTTGCTCTGTTACACTCTGAGAAAGATCCTCATTTCTTAGAGGTTTGTCGTTTCTTGCTCTATCGAACTACTTCACCTCCCTCACCATTGATCCTCCACTCTATGAGGATCATTTGCTTGAATTTGGAAGACCTGCCAAGAGGTCATTATGGATGGGGAGAAGGCACTGTCTGCCACAATGCAGAGGAGAACAATCTTCATGACTCCGACCATCATCAACAGACATCTTCAGCTGGATGATGAAGAAGGTGAGGTGTTCTTCCCAAAGGAAGCTGTTAATCATTCCTTTGAGCAGATGGGGTATGAGGGAGATTTCTCTATAAAGACCTTCAGGAAAGGGAAGGTCTCATCCCAATGGAGATTCCTGCTCCATGTGGTCATCCACAGCTTATCAAACAAGCATGGTGGATGGGACTAGATTCCTGAAGATCTCTCCTTCATAGTCTATGGAATGGTTCAAGGGGTAAAATTCAGGTACTCTCACTTTGTTTATACAAATTTTCTTGCAAATTTAGACTCCTTAGAATATTACATATTTCCTAGATATGTCCAGTACATTCTTAAATGTGAACTGGGCTCACAGTTAAGGGAAAAAGGTAAGATTCTTAAATTGGGACAGATGAAGCCCGGCATCTTTAAAATTTTGAGAAAATCCACTATTGGATTCTTTGGGGTAGAAACAGCCCTAGGCCCAAAAATGTTAGAGCTCATTGCTCAAGGTGACAACCTAGCAGCACAAGCTAGTGTTCAACCCACACCTGCTACTTCCCAACCACCCACACAACCTCAAATATCCATCACCTACCAAAGAAAATACAAACGAACCCCTGCTCAGACTATTCAGTCTGTGGAGGTCCCCATACACTCACCCATACAAGAAGAAATAGGCACTGGAGCTCCCATTTCTCCTGAGGAGCAGACTACTCCCATCTCTTCAAGAATTAGTGCTGAGGTTCCTCATGCTCATCTTGATGAGCTCGTTAGCCCTACTGCCTTAAGCCATCACTCTGAGTCTCAACACTCAAGTCATCAACCTTCAGGGGACAGTTACAATCCCCAGCCTATAGATCTTAACCAACCCATTCCCATCCTTGACTTCTATATTGATGAAGATATAGGTTTCATTGAGTATAATGAATCTCTCTTCTTTCCCTCTACTCAAAAAGAGATGAGTACTATTGAGTCTCCTACATCTATCCCACATCAGTCACCTACAACTGAGGTGGACACTCTTGAACCTGTTCAGGATGTCCATATGGAAGAGGCTCTCACTTCTGAAAGTGATTACATTATTAAGACCTCAACCATGGCAACTCAGCCCACTGACATCTCAACTGAGATTGCCAGTGAGCAGAGGAAATCCAGTAGCCAAGAACTTAGAACTGGCCATGAGAGAAAGGACTCTGGTCCAATCTTCTACACCCCTAGTGATTCTTCTGATGAAGATGAGGGGGATCTGAGACTAAAAGTGCAAAAACTGTCTAAAATATACACTTACCTAGTCTCAAAGGCCAGTCACCTTGAATCTCAGGTGACTACCTTACAAAACAGGATCAATGATCAGCAACTTGAGATTTCATATCTTAAGGAAAAACTAGCTGGGAGACCCTTAACGAGAGCTCAACCAAGAACACAAGAACCTGTGGATGTGATTGACCTATCCTCTAGCTCACCTGTGCAAGTGGGTGATGCTACCAAAAAGGGGGAGAAAGTCATTCCAGCCACAGAACCTAGGAGTTACTCTAAGAGAATGGACATTGAGGACTCACCATCCTCACTTGCAACTGTGCATTCTCAGCAACCTCCTCTAGTTCACATTGACGTGGACTACACAGACTCCTTCATACAGAGTCTGTTTGAGGATGGGATTCCAAGGGCTATGTCACCTTCATCATCCTTCAATCACATTATTGGGTGGAGGTATTACAATAACAGGAAAACCCTCATTATCATAAGAGTTCAAGGATGGCAAGAAGTCTTTAATTTTCAGAACTTGGACTACTATGAAGGTCTGGATCTAGTCTACATACCACTTCTCAACCCAAGCTAATCAAGACAAGCTGATAGACTGGCTAAAAGAATCCAAGACAGGATCATTGCAGAGTTCAGCCTAAGAAGTAGACTAAGGCAATCAGGCAATGTCATCAGTCAACTGGATGTTGAGGCAGACCCTAAGTTTAGTTTCATAGGGGAAACCTTGACTGAAGACCCAGTGACAGAACCTGAGAGCCCTGTCTTATCATCTCCAACTGCTGCAGAGATCCATATTCCTTCTGAGACACCTGCTGGTGAAGGTGCTTCTCAACCTCTCTCTAGCTTGAGCTCAGATGCTGCAACGAGCAATGAAGGCCAAAGCTCTCTCCACCCTGAGTCACAAAGGTCTGAGAGTGACAAAGGAAAAGAAAGATGACATCTAGGGAGATTGAGGAGGAAGAGAGAGAGGAAAATGAGGCTAAGGGGAGAAAGTTCCTCTACTGAGTCTTCAAGACTCATGGAGTCTGCAATCAGGGCTGCCCCCAGACTAGATACTCAGAGAAGAAGGAGGTAGAAGATGCAAAACTCCTAGTACAAGTCAAAGAAAAGAGAAGAAGAAAAAGACTATACAAAGGTATGCCTACCCTCTCACTAGTTCAAGAAAGTCCTGAACAAGAGGATGTGGTTCAACAAGAATCTCAGGTAGATAAAGAAGAAGATAGAATCAAGATGATTAACTACCTGAGTGCCACAGGCCTTTATCAGGCAGATGCACTTCTTCCTTACCTTATGATTATATTGAGTTTGAGTACTTAAAACAACTCGAGCTTGAGTTAGTCAAGGAAAGAAAGACAACAAAGAAGAAGTTGAGGGAAGAAGCTGCAAAGTCAAGAGCCATCATCCAGAAGTTGAGGGAAGAAGCTGTATGGATTCTCCGGAAGGAGACTTGGACCCATGTCTCTATCCACTATGGATGAGCATATCAGGGTAATCAAGTAGAAGATTAAGAGTGGAGAGATCGGTGACTTACACTGCACTCCAAGTCAGGCCCCACCTGAAGTGGAGGTTAAGGTTGAACAAACAGACACAACACAACCTGGACCTCCTACTATAGCTCAGCAAGCTTCATCTTCTGATCCACAGCAGGGTCAACCTCCTTGTCCATCTCAACCTGAGAGAGAGGAAGTCCCAACTGAGAAAGACAGTGAAGATCAATCCGGCGTTGCAGGCCGGTCTTCTCAGTTAAAATTTGTAAAGAGGAGGAAAAGGATGGCTTCTAAACCAAAGTCTAGGAAGATGAAGAAGCTTGAATCCCCTTTCAAAACTCAGGATGAATCAGAACAGGCTGAGGATGTACAACCAGAGGTAACTCAATCAACTCCAACCTCAGTAGCTCCTCTAGCATCATGAAGACCCATCTTGTCTTGGACATACACCACAAATCTAGAAAGGTGGCATGTTATTAGAGATCAAGGCATTGAAGACATCTATACATGGAAAGATATGTTTCAGTTGACTATGGATGATCTCTTTACATAAGAAGACACTTTGACATCCTGAAGGATCCTGATCATCTTATGAAGAAAGGAATGGTGATCATCCTAACGAGGACTGTTAATATCGGAAGTTTTCTAAATGTTTTGGTAGCATCAGCCTAGGGGGAGTTTGTACAGATTAATGAAGAGGCTGATGCAACCTAAACATCTTAGTCTTTCCTGCATGCTGCACAAGTGCATTGAAGTAGAATGCTTCAGAAGTTTCACATGTGCAACAGAAATACTCTAAGTGTGAAATCTTCCGAAGCCAAGACCAACATCTTCCAAAGCCAAAGATGAAGTCTTCTGAAGCCTCAGAGACAAAGTCTTCCGAAGCTTCAAGTTCATGAAGACATATTTCTTCCGAAGACTTTTAGTACATGCTTTATCTGATGTATTGTTCCATAAAGCTGGACACCTTTCCGCTGCAACTCTGCAAGTCACTAACTAACATGGATTGGTGTAAAGGTCCATGCTTTTGGTAACTGTACATTAAGGTCTTGAGCCTGTAATTTTCTACTTTATGTACTTTATCCTTTTTGTAATAGATAAGGATGTGAGCTATGGCATGTCATAGTCACTAGTCAAAAGGCAATCTGCCTTTTGACTCTACAATTGATTTTGTGTGTGTCTAGTCAATTGTATCCAGCTGGCTTTCAAAGTATAGCCGGCTGTAGGATGTTGTATAAGTATCTCATGTTCTTGTATCCTTCGAATATGCTTTTGTAACACTTGTAATAGAACATAGAGAAAGCAATATACTGCATTCTTGAAAACCAAACAATTGTGTTGTTTGTGTTCTGTCTCATATATTACTTGTGTTCTTAGTGTCACCACTTGGTTAATCCAGTTTACTGTTTGATTTAAGTTTAGTTTATCTCATCTTTGTGTTGTTGTGTTGTAACTCTTCACCTTTCAACGATCCTGCACTTAATGTCAATAGCTTGGTTAAAGGCTACAACTTCAGTTTCCCTAAGTTGTTTATTTAATAGTTCTATCTTTTATTTTTAACTATGCTTATTTAATTTTAAAATACGATTTGCTTCAGTGCACGGTTTCAAGTCCTTTACCAGGAAATGATTGTGATCTAATAACCTAGCAAATTTCAAATCTATGCTTTCTTTAAATTTATTACAATCAGAACAAGCATGATTATTGAAAAGTTGAGTAGTGGAACTTACCTCAGAGGGTGCGGTTGAATCAGCCATCAAGCAGAGTCTGACTTTTCTGGTTTTTGTGATTCTAAACTTGTTGAACTTGTCCCTTCTTCAGGAAAGTGATCAACCACAGTTGCAGTTTCTTCAATACTTGACATCGCGAGTTCCACTACAATATCACATGCGCTTGCAGAGTCGTCATCTAAATCCTTAACACTAACGATGTTGGATTCTCCCGGAGACACAAACCGAAAGCTCCAATCTTTTCCTTCGTCATCCTGAGCAGTCAAGGCCTTAGGATACTTGCTTGACGAAGTAGGACTACTTGTGGGTTTATCCTGACGATTGAAAGATGAGAAAGGATTCCCATTTCCTGTCTTCTTGGCTTCACACACTCACGTTTCAAGTGCCCCTTCTCCCCACATTGAAGCAGGTAACTTTGGTGTTGTCAAAACCAAAAGTTCTGTCCTTAGTAGTAATCAAGTTTTATCCGGTCTTCTTCACAAATTTCTTAGCTCTCTGAACAGCACTTGCTAGGGCCCACATGATGTCCCTTCTCTCCAGCTCTGTCTCGTCTACCTGCTCGTAGTCCTTATTTACCAGATGGGAGTTTCAAAATTTCCCAGCAACTAGTCCGTCATAAGAGTGAACGACAGTTGCTAAGAGATCCATATGTTCTTTAGCTACCTCTACAGTCACATTCCTGAGATTCTCGGTCTTCAATTTTGTAGCATTGGATTCAGGTTCTATGTATTGGGTACAAGATGACCCTAACGTGTCAGATCCTGAAGTAGTAGCTTGAGATTGGGCAGGTGAACTCGACACAAATGCCATTTGAAGTGGCACTCCAGGCATTTGAAGAAGATTTTTGAGGCTTGTACTTCATCCTCAAGTCTTCCTCTCTCAGCTTCAGAATGAAGTCGTTCATATCTAACTTCGCCAGCATATCATTCTGTCTGAGGTTGGATACAAAAGGGACCCACTTCTCTAGCAACCCATCTACAAAGTTTGAAACTTTGTCTTCCATAGACGTTGTAACTCCATGAGTGTGCAGCTCACTCATCAGTGGTAGAACCGATCGATGATGTCATCCAAGCTCTCCTTACCCATTGACGAGAAGTTGTTGAACTCCTTCTTCAACGCTTTAGCTTTTGGAGCTTTTAATGATGCATTTTCATCATATCGTTTTTCCAATGCATCCCACAGCTTCTTAGCTTGCTTGTTCTCAGAAAATTGATGGAAGATGTACTTAGGAATTAATTGAGTTAGCAATGCATATACTTTTTTCTCAGCATTGTATTTCACCTTTTGGCCATCAATCATGCCACCTAAGGTAAGTTTGACTCCATCTGCACCTACAGGCATGTTGTACCCTGTCTCCATAGACTCCCACAGATTTGGATCTACTCCATTTATGTAGATCTCGAATCTTTGCTTCCATTGTGGATAACCATCTAACGTTATTAGCTTAGGGTGCTTCGTATGATTTCCCACTTCATTTTCCAGAAGTAATAGATTCTGGATCCTTGAATCCCTCCTTACAGTGAACACTGAATATTGATCCTCCATTACTATCAACTTTGAACTTTAGAACAAACGGGTGTACTTGTGCGACTGAAGGAGTGCGAATGGACACTTCGTGCGATTGAACAATGCGGTTGGCTCAGACGTGCGAATGATAAAATGCGGATGGCTCAATCGTGCGAATGGGAAGGTGTGGATGAACACTGCGAATGGGCGGTTCAGTCGTACGAACGGATGAACGACTGAATCCAATCGTGCGTATGAGGGATGCGGGTGGATTCAGTCGTGCGATTGAGTCAATCGTGCGACTTAGGCTGCTGAATTTTGAGAATTTGAAGGTTTAAGGTATTTTCACAGAAAAACACGAATTTCTCACTGACCGTAATTGCCGAATGCCGGAAAATGATAACTTTTTGACCTGGAGAAATCTAAAACACTGTTTGACACAAAAAGATTGCGTTTTTGAGTGAAAAACATGATTTTTTTATCAAAATCAATTGAATCACATGTAAATCAAGAGCCAAAGCTCTGGTACCACTTGTTAGAGACCGTGTACTAGACGGAGTACTAATTGATTTATGTGTATACCAACTGAAATAGTGCGGACTCCTATTTGATTGGCGATCCAATCAGTGAGAACACACGTGGAATTGATCTTAGATTGAATCTAAACGTTAAGAACGATTATAAATCGATTTGGTGCGATCTATGAAGTTGGAACAGGTTCTATGAAGTCTCTAGACGGCTAGGGTACGAGTAGGAGTCGAAATATTCAAAGTGTTATGTTTTTTCCACAAATAAAGTGGTATTTATACGCTAGGGTTAGTCAATCGTATGACCGCACCATTAGCATTGGTCAGTCGTGCGAGTAAAGCATGCGACTGAGTCAATTAAACGACTGAAGGTTCAGTCGTGTGACTGACTCATCCGTATGTCTTAGTCGTGCGATTGATCCAGTCTCCTTGTTCAGTCGTGCGACTGGTCCATTAGCATGAAGTATTCATGCGTATGAACAATTAGCATGGTCCATTTGCATGAACACTTCATACGACTAAGTTTGAGTATGTTTCTCAGTCATTACTTGACTAAGATCTATTCAAACCACCTCAAACCTATATAGTTGGTTCAATATGCGTTAATAAATGATAAACATTAAAACATACACTCAACATTAAGCATTAAGATCAACAACCACATATTATGTTTCATTCAACTCATTCGTTTCATTACATTTAGGACATGACAGACATATTACATTAAGATTGTAAACTAGGTACATATGGATCAACACTCCACAACAAAATAGAGTTATAGAATGGAAGAACTGAACACTGATTGAAGTAGCGCGAGCAATGTTAGTTGATGTCATGAATCCTATCACGTTCTGGATGAAGCCATATCAAATGCGTCTTTCATTCAGAATAATACTCTATTGGTGAAAGACAAACCAAAAACTATTTATGAGTTAATGTTTGGAAGAAAACCAAACATAGAGTTTCAAATCTTTTGGTTGTCTTGTTTTGATTCTAAATTCACATGATCAGCTAGGCAAATTTTACTCAAAATCTAATAATGGATTCTTTCTTGGATATTCATCCGTTTCTAAAGCGTATAGTTTATAACTCTAAGACGAATGTTATCACTGAAACGTTCAATATTAAATTTGTTGAAAACTCTTTTCCATCGGTTGCAAATGGCCTAGCATGGTTATTTCATTTAGATTCATTGTCAAACTCATTTAACTCTAATCTGTTTGAATCTTCTGGTGTCAACAGGAAACAAGGACGAGATCTTGGATCCTTTAGTGACGATTCCGACTCTGACGACATGGACGATTCAAGCCCGGATTATCCTTTTTTCTCATTTGTGAGAGATCCTCTATTCTCTATAAAGAATCATGATCAACAATGTCTTGACCATTAAGAAGTTCTTGAAAATTCTGATGTTTCTCAAACCATTCCTAATGATAGACCAGAAATTCACCAACCTGAGTCTAGAACTACATCTGTATTCAGAGATATAGATGTGAATGACAATCTTGAGTATTTTTCCAAATCACTAACTCATGTTTCGAATTTCATTCCATATTCTTCAACCGTGTTGTACCAGCTCTCCGACCTGAAGCAAACCAATCTGGATGTGAATGCTGGACAAGATAAGATTCCAACAACATGTGTTCACAAGAAACATCCTATCTCTTATATTATTGGTCCTTTGAATGAGAGAACAACGAGAAGTCTATCCGAATGAGCAAATCTTTGCTTTTACTCATGTTTTCTTTCGTAAATTGTCCCTAAAAACATTACTGAAGCATTGAAGGACAATTGTTGGATTGAAATGATGCAAGAGGAATTACTATAATTCCGCATATAGGAAGTGTGGACACTGGTGGATTTGCCTGAAGGAGTGAATGTCATTGGCACAAATAGGTTCTTCAAAAACAAATCAGATGACAAAGTAATAATCATTCGAAACACAACACGATTAGTAGCAGAGGGTTACACCTAGGAGGAAGGAATAGATTATGATGAAGTGTTTGCTCCAGTTGAAAACTATAAGCAATTTGTGTCTTCCTCGCGTATGCTTCTTATATTAATTGAAGGTGAACCAAATGGACGCTAAAGGTGAATTTTTGTATGGACCAATCACCGATGATGTGTATGTTAAGCAACCTCAAGGTTTTGTAGATACTGGATTTCCATATCGTGTGTACAAGCTCAGCAAAGCTCTATATGGTCTACATCAAGCCCGAGGAAACTGGTATGAGACATTGTCCCAGAACTTGATCTAACATGGATATACATGAGGGAAGATTGATACAACTTTATTCATAAAGAAGAATGCAACTGATCTCCTATATGTGCAAGTGTATCTGGATGATATCATATTTGGATCAACCAGTCAAAAACTATGCTCAGAATTTATAGAAATTAGGAAATAATGATTCCAGATGACTTCTATGGGAAAAATGATTTTCTTTCTGGGATTGCAAGTAAAACAATCAGCAGATGGTATACTCATCAATCATGAGACGTTTGTTGATAACCTATTAAAGAAATTCAAACTGCAAGATTGTCAATCCATCAGAATTCCAACTGAAGTTAATACCAAGATTGATCCTAATCCAACAGGAAAATATATAGACCAAACATTATACACATCTATGTTTGGATCCATGATGTATTTAACTACATCATGACCTAACATAATGTATGTTGTTTGTGTCTGTGCCAGGTATCAATCAAACCGAATGATTCTGTTGGACCAAAAGAACCAATGAGCCTGATCAGAGAAACCTCTAAGTCCCACAGGACATCACAACAGCTGAAGAAGACCTAATCAGCTGTTCTACAAAGTCTGAAGAATACAACTGCTGAAGTATTTCTCAAGTACTGAAGACAAAGACTGAGACAACAGCTGAAGATCTAAAGTCTGAAGACTTCAACAAGTACTGAAGACAAAGACTGAAGATCAACAGCTGAAGACAAAGTCTGATGTTCAAGTACTGAAGACATCAGCTCATGCTAACAGCTGATGACAACAGCTGAAGAGGGCTTCTTCAGTTGTTGTCATGGTTTTTTTTCTTCATCAGTAGTTTTCTTTTCTTTCAGTAGTTTGTTTCCTTTTCAGTACTTGTAAACACACTGAAGAGGTTGTTCTTCAGTTGTTGTAGTATCAGTAGTTTTAGTTTTTCAGTAGTTGTAAATAAGATGTTTAACACTTAGGAAATTTGTAAGAGGATGTCAGTTGTTGACATCTTCAGTAGTTGTTAAACATCAGTAGTTATTAAAACGGTTACATGTTCACTTTCAAGTGAACATCAGCCTACGTCATCTTTTCTTTATAAGGAAGGTTATGACTCACTGTAATCGTGCCATCTGATGGCCGACAATCTTAATGCAATACACCCACAGATGGCACCTTCTTCTGAAGGTCCCCTAAACACTGAGCCAATACATACTCCAAGCCACCAGCCTCTGCTTTTGGCACTGATTCTCAGGAACAGAACCATCCTGATCAATCAGTTGCTAACCTTCAAAAATCCCTACCTCTCATCACTCCCATGATCACAGATATAGTGATCAAAGCCATTGATGAGAGGCTTCCTACAATAATACAACCCCTGGTGGAGGAGTTGGTGACCAAATCACTTTCTACTGCTCAAACCCTTGCACCCAATGCAACCAAAAAGGGGGAGAGTCAGTCAGTTAAAGGAAAAAGGAAGAGGACAGATGGGGAGAAGGAGAAAGAATCAGAGAAGGTAATGAGAAGGAGTTGGCTGTTATAAGTGTGGAGGAGACTGAGTTTGATCATGAGAAGGAGAAGGAGAGTGAGAAGAGAGCTGAAGTGAATGAAAGTCAAAAAGACTTTCATGTCACATATCAAAAGAGGAAGGAGAGTCTGAGAAGGAGAAAGAGCTGAATGATATGGTGAAAGAAGCTGATGCCAACCATAACCGTTCAATGGATAAAATCATTGATCATTATATAGGCAGGGTTTTGACATCCAACAACTAGACTCCGAGATCAGAAGGTTGGAGACAGAGGAGATCAACTCAAGATGGGCTAGTTATGATGCCTTAGAAAGAGAAAGGCTGGAGATAATGATTAGATTTATAGCAAAATACTTGGGAAGATCTCTGATAGAAATAAGGGCCTGGACCAGGGACAACATCTTGGCAATAACCACCAAGATTTGTTCGTCTGAAGCATACTCCAAGGGTTTAGTGATTGAGGTATTAAATGAAGCTGGGGTTGGGAACTGAAAAGAACTGACAAAATTTACTAAAGCCTCCCTTACAGCCAAAATGCTTAAAACAGTCTGAAAAACCTCTATCCTCAAAATCACTACCTCCACAACCCACTAAAACAACCCCTTTACCCTCTAAACCAACCATCCAAACCACAAAACCAAATCCTTTACCCCCAAAACCCACTGCCAGTGATGTACCTAGACAAAAGAAAAGAAAGGTACTGAGGGCTGATGATGAAGAAGAAGAGAGAGATGAAGAAAGACTGCCACTCTCTGCAGTTATCACTTTGCCTAAGGCTAATCAATGTCCATCACTCCTGCTCTCAAATGCATGATGTGATGATAAAGATTGAGAGGAAATGCTGAAAAGCATTGACAAAGCATATGCCACATCCTTCAATGATTAGCATGAAGAAGAAGTCTTAGATTGTACACCCTTGCTATACCTTTCAATACCAAGGAAAAAGTAAGGATATGCCTGATCCTAGGGTGCACACCGGATTGTCAAGAAAGAAATTCCTAAAAATACAAGGGCCAAGTGGGAAAGAGGGTTGTCGACGAAGACATCACTGTGGTTCTTGTAGTGTCCCCTTGGGAAATAGTAGAAGAATTCAAGAAAGCTATGAAGCCAAACAACCACCCCAAAAGATGTGGAGAAATAAAATCATAAAGAAGGGATTGGTTTACAAAAGACTTGAAAATCAAACAAGATGAGCTCAACCTGCTCTTAGAAGGGACTCATCCAGATGAGTTTGCTTACAGACAAATAACACCCAGTGAGCTCAAGAATGGAAAACAGGCTAAGTACATCTCTGAAGTGTATGGCCGAGAAGGATGTTTGATGGTGTGCCCGAGGTGCTGCAATGGATGAGCAGATCATGTTTCTAAGGGTTACACCAGGGAATCCTATAGGTGATACCGGGAAGTAGATCTCATGGTTGGGGTAACAGCTCAGTGTCCAAGTCCCCAATACAGAGTCCCAACCATATCATGCAAAACAGATCATCAGAGATTCTTCCCAGGCGGTGCTGAAAAAGGGTCACTTCTCATCTGATCAAGAGGATAAAAAGACAATCTATCCTCATTTATGCCAAAATAAGGGGGACTCGTCAATAACTTAGAGGTTTTGGATGCATTGGTTCAGGGGGAGTTTGTTGGACCAAAAGAACCAATGAGCCTGATCAGAGAAACCTCTAAGTCCCACAGGATCACAACAGCTGAAGAAGACCTGATCAGCTGTTCTACAAAGTCTGAAGAATACAACTGCTGAAGTATTTCTGAAGTACTGAAGACAAAGACTGAGACAACAGCTGAAGATCTAAAGTCTGAAGACTTCAACAAGTACTGAAGACAAAGACTGAAGATCAACAGCTGAAAGACAAAGTCTGATGTTCAAGTACTGAAGACATCAGCTGATGCTGACAACAGCTGAAGAGGGCTTCTTCAGTTGTTGTGATGGTTTTTCTTCATCAGTAGTTTTCTTTTCTTTCAGTAGTTTGTTTCCTTTTCAGTACTTGTAAACAACTGAAGAGGTTGTTCTTCAGTTGTTGTAGTATCAGTAGTTTTATGTTTTTCAGTAGTTGTAAATAAGATGTTTAACACTTAGGAACATTTGTAAGAAGATGTCAGTTGTTGACATCTTCAGTAGTTGTTAAACATCAGTAGTTATAAAACGGTTACATGTCACTTTCAAGTGACATCAGCCTACGTCACTCTTTCCTTTATAAGGAAGGATGACTCACCTGTAATCGTGCCATTGAGGCCGACAATCTTAATGCAATATTCCTTTTGTCAGATATTTCTCTCTCTATAACAAAATTCTTTTATCGCTTTATATCGAATGTTCTTGCTTGAATTTGTCTAATTCTGAGCTATTCCGCTGCTATATCTGTTCAATCGATTAAACCAAGGGCTGAGATCCTAACAAATGGTATCAGAGCAGGTTAATCATTGATCGATCTAACAATTGATCATTGAAACTGTTCAATCGCTCTAAGTTTGATCGAATTAGCAAATTCGCAAGGATCTGTTATAGAGATTGAGAGTGTATCGCTTCTGGCCGTTTTATTTGAGGTTTGTGTGGTTCTGAGCTAAATTTATTGTGATTTTACTTGAATCTGTCTGATTTTCACAATGACTACTTCTTCGAATGATCCTTTCAATACTGGATCCTCTACCAAGCCTCCGATCTTGGTGAGGAATGAGTATAACATTTGGCAGAGAAGATTGCTCCATCACCTGTCTGTCAATAGCTCAGGTTGTTGGACATCTGTGGTACATGGACCACATAAGCCAATGGTGAATGATCCGGAAACAAACCAGTTGGTTCCAAAGAAGAAGGAGCAATACTCCGATGAGGACAAGAAGTTGTTTGAAATCGATGCAAAAGCCCATGGAATTTTGGCTATGGCTATTCCTAATGAGATTTACTCTGGGCTTCTGCATTGTGAGTCTGCTCATGACCTCTGGAAAGCCATCAAAGAACAATTTGGTGGTACTGATGAGGTTTTAGCAAACAACAGGGAAATCCTCGCCCAACAATATGAGACTTTCTCTCATAGAAAGGGTGAGACTCTGACTCAACAATTTGAGCGGTTTTCATGTTTAATCTCTGAATTGAAAATGGTTAAACATGAATATACCAGGAGTCAGATGAACCATAGATTCCTAAGATCACTGCCTGAGAGATGGAACACATATACCATTGTTCTACGCTCAAATGCTGATGTTGATCGCCTATCTCTCACCCAACTTCATGGGAAACTGCTTACATTCGAGAGAGAGATAGAGCAGAAAAGGAAATTGGTTTCATCTGGCAAGCTTACTGAGGATTTTGTCCAGGGAACACTGCCCTGATTGGACATCAAGAGTCAGAATATGCGTCATCTGAAAGCCAGTATGATGAGCATATTGATTTCTCTACAAACACTTCTGAGCCTGCCTTTGTGAGTGTTGATAGTTATTCTGCTGGTAGTAATAGTGACAATCTATGTTTCATCATGGATGATCTCAAGGGGATTGCTGATGATGACTTAGAAGAGATGGATATTTTGAGCCAAATGGCCTTGATAAATATCAGATCTCAGAAGTTCTACAAAAGAACTGGAAGGAAATTCCCAGGACTCTCTGGCAAAACCAAAGTTGGTTTTGACAAGAGTAAGTTGAAGTGCCATAAATGCCACAGGCTTGGACACTTTGCAAGAGAATGTAGATCATCTGGATCTAACTCTCCTGCACTTTTTGTGACTTTCCCTGGCAATAGTCAACAAAACAGAGGGCAACAACCTGTCAATTCTGGTTATCATCATCAACCACAATCTCCTGCTATTTTGTTCCACAGGGGCCAATGCCATATCCATACCCCTGCTATTACATGCCACAACCAGGCCAGGTTCAAGCACCCACTGCTCAGCAACCACATGCACTCCCTGAGCCTCAACCATCCCAATCTCATCAACCTAATCAACTTCAACAACACAGCTTCTTCACACCAGGAGTTGTTGACTGGAGCAGCTTACCAGATGATGTGTCTGGTAATGAACAACTGTTCTCAGGTGCTGGTCAACATGGTGGTGAGCATCCTTTTGGAAATCTAGCTCTCATGACTTTGGAATCCTCTGATGGATCATCCTCAAGTACCTCTTCAACACAGGTATCACAGGTATCCTCTGAGGCTAAGGCCAAATTATGTTCTGAAACTTGCATAGCAGCATTTGCCTCTATTAGAGAAGCAAATGTGGCTTTAATCAATAAAAATGTAGAGCTAGAACAAATAATTTCCAAAAATAAAGCTGAGTTTGAGTCTGTGCTGAAAGAGAAAACTGATGAGATTTAAATTAAAATGCCAAATCTCTGATGATAAGGCTAGGGAGGATGTACTCTTAGAGAAGTACAAAGACCTCAAAGATACTCTTGCTGTCACCCAAGTAGAGTGTGATCGATGGGTACAATCTTGCAGGGCTTTGAAATGCTTCTTAGTAAGCAAACAGCTTCCAATGTGAAGTTTGGAATTGGTTATAATCACACTGCTCCTCCTACAGATTTTGCTTCAAGAGCAGGAGTAGAATCTGATGGAGAAAGTAATGACCAATCCACCTCATCATGTGATTCACTACTTGATAAAGCACCATCAGTAGTTGAAGTCAGTAGTAATCCCTCTGTGAACCTATCAGCTGATATTGATGGTTCAACTGCTGACACTCACATGATCAATGAGTTGATCAACCCAAGTGTTATCCCTAGAAGTACTGAGGGTACTGGAGAGCAGGGGATAACATCTGGAGTTCAAATCCCAATGACTGACAGCACTGAGAGAAGAAAACTGTCAGTAGGAAGGATTTGAAGCCTACTAAGGAAGTTGACAAGAAGGCAAAAAGTGCTTCTAAACTGCTGAAGAGCAAGTCTTCAGTAGTTTCATCTTCTTCAGTTGATGATCAACAGAAGATGAAGAAGAAACCATGTGAAATATGTGGTCTATTCAATCATCTCACAGATGATTGTTGGTACAAAAAGGGATCCAAACTCAAACAAAAGGAGAAAATTAAAGAAAACTTGGCTAAAATGAAAAGTTTGAGTCCAAGTTTGTACCAGCAGCATCAAATCCTGTTACTCCTATGTCCAAAAAGAAATCTAAAAGGGAAGGAGTGCAACAGGCAATAGCTGAGGTTGCTCAAAAGAAGATGGTGCAACACAAGAACTCATCATCAAACACCAATACCAATGTGTCTGAAGAGCTGAAAGCTCTTTCCCAGAATCAGACACAGCTGGTAATGATGGTTCAACATCTGTTGGGAAGAGTTAACCAACTTGATGGCCCTGTGTTGAAACCCCAGAAAAGGAGATCCAAGCCAAAGGATTCCTCTTCTACACCATCTCCTTCACCTCAAGCTATTGTGCCCAATAAACCTGTTAGTTTACCATCTATTGATGAGACCAGGCCCAAAACAAAAAGGTTTGGGTCTCCAAAACTAACTGATTGTTTATTAATGCAGGTTTCTTCAACATGCCAAAGTAGCATCTGGTATGTAGACAGTGGGGGATCTATGCATATGACTGGGAACAACTCACTTCTTAATGACTACTCTCCAGGAAGGAAGGGTTTTGTTTCCTTTGGCAATGATGCAAGAGGTTACATCATCGGGAAGGGCTTTGTTTCCAATGGGGAAATAAGGTTTGATGATGTCAACCATGTGGAAAATCTCAAGTATAACCTCTTGAGTGTCAGTCAAATGTGTGACAAAGGCCATGTTGCCCTTTTCACAAGCCAGAACTGCAGGATTCTGTCATCCAAAGTTCTGAGTTTGATTGACAAGGTATTGGATGCTCACACTCTCCTGAAGGCCAACAGGACAGGAAGAGTGTATGCCTTAGATCTTTCCAAGAAAATAGATCTCAAAGGCCATCCTTGCCTATTTTCCAAGGCCTCTCCTCAAGAATCTAATCTATGGCATAGAAGGCTGGGACATGTTAACTTCAAGAACATGAATCAGCTGATACACCATAGTTTAGTAAGGGGAATGCCTATGAAGGAGTTCAAGTGTGAAAACAACTGCACTGCTTGTTTGAAAGGAAAACAGCACAAGGTTTCATTCCCACCTATTGAAGAACCAAAGTCCACTGCCTGCTTACAACTTCTTCACATGGATCTCTTTGGTCCTGTGAGAGTGATGAGCATGGCAAAGAAGAAATACTGTCTGGTAATTGTGGATGATTACTCCAGATTTGTATGGACTTTCTTTCTACATTCAAAGGATGAAGCTGCACAGAAGATCATAAACTTTGTGTTGTATGCTGAGAAGCAGTATTCCCTCTCAGTCAAGTGTATTAGAAGTGACAATGGAACAGAATTCAGGAACAATACACTTGATGAGTTCTACCTTTCCAAGGGAATAAAGAGGCAGTTTAGTATTCCAAGAACTCCTGAACAGAATGGAGTTGTGGAGAGAAAGAACAGGACCCTCATTGAAGCTGCAAGGTCTATGTTGGCTGATTCTGGACTGCCATTGACCTTTTGGGCTGAAGCTGTCAACACAGCATGCTATGTGCAGAATAGAGTGCTAATAAATCAGAGGTTGATGAAGACTCCATATGAAGTTCTACATCATTTGGCCCCTCTCATTTCATTCTTTAGAGCATTTGGGTGTCCCTGTTTCATTCTCAACACAAAGGATCAGCTCCAGAAATTTGATCCTAAGGTGGATGCAGGGTACTTTGTTGGTTATTCATCAACTTGCAAGGCATACAGAGTCTTCAACTGCAGAAAAAGATGGTTGAAGAGACTCTACATGTCAAGTTCAATGAATCTCCAAAGGACAAGATTCCACAAAGCCCTGTGGAGCTCTTTGATTTGGACATACTGCAATATGTTCCTTATCAATCTCCTGCTGTTGCTCCTGTCAACAGTTCACCACCTGGTGTTACTGCTGAAGATGATGATGATAGTAGTAATCACCTCTTCAGGTTTAGTGACCAACTGCCTGAGTCCTCTAAACCTGATGCTCCTGTAGCTCCAGCAGCACCATCCACAACAAATGCTGATGAGATTTCTGCATCCTCAACTTCATTTGAGTTGCCACCATCTTCATGGTTTCAAGAATCTGCATCAACATCTGCTGCTGCTGAAGGTCCTACAAACACTTGCACAGATTTGATTGTTTACCAAGAGCTGAAAAATCACCCAATGTCTCAAATCTTGGTGATATCAATGCTGGTGTTTCAACCAGAAGCCAGTTGTCCAATTTCTGCTTCTATGCTCTCTTCATCAGTCAGCTAGAGCCAAAGAACTATCATGTAGCTTTGAGAGACAATGGATGGGTTGAAGCCATGCAGCTTGAGCTTCTTCAGTTCAAAAACAGCAAGTGTGGGAGCTTGTTCCTCTACCCCCAGGTAAGTGTGCAATAGGCACTAAATGGGTGTTTAGGAATAAAACTGATGAAAATGGGCTAATTGTTAAGAACAAGGCCAGACTGGTTGTGCAGGGGTTTGCACAAGAAGAAGGTATTGATTATGATGAAACCTTTGCCCCTGTAGCCAGACTGGAGGCAATTAGATTGTTTTTAGCCTATGCTGCACTCCACAATCTTAAAGTTTTTCAAATGGATGTCAAAAGTGCTTTTCTATATGGTAACATAAAAGAAGAAGTTTATGTGTGTCAACCACCAGGCTTTGAGGATAATAAGCACCCAGAATGGGTATATAAGCTTGATAAAGCTCTTTATGGGTTGAAACAAGCACCTAGAGCCTGGTATGAGACCTTATCAAACTTTCTTCTACAGAATAATTTCACTAGAGGCTCCATAGATAAAACTTTATTTATTAAGAAGGTGGATCAGCATAAGCTACTTGTTCAAATTTATGTTGATGATATTATATTTGCATCCTCTGATCCCCAATTGTGTGAGGATTTCCAAAATAATGCAACAGAAGTTTGAAATGAGTGCAATGGGAGAATTACAGTTCTTTCTAGGTTTGCAAATCAAACAAAAAGCTGATGGAATTTTCATTCATCAGTCTAAATACACAAAAGATCTTTTGAATAAGTTTGATTTACAAAACTGTAAACCCTGTTCTACTCCCATGTGCAACACCACACAATTGGATGTTGATCAGAAAGGTAAAGGTGTTGATGAAACCCTTTACAGATGTATGATTGGTTCCTTGATGTATTTAACAGCTTCTAGACCAGATATTATGTTTGCTACATGTGTTTGTGCTAGATTTCAGGCTGCACCTAAGGAGTCTCATCTGATTGCAGTCAAGAGGATCTTTAGATATCTGCAAGGTACACAATCTCTAGGCTTATGGTATTCCACTGGACATTCTTGCAAATTAGTTGCTTTCTCTGATAGTGACTATGCAGGGTGTAAGTTGACCAGGAAATCAACTTCTGGTGGATGTCAATTCCTAGGCAACTGTTTGATTTCTGGCAGAGTAAGAACAAACATCTGTTGCTACATCCACTGCTGAAGCCGAGTACATTGCTGCTGCAAGTTGTACATCCCAAGTACTCTGGCTTCAGAATCAACTTTTGGATTATGGCATTACAGAGACTAAGACTCCATTATTAATGGATAGTGCTTCAGCTCTTTGCATTGTCAAAATCCAGTCCAGCACTCTAGGACCAAACATATAGAAATTAGACATCATTTTATAAGAGTGTTGTGAAAAGGGTCTAATTAATCCTATGTTTGTGCCTAGTGCTGATGAGCTTGCAGACATTTTTACTAAGCCTTTGGATAGTTCAACTTTCCACAACCTGGTGTTAAGGCTTGGTATGCTGCAGCTAGAATAAGTGACAACTACTGATGATCTCAGTAATTACTGATGATCATTGGTAACCATGTCACATATAAGTACTGATGAGTTATTTTACCCTCAGTAGTTTTTATAACTACTGAAGGCTAAATGCTTTAAGTACTGTACTTTATCTTCTAAACTACTGATGTAGTTACAACTACTGAAATCAGTAGAAACAGATAAGTACTGATGTCCTATGAAACAACTGAAAACAGCAAAAAGGCTGATGAGTAAGTGTTGAGGACAGTATGAAACAGCTGAAAGGCTATGAATGACGACAACTACTGATGAGTACTCTCTCTTCAGTAGTTCACAAACTGCTGTTTCTTCATAAACAACTGAAGCAATACCATGTCTTCAGTAGTTTCACAACTACTGATGACTAACACCAAGTCTTCAGTTGTTTACAACAACTGATGGCACAACCAGGGTCTTCAGTAGTTTCACAACTACTGATGACTAATACCAAGTCCTCAGTTGTTTCAACATCTGAAGTCCAACTTGTCTTCAGTAGTTTTTAAAACTACTGATGCCTAAATCAGAGACTTCAGTTGTTTCAACGTCTGATTGTAAACACCATGTCTTCAGTTGTTTTATAACTGCTGACCACACCAATACCATCAGTCGTTTCAAACTCTGAAAGTTAATACCACGTCATCAGTTGTTTCAAATACTGATGACTAACACCAAAACCTTCAGTCGTTTCATAACCCGTACCCTATATATATCTGATCCCTCTTTCAGAGTTTTTCATTCTTTCACGACCTAAAATTTCAAAAGCTCTGAAAATCTTTCACCTTCATTAATGGCGACCATGCAACTCAAGCCTCGACACAACTGTGTCGCGTACCTCACTAAATCGCCCTTCTGGACCAAATTCGATAATGCTATAGATCTTATGGTCCAATCACCACTGAAAACGGCTTTCCTCCTAAATCCAATCATTTATGCCGATTCGCTACATCAGTTTTGGACGAATGCAACTGTTAATGGAGAATCTATCCATTCGTCCATCAACTCTCATAAGGTGGTCATCTCTACTGCTACCATCCGCCAGATATTACTATTAGATGATGCTGCCTACCCTGTTGGATATCCTAAGCGCCAACTTGATCTTTCATTTGGACAACATGGATATCAAGGCGATCTTAGTGCTTCGACCATCCTGAAGAAACATTTTCCAGATGCTGAACGCTTGATATTTCATATGGTAAATGTTTGCCTGGCCCCGAAGACTTCTTCTTGGGATCAACTGTCTTCCAGATGGCAACAGGTACTGTTCTCTATCCTTGAACAAGAACCACTAAACTTTTCTGAAATAATTTTTCTTGAAATCAAGGATATGGCCACAAAACCACTTTCTAACCGTTGGATACTATATCCTCGGTTTATAATGGCCATAATAGAGAATCAGCTTTCTGCTGAGGGACTAGTTGGTCTGGGAGTCCCTGCTTTGGCTGTATTGCCGGAGGTATACTCCCGACACAACACTGACCAAACTCTTAAACAGGCTGCCAAGCTGCGCAAACCCACGCAGCTGGAACCCACAGCCTCCACTTCCACATCCAAAGTCCCCTCCAAACCCACAAAGAAGAAGCCTAAGAAGGCTACTCAGGGAGTTGAGTCCCCTGAGGATGCTCCTGCTGCACCAAAGCAGGTTATCTCTACTGGAAATAACCCCCAGTAGAGACTATGACTCCACCAACCGAAGCCGCTCAGGTTTCCTCTCAAAAGGAACCTGATGCAACCACTCAAAGGGAAGCCACACTGCTGGGATCCTCCTCACTTGAGGGGATTACCATTGAAGAGCACCACTCGTCCCGGGTGCACACTGCTTCCACACCCTCTCCTGATGCAACCGCCCCTCAAAGCCCTACAATAATTGTTGCAAAAGTGCTGACGCAGTTGCATTCCTCACCCCCCACCCAGACACCAATCACTACTGGGATAACCTCAACACCTGAGGGGGAGGATCACAATGCTTCTGTCAACCCACAGCACAGGGGTTATCATGTTTCATCTCCTGGTGTAGACAAGGAGGTGCGAACTTCTGGTGAGGCTGCCACTGCCCTGACTCAGCAAATGACCAGGATGCAGTTGGTAACATCTCTAAGACCTCACCAGCGGCAACAGCTGATGAAGGACATAGTCCTGAGGCTGGAAGTCCCCAGAACCAAGAACAAGGGGCACATGCTATAATTGATCTACACTCAAGGCATGTTAATCCTGACTGTCAGGAGGTCAGGTGATTCAGTATCAACTGATGATGACCTGAGCTTCTTCTATGATGTAGTTGCTCAAAACACCATCCTAGAGGATGAGGTTAGCAGACTCAAAGAGCTGCTGGCCAAGATGTCTCAGGATGAAAGTCCATCTGCCACCACAATACACCCACAGATGGCACCTTCTTCTGAAGGTCCCCTAACACTGAGCCAATACATACTTCCAAGCCACCAGCCTCTGCTTTTGGCACTGATTCTCAGGAACAGAACCATCCTGATCAATCAGTTGCTAACCTTCAAAAATCCCTACCTCTCATCACTCCCATGATCACAGATATAGTGATCAAAGCCATTGATGAGAGGCTTCCTACAATAATACAACCCCTGGTGGAGGAGTTGGTGACCAAATCACTTTCTACTGCTCAAACCCTTGCACCCAATGCAACCAAAAAGGGGGAGAGTCAGTCAGTTAAAGGAAAAAGGAAGAGGACAGATGGGGAGAAGGAGAAAGAATCAGAGAAGGTAAATGAGAAGGAGTTGGCTGTTATAAGTGTGGAGGAGACTGAGTTGATCATGAGAAGGAGAAGAGTGAGAAGAGAGCTGAAGTGAATGAAAGTCAAAAAGACTTTCATGTCACATATCAAAAGAGGAAAGGAGAGTCTGAGAAGGAGAAGGAGCTGAATGATATGGTGAAAGAAGCTGATGCCAACCATAACCGTTCAATGGATAAAATCATTGATCAGTTATATAGGCAGGGTTTTGACATCCAACAACTAGACTCCGAGATCAGAAGGTTGGAGACAGAGGAGATCAACTCAAGATGGGCTAGTTATGATGCCTTAGAAAGAGAAAGGCTGGAGATAATGATTAGATTTATAGCCAAATACTTGGGAAGATCTCTGATAGAAATAAGGGCCTGGACCAGGGACAACATCTTGGCAATAACCACCAAGATTTGTTCGTCTGAAGCATACTCCAAGGTTTAGTGATTGAGGCATTAAATGAAGCTGGGGTTGGGAACCGAAAAGAACTGACAAAATTTACTAAAGCCTCCCTTACAGCCAAAATGCTAAAACAGTCTGAAAAGCCTCTATCCTCAAAATCACTACCTCCACAACCCACTAAAACCCCCTTTACCCTCTAAACCAACCATCCAACCCACAAAACCAAATCCTTTACCCCCAAAACCCACTGCCAGTGATGTACCTAGACAAAAGAAAAGAAAGGTACTGAGGGCTGATGAAGAGAGAAGAGGAGGATGAAGACAGACTGCCACTCTCTGCAGTTATCACTTTGCCTAAGGCTAATCCAATGTCCATCACTCCTGCTTCTCAAATGCATGATGTGATGATAAAGATTGAAGAGGAAATGCTGAAAAGCATTGACAAAGCATATGCCACATCCTCTTCAATGATTAGCATGAAGAAAGAAGTCTTAAGATTGTACACCCTTGCTAATACCTTTCAATACCAAAGGGAAAAAGTAAGGATATGGCCTGATCCTAGGGTGGCACACCGGATTGTCAAGAAAGAAATTCCTTCAAAATACAAGGGCCAAGTGAAGGGTTGTCGACGAAGACATCACTGTGGTTCTTGTAGTGTCCCCTTGGGAAATTGTAGAAGAGTTCAAGAAAGCTTATGAAGCCAAACAACCACCCCAAAAGATGTTGGAGAATAAAATCATAAAGAAGGGATTGGTTTACAAAAGACTTGAAAACTTCAAACAAGATGAGCTCAACCTGCTCTTAGAAGGGACTCATCCAGATGAGTTTGCTTACAGACAAATAACCACGGTTGAGCTCAAGAATGGAAAACAGGCCAAGTACATCTCTGAAGTGTATGGCCGAGAAGGATTGTTTGATGGTGTGCCCGAGGTGCTGACAATGGATGAGCAGATCATGTTTCTAAGGGCTTACACCAGGGAATCCTATAGGCTGATACACGGGAAGTAGATCTCATGGTTGGGGTAACAGCTCAGTGTCCAAGTCCCCAATACAGAGCTCCCAACCATATCATGCAAAACAGATCATCAGAGACTTCTTCCCAGGCCGGTGCTGAAAAAGGGTCACTTCTCATCTGATCAAGAGGATAAAAAGACCAATCTATCTGCCAAAATAAGTGGGACTCGTCAATAACTTAGAGGTTTTGGCTGCATTGGTTCAGGGGGAGTTTGTTGGACCAAAAGAACCAATGAGCCTGATCAGAGAAACCTCTAAGTCCCACAGGACATCACAACAGCTGAAGAAGACCTGATCAGCTGTTCTACAAAGTCTGAAGAATACAACTGCTGAAGTATTTTGAAGTACTGAAGACAAAGACTGAGACAACAGCTGAAGATCTAAAGTCTGAAGACTTCAACAAGTACTGAAGACAAAGACTGAAGATCAACAGCTGAAAGACAAAGTCTGATGTTCAAGTACTGAAGACATCAGCTGATGCTAACAGCTGATGACAACAGCTGAAGAGGGCTTCTTCAGTTGTTGTGATGGTTTTTCTTCATCAGTAGTTTTCTTTTCTTTCAGTAGTTTGTTTCCTTTTCAGTACTTGTAAACAACTGAAGAGGTTGTTCTTCAGTTGTTGTAGTATCAGTAGTTTTATGTTTTTCAGTAGTTGTAAATAAGATGTTTAACACTTAGGAACATTTGTAAGAAGATGTCAGTTGTTGACATCTTCAGTAGTTGTTAAACATCAGTAGTTATAAAACGGTTACATGTCACTTTCAAGTGACATCAGCCTACGTCACTCTTCCTTTATAAGGAAGGATGACTCACCTGTAATCGTGCCATGAGGCCGACAATCTTAATGCAATATTCCTTTTGTCTGATATTTCTCTCTCTATAACAAAATTCTTTTATCGCTTTATATCGAATGTTCTTGCTTGAATTTGTCTAATTCTGAGCTATTCCGCTGCTATATTGTTCAATCGATTAAACCAAGGGCTGAGATCCTAACAAAGAATGATCCCAAACCTGTCGTTGTCAAAAGCATATCAGATATTTCAAAAGAAAACCAACTCTGGGTTAGGTATCTTATGAAGGAAACTTCTAGTTACAAGGGTAAAAATAGTGATTATGGGGGATGAGTAAAAGACAGAAAATCTACCACAGGGGTTGTCAGTTTTTGAGTCCTCGATTAGGCAGTTTAAGAAACAGACAAACGTCTTAGTCTTAACTACTGAAGCTGAATATATTGCTGCAGAGCAAGATGGTTCAAAATCCTTTGGTTGCAAAATCAACTACTGGATTACCGTCAATTTTCTAACAAAACCCTTTTACATTTATAACACAAACTCTAGTTTATAACAGTAATCCTGTCCAACAGTCTAAAACAAAACATATCGAAATTTGATATCATTTTCTCAGAGAAACTCGAAAAAGGTCTAATCCTTTTGATGAGATATCAACTAAAAAAATAGTTGGTCATCTTGTTACCAATGCTTTCTATCGGGAAGGTTTGAGATGTTGCGTCAATTGGTCTTATTAATAATGTTGAAAACTGATTTTCCTCAGCAAAATGGTATAACCCTCCCTCCTTTTCATAAACAAATTATAAGTTAAACCATCAAAGTCAACTGGCTGATTATGTATATTGTGTGTGCATGCTAAATGAGAAAGAAAATAAAACATTAGAAAATCGCAAAGCCAAAAGAGAAAAATATAAATGAAAATATAAAAGATAGTTTAGTTGTTCAATTAGGTAGGATTGAATCTGCCATTGCAATATATGAGAAATTATAGTACACCAGTTTTAATCAATTGCATTCTTCACTCGCTAATAAAGTCTAACGTGATCAACTATGATCTGCAGGCAAGGTCAAATAATTATACTGAAAAAGTAAATTCTTGTGATTAAACTAAATCAATTATGCATTTGTATGTCCGTCTTAGTTCTAATGAGTGGGGTTGACTTATCTGATTGATTGTTTGTCAAGTCATAATCTCATACCTAGTGGTGGATATGATAACCATGAGCTCTATTTACCGCATCTGTTCACTTCTCTATTATGAGTCATCATAGACCTAAGTGACAAGGTCTCCTCTGTTGTAAGTCATTATAGACCTAGATTTTCTCACCTAATGCATAAGATGCAATTGTACACAATCCTTTCAAAAGTCCAAAATAGATGTCCTATGATTCGTATGAATCACCTGTATCTATTTCTTTATGAAACGGATTCGGGAATTACGTAATGGTTTGTCCATGGTGATTTTCTCGAAGATTATCAACTGCTTTAACCTTGAAAATTCTGTTATTGACCAAAACATGAGATCTAGTTATACATATATGTCAGGTTTTAAAGTTTAGTTCAAGTGCTTGCTTGCATACCTTGATGAGGGTCGGACTCTCTAAGTCTAAGTGTGGATTACATAATATCATATCTAATCCAACCTTAATAAATCCAATAATTGAAAAAGTAAGTGTATTGATTCTTTTGCCAAAGCACTCATGGTGTGCCCTTAGATCTCGTGTCTCCTTTGTTGTGGTAACACTGACATGGAACACACTTGATCAAGATTTAATCATTATCTATGACTATTCACAATTTCTTTATTTTAATGTGCTGATTTTTAACAGATATGATCTCACTGCAGGCATGTGATTCAATGTGTAGAATTTTATTATTTTTCTTTTATTTTTGCATGATTTTCTGTGTAGGCATGTTATAATGATTGGTGTTTATTAAAATTTCAACTTCTATAAACTTCTAAGTTTAGAAACTTAAAAGTTTAGGGGGAGTGAAGATAAAAAAGAGAAAATCAAATAAAATGTTTGGATGATAAAGGATGAAGCCAAAATATTCAAGCAAGTGTGTGTTTAATATGATTAAAAATGAATGTGAAAAGAGTTCAAGTTGTTTTAAAATGTGGAAAAGCTTCTCGTAAAGAATTGAGAGTGTTTGTATTTTTATAAAATTTTTGAGACTAAAATAATGGAAAATATATTTAAAAATAAAAAAGGTCAAAAGTTAAAAAAATTTTGGTCATAAAGTCAAAGTTTTGGACAAATAGTTAAAATCTTAGTCATTATTCAAAGTTGACCGAAGTTTGAAATTTTTTATGAAGAACAGTGAAATTGGTCAAAATTAGGGTTTGAATAAATTTTTGTAAAAAAATATCAAGTCTTAGACATATGGATGTCCCATGCGCCTAAACAGTGACCATAAGTCTAAGTTTAGACGCATCATGAATTTTCAGTTTTATGATAAAGTGTTGGACGTTTTGAGTGTAACTCATGCATCTAAACGGTGGTCATGAGTCTGAAAATTTTAGTTAAGTAGGTGTTTTGCATAACCTCATGTGCCTAAATAGTTCTTGACCTTTCATATTGATAATAAACCAAGTGTGGACTCTTGAAAGCTCATGTGCCTAAACAATTCTCATACGAACTAACTGTTCATAATTTTGTGTAAGTGTTAGGCGTTTCAGACTAGGTCATGCACCTGAATAGTGCTCATGCGCCTAAACAGTGCTCGTGCGCTTGTACAGTGCAAATGCACCTAAGTTCTTGACAAAATTTGACCAAGTGTAACTCATGCGTCTAGGTCTCATACGCTGTAATAGGAATAATGTGCTTGTACAATACAAATGCGCCTAAAACTCATGCGTCTTAGCAGTGGTCATGCGCCTAAAACTCATGCGTCTTAGCAGTGGTCATGCGCCTATGTTTGGACGGTGTAGATACAGAGTACTAACGGATTCTGCGTGAGACCAGATCAAATAGTGCGGAATCCTATTTGATTTGCGATCCAATCAGTAAGAACGATAAGCCAATCGATCTAACGATGAAAAAACGTTAAGAATGAGAAGAATCGATCAAGAACGAACTATGAAGTTGGATTGGGTGTTCTGGAGACTCTAGACAGCTAGGGTTTATGTAGATTCGAAGTCTCTCTCAAAGTGTTATATATTTCAACGAATTACCTGATATTTATAGGTTTTTAGCTGCCCTTCATACGACTAAACCTTAGCATGGTTCAATCGTGTGTGACTGACTCATGCGATTGAGTCATACGCACGACTGAAGGTTTAGCCGTGCGACTGAGTCAATCTTATGCGTTAATCATACGACTAATCCAGTCTCTTGGTTCAGTCGTGCCACTGGTTGATTAGTATGATTCATTCATGCGTATGGTCAATAAGTATGGTCCATTAGCCTGAAAAATCACCCAACTAAGTTAAACACATTTCCCAATCATTATTCACTTAGAATTTTGTACAACAATCTCAAACATATATATGAAGTTCATACATATGACTTATACCTAACACAATAATAATATGAAATAATCAAGATAAATAACATCAAGGCATATATCATATTTCATTTCATCATCATATTACACATATATAAGACGTGAAATACTTTTACATTTAAGCACATAAACTTGGAACATCATGTATCTACAAACTCCCCTTTGGACCTAGTTTACCTTATTGTCTAACATTTTTCATATGATCTTGAAACTTCTTGTACTTCTCTTCTTTGGTTACTCCCGTGTGTATCTCAAACGCGAAGTAGAGCCGTATAACGTGATGGAATTGAAAAGCTTGTACAATGTGTTGCATGTCATAGAATAGTGGCCACTTGTATAAAGTGTAAACATCACCAGCAGACAAGTTAGTAAGCCACATTGGGTCAAATACCCTGATAGTCTTTATCTTCCCATCTCTGTTCAAAACTATGACCCCTTCTCCCGTTCTACAATCATAATACCACTATTTAAAGTGTGGAGTGAAGTCCTGAGGCATTTCCCGTAAGGGAATCTTAGACATTGTGTGTGGGGGACTCCACGTCAACACCACCTTCGATCTCCTAGATATATGATCAACTTCAGACTTATGAATGCACCTCTTAGGCTTCTGAGGTCTGATGTTTACCCATCTGGTGTTGTATTCTTTCTTCAATACTGCCGCAAACAATCCCAACATCTTTCTCCCGTTGGCATACAAAAGATCTAAGCATGCCAGTCGGTTGAGCTCAAAAGCAGAAGAGTCTTTAGATCATGTGGATATCTGAAGTACTCAATCCCTTTCTCACTTTTAACAACATAGACTTCCAAGTCTTCAAAATATGCCCACACGATAATCTTTCCTAACACTTTCTGATGTCCCTTGACTCTGTAAAGTTTGGTGTAGGCATTGAACTTTGGAGGTGCGCGTTGGGCTTTCATTTCAGCAAAACAAGATGCCCATTTAGCTTTTTTTAAGTCAACATTTTCATCTGAAGCTTGGGATTTACTTTCATCTTTCTCTTTTTCTTTCTCCATCTCCTCCAGCTTATCAAAAGTATCAGTGCCAAAAGTTTCACCTAAGTTGGGGATAAGGTTGCCCTCAGGGTCAGTGTACTATGGAGAGTAATCAGATGTGACATCTTCAATATTAATCTCATCCACTCCTTTTAGCTCTACATCACTTAAAACATCAACTTATGTAGCATCTTTAACTAGCACATCTGGATTCAGTCTAAACATCTTAGCAAGCTGCTCGTTAGTTAGATCATGGATGATCTCTCCCTCTTTAAGAGTATAGCTCACAGACCTTCTTACAATCCCTTGCAAATCAAGAATCATAATGAGCTGAGTCTTGACTTGCTGAAGGGGTATAACATCATATTCCTTAGTATTGAGCATCACTCTTTCCCTGTTCTTGAGTTTCTTCAGCTGGAGCTGTAGACAATGAGGCTTTTTTTGAGTGCCTCTCCCGTGCAACTTGATTTGAAGTTGATGCAGATGCATCACCTTCTTGATCATTATTATCGTCATCAGCATCTCTTTTCTCTTTACCACTACCTCCAACTTCCTCATCATCATCATCTTCTTCTGCTTCATCATCCGAAGTCTCATCATCATCATCTCCTTCATCATCACCATTACCTTTAATACTTAGGGGCTCAACCTTTATCCCCTACAACTTTAGCATAATCCTTTTGTTTTTCTTCTCCAATCCTTCAATCCTTTTCCCAGAAGCCATCAGCAACTTATTCTGACTCTTTAGTGCATGGTGAGCTCAACCTAATGCTCTCTCATAAGTAGTTCTCTTCTTAGTGAGCTGAGCTATCTGCTTGGCTTGGGCAGTATTGACCGCCATCACTTGGTTCATCTGATTAGCTCTAAGATCATCTCTTGCTAGAAGCTTTAGCACTAGTCGGTTTAGGCTTGCTAGCTCTTCCTCTAACCCTATAGTGGGTAGAGTAGAGTCAGGTGTAAGTGGGAATTGAGTGGATGTTCCTGCTTGATGAGTAGTGGGTCTAGTGGTGGATATGGTAAAGATGGGATGAAGAATGGAAGTTGCTTGTGGTGGAGTTGTGTTGGGTATTGTGGATGAGGTGGATATAGGTGTATGAGTGGTGGTGGAAGTATGAGTGGCAGTGGAGATGGTAGACGGTGTGGTGGTTGTTATGGCAGTGGTGGTGGAACAAGTGATCAATGTAAACCTTGGTTCTTACTCTTGTTTCCACGGGGTTGAGCCATTCTCTTCTTCCATGAACCCTGGCAATTGGGATTCCCCCTGGGCTAATAGACTGGTCCGTGTGTAAGTGGGATCCGTGACATCAGGGTCATCACCCGTAGTACCAGCTTGGTGTCCACCACCCGCCTCCTTCCCTTTCTCAGTAGCCACAACACTGCTCCTGACATGCCTGACGAGAGGCTCATCATTTGACTCATCCACTTCCTCTATCAAAATGTCTAGGTGGATAGCAGCCTGCTTAGATCCACCAAGTGCATGAGAAGTCCCATGTGGAGATGGTAGAGATATAGTAGACGAGTCGGTGGCCCTTGATTGACTGGGACCAGCATCACCACCACCTTGGCCATCATCAAGGTCATTATCATCATCATCGTCTTCATCAGCAGGAACCATAATGTGCTCCACATCTGAATCACTATCATCATGATGCCATTTCTTGCGAGAAGGTGCCATATAGTCCTCACTGGCTAGATGCCCAAAAAGTCTCTTGATCGGGGGCTTCACCTGCTTCCCCTAGTATACCTTCATCTTTCCCAAATAGGTATCATCCATTACCTCAAGCACCACTACATCATCTTTCTCCTTAGGTAGCATAGAAAGCTTCTGATCTATAATCATCTACAAGAAACGTGGACACATGCAGAAAGCTTCCTTGCCTTTGGTCTCAATGTTCTTGATCAGGTAGAGAAGAACATGCGAGAAAAACTAAACGGGTGGTTCAGCAGCAGTGCAACGTATGCATTCTGGATTTGGTCGGACATCTCGTCAAATTCTCCAACCTAGAGGCTAACACTTTAGGATCACATGTGCCAAAAACTTGTACTGTGGGCACACATGTTTCTCTTGTTCCGCATGCCAGCATTGATGTCACCGGTGTACTTGATCCTTAGAAAGCATCCCTGAACCGTTAGGGATGTAGCTTGGTTGAGTAGGCTCCATCCTCACCCAGATCTATGACCCGCCTCAGATCATCTTCAGTAATCTCAACGACCTGTGAACCATGATGCTATTCCAGAAAGCCTCATGTATGGATCTGTAAGGTGTGCGTGGGACAGAGATGGCCTTAAAGATCCTCGATCTATGCAAAAATGGAATAATCCATGTGAACTCAGGCGCATTCTCTGTATGGTTTGTTGGAAGATAAAACCAAGTTTAACCTTTTAAACTTTCAGAAAACCCAGCGGATATATATTTTTTAAAACATGATTTTGAAGCTGAAATTTCATGTTTAAGGTGACAGATTATGAAAGAAACAAACCCAAAACAAAAGGATCATATATGTGAATAAGCAGCTATGAACAATATGTTAATGAACATAAAATCACAGCAACATGAGCTGTGAACAACTACCTTTCTCCAGCTAAAAATCGACAAAGGAAGAGTTGTATGATGCTTATAATTCGGCCAAGGCTCCAAGGAAGGACCTCTCAAGCTTGTATACGCCAAGCTTGTGTGCAAACACTCTTCTTGTTAGGAGATGAACACCAAAAACCAAAAAAATCCCAAAATCTGCTGCTATTGCTGTGGACCTTGAGGAGAAAGAAGAGTGTTTTTGGTTCAAGATTGCATGTAATGAGAGAGGTCAAAATGTTTGAGTGTATGACATGCTTTATTTTGTAGTTCTCAAGAGAGAAAAGGGCCAATGCCCTTCAAGTGGGGCGGCCAATTCTTTTCAAGGGAAATGTTTTCCCTCTAAACACACACCATAATATATAAAACTAGTCATCTAATAATTTATACAATTACCATTTAATTGTATAAGTTATAAACCCCTTTTATTATTTGATGTTATCTAACCTATTTAAATAACATTACAAATAATAATCATGAACAAAATATCCTAATAAGTTGTTCCATCTCATATGCAACTTATTTTGAAAACATATTTTCTAAATTTGGCGTGTTATTTAATTTCATGATCATATCGTCATTAAATAATTGTTTGTGTTTGCAAAGCTTGTTATTGGATAACCCGACTTGGATCATGACATACTAACCGCATCAATGTTCTATGTGTCTTGGGCATACAGAATCCAACAATCTCCCACTTGCACAAGATTCATAGAAAATTGATGCAAGCAGTAAATACCGCCTAACAATGGTTTACTACCATTAATACGCATGACTTATAGCCATTCAATAACATTATCCCTTTCAAGTATCCTACTTGAAATGATTTAGGTGAATTAATCATCTATCCTTTTGTTACACATGTCATGTCAAATCCAAGGACACAGAGTGATCATTCCTTGTTGATTTAACTTATCCATGCCTTAGACATCTAACTCTCAACGATAAAAGAACAAATCCCATCTTGATTACATACGTTCCTCACAATCACCTTGTGTCACAGCTGAACATAGTCTCATGTACTTCCCATTATTTTAGAACAGTGGATAACCAGATCAAGGTATGACACTTGGTGAATATCAAAACCCAATATGTATCTCAGGTCTGAGGATACCAAATGACATTCGCCTTTACTCAAAATTACTTATGATCAATCAATAAGATTCCATGTAGTAAAATTTGAGTTGCGGGTTAGTCCAATATTTGTATCCCACAAATATCTATGAACCTGGTAGCAACCCATTGCTCTATATTCATCCTTATGAATATCAACCAATCCAAGTTCATAATAATCTTACCTTCACACTTGTTCCCACAAGTCTGAACGACTACGGACATTTAGAGTAAGCAATTTACTCATGGATTAAACATGCTAAATGGAATATTATTGAAACATTATAACCAAATAATTTTATTCAAATAATAAAGAGTTCCACATATCCAAATACAAAATTTACAGATCAAATCCAATCACTAGAATATCAAAGTCCCATGGCACAAGTATGACCTTCATGCTTTGCCTTTTCAAGAGCTTCGTGAGAGGATCCGCAATGTTCTGATCCGTGTGAACTTTGCGAATACATATATTTCCCTTTTCAACTTCATCTCGTATGTAGTTGAATCTCCACTCAATGTGCCTAGTCTTTTGATGAGCACGAGGTTCCTTGATTTGAGCAATCGCACCCTCGTTATCACAAAAGATATCTAGGGGGTCCTGAATGGGAGGGACAACCCCCAAATCGGCAATGATTTCTTTAACCATGCAGCTTCTTGAGCTGCCAATGAGGCGGTGACGTATTCTGATTCTGTAGTTTATAGAGCCACCACATCCTGTTTGGAGCTCTTCCAAGAGACCGCTCCTCCATTCAGAATGAAAATATATCCCGACTGTGATCGTGAATCATCACGATCTGTTTGGAAACTGGCATCCGTGTAACCTTTTACAACAAGTTCCTCATCACCAGATCCATAGATTAGGAACACATCTTTTGTCCTCCTTAAGTACTTAAGTATGTTCCTAATAGCCATCCAATGACTGTTTCCAGGATTTTGCTGGTATCGGCTTGTCATGCTTAAGGCGCATGACACGTCCGGTCGAGTGCATATCATTGCATATATGATGGATCCAATAGCAGATGCGTATGGGATTGCCTTCATTTTATCTTGCTCATCCTTTGAGCTAGGACATTGAGTCGTACTTAATATCATTCCTCTTTGAATAGGTACCATACCTTTCTTAGAGTTCTCCATCTTGAACCTTTTCAAGATTTTATCAATGTATGCACTTTGATTTAAACCAATCAACCACCTTGATCTATCCCTATAGATCTTTATTCCCAGAATATAGGCGGCCTCACCAAGATCCTTGATGGAAAAACAACTTCCATCAAGGATTTTTACACCTTCCAAGGTTGGAATGTCGTTTCCAAATAGTAGTATGTCATCAACATACAATACTAGGAAAGTGATGATGCTCCCACTAGCTTTCTTATATACACAAGCTTCGTCAGCGTTCTTGATGAATCCAAATTTAATTATTTCTTCATCAAAACGGTGATTCCAACTTCTCGATGCTTGTTTCAATCCATAGATTGATTTTTTTAACTTGCATACTTTATCAGGATGTTTTGGATCGACAAAACCTTCAGGCTGAACCATATAGACATCTTCCTCAAGATATCCATTTAGGAAAGTGGTTTTGACATCCATTTGCCAAATCTCATAATCATAATGAGTAGCTATGGCAAACGATATCCTTATAGACTTTAGCATCGCAACAGGTGAGAAGGTTTCATCATAATCAACCCCTTGAGTTTGAGTGAAACCCTTTGCTACAAGTCTAGCCTTATAAGTATCCAAGTTTCCATGCATATCAGTTTTCTTCTTGAAAACCCACTTGCTTCCAACTACTTTGGAGTTAAGAGGTGGTACAACCAAGTCCCATACTTGATTGTCATGCATGGATTGCATCTCAACGCTCATGGCCTTGAGCCATTTGTCACAATCCGAATTGGACACTGCATCATGGTATGTGGTTGGTTCATCTGAATCTAGCACATAGCATCCATCCATGAAAAATCCGTATCTTTCAGGTGGATTACTAATTCTACCACTTCTGCGAACGTTTTGTGTGTATTGATCAACCTTTTGATCATCTTCAACATCCTCATGTTGAGTGCTAGTTTCAACCAAACGTGCATCGGGTTGTGGTTCTTGATCCTCCTCAAGATCCACTGTTCTACTGCTAGTTCCTTCCATAAGGAACTTTGCTTCTAAGAACTCACCCTTTCTGGCAATAAGCACCTTTTGTTCCAGTGGATCATAGAAATAATATCCCATAGAATCTCTAGGGTATCCAACAAAGATATACTTGGTGGATCGGACATCCAATTTGTTTGGGGTGGCAATCTTAACATAAGCTTCACAAACCCAGACCCTTAAATATGATAGGGATGGAACTCTTCCATGCCATATTTCAAAGGGTGTCCTTTCCACCTTTTTGGTTGGGGCCATATTTAGAATACGGGCCGCGGAGAGCAAAGCGAAACCCTAAAATGATAAAGGTAATGTGCTTCTAGCTATCACAGATCGGACCATATCCATAAGGTTCGATTCCTCCTCTCAGACACACCATTATGTTGTGGTGTTCCAGGTGGAGTGAGTTGTGATACAATACCACAACTCCTAAGATGATCTTGAAAGGTATCACTTAGGTATTCACCTCCTCTATCGGTGCGGAGAACTTTAATTGACTTGTTGAGTTGATTTTGTACCTCATTTTGAAAGATCATGAACATTTCAAAACCTTCATCTTTGTGTCTTAACAGGTACACATACTCATAGCGACTATAATCGTTGGTAAAGGTAATGAAGTATCTTTCACCATTCCTAGTCATTGGCTTAAAAGGACCACATACATCCGAATGTATGATTCCTAACAAATCTTTTGCCCTCTCGTTAGTTCCACTAAATGGTGCCTTAGTCATTTTACCTTGTAAACAAGACTCACACACATCAAATGAATCACATTCACTTGTTTTTAAAAGACCATTCTTTTGTAGTGTTTGAATTCTTTTCTTGTTTATATGACCAAGACGACAATGCCAAAGATAGGTATCACTCAAATCCAACATGAGTTTCTTGGTGCTAGTTTGGTACAATGAACTATTTAAAGTATTTTCATGAACCAATTCATAAATACCATTAATGGGAATAGCTTTAAAGTATAACATATCATTAAAAGAAACATGAATATCTTTTTCAACAAATGATAATACATATCTGAATGTTTTAACAGGGCTACAAAGATAATATTCCTAGTCAAACTAGGAGCATACAAAACATTGTTCAAAATTACTTCCAAACCATTTGGAAGTTTCAAGATGTAGTCACCACGGGCTTCAACTTGAACTTTAGCCCCATTTCCCATGTAGAGGCTAACATCCCCTTTCTTGAAGTCACTACTTCTTCTGAACCCCTGCAACAAATTGCAAATGTGAGTTCCACATCCGGTATTTAATACCCATGTGTTAGAGGATATCATGTTTAAATCAATATGGATCATGTATATTGTACCTGAAGTTTGCCCAGCATCCCTCTTTGCTTTCAAATCTTGGAGATGGATGGGACAATTTCTTGCCCAATGTCCAATCTCCCTACACTTGAAGCATGGGTCATTAGTAGCAACCTTTTCCTTCTTCTCCTGTGGTTTGTGTGGCACCCTTACCACCCCTTTCCCTTTCCCCCATACGGGTCCCTTGCCCTTGGCAACCTTTGCCTTGGGTGTGGGATGAGGCCTTTTCTTCTTCCCACCTTCATTGATGGTGAAAATGGGTAAAACCCTTTTTACCCATGGCTGCCTCGGCCGTTTTGAGCATTGAGTGAAGCTCACCAATGCTTTTGTCCCAAGCATTCATGTTATAGTTCAACACGAATGTCTCGAAATTCTTGGTAAGGCCATTGAGGATCAAATCCATGGCCAATTCCTTCGAAACAGGACAATTAAGTCTTTCGAGGTGGTCAATATGGGTTTTCATCTTAAGTACATAAGATGAAACCGATTGGTTGTCGTCCATACAACATGCATGGAGTGCTCGAACCGTTTCGAAGCGCTTAACCCTTGCTTGCTGTTGGAACGTTTCCTTCAGCTGGGTTATCATGTCATAAGCTCCGTGATGTTCATACTCCTTTTGGAGATCGGAGTCATGCTCGCTAGCATGAGACAAGACACTTGGATGGAGTCCTCAGTGTACTTTAGCCATCGTTATAGGCCTCCTCATCATCCTCAGAAGGTTGATCGGGGATAGGGTCGTCTAAAATATATGATCGTCTTTCTTTCTTGAGAACGATTCTCAAGTTTTGATACCAATCAATGAAATTATTATGATTAGACGTTCCTTTTGGAGAATCGCTCGCAATGATTGGGCGGACGCGGATGAATTATCATGATTATCATTATTGGTGGCCATCTACAAAATATAACAAATATCTATTTTAGTATTTTCGATATTGCTATTTTAAATAATTAATACCTTTTAAGGTCATTTTTATACAAAAATCTAGAACCCAAAATTACATTTAAATTGTGGTTAGGTGACCTTTATCCCACGATCTAAATTAATAAGGCGGTCAACGATTGACGGTTGCAACCATTTGCAACTTCTAGAGGTATGGGATCGACTTTAAACATCATATGTAAAGTCGGAATGTTAATCCCATCAACACCATTTGGAAACCATATTGTAGGTGATCCATTTAACATGATTTGAAAATCAAGTTACCCAACTTGCACACACATGTGAGTTTACCAACATAAGTGGTTAGGTGACCTTTATCCCACAAATATGGTATCCCCACCTTAAGTCACAAGTTCCTTCTAAATGGTTAGGTGATCTTTATCCCATGAAGAGTTTCCAAATGACTCAAGTGTTGTGCAAAAGGATGGTGTTAAACTTGTTAGAAATATTCTTTGAAAATATTTAGAGATTTCATAATTTTAGTTTACAAACTCTATGTACTTGTACATGCATGCTTTCAAATACAAAATACCCTATGGTACTTTGATTAAAACCCATTTTAATCATTAAATCATTAAATCATTTTAATAACCTTTTATTTCCTTTTAATGAGTAAGAACCATTTAATTAGATTTTTAAGTTCATAGAAAAGTTTGTTAAAGCAAATATCACATACATGCTATCAACCACAATAATATAAACAAAACAACATAGCAAATGTGCATAACCATAGCATCTATAGTGGTCCACACTTGTTTGCCATCACAAGTGTGGTCCATAGGCATTCCTAAGGGTCATAACAAAACAATAGAAAGCTTCCAAAAGCCTCCCACTTGAAACCGCATCCAAAATGCTCCATGTTTCTCCTTTGTGCTTCCAATCCATACATCTTCACATTACAAGATATAAAGTCCTAATACAAGATATCTAGTAAAATGAAAATGCACCTAATCTATTTATTACAACCCAATAATAAATAAAATACATTTTAAACAAAGCACAAATGAATAAATATATACAACCCCATTGAATAAACAAATACAACCATTGCAGTCATCCAAACAACATAAGGCCAAAGGCTAGGTTATGCACCAATATAAACATCCATCATATCATCCAAAAAATATAACTACGAATCCCCTCAAAACCCACGAATTTTCAGCCAACATAAACTGAAATTTCGGGTTTAAATATTGTCCACACAACACAACATATCAACATACATATCTTTCAATGTTTAATCACAAGCATGTGTAATATAACCTTGAAAGTTGGGGATTCAACAAAAAGAATATAGCAGCCCTTAAAAGGGTTATAAAGTCCCATAAAAAATTTTAAGGACAAGAACAAGCAAGCTATCCACATAACCGGCTCTTGATGCGATTGTATGGTTTGTTGGAAGATAAAACCGAGTTTAACCTTTTAAACTTTCAGAAAACGCAGCGGATATATATATATTTTTTAAAACATGATTTTGAAGCTGAAATTTCATGTTTTAAGGTGACATATATATGAAAGAAACAAACCCAAAACAAAAGGATCATATATGTGAATAAGCAAGCTATGAACAATATGTTAATGAACATAAAATCACAGCAACATGGAGCTGTGAACAACTACCTTTCTCCAGCTAAAAATCGACCAAGGAAGAGTTGTATGATGCTTATGATTCGGCCAAGGCTCCAAGGAAGGACCTCTCAAGCTAGTATACCCCAAGCTTGTGTGCAAACACTCTTCTTGTTAGGGAGATGAACACCAAAAACCAAAAGAAAACCCCCAAAATCTGCTGCTATTGCCGTGGACCTTGAGAGAGAAAGGAGAGTGTTTTTGGTTCAAGATTGCATGTAATGAGAGAGGTCGAAATGTTTGAGTGTATGACATGCTTTATTGTGTATGTTCTCAAGAGAGAAAAGGGCCAATGCCCTTCAAGTGGGGCGGCCGAATTCTTTTTAAGGGAAAAGGTTTTCCCTCTAAACACACACACATAATATATAAAACTAGTCATCTAATAATTTATACAATTAATCATTTAATTGTATAAGTTATAAACCCCTTTTATTATTTGATGTTATCTAACCTATTTAAATAACATTACAAATAATAATCATGAACAAAATATCCTAATAAGTTGTTCCATCTCATATGGAACTTATTTAGAAAACCTATTTTCTAAATTTGGTGTGGTTATTTAATTTGATGATCATATCGTCAATTAAATAATTGTTTGTGTTTGCAAAGCTTGTTATTGGGTATAACCGACTTGGATCATGACATACTAACCGCAACAATATTCTATGTGTCTTGGGCATACGGAATCCAACATTAGCATCAAGATGAGCACAAATGTTGTGCTTGGTGCTCATAGTCCATCTAGCAGCCATATTGCTGCAACACAAGAAACATATACATTACTTTGTTTGTAAGAGATAACAATTTAATATTGGCTAACATTGATCAACTCATTCATTGTTTGATTAAACCATATGACTAATTCAGTGGTACGATTGAGTTCAGTCTTACAATTGAGCCTGCGACTGAGCTTAGTCTTATGCTATGCCATGCGGTTGAGTCAGTCGTGCGACTTGACCCATACGCATGATTCATTGGTGCGATTGAATCATGAACCTAGCTCAATCGGGCGACTGAAGTTCATCGGCATGTCCATTCACATCTTTCAATGTTGAACCCCATAGATTTGAATCTTAGTCAAAACGTGACATTACACTTCGTGTTTAGATTCATTTGGACCACAGATACTGGAAATAACACTTAGTTTCATTTGAATCAACATTAGTGTTTATTTAAGTGGTATATTTTAAGAGTTTAGTCCCGGTTATTAATCTTAACATTTGCGGTCATTAAGGGTTCGATTAAACCATTCATTTGAACCGATTTCATTTGCAAGGTACGTGTAGATGAGTAGGAAATCAGTTAGTATCACAATCACAGTGGAATCACAGTATTCAAAATTTTTAGTAGAGTGTCTGTGTATGCGTGGTTTTTGAGAGTTTTGAATGGTGGTAAAGAATACGACTGACTAACCGCCTTATTTATACAGTTTTGAGTTTCAGTCGTGCGACTGGACCCACACGCATGATACAATCGTGCGACTGGGGTTCAGTCGTACGACTGACTCATACTCATTCAACTAGTCGTACGCTTGGTTTAGTCTTGTGATCCAATCGCATATATGATCCATACTCATGGTAAATCGTGTTAT
This sequence comes from Flaveria trinervia, assembly GCA_025506515.1. NCBI lineage: Eukaryota > Viridiplantae > Streptophyta > Magnoliopsida > Asterales > Asteraceae > Flaveria > Flaveria trinervia. The sequence continues at coordinate 23,808,814 of CM046458.1, forward strand.
TGGTTCATACTTATGGTTCATACGTACGATTGGCTCATACTTATGATTCAATCGTACGATTGGCTCATACATATGAGTTTGACATCATACACTTCCAAACACTTAAAGTTTAACCTTTGATATATAACATTATGAATAAAGATCATCTCAGACATGACCTTTTTACTGAACATCATTTGATCACCTCAGACGTGATCTTTTTACTTTCAAAACATTTGATCACCTCAGACGTGATTCTTTTAACTTGTGATTCACAGTGTTCTTGTAGTTACGTAGTCCAACATTTATGCAACGTGAAAAATAAAAACAGTAAAACAACTTTATAAAAACAAAAGAAGACATATTTTTGTGTTTTTGGTTTGTGGTGGATTGATACCTTTCAGAGATCATCTAAAAGATTTTTCCTCTTGAGCAAAACAACTTTAATAAATTTTATCATTTCTTGAAAGATTCTTATGGAATCATACATGTATATTATAGTCATTTGGGACCCTTTTATAAGTAATAGAGCTATAAGATGCACACAATGATTTTGACTATCGAGAGTTACAGCCACAATGATTGTCAGTATATTTGCCCACTTAAATCCATACAAAGATTTTTTACTTACATTGGTGTTGAGTTAGGTTATTTTATTTCAACATGCATTTGTGGGTCTCAAACTTATATGGTATTCAACATTCCTCAGGAGATTTTTGAGTGGTCTACGGGTATTTGACAAGAAGAAACTATTCTAAGAGCGTTCAAAGAGATGCCAAGCCTCAGGTTAGTGCCATCGCATAGTAGACAGGCCCAAACTACAATGAATCCTAGAATATTTAGGTTATGCTTATCCCCAGGTCAGTACCATTGTACAACAGAGAGGCACAAAACCTATCTTCTTGTTACAGCAAATTGTTTTGCACATAACGCACTAACACCATTTGTCATTAGCTTGATCACGCTTAACATTTTTCTTGTGCCTTATTGGAAATGCGTCGATTGTGTTAACCAGGGATAAGATGAGAGACCACACCAATTTGAACATATTAGTTTGAATTTGATTCACCAATGAAGTGTACTTGTCTATTATGTAGAATCTACTCAGACATCATATAATGAACTAGCAACCCTAGGTCTACTTTTTCTATGTTACCTTAGTAACATAATAGTGTACTATCATTTTTCCTTAATTTTGCTTAGACTTCTCAGACTTGTACTTTGAACATAGCATTTTGAACATTGAAATCCTTTTGATGTCCCAAACAATTTGTTCCCTATATACTATCATTTTTCATAAATTTTGAATCAAAATCACAAATATGATTTCTTTGCTTTCAGCTTATCTTTCCTCCCCCCTCATTTTTAAGTATCTAAATATTGAAAGTAAACTATTCTCCCCCTAAAATTCTAAAACCAAAAATCTTTTTGTGTTTTTGGATTTTTTAAATGATAGGAAAATAAAATCAAAAATCAAAAATCAAAATATATAGAATAAGAAAAAGATTGTCGGACTAAGACCTCTATTCTTTTTGAATCACATCACTTTTCTTTTTCACGCCATTTACCTCTAAAACATATAAAACCGACGTTTGTCAAATGCTTTTGTGTAGTGGTCGGCGCGTTGAAAATCTATATTATTTTTAACAACATCGATTAATTTATTTTCAAAACAGTCATGTATAAAGTCATATTTAATACCAATGACATTGTCCAGGGGATGATGCATATTAACTCGAGTTTTGGGAGTGGTGGGAAGAGCTAACTCATTATCCAAATTTGGAATCCCTGGTTCAGTTTCTGTGGATTTTGGAGTATGAGGTTGAGAAGTGTTAGTGGCATCAATATCAGATGCTTGTGTAATTTCATCAGTGGGAACCTGTTCCTCCTGGTCCACATTTATAGTCTCAACTCCTTGATCATCAGAGGAAGAGTCTCTTACCTCAAGCTCTCCCCCCGAAGGGCTAGAAGTATCATCTAATGGAGCTGATGATGTCGAGTCTCATGGAGAAGTGTTCAGAACATCGTATATCATTGTAGTAGATAACTCATCATCAGGATGAGAAGGAGGTAGATTGAAGGACTTAAAAAATCCATCATAGTGAAAGAAGCAGAAAGGTCCTTTTCTAGTAGGAGGGTGGTGTATCTTTGGACATCAACATTGCACCACACTTCTACCTGACCTGTTGAGTTGTTATAAACTCTCTTGTCTAGTATACTATATCCGAGAAAGATACCTTCTTCTGCGTTCTCACAAAACTTGCTGGTCTGAGTCTTCTTTAACAGCATTCACAGTGCTCTAAATGGTTCAAGATACTCAAAGTTTGGTTTACGTCGTTGGAGCAATTCATGACATGTTTTACCATGATGTTTGACCACTAAGAGTCGATTGAGAGTGTAGCATGCATTTGCCACTGCCTCATTCCAAAATTGGATAGGTAGTTTAGAGTCGGCTAACATTGTCCATGTTGTCTCTATCAAACTCTGATTCTTTCTTTCAACAACGCCGTTCATCTATGGAGTGTAGGCAGAGGTAAATTGATGTACAATTTCTTTCTCTCTACAGTATGCCTCCATCCACTAATTCTTGAACTCTGTTCCGTTCTCTTATTGAATCTTTCATACTTTCAGCTTTTAGATTGATTCCAATGTGGTGAGTAGATGCTTGAATGAATCAAATGTCTCAGACTTGGCTTTCAGAAACATGACCCAAGAGAATCTTGAGTAATCATGAGTTACTACAAAGCAGAACAGATCTCAGCAATGCTCTTTGTGCTGACAGTGCCAAACAGATCCATGTGTAGAAGCTCGAGAGGAATATTGATACAATTAACTTTCTTTTTCTTGTGAGACTTCTTGGTCTATTTCCCTTTCTTACATGCTACACAAAAATCTGGGAGCTGGAAATTCTTAACTGTAGCTCCATTCACGAGATCATTCTAAACCAAATGATTCATCATCTTAGGATTAGTGGGTCCTATTCTCCTATGCCAGGAGACTGAATCCCTCTTTGTTGCCTTTGACAAGAAGCATTGGATTGTGGACTCAGTTGTGGCGGCTTTTGATAGATCCAAGACATATAGATCGTTATATCTTGAAGCCGACATTTGAACTTTATCTTCCTTGATAACATAATCCTTCTTCAACATGTGGCACCTCTTGTTGTCAAACACAACCTTGTATCCCTTATCACAGATTTGGGAGACACAAAGCAGTTGTTTTGCAATTGTTGAACATAGTTGACCTTGTCAAACTTCACTTTCTCGTTCCCACTTCACCTTGAGCGGTGATGTAACCTCCTTTATTACCATCGAATGATACAGGTCCCCCTTTAAATTGTTTGACGTTGAAAAGGAGAGACGAATATCCTATCATGTGTCTGGATGCCCCACTATCAATAATCTAGGTATTAGTTATAGCGTTGTTTCAAAGAAGTTGATTAATTCAGGTTTGGGACCCAAGCCTTAGCCGGCTTGGGTGTCCCAGAGGTATCACATATCATGAACTCAACCCACTATCCTTAAGAGGATGAGGGCACATCCTTCTTCTTCTTCTACTCAATATCAGAAACATTACTTGATTTTTCTTTCCACAAACCAGTTTTGTGTAAGGCCTGTTTGTGTTAAACAAACGACTGGCTTATGATTTAAACTTTAGGTTCACTCATACCCTTAGGTGAGTATTATATCTAACTTTAGAAAATATTGGTTTTTCATTAAAAAGTTCAATTTTCTTTTTGGGTGTCTGATAATAAGGACAATTAGGAGAGATATGTCCTCGTTTTCCATAACCGTAGCATGGTCTCCCTGCTACAGATTGAAGAAAACTTTGATGTGGGGTTGATTTTGGTATTGGTTTAAGATGTGTCCGGTTAGGTTATCTCACTTCTCTTTTAGATGTTTCACCTTCTTTAACAAAATTAATTGTTTTAACATTTTGAGCATCTTTCACTTTCATTTTATTTGGACTTTGATGAATAACATGTTTATGGTTAATTGGATTAGTCATTTTGGGTTCTGAAATAGACATTTGTGAACCTGACCCTAAATTAACCTTTTAAATTTTATCATCCAATTTCTCATTAGGCCTCTTCTCTTTTTATTTCAAAGTAGAATCCTTCTATTTAGTGATAGATTTCACAGGTTTACCCATAGAATCGGGATCACAAACTAGAGGAGTTGACACCACATGATCCTTTACTGGGTTATTATTGCTTGGTCTACATGTAGTGTTCAAAAGGATTTCATGTGGTGGTGGCACTACCTTATAACCCAGACCTTCCCCGTTATTTCGTTCCTTCACTAAGTTTTGAACTATGTGAGAAGAGCTAGCCAAACTGTGCAGTTTTTGTTTTCAAGATTCAACCTTGACTTCCAAAACTTCTTTTAATTTTTAGTTTCCTTTAAAGAGTTTAAATAAAAGTTGATGTCATTTGATTGATTTAAGGAAACAACCTCAGTTTCCCTTAGTTGTTTCCCTAAAAGTTCTATCTTTTCTTTGAAGCTACACTCATTTTGTTTTAAAACATGATTTTCTTCAGTGCAGAGTTGTAAATGATTTACTACATTATTATTATGTTCTAATAACCTAGCAAATTTTAAATCAATGCTTTCCCTAAATTTGCCACATTCAGTACAAGCAAGTTTTTCAAATAATTGGTCTTTAGAACTTACCTATGAGGAATCAGACGAATCAACCATCAAAGTAGAGTCAGACCCTTCGATGGCTGGAGATTCTAAATTTGTAGCTGTAAGCTCTTCATCAACCAGATGATCAACAACATCCATAGCTTCTTCGATATTTGAAAGTTGCTAAGCTATGATGTTTAAGGACTTAGTTAACTTGGTTATGAGATCTTTAATTTGAGTCCTAAAAATCTGTGTGTTCATGTTTTAGAACTGAAATGGTTTTCTCTAAGTCCTCTATTTTCAGCTTATAATCATTTTCAGACTTTCTAAAATATGATTTTAAAATGTTTAAGGACTCAATATCAGATCTCAGTTCCAAGTTATAGGACCTGTACCTGTTAACTTTAGCAATGCATTCAGGAGTACAGAGATGTTCCAATACCTTGGCTTCATCATGATCTGCCATCAGTGCTTGGTTTAGAGAGGCATCTTCAACCTGAAAGCTCCAGTCAAAGCCTCCTTCTTTAACAGCAACATCAGCTTGCTGCTTTGACTTCTCATTATAGAGAGCTTTGTCAGTGTAGTTTGATCTGGATTGTGTTTGGCCACCATTTGTTCTAGGTGCTTTACACTCTCTGGCAAAGTGGCCCATCAGGTTACAGTTGTAACACTTGACTTTGCCTTTGTCCAGTCCAAACTTTCCACTAATTGCATTGCTTGGAAACTTCCTTCCAGTCCTCTTGTAGAACTTCTTGGCTCTGTGAGTGAGAAGAGCCATCTGCTGGACTATTTCCATGTATTCCAGATAATTTGGATGGATACAGTCCAGGTCTTTAAGAGTGAAAAGAGAGTTGCCACAGCTTTCATCAGAAGACACAAAAGCTTGAGAAGAGCTTGTCTCTAGGAATGGGCTTCTGACAGGATCAGCGATCACAAGTTTGATGTATTAGAGTTCAAAGCAGCGGAATACGAACAGGAATTAGACAAATTGTAGCAAGTAATCGATACTTGTATGCATTAAGAGCACATACGGTTATAGTGAGAGAATATATATTTCTGATTCAAGGAATGTTTATAGATATAGAATATTTCTAATCAAATCATTCATATCATTCCCGTCATTCACATTATTACAATAGGTTGTCACTCGTTATATAGAGTGCAACAATCACTGCTGTTATCACGAAAAGTGACAACTGGCAGATCTAATACAAAAATAAGTAACTCTTAACAAACTACTGAAATGTTCACAACTACTAAGAACATATCAGAGTGTTAAGTACAGAATATAAAACTACTCATTAGAAACTACTGAAACTACAACGACTGAAGAACAAGCTCTTCAGTCATTTTACAAAACTACTGAAACATAAAACTACTGAAACTAGAAATATAAACTACTGATATCACAACTACTGAAGAAGTACTCTTCAGCGTTGTGACAAATACTGAAGAAGTACTCTTCAGCAGTTGTCACAAACTACTGAGGCTTCAGTACTTGATCTTCAGACTTTGACCTTCAGGTGTTCATCAGCTGATGACTTCAGTAGATATCATCAGCTGATGTCTTCAGTCTTTGTCTTCAGACTTTGTACATCAGTTGTTGATCTTCAGCACTTGTAAACTCTTCAGCTGTTGTACTTCAGTACTTTGGTCTTTCAGCTTCAGCACTTGTGTTCTTCAGCTGTTGTACTTCAGCACTTTAGTTCTTCAGCTGTTGAAGTCTTCAGCACTTGATCTTCAGCTGTTGAAGTCTTCAGCACTTGATCTTCGTGTTGAAGTCTTCAGCACTTGTCAAACTGCTAATGAGGCTTTCAGCAGTGTTGTGATACCATGTGGGACTTAGAGGTTTTCTGATCTTGGCTCATTGGTTCTTTTGGTCCAACAACTCCCCCTGAACCAATGCAGCCAAAACCTCTAAATTATTATTATCCCACTTATTGTAGGCAAAATGTTGGTCTTTTTCCTTCTTGATCAGTAGAGAAGATGACCCATGTAAGCTCCGGCCTGGGAAGAAATCTCAGATATTTGTTTGGCAGGGTATGAATGGGAACTCTGTTTTGGGGAACTGGACACAGAGTTGTTATCCCATTCATGAGATTTACTTCCCCATAATGAGTCTGTATGACTCTCGAACATAGGCCTCAAAGAGAACAACTTGTTCCTCCTGAGAGAGTTCTTCTACTCCTCCTTCGAAGAAGAACTCTGGACCATAGTACTCTGATAAGTACTTCATGGTCCTGCCATTTTTCAGCTCCATCGTAGTTACCTCCCTATATACAAATTCATCAGGATGGTTGCCGTCAAGGAGTAACTGGAGCTCATTCTTCTAGATGTCTTCAAGCTTTTTATATAACAACCCCTTCTTATCATCTGTTTTCTAGTAAAGCTTGAGGGGTCTTCTTGCTTGGTGAGCTTTCTTGAATTCATCAATGATTTCCAAGGTGAGACTACAATGGCCAACATGATGGTAGAATCTATTGTTTTTCGTACCTGGCCATTGTATCTGTGTGGAATAGTTCTTTTATGGATTCTAGAACTCACCCTGGGGTCTGGCCATACGCTCACTCTCTCCTTCTGATACTGAAAAGTGTGCCTGAGAGTGTATAGCCTTTGAGCATGCCCTTTCATGGCTTGAATAGATGATGACTGAGGAATTCCTTGTCAACCATCTTCAACAGTTGCTCATCGTGCTTTTTTCTGCTGTTCTCCTTCTTCTATCTTGACTCTGACCATTTCCCTTTGAGAGTCAGGTGTGATCATGGGTTGACTTCGGGGTTTTGGTAGTTTAGAACAGCAGAGAGTGGCAGACTATGATCTTCATCCTCCTCTTCTTCTTCTTCTTCCATCCTCAGCACCCTTCTCCTCCTTCTAGGTGCATCACTGATGATGGTTGGGTTGGTGAAGGAATTGGTTTTGAAGAATGAAGATGTTTGGATTTTGGCTTAGAGATTGGTTGGGAGATTTGAGGGATAGGCTCTGTTTGAGTGGGTGGAAGGGAAGGTTGATCCATCATCTTTGTAGTTAGTTTCGCCTTTGTGAGTTTAGCCATCTCTAACCTTTTACCAGCCCCAGCCTCATCAAGGGCTTCCACAATAATCCCTTTGTTGAATTGCTCAGACAGACAGATTCTGGTGGCTATAGCCAGAATACTGTCCTGGTCCACGCGCGAATCTCCATAACGATCTTCCTAAGTATTTTGCAATAAAGCGGATCATTATTTCCAATCTCTCTTTTTCCCGAGCATCATACTCAGCCCATCGGGTCTGAATCTCTTGGACTTCCAACCTTCTGATCTCACTATCCAATGTGGCTGTATCAAACCCCTGCCTGAAGAGTTGTTCAATTATTTTATCCATGGATCGGCTGTGTGTAGTGTCAGCTTCTTTTACCAGCTCTTCCAAGGATTTGTCTTCAGCAGTATGATCATCAGCACTTTTCTTTCGCTTGTAAGTGAGCAGAGGTTGCTTTTCTTCTCCTCCTCTTGGGCTTGCTTCTCTTCCTTCTTTTCCTCTGTTCTTTTCCTCTTCTTTTCTTTCACTGCAGTACTCTCCCCCTTTTGGATGCATTGGAGGAAGGGGTTTATACTGCAGAAAGAGTCTTTTGTACAGCGCAGCATCAATCAAGGCTGTAAAGTTGAGGAAAGCCTCTCATCAATGGCTTTAGTCACAATATCAGTGATTATGGGTGTGATGAGAGGGAGGGAATTTTGAAGTACAATACCTATTTGCTCAGGAGGGTTCTGTTCCTGAGAATAGGGCCTGAAGCAGAGGCAGGTGGTTGAGTTTGGAGTGGCTCAGTGTTTGGGGAACCTTCAAGTGAAAGTGCCATCTGTGGGGGGTAGAGGCAGATGGTCTTTCTCCTTGTGAGAGTTGATCAAGTAGGTTTTGCAGCCTATTGACTTTCTCTTCAAGGATTGTGTTCTGGGCAAGAACATCGTAGAAAAAGCCCAGGTCATCATCAACCGAAGCTGAATCATCTGACCTCCTGCTTAGAGCAGGATTTACATGCACTGGGTGTAGACCAGTTGATGCATGTGCCCCTTGTGCTTGGTACTGGGGACTTCCAGCCTCAGGACAGTGTCCATCATCAGCTGTTGCCTCTAGTGAGGTCTTAGCAATGTTTCCAGCCTCATTCTGATCATGTGCTGAGTCAGAGGAGGTGGCAGCCTCACTAGATATTCTAAGCTCCTTGTCTACACCAGGAGATAGAAGTGGTAAACCCCTGTGCTGTGGGTTCTCAAGTGCACTGTGTTCCTCCCCTCAATTGTAGAGGTGTTCCCAGTAGTAAGTGGTTTTGGGGAGGGGGTGGAGTGCAGTTGAGTCAGCACTTGTGCAACTATTAAAGTTGGGCTGTGAGGGGCGGTTGTTTGGGGTGAAGGGATAGAAGCAGTGTGCACCTGGGGAGGTTGGTGCTTTTCAATGGCAATCCCTCAAGTGAGGAAGATCCCAGATATGTAGGTACCCCTTGTGTGGTTGCTGCAGGCTCTGTTGAGAGGAAGCCTGAGCGGCTATGGCTGGAAGAGTCATTGTATCCACTAGGGGGTTTGGACTAGTGGATATATCCTGCGTTTGTGTTGCAGGGGCATCCTCAGGGGACTCAATTCCTGAGTAGCCGTTTTGGGTTCTTTTTGGTGGGTTTGGTGGGGACTTTTGAGTTGGAGGTGGTGGTGTGGGTTCCAGCTGCGTGGGTTTCGCAGCTTGGCAGCCATTTTGAGTGTCTGGTCAGAGTGTGCCGGGAGTATACTTCCGGCAGAACAGTCGTAGCAGGGGACTCCCAAGCCAACAAGTCCCTCAGCATTAAGCCGGTTTGTAATGATGGCCATTATGAACGTGGATATAGTATCCAACGGTTGGCAGTTAGTTTTTGAGCCATGTCCTTGAGCTCCGAAAATATTATTTTGAAAAGTTTAGCGGTTGTTGCTCAAGAATAGAATACATTACCTGCTGCCATTTGTTGACATTTGATCCCAAGACGACGTCTTAGGAGCCAAACATACATTCACCATGTGAAAAATTAGGCGTTCAGCGTCAGGAAGTGTTTCTTCATGATAGTGGAGGCACTGAGATCGCCTTGATATCCATGTTGGGCAAAGGATAGATCTGTGGTGCCCTTCGGATATCCAGCAGGAGAACTAGCATCATTCAGATGAAGAATTTGGCGGATTATTGCAGGAGTGATGACTACTTCTTTGTTGTTGACGACCGACTGGAGAGATGGTGTGTTGTTCTCCCCAGTGGTAATAGTAACGTTCATCCAAAATTGGTGAAGGGATTCGGCATGTAGTATGGGATTCAGAAGAAATGCCGTATTGTATTGGGACTGAACCATAAGATCGATAGCAGTATCGAACTTAGCCCAGACAGGCGATTTAGTAAGGTAGGCAACATAGTTGTGTCACGGTTTAATTTGCATGGACGCCATTGAGAAGAGGGAAGTTTGGAGAGGAACGTTAGGTTTGAAGAAGATGAAGCATTGAGGGCTTAGGTCAGGGATATTTATAGGGTACGGGTAAGAAAACGACTGAAGGATGTGGTGTAGTCATCAGTGTTCTAAACGACCGTTGACATGGTATTATCCTTTCAGACGTTGAAACAGCTGAAGTCGTGGTGTTAGGCATCAGAAGTTAGAAAACTACTGAAGACCGTGGTTTTAACTTCAGATGATTGAAACAACTGAGGACTTGGTGTTTGTCATCAGTAGTTGTGAAACTACTGAAGACAGTGGTTAAGTCATCAGCTGTTGTAAACAACTGAAAACTTGGTATTAGTCATCAGTAGTTATAAAACTACTGAAGACATGGTATTGCTTCAGTTGTTTAGAATGAAACAGCAGTAGTACAAACGACTGAAGAGAAATTCTCATCAGCTGTTTTCGTCAATTCTTAGCTTTTCAGCTGTTTCATATGTCCTCAACACATTCATCAGCCCTTTTGACGGATTTCAGTGTTTCATGGGACATCAGTACTTATCTGTTTATACTGACTTCAGTACTTGTAACTACATCAGTAGTTTGGAACAGATAAAGTACTTTAGTACTTATGAGACATTTAGCCATCAGTAGTTATAAAAACTACTGAAGGGAAAAGAACTCATCGGTACTATGTGTGAGGGTACCAATGATCACCAGTAATTACTACTGAGATCATCAGTAGTTGTCACTTATTCTAGCTGCAGCATACCAAGCCTTAACACCAGGTTTTGGAAAGTTGAACTATCCAAATTAGTAAAAATGTCTGCAAGCTCATCAGCACTAGGCACAAACTTAGGATCAATCAGACCTTTTTCAAAAACAATCCCTTATAAAATGATGTCTGATCTCTATGTTTGGTCCTAGAGTGCTGGACTGGATTTTTGACAATACACAGAGCTGAAGCACTATCCATTAACAATGGAGTCTTAGTCTCTAATTCCATAATCCAGAAGTTGGTTCTGAAGCCAGAGTACCTGAGAGGTGCAGCTTGCAGCAGCAATGTACTCTGCTTCAGCAGTTGATGTAGCAACTGAGGTCTGTTTCTTGCTCTGCCAAGAAATCAAGCAGTTGCCTAGGAATTGACATCCACCAGAAGTTGATTTCCTGGTCAACTTACACCTGCAGAGTCACTGTCAGAAAAAGCAACTAATTTACCAGAATGTCCAGTAGAATACCATAAACCTAGAGATGGAGTGCCTTGCAGATATCTAAAGATCCTCTTGACTGCAATCAGATGAGACTCTTTAGGTGCAGCCTGAAATCTAGCACAAACACATGTAGCAAACATAATATCTGGTCTAGAAGTTGTTAAATACATCAAGGACCCAATCATACATCTGTAAAGTGTTCATCATCAACCACTTTACCTTTCTGATCTGTATCCAGTTGTGTGGTGCTGCACATGGGGGTAGAACAGGGCTTACAGTTTTGTATTTCAAACTTTTGCAAAAGATCTTTGTGTATTTGGACGGATGAATGAAAATTCCATCAGCCTTTGTTTGATTTGCAACCCCAGAAAGAACTGTAATTCTCCCATGGCACTCATTTCAAACTTCTGTTGCATCAACTTTGTAAAGGCATCACACAACTTTGGATCAGAGGATGCAAAAATGATATCATCTACATAAATTTGAACAAGTAGATTATGCTGCCCAGCTTTCTTAATGAATAAAGTCTTATCTATGGAGCCTCTAGTGAAATTATTTTCCAGAAGAAAGTTTGATAATGTCTCATACCAGGCTCTAGGAGCTTGTTTTAACCCATAAAGAGCCTTATCAAGCTATACAACCAATTAGGATGTTTATTGTCCTCAAAGCCTGGAGGTTGACATACCAAACCTCTTCTTTAATTTTTCCATACAAAAATGCACTTTTGACATCCATTTGAAAAACTTTAAGGTTTGATAAGCAGCATAAGCTAAAAACAATCGAATTGCTTCCAGTCTGGCTACAGGGGCAAAGGTTTCATCATAATCAATACCTTCTTCTTGTGCAAACCCCTGAACAACCAGTCTGGCTTGTTCTTAACAATAAGCCCATTTTCATCAGTTTTGTTCCTAAACACCCATTTAGTGCCTATTGCACACTTACCTGGGGTAGAGGAACCAGTTCCCACACTTGCTGTTTCTTGAACTGAAGAAGCTCAAGCTGCATGGCATCAACCCATCCATTGTCCTTTAAAGCAATGTGATAATTCTTGGCTCTTGCTGACTGATGAAGAGAGCATAGAAGCAGAGAAATTTGACAATTGACTTCTTGTTGATACTCCAGCAGTTATATCACCAATGATTTGAGACATAGGGTGATTCTTCAGATCTTGATACACAATGAGATCTATGCAAGTGTTTGTAGCAGGCGCATCAGTAACAGATGGTGATAGTGAATCATTTCCTTGAAACCAATCAGTGGATGGTAATTCAAAGGAAGTTGAATTCGAAGAGATCTCATCAGCATTTGTTGTGGATGGTGCTACTGGAGCTACAGGAACATCAGGTCTAGCTGAATCAGGCAGCTGATCACTAAACTGAAGAGGTGAGTACTGCAATCATCATCATCATCAGCAGCAGTACACCACAGGTGGTGAACTGTTGACAGGAGCAACAGCAGAGTTGATAAGGAACATATTGCAGTATGTCCAAATCAAATAACTCCACAGGGCTTTGTGGAATCTTGTCCTTTGGAGATTCATTGAACTTAACATGTAGAGTTTCTTCAACCATTTTTGTTCTGCAGTTGAAGACTCTGTATGCCTTGCAAGTAGATGAATAACCAACAAAATACCCTGCATCCACATTAGGATCACAATTATGGAGTTGATCCTTTGTGTTGAGAATAAAACAGGACACCCAAATGCTTTGAAAAATGAAATCAGAGGAGCCAAATGATGGAGGACTTCATATGGAGTCTTCATCAACCTCTGATTTACTAAAACTCTATTTTGCACATAGCAAGCTGTGTTAACAGCTTCAGCCCAAAAGGTCAGTGGCAAACCAGAGTCAGCCAGCATGGACCTTGCAGCTTCAATGAGGGTCCTGTTCTTTCTCTCCACTACTCCATTTTGTTCTGGAGTCCTGGGATGCTAAACTGCCTTTTGATTCCCTTTGATAGATAGAAGTCATCAAGTGTATGATTTCTGAATTCAGTTCCATTGTCACTCCTAATACACTTGATGGAAGGGAATACTGCTTCTCAATATACAACACAATGTGAATAATCTTCTGAGCAGCCTCATCCTTGAATGTAGAAAGAAAGTCCATACAAATTGGAGTAATCATCCACAATTACCAGACAGTATTTCTTTTTTCCATGCTCATTACTCTCACAGGACCAAATAGATCCATATGCAGTAATTGCAAGCAGGCAGTGGACTTAGGCACTTCAATAGGAGGGAATGAGACTTGTGTGTTGTTTTCCTTTTAAACAAGCAGTGCAGGTTTCATCACAGTGGAACTCCTTTATTGGTAAGCCTCTGACTAAACTATGTGGGTAAGCTGATTCATGTTTTTGAGATTAACATGACCAAGCCTTCTGTGCCACAGTTAGATTCTTGAGAAGAGGCTTTGGAAAATAGGCAAGGATTGCCTTGAGATCTATTTTCTTAGAAAGATCTAAGGCATCATACACTCTTCCTGTCCTGTTGGCTCTCAGGAGAGTGTGATCATCCAACACCTTGTCAATCAAGTGCAAGACTTTGGATGACAGAATCCTACAGTTTTGACTAGTGAAAAGAGCAACATGGCCTTTATCACACATTTGACTGACACTCAAGAGATGTACTTGAGATTTTCCACATGATTAACATCATCAAATTTGATTTCTCCATTGGAGACAAAGCCCTTACCAATGATGTAACCCCTAGCATCATTGCCAAAAGAAACAAGTCCCTTCTTTCCTTGAGAGTAGTCATGAAGAAGAGAGTTGTTCCCAGTCATGTGCATAGATCCCCCACTGTCTACATACCAGATGCTACTTTGGCATGTTGAAGAACCCTGCATTAATAAACAATCAGTTAGTTTTGGAGACCCAAACCTTTTTGGTTTGGGCCTGGTCTCATCAATAGATGGTAAACAAACAGGTTTATCTGAAACAACAGCCTGAGAGGAAGAAGATGGTGTAGAAGAGGAGTCCTTTGGCTTGGACCTCCTTTTCTGTGGTTTCAACATAGGAGCATCTAGTTGGTTAACTCTACCCAACAGATGTTGAACCATCATAACCAGCTGTGTCTGATTTTGTGATAAAGCTTTCAGCTCATCAGACACATTGCCAGTGGGGTTTGATAAGTTCCTATGTTGCACCTTCTTCTTCTGAGCATTCTCAGCTGTCACCTGTTTAATCCCTTCCTTTTTGGATTTCTTTGAGGACTTAAGGGTTACAGGATTTGATGTTGTTGATACAAATGTGGTCTCAAACTCAGTTTTCATTTTTACCATTTTCTCATTAATTTCTTCTTTTTGTTTGAGTTTGGAACCTCTTTTGTACCAACAATCATCTGTAAGATGATTGAACAACCACATACTTCACATGGTTTCTTCTCATCTTAGGTTGATCATCAACTAAAGAGTGTGAAGCAACTGAAGACTTGTTCTTCAATGCTTTGGAAGCATTGTTTGCTTTCTTGACTGCCTCTTTAGTAGTCTCCAAACTCTTTCTACTGGCAGTTTTCTTCTCTTCAGTACTGACAGCAATTGAAGTTTGAACTTCAGGTGTTAAATCCTGCTCTCTAGTCCTTTCAGGACCTTCAGAATTAACTCCTGAGTTGATCAACTCATTAATCATGTGAGTGTCAGCATTTGAACCATCAACATCAGCTGATAAGTTCAAAGAGGGCTTGATGCTGACTGCTACTTCTAATGTGCTGTATCAGAAGGTAGATCACATGATGTGATGGATTGGTTATCACTCTCACCATCAGATTCTACCTCTGCTCTTGGGGTAAAATCTGTAGGTGGAGCAGTGTGATTGTAACCAATGCCAAACTTCACATTAGAAGCAGATTGCTTACTAAGAAGCATTTCAAAACCTTTGCATGATTGTACCCATCTATCACACTCTACCTGGGTAACTGCAAGGGTTTCTTTGAGATCTTTGTACTTCTCTAGAAGTACATCTTCTCTAGCCTTATCATCAATTATTTTGCAATTCAGTTTATAAATCTCATCATTTTTATCTTTAAGCACAAACTCAAACTCAGCTTTGTTTTTGGAAATTGTTTGTTCTAGCTCAATGTTCTTATTAATTAAAGCTACATTTGCTTCTCTAATGGAAGCAAATGCTGCTATGCATGGTTCAGAACATAATTTGGCTTTTTCCTCAGAGGATACCTGTGATACCTGAGGTGTAGAAGCATTAGAAAATGAAGTATCAGCAGACTCCAAAGCCATAAGAGCTAGATTCCCAAAAGGACTGTCACCACCATGTTGACCAGCACCTAAGAACAGTTGTTCATGACCAGACATGTCATCTGGTAGTGCATGGGGTTGTGGTGCCATAGGAACTTGAACTTGATTTGACTGTGGCATGTAATAACAAGGTACGGATATGGCTTTTGACCCTGAGGAACAAATATGCCGGAGATTGTTGTTGAGGATGATGACTAGAAGTGACAGGATGTTGCCCTCTGTGTTGTTGACTATTGCCAGGAAAAGTCACAAAGGGTGCAGTGGAGTTAGATCCAGTTGATCTACACTCTCTTGCAAAGTGTCCAAGCCTTTGGCATTTGTGACACCTCAACTTGCTCTTGTCAAAACCAACTTTGGTTTTGCCTGAGAGTCCTGGGAATTTTCTTCCAGTTCTTTTATAGAACTTCTGAGATTTGATATTTATCAGGGCCATTTGGCTCAAAATATCCATCTCTTCTAAGTCGTCATGAGCAATCCCCTTGAGATCATCCATAATGAAGCATAAATTGTCATTATTACACCCAGTAAACTGACCATCAATACTCACAAATGCAGAATCAGAAGTGCTTGAAGAGAAATTAATATGCTCATCATACTGGCATTCAGATGAAGCATATTCTGACTCATGACCAACCAAGGCAGTGTTGCCTGGTACAAAGTCTTCAATGAGCTTTCCAGATGAAGACAGCTTTCTCTTCTGTTCTATCTCTCTCTCAAACGTGAGCAGTTTCCCATGAAGTTGGGTGAGAGATAGTTTGTCCAAACTTGCACTGGAGCGTAGGACAATAGTATATATGTCCCATCTCTCAGGCAGTGATCTGAGAAATCTGTTATTCATCTGAATATTTGTGTACTCAAGTTTTACCATTTTTAGTTCAGAGATCAAACAAGAGAACCGCTCATATTGTTGAGTCAGTGTCTCACCCTTTCTATGAGAGAATGTCTCATATTGTTGGGCAAGAATTTCTCTATTATTTTCCAAGACCTCATCTGTTCCTCCAAATTGTTCTTTCAAGGCATTCCAGAGGTCATGGGCAGTTTCATGATGCATTAGCCCAGAATAGATTTCATTTGGCAGTGCCATGGCCAGAATTCCATGGGCTTTTGCATCAATTTCAAGCAACTTCTTATCCTCATCTGAGTATTGCTCCCTCCTCTTCGGAACCATTTGATTGGTTTCCGGTTATTCACCATAGGCTTGTGTGGACCATGTACCACTGATGTCCAACAACCTGCGCTGTTAACATACAGGTGATGGAGCATTCGTCTTTGCCATATGTTATACTCATTCCTAACCAGCATTGGTGGCTTGGTTGAGGAGCCAGTATTGTGAGGATCATTGGAGGGAGTAGTCATTTTCTGTTCAGAAACAATTTAATTCAAGCTTTTAAAAGTTTTACACAGACCACAACAAACTCAATGAAAACCAAGAAAAGATCTCAGGATGAATGACCAGAAATACAGAAAATTCAATCTCTATAACCGTTTCTTGCAAAAACAAAAGCTAATTCAATCAAACTTAGATCTTGAATAGCAGTTTCAATGATCAATTATTAGATCGATCAATGATTAACCGGCTCTGATACCATTTGACAGGATCAGCGATCACAAGTTTGATGTATTAGAGTTCAAAGCAGCGGAATACGAACAGGAATTAGACAAATTGTAGCAAGTAATCGATACTTGTATGCATTAAGAGCACATACGGTTATAGTGAGAGAATATATATTTCTGATTCAAGGAATGTTTATAGATATAGAATATTTCTAATCAAATCATTCATATCATTCCCGTCATTCACATTATTACAATAGGTTGTCACTCCTTATATAGAGTGCAACAATCACTGCTGTTATCACGGAAAGTGACAACTGGCAGATCTAATACAAAAATAACTAACTCTTAACAAACTACTGAAATGTTCACAACTACTGAGAACATATCAGAGTGTTAAGTACAGAATATAAAACTACTGATTAGAAACTACTGAAACTACAACGACTGAAGAACAAGCTCTTCAGTCGTTTTACAAAACTACTGAAACATAAAACTACTGAAACTAGAAATATAAAACTACTGATATCACAACTACTGAAGAAGTACTCTTCAGCAGTTGTCACAAACTACTGAGGCTTCAGTACTTGATCTTCAGACTTTGACCTTCAGGTGTTTCATCAGCTGATGACTTCAGTAGATATCATCAGCTGATGTCTTCAGTCTTTGTCTTCAGACTTTGTACATCAATTGTTGATCTTCAGCACTTGTAAACTCTTCAGCTGTTGTACTTCAGTACTTTGGTCTTTCAGCTTCAGCACTTGTGTTCTTCAGCTGTTGTACTTCAGCACTTTAGTTCTTCAGCTGTTGAAGTCTTCAGCACTTGATCTTTAGCTGTGGAAGTCTTCAGCACTTGTCAAACTGCTGATGAGGCTTTCAGCAGTTGTTGTGATACCATGTGGGACTTAGAGGTTTTCTGATCTTGGCTCATTGGTTCTTTTGGTCCAACAGCTTCCTTGGGTGTAGTTCTCATTTGGTGTCTCTGGGAAGGTGATGAAAGGACCCTTGGGTGAGTTGTTAGTGCAGGATCGGTGTTTGTCACTTAAACACAAATGTTTTCTCTCAAACTCACCTAGAATCACACTAGGTAAGAATAAGAGTTAATCACAATATGAAAAGTAGCTAAGAACACAGAAAGATAATTTTCAAGATACTTTTATATATTGATTCTCAACTCAAAATACAAAGACTCTTACAAGCAGATTTTCTATTGTGTGTATGAATTACAAGGAGAACCTATATATAATACTATCTATAACATGATATACTTTGATACCAGCTGGGATCCTATAGCTAAAGTCTATACTACAAGACTAAAGATTAAGGTATCTCGGCTAAAGTCTTATCTTAGATTTGGTAGTCAGGACATGTCCGTGACTTACCTTTTTTCATTAACTAAAGATGGCAACTGTACTATCATGAAAAGGTAAACAGTGGAATAAAGTATGCTCAACAACATGGTTCTTTAGGAAGAAGCCATGCTGTATCAGAAGTTTACAGCGGAGTGTCAAAGACCATACTTGTGTCCACTGGTTATAGCAGTGTCTTCCGAAGGTTAAATGGCTTCGGAAGAGTAAGTACTTTCGAAGCCACTTATACTTCGGAAGAGGCTACTTCTTCCAAGACTTGGAGACTTCTTCATCATACTTCGGAAGTGGTCTTTACTTTATTCTTCTAAGTCTTGAACTTCAGAAGTATGCATTTTTCTTTGGAAGTAGAGTTCCGTCTTCGGAAGCTGGAATTTTCCATTGTCTTCGGAAGAACCCTACAACCTTCGGAAGATCCATGAAGAGCTTCGGAAGCCTTTGCATGTAGCATCAAAATAACTGAAGTGATATAGTTTTGGTTGCATTAGCCTTCTTTTTGATCCAACAGTTAGGGTAGCATAAGAGATGATGTTTGGGTTCTATGCTATCCCTTTCAACCACATGTAGGGCTGAACCCATTTGATTGTTGGAGTTTCCAGATGAACCTTGCATGTTCATCTCCATCTGGTATCCACTAAGAATCCCATATAACTCTGTCAGAGTAAGAGTTTTGAGATTTTTAGTTCTCTTGATCACCACATAGTAGTGTGTCCACTGCCTAGGAAGTGAGGACATGAACTTCCTTACAATGTCTCTGTTTTCAAGAGAAACTCCTCCATCCACTAGGGTATCCACAATCTCAACATACTTGAAGTACTGCTGAGTCATGGTTTCACATGTTTTGAAGGTGAAGTTTTCAAACTGCTGCTTCAGGAGATCCTTCTTGTTGGCTTCAGAAGAACCCTCATACATCAGTTTTAGTGCATCCCATAGCTACTTGGCTATTTTGCACTTCTTGAAATCTCTGTACATAGAGTTTGGAACGGCAGTTTGAAGAGCTGTCATGGCTTTTCTGTCTATCTCTACTCTCTTCCTATCTTCATCAGAGTAATTAGCCACATCTTTGGGGATCATACCAGCACTAGTAGCAGAAGGTGTGCTGGGTATGAAAGGTCCATTCTCAATAGACTCCTACATTCTTGAATCAAGAGACCTAATAAAACCTTCCCTTTTTAAACACCAGGTGTCAAACTCATCAAGAGTGATCAGTGGAGACTTGTTCATGGTTCCAGTTTCTATATCAGTTTCGGAAATGGTTACCATTTGAAAAGTTTAGTATTTGTGTGTGTGAGGGATCTAAAGATGGTGAGATCTTATATCAAGAGCCTGGAATGCTCTCATACCAAATGCAGGATCGTTGAAGGGTGTAGAGTTACAACACAACAACACAAAGAGGAGATATACTAAACTTAGATCAAACAATAAACTGATTAACCAAGTGGTGACACTAAGAACACAAGTAGTATATGAGATAGAACACAAAGAACACAAGTGTTTGGTTTTCAAGAATGTAGTATATTGCCTTCTCTATGTTCTATTACAAGGGTTATAAAGCATATTCGAAAGATACAAGAACATGAGATACATATACAACATCCTACAACCGGCTATACTTTGAAAGCCAGGTGGATACAATTGACTAGACACACACAAAATCAATTGTAGAGTCAAGAGGCAGATTGCCTTTTGACTAGTGACTATGACATGCCATAGCTCACATCCTTATCTATTACAAAAAGGATAAAGTACATAAAGTAGAAAGTTACAGACTCAAGACCTCAATGTATAGTTACCAAAAGCATGAACCTTTTCACCAAACCATGTTAGTTGGTGACTTGCAGAGTTGCAGCGGAAAGGTGTCCAGCTTTACGGAACAGTACATCAGATAAAGCATGTTACTAAAAGTCTTTGGAAGAAATCTGTCTTCATGAACTTGAAGCTTTAGAAGACTTTGTCTCTGAGGCTTTGGAAGACTTCATCTTTGGCTTCGGAAGATGTTGATCTTGGCTTTGGAATATTTCACACTTAGAGTATTTCTGTTGCATATGTGAAACTTCCGAAGCATTCTACTTCAATGCACTTGTGCAGCATGCAGGAAAGACTAAAGATGTTTAGGTTGCATCAGCGAAATGACTAAACAGTGCTAAAGTGTCTGAACAGTGTTTAGGAAAGATTGTTTCTATACTTGGATGTTTCAGAAGTTCACTAAGGCGATCCCTTAGGCGTTTCCCTACTATTCTGGTCTTAAATTCAAAACTTAATTAGGGTAAAGACTAACGATTCAGAGAACAGAGTACCAAAATTAAAGAAAAGAGTAGACTTCAAGAATTGGTCACTGAGGCTAAAACAACACTTGAACTCATTTGATACTAATGTATGGAACCAAATGAAAAATAATCAAATCAAACAATAAACATCCAAACAAGCATAAACATACAAAGATGAGTGCATAACCATAGCCACTAAGTTGACCACACTTGTTTGCCATCACAAGTGTTGTCATAAGGTCTTTCTAAAGGGTAGAGATGACACATCAAAATGATCCATGAACTCCCACTTGAGTCCACATCCAAAAACTTCAAGTGTCCATGTCTTTTGTGTTCTTCTTTGATTCTTCATCTTGTGCATCTTCTTTTACAAAATCATATCCTAATACATTTTTTCTAATAAAACAAATGCACCTAATCTATTTATTACTTAACAAATGAATAAATAAATTACATCCCAAAATATTAAACACAAAATTACAACCCTTATAAGAAACAAAACCAACATTACAAATCACAATCAACCAAAACCCAACACATAAGGCCAAGGCTCTATTATGCACCATAATGAAAAACATATTCAACATCCAAGAAAAACAATGAACCCCTTATTTCAGCCCTAAAGTTTCAGCCAACATAAACTAAAACTTTAAGGTTTGTCCAAACAACACAATCAACCATTTGAGGTAAATCTTTCAAGGTTTATACTAAAGCATGCAAGATTAAACCTTGAAAGATAAGGGATTCATACATCCACAACAAAACAGCCCCTAATGGTTGAAAAGGTCCATGAAAACTAACTTTTCAAGACCTTTTGAAGCATATATTCCACATATCCGGCTCTAGATGCCATTGTTGGGTTTTGCTACATGTTAATCAAAGCAAGTTTAACCATTTTAAACTATAAAAACACAGCGGAATATAGGTTTAATATATGGTTTGTAACTGAAAATTTTAGCATCCTAAAGCATAAACAAAACCCAAGAATAAGTATCTATAATATATATGAAATAGTATGCTATCAAACCGTAAAACAACCGTAGGGAGTTCATAGATACAACCTTTCTTGTACAAGTGTTGTAGATGTTTGAGATGAAGATGAAGATGAAGATGTTGTTGAATATCCATCCCCCAAGAGAGAGAGCCTCAAGTTGTGATACCCACAAGCTCTTCAAACACCTTGCTTGTTAGGATGCAACACCAAAGAAACCTCTTCTTTAGCTCCTCCAAAACCGAAAAAATTTCAGCCCCTTTTCAGCTTGTAAATCCGAAAATCAGCCTTGTCTTGGGAGGTTCTTTTGCTTTTGTGTGTGAGAGAGAGTGTGTAGAGTTGATGAAGAGTGTAAGTATGGTTTAAGTCTTGTTTTCTCCAAGACTAAAAGACGCCTCATATGGCTAATGGGCGGCCGAATGGTGGGTTTAAAATTAGGTTCCTCCATTTTTGAAACTTTTATAAATGGCACTCTTCAACCATTAGTTTTATAAAATTAAAACCTCTTTTAATTTTATAACAATAACACACTTTTATTTGTTATTATTTAACCAACATAAATAATGAAACAAATATTATCTCATGAACAAACTATCCATATAATGTTGTTCTATTACAAAGCAATGTTTTAGAAAACCCAATTTCTAAATTGGTGTCAATATTTATTTGTATGATCTCATCAACAAATAAACATTTATTGGTGTTTGTATAGTTTGTTATTGGGTATGACCCGACTTGGATCATAACATACTAACCACATCAATTTTGTATGTGTCTTGGGCATACAAGATCCAACAATCTTCCACTTGCACAAGATTCATAGAAGATTGATGCAAGCAGTAAACACCGGCTAACAACGGTTTACTACCCTTAATACGTATGCCTAAGCGCCATTCAATAACATCATCCCCTTCAAGTAGCATACTTGAAATGTTTTAGGTGAATCAATCATCTATCCTTTTGTCACAGATGTCATATCAAATCCTAGAGACACAGAGTGATCATTCTCTATTTATTTAACTTTATGAGGCCTTAGACATCTTACCTCAACAAATAAGAGGGACAACTCCTATCTTGACTACATACGTCTCTCACAATTACCTTATATCATACTTGAACTCAATCTTATGTACGGCCATGTTTCAGAACGGCGAAGAGTTAAGTCAAAGTATAATATTAGGTAAATATCAAGACTCAATATGTATCTCAGTTCAGAGGATACCAAATGATATTCGCCGTTACTCAAAATTACTTATGATCAATCAGGAAGATTCCATGTAGTAATATTTGAGATGCAGGTTAGTCCAATATTTGCATCCCATAAATATCTATGAACTTTGGCTGCTCTCTTTTGCTCTATATTCATCCATATGAATATCTACCAATCCTAGTTCATAATAGCATTACCTTGATACTTGTTCCCACAAGCATGAACAACTACAGACGTTCTGAGTAAATAATTTACACATGGATTTTAAACATGCAAAGTAGGAATATTAGTTGAATCATTATAACCAAATAATTCATTCAAGTGATAAAGGATTAAAATATCTCAATACAGAAATTAAAGATCAAATCCAGTTACTAGAATATTGCAGTCCATGGCACAAGCATGACTTTCATGTTTTGATCTGTGTGAACTTTGCGAATTCATATTTTTCCCTTTTCAACTTCATCCCTTATGTAGTTGAATCTTCGTTCAATATGCCTAGTCTTTTGATGTGCACGTGGTTCCTTGATTTGAGCAATCGCACCCTCTAGGGGGTGCTGAATAGGAGGGACTACCCCTAGATCAGCAATGAACTTCTTTAACCATGCAGCTTCTTGAGCTGCTAATGAAACGGCAATGTATTCTGACTCTGTAGTTGATAATGCCACCACATCTTGCTTAGATCTCTTCTAAGAGATTGCTCCTCCATTCAAGATGAAAATGTACCCCGATTGTGATCGTGAATCATCCCGATCAGTTTGGAAACTCGCATCCGTGTAACCCTTTACTACAAGTTCTTCCACACCAGATCCATAGATTAAGAACATATCTTTAGTCCTCCTTAGGTACTTAAGTATATTCTTAACAGCCATCCAATGATTGCTTCCAGGATTTTGTTGGTATCGGCCTGTCATGCTCAAAGAGCATGACACGTCCGGTCTAGTGCATATCATTGCATACATGATGGATCCTATAGCAGACGCATACGGGATTCCCTTCCTTTTGTCTTGCTCATCCTTTTAGCTTGGACATTGAGTCTTACTCAATATCGTTCCTCTTTGAATAGGTACGATACCTTTCATAGAGTTTTCCATCTTGAACCTTTTCAAGATCTTATCAATGTATGCACGTTGATCCAACCCTATCAACCACCTTGATCTATCCCTATAGATCTTTATTCCTAAAATATAGGCGGCTTCACCAAGATCCTTCATAGAGAAATAACTTCCAAGCCAAGTTTTTACACCTTCCATGGTTGGAATGTCATTTCCAAATAGTAGGTTGTCATCGACATACAATACTAGGAAAATGGTGATGCTCCCACTAGCTTTCATACACATGCTTCATCAGTGTTTTTGAGGAACCCAAATTTGATTATTTCTTCATCAAAACGGTGATTCCAACTTCTTGATGCTTGCTTCAATCCATAGATTGATTTCTTTAACTTGCATACTTTGTTAGGATGTTTTGAGTTGATAAAACGTTCAGGCTGAACCATATAGACATCTTCCTCAAGATATCCATTTAGAAAAGCGGTTTTGACATCCATTTGCCAGATCTTATAATCATAATGAGAAGCTATGGCAAATAATATCCTAATAGACTTTAGCATTGCAACTGGTGAGAAGGTCTCATCATAATCAACCCCTTGGGTTTGCGTGAAACCTTTTGCTACAAGTCTAGCTTTATAAGTATCCAAGTTTCCATGCATATCGGTTTTCTTCTTGAAAACCCACTTACTTCCAACTATCTTGGAGTTAAGAGGTGGTTCAACCAAGTCCCACACTTGGATGTCACACATGGATTGAATCTCGACGTTCATGGCTTCAAGCCATTTTTCACAATCCAAATTGGACATTGCATCATGATAGGTGGTTGGTTCATTGGAATCTACCACATAGCATCCATGTATGAAAAATCCATATCATTCATGTGGATTACTAACTCTACCAGATCTGTGAACATTGTGTGTACTTTGATCAACCACTTAATCATTCTCAACATCCTCATGATGAGTGCTAGTGTCAACCAAACATGTATCGGTTTGTGGTTCTTGATCCCCCTCAAGATCCACAGTTCTACCGCTAGTTCCTTGCGTAAGGAACTTAGCTTCTAAGAACTCAGCCTTCTTGGCAACAAACTCCTTTTGTTTCAATTGATCATAAAAATAATATCCCATAGAATCTTTGGGATATCCAATGAAGATACACTTAGTGGAACGGCATTCTAGCTTGCTAGAGGTGAGAGTCTTAACATAAGCCTCACAAG
Organism: Flaveria trinervia; assembly: GCA_025506515.1. NCBI lineage: Eukaryota > Viridiplantae > Streptophyta > Magnoliopsida > Asterales > Asteraceae > Flaveria > Flaveria trinervia. The sequence goes on from CM046458.1 coordinate 23,833,948, forward strand.
CCCATACCTTTAAATATGACAGTGATGGAACTCTTCCATGCCATATTTCAAAAGGTGTCATTTCCACTTTCTTAGTTGGGGCCATATTCAAAATACGGGTCGTAGAGAGCAAAGCAAAACCCCAAAATGATAGAGGCGGTGAGCTTCTAGCCATTATAGATCGAACCATATCTAATAGAGTTCAATTTCTCATCTTGGACACGCCATTATGTTGTGGTGTTCGAGGTGGAGATAGTTGTGAGACAATACCACAACTTCTAAGATGGTCTCTAAAAGCATCACTCAGGTATTCACCTCCTCTATCGGTGAGGAGAACTTTTATTTTCTTGTTGAGTTGATTTTCTACTTCATTTTGGAAGATTTTGAACATTTCAAAAGCTTCATCTTTGTGTCTTAACAAGTACACATAACCATATCGACTATAGTCATCGGTAAAGGTAATGAAGTATCTTTCATAGTACCTAGTCATTGGCTTAAAAGGATCACATACATCTGAATGTATGATGCCTAATAAATCTTTTGCCCTTTCGGATTTGCCACTAAAAGGTGCCTTAGTCATTATACCTTGTAAATAAGATTCACATACATCAAATGAGTCATCTTCATTGGCTTTTAAAAGACCGTTCTTTTGAAGTGTTTGTATGGGCTTCTTGTTTATATGACCAAGGCGGCAATGCCAAAGATAGGTATCACTCAAATCCAATTTGAGTTTCTTAGTGGTTGTTTGGTATAATGAGCTACCATATAACATGTTTTCACACACCAATCATAAATACCATTAATAGGAATAGCTTTAAAATAAAATGTGCCAGTTAAAGAAATATGAATTTCATTCTCAATAAATGAAAAAACATAACCATATTGTCTTAATTGGGCAACAGAAATGATGTTCCTAGTCAAACTAGGAGCATACAAAATATTGTTCAAAATTGCTTCCAAACCATTTGGAAGCTTCAAGATGTAGTCCCTTCCGCCTTCAACTTGAACCTTTGCCCCATTCCCCATGTAAAAGCTAACATCCCCTCTTTTGTAGTCCTTACTTCTTTTGAACCCCTGCAATAAGTTGCAAATGTGAGTTTGACATGAGGTATCCAATACCCATGTGTTAGGGGATATCAAATTATGATCAATATGAATCATGAAAATTGTACCCGAGGTTTGCCCGACATCCCGCTTTGCTTGCAACTCTTTCAGATGGACTGGACAATTTCTTGCCCAATGTCCAATCTCCCCACACTTAAAGCATGGGTAATTTGAAGCAACCTTTTGCTTCTTATCCGCTGGTTTTGGTGGTGGCTCTCTTACCACTCCCTTACCCTTTCCCTTAACGTGCTATTTACCCTTGGCAACATTTGCCTTGGGTGCGGGGTAAGGCCTCTTCTTGTTCCCACCTTCATTTATGGTGAGAGTAGGTAAAACCCTTTTACCCATCGCCGCCTCGACAGTTTTGAGCATAGAGTGAAAGCTCATTGATGTTATTGTCCCACCCGTTCATGTTATAGATCATGACAAAGTTGTCAAACCTTTTTCACAAAGAGTTAAGTATCAAATCCTTAGCCAACTCTTTCGAGACAGGACAATTCAGCCTTTCGAGGTGGTCGATGTGGCTTTTCATCTTAAGTACATAAGATGAAACAGATTGGGTGTCATCCATATGACACGCATGGAGTGCTCAAACCGTTTCGAAGCGCTCAACCTGTGTTGTTGTTGGAACATTTCCTTCAACTGGTTTATCATGTCGTATGCTCCATGATGTTCATACTCCATTTGGAGATCTAAAGTCATACTTGCCAACATGAGGCAAGACACGAGTCCTCAGTGTATTTTACCTAATTATTGTAGGCCTCCTCATTATCCTTACTAGGTTGATCGGGAATTAGATCGTCTAATATGTATGATAGTTTCTCTTGCTTGAGAACAATTCTCAAGTTTCGAAACCAATCAATAAAGTTAGTATGGTTTAGACGCTCCTTTTGGAGAATGCCCCTTAGTGATAGTGAGTGAGCGGACGGGATTTCATTGTTTTCATTATTGTTGGTGGCCATCTACAATACATAACAAAGTTCAATTTTAGTAATTTTGATATTCTTCATATGTAATAATTAAAATACCTTTTAAGTGTCTTACAAAATTTTAAATCTAGAATCCACCGTTACATTTAATAGTGGTTAGGTGACCTTTATCCCATTATTTAAATTAACTAGGTAGTCAACGTTTGACAATTGCAACCCTTTGCAACTACTAGGGTATGGGATCGACTTTAAAACATAATATGCATAGTCAGCATGGTTATCACATCAACATCTTTGTAAACCATATTGTAGGTGATCCATTTAACATGGTTTGCAAATCAAGTTACCCTACTTGCACACACATGTGAGTTTTCCAACATAAGTGGTTAAGTGACCTTTATCCCACAAATATGGTATCCTCACCTCAAGTCACAAGTTCCCTCAAAACGGCTAGGTGACCTTTATCTGATTAAGAGTTTCCAAATGACTCAAGTGTTGTGCAAAAGGACGGTGTTAAACTTGTTTCTAAAAAAATTTTAGTTTTCATAATCTTAGTTTAGAAAACTCTATGTACCTTATATTTGCATGCCTTCAAATACAAGGTACCCTATGGTTCACTTTTAATAAAACCTCTTTTATTAAAACCATTAATCCTTTTAATAACCTTTTATTAACCACTTAATGATTAAGCACCATCAAATTTTCAGCTTGTAAAGTTTGTTAATGAGTTTGTTATGCATAACCAAATGACAAACAATCAATCAAACAACAAACATCCAAACAAGCATAAACATACAAACATGAGTGCACAACCATAGCCACTAAGTTGACCACAATTGTTTGCCATCACAAGTGTTGTCATAAGGTCTTTCCTAAGGGTAGAGATGGCACTTCAAAATGTGTCCATGAACTCGCACTTGAATCCACATCCAAAAACTTCAAGTGTCCATGTCTTTTGTGTTCTTCTTTGAGTCTTCATCTTGTGCATCTTCTTTTACAAAATCATATCCTAATATAGTTTTTCTAATAAAAGAAATGCACCTGATCTATTTAGTACTTAACCAAATGAATAAATAAATTACAACCCAAAATATAAAACACAAAATTACAACCCTTACAAGAAACAAAACCAACATTACAAATGACAATCAACAAAAATCAAACACATAAGGCTAAGGCTATGTTATGCACCATAATGAAAAACATATTCAACATCCAAGAACACCAATGAACCCCTTATTTCAGCCCTAAAGTTTCAGCCCACATAAACTAAAACTTTAAGGTTTGTCCAAACAACACAATCAACCATTTGAGGTAAATCGTTCAAGGTTTATACTAAAGCATGCAAGATTAAACCTTGAAAGATAAGGGATTCATAAATCCACAACAAAACCGCCCCTAATGGGTTGAAAAGGTCCATGAAAACTAACTTTTCAAGACCTTTTGAAGCATATATTCTACATATCCGGCTCTAGATGCCATTGTCGGGTTTTGCTACATGTTAATGAAAGCAAGTTTAACCATTTTAAACTATAAAAACGCAGCGGAATATAGGTTTAATATATGGTTTATAATGTGAAAATTTTAGCATCTTAAAGCATAAACAAAACCCAAGAATAATCATCAATAATATATATGAAATAGTATGCTATCAAACCATAAAACAACCATGGGAGTTCATAGATACAACCTTTCTTGTACAAGTGTTGTAGATGTTTGAGATGAAGATGAAGATGAAGATGTTGTTGAATATCCAAAGCAAATATTGCGTAAGTGGAAATTGATGAAAACTCAAGAAATAATAATAGAGCTGCATCAACTTCTAAATACAAGTATGTTGCGTCTCCAACAAATAATGTAGAGAATGCTTTTCTTGCCAAAGATGATGCTACTCATGAAGATGAGGGTGATCTATTTGTGGGAGCAGGATTCTTCACTAGTACACATGCATACTTAACTCAAATACAACCACAATCTCCTCCAAAACCATCAAAACCTTCGGTGCCTAAAAATCAAAATGAGACTCCAGCTTCTAACTATGGTGAGCCTAGCAAAGATGTCAAAATTTGCCGTTACAGCCTTTATGGAAAGCTTCCAAGCATATAAAGGTAGTCATCTAACACAAGTTGATTTAATTTTGCAGGATTTGTTCGAAATAGATCCAGATGATGTTGAATAAATGGATCTTAACTAGCAAATGATGATGATAGCCTACAGAACTCAATAGCATTCTTATGTCCACAAAAAAAACAAGCCCAGTGCAAACAAAAATATTAATTTCGAAAAGTAAAAATCAAGATGTTTTAACTGTAACTGTTATGGCCACTTTTCTTGAGAGTGCAAAGCTCCAAGAACTCAAGGAAAAATTTGCCAAAGTAGTTCTAGTAGTTAGAGATTTTATCAATAGTCTCCGAAGACATTTCAAAAGCCATATTAGAGCCTACCAATGCCAGAATGAAAGAAGAAAAGACCAATGAAGAATGAAAGAAAGCACTAGTTGTAATCATCAAGGATGGTTATGATTGGAGTGCTTATGTAGAACTGTTTACGGTTGATCTTACTTCTGGTGTTGCACTGATTTTTTAGATGAATTATGAAGAATGGTCTGAAGACAAAGATCCAAAGATACAAGGTGAAGCAGATGTTGAGGAAGGAGTGACAAGTCTGACCCAAAGGATAATTCAGAAGAAGTTCCTCTTATGGCACAGTCAGAACAACCAAAGTTTGTAAACTCTTCATTTTACACTAAGTCTTCAAACTTTTATCCAGAAGTACCAATGGAAGTAAGAGAGAAAATGTGCACCAAAGCATGTTTTGAACAAGTAGAATGATACAAAACTTACTTGTTCAAAAGATTTAATAAACTTAAACAAGAAGAGTCAATGCACAATAAGTTGAAAACAGTTCATAAGATTTCATATGATAAAATCATATCTCTAAAAGCTTCTTGGAACAAAACGTTAAAAGAACTTGAACTTGTCAAGAAACAACTTGAAGAGATGACAAAAACTCTTGAACAAGAGAAATGAGCACTTGCAGCAACTTAAATTGATTTAGCCAAAGTGAAAAGCTCAAAAAGTATTGTTAAGCAACTAGTGAATGGGTGGAAAGATAAAGATAAAACAGGATTAGCATTCACTCATGAACCAATGCTTGAATCTATCACAATTACCTTACCTAAATATTTTAATATCCATGATCATTCATCAGAGAATAAGGCTAAGCATAAAGAATTTCAATAAAAGAAAAAGAACAATCAATCAATAGTCAAGAGTGAGATCAAAAAGATAAACATTGAAATATTTGAGGGGAAAGATTCTAAAAAGATAAATAGTGGTCATCCAATTAAAATCAAATCATATGAACCTCGACAAAAGATCAAAAAAGTTGTTTATACCGAAAGGAAATTTGACATTGAGAATGTAAAATTGAGCAAGAGATTGAAAAAACTAATGAGATCAATCTCCAAATGGAATGAAAATGTCAAGAAGAGAAATCAAACACTTCATGTTCTCATGATTTAAGCTAAAATGAATTAACTCAAAACAAAGACTGTGAAAAAGAATCTTCTCAAGATTCAATTAAAACACAAAGCACTAAGAATTCATCAAGAACAATAAATCAAAGAAGACGAAAAACATCTTCTAAAACTAAACAGTCTAAACCAATCAATAAATTAAGTCAATTAAACCTGTGAAGTTTGTGTCAGCAGGAACTTTTGACATGAACATAATATCTGAAATAACATCAAAACCTAAGATCAAATCTAACTCTCATATGAAAACAGGTTCAGGTCCTAAGTCTTTTGTTGTTCAGAATAGATTTGTCTCTAAGGAGTTAAAGAATTGTGAGAATGTTCAAAAGCAAAATCCTAAAATTCAAAAGACCAAACTCACACAGCAAAAACAACAGCTTAACCAGTCTACCCTTAAATCTAGACAAGGATCTATTATGGACTCTATATCTAGGGTTAAGAAAAAGTTTTTTAAAAAGCAACAAATGTACAGTGATATATGTGATATGTATAATCATAACACATCTGAGGGTTATTTTAACAAGTACTATCATATATGTGATATGAGAAATCACACCTTAACTCATTGTTATTTTAACAAATATTGTGTATTGTGTGATGAACGGAATCATAATACTAAGGATTGTTTCTTTAAGAAGATCTCACCTAGAATGATTTTGATAATCGAGGATATGTTAATCCAAAGTTCCAAAGAAATCATTATAATGGTTTTCAAAATCTATCAAAACCACCATCTCCGTGTTTGAGATCATTCAGAAGAATCAATTCTGATTATGATAATTAGTATAATGTCAGATCACAGCAGTATAATCAAGGACATTTCGTTCCACGGTCAGTGAGAATGAAAAATGAAACATATAATAAGAAAAACATATCTAATGTTTAAAACAGTAGTTCAAAATTTCTTGAGGATTATCTTGAGAACATATATAATGTTTTGAAAACAAAACAATGAAAAGATAATCAAATTGTTTTCCAAAGAGGATTTGAAAATCTTAAATTTCAAAAGAAACCTGACGTAAACAAACTCTATTTCAAGCAGTTTACCATCATTGTTAAATTTGGAAAGCCCAAGACATCTCGGCTTGGGTAATAATTCAACTTAAATGTATTTGAATACAGGTACACCCACGAAGACCAATAAACACATGGTATGTTAATAGTGGGTGTAGCCAGAATATGATAGGCAATCAAACCTTGCTTTAAGACTTTAAGACAAAAGATGGTACTCATGTAGCGTTTGGTGGAATTGTAGGTAGAAATATAACCGGTGAAGGAACGGTATTTTATGGAATAACAAGTTTTGATAAAATCAACTTCTGTGAACCGTTGAACTTTAATCTTTTAAGTGTTTCATAAATATGTGATAAATCATATTCTTCTTTATTTGATGACTCTTATTGCTATATTTCAATACTAGGATTTCAGATTAGCAAGGAGTGGGTTGTAATTAAATCTGTTTGAGATAGAGATGTCTACAAACTAGATATGTCTCATGTTCATCATTCAACAGAAACAAATTGCATCATTGCTCATGCATCAAATGATGAAAGCCAACTTTGGCATAGATGTCTCGGTCATTCGAACTTCTAAAACATGAACAAACTAGCAGTAGGAAATCATGTAGTTAGAATTCCTTCAAAGAAGTTCGCTACATCAGACCACTGCCAAGCATGTTTGAAAGGAAAACAACATAGAGCGTCTTATTAGACGAAACAAATAAACTGTAATTCAAAGCCTCTACAGATGTTAGACATAGATCTATTTGGGCCTGTAAACATACAAAGCATTGAGAAGAAATCGTATTGTTAGTTATCATTGATGACTATAGATGATTTTCTTGGGTTTTCTTTTTTCGTGCAAAATCAGAAACAGATGAATTATTAAAAGATTTTATCATTAAAGTAGAAAATCAACTCTATAAAAAAGTAAAAGTAAAATACAAGGGATAATGGAACAAAATTCAAAAATGCTAATGTTGACAGTTGTTGTGCAGGAAAAGGGATAGCTTATTAGTTCAATGCTCCTCGGACTCCACAACAAAACGGAGTTACAAAAAGGAAGAACTGAACACTGATTGAAGTAGCCAGAGCAATGTTAGTTGATGCCATGAATCCTATCACGTTCTGGGATGAAGCCATATCAAATGTGTCTTTCATTCAAAATAATACTCTATTGGTCAAACAAACAAAAAACTACTTACGAGTTAATGTTTGGAAGAAAACCAAACATAAATTTTCTTAAATCTTTTGGTTGTCCTATTTTGATTCTAAATTCACATGATCAGCTAGGCAAATTTGACTCCAAATCTCATAATAGATTCTTTCTTAGATATTCGTCCGTTCTAAAGCGTATAGTTTATAACTCTAAGACGAATGTTATCATTGAAACGTTCATTGTTAAATTCATTGAAAACTCTTTTCCATCGGTTGCAAATGGCCAAGCATGGTTATTTGATTTAGATTCATTTTCAAACTCATTTAACTCTAATCTGTTTGAATCTTCTCTTGTCAACAGGAAACAAGGAGGAGATCTTGGATCCTTTAGTGACGACTCCGACTCTAACGATATGGACGATTCAAGCCCGGATTATCCTTTTTTATCATTTGTGAGAGATCCTCTATTCTCTAAAGAGAATCATGATCAACAAAATCCTGATCATCAAGAAGTTCTTGAAAATTTTGATGTTTCTCAACCTGTGTCTGGAGCATCATTTGCATTCGGAGATATAGATGTCAATGACAATCTTAAGTATTTTTTCAACTCACCAACTCAAGTTTCGAATTTTATTCCATATCTTCAACCCTATTACACCAGCTCTCCGACTTGAACCAAACCAATCTGGATGTGAATGCTTACCAATATGAGATTCCAACAACTTGTATTCACAAGAAACATCCCATCTCTTAGATTATTGGTCCTTTGAATAAGAGAACAACAAGAAGTCAATCCGAACGAGCAAATCTTTTCTTGTACGCATGTTTTCTTTCTTAAATTGTCCGTGAAAACATTACTCAAGCATTGAAGGACAATAGTTAGATTAAATGATGCTAGAGGAAATACTATAATTCCGCATACAGGAAGTGTGGACACTGGTGGATTTGCCTGAAGGAGAGAATGCCATTGGCATAAATAGATTGTTGAGAAACAAATGAGATGATAGAGTAATAATCATTCGAAACAAAGCACGATTAGTAGCATAAGGTTACACCCAGGAGGAAGGAATAGATTATGATGAAGGGTTTGCTCCAGTTGCAAGACTATAAGCAATTTGTGTCTTCCTCGAATATGCTTCTTATATGAAATTCAAGGTGTACCAAATGGACGTTAAAGGTGAATTTTTGTATGGACGAATCACCGATGATGTGTATGTTAAGGAACCTCAAGGTTTCGTAGATGCTGGATTTCCTTATCATGTGTACAAGCTCAGCAAAGCTATATGTGGTCTGCATCAAGCCCCAAGAAACTGGTATGAGACATTTCCCTAGAACTTGATCTAACATGGATATACATAAGGGAAGATTGATCCAACTTATTCATAAAGAAGGATGCAACTAATCTTCTATATGTGCAAGTGTATCTAGATGATATCATATTTGGATCATCTAGTCAAAAACTATGCTCAGAATTTAAAGAAATTATGAAATAACAATCCCAGATGACTTCTCTGGGAGAAATCAATTCTTTCTGGGATTCCAAGTAAAACAATCAGCAGATGGCACCTTCATCAATCAAGAGAAGTTTGTTAATAAGCTATTGAAGAAATTCAAACTGCAAGATTGTCAATCCATGAGAACTCCAACTGAAGTTAACACCAAGATTGATCCTAATCCAATAGGAAAATATATAGACCAAACATTATATAGATCTATGATTGGATCCTTGATGTATTTAACTACATCTAGACCTGACATAATGTATGTTGTTTGTGTCTGTCACACCCCCCGCTAAGAGCGGAAACACAGGGATGTAACGAGACGGGATCGTCATAACACATCGTAAGCGATAGAGATGCAATATAATAAATGATTACAAGCGCGTCATGACGACACCCGCCAACAAGGGGACTTGTGTCGTGTTTAGTCAATACAAAGATGATAATATTGTATGCAATTCCCACAACCCGGGAACAAGTTACAAAAGTATGATGTTTGAAGCAACTACAACGAAGTTTTCCAAAAGACAATGTTTAGTCTCAAAATGCATCCTAGGGTCTCCACTAAGCCAGCACACCTAGATCTTCAATTAGCATGATCACCTAAAAAGATATGCTCAAAATGGTCAACAAAATTGTTGGTGAGCTTGCAGGTTAAATGTAAATAAGTAATTGATGTGTATAATAATTGTTGCGAAATACTGTGAATACAATTATATGTATGCAAAATAACATGACATGAGCTTTACAACCAAACCTAACGACATACACTAAGAATCTTGTCGGAATATATTCACCCAATGCCTGTTCCTGGCTACGATTGGTACTAACTAGTATACCAACCAACAAGGGTGGAGGTGTCAGCCTAGTACTACTACCAATACCTATCCGTCGATTCCCACACTGAAATTAAATGGTTGAAAAGAAAGAACCACACAACAGACCCAAGCATGTATCAGATAAGTACTCACAAAATAGTATCACGTTCATTCCAGGTATGTAAATTGTATGTAAGTTATACAACATAGAAAACGGGTGAGAATAATTTTCCCCCATGTTTGTAAATGATTGAAAAGTTGTATAAGCATAAAAAGGGGCCACGAAACTCACTTGTTAAGTGGTAAGTATCAATGATCAAAGTTTCCAAGTGTTGTATGCAAAGAACGATCAAACACCTATTGACAGTTATTGTTAAGCATTAATGATATGTATAAAGTAAATAGTAGTGTTCAGTCATTTCGGAATGTTTCAGTTCGGTCACGCGTAACACACACACACAAGCTGACACACGTATTAGATCTTATGTAGATCAAAGTACTAGAAACCATCGCCATTGCCGGTGATATTGTGTAAAAGATTCATTGTTATAAGAGGGGTATTTGTTAAATAGTAGTAGTCATAAATGGGTTGTTGATAATTGCAAATTGTTAGGTTGATTTGTTTTGGAATAGTATTTGTAGCCTTGATAGCATTGACTTTAATCTTATGGTCGAGCAATGACAATTGTGTTGATGTTACCTTATCGTCACACGACATTCAAGAAGGAAATTCATACACACATCATCTTCAATCACATTACAGGACCAAACGCTAGACTTAACACTCCATTCACACGAATCAACCTTCATTCGTACGAATGAGCTTCATTCATACGATTGAACCTTCATTCGTACGACTGGCATTCAGTCGTACCATATAGCACCCAATCGCACCATTCAACCTCCATACGCACGAATCAACCTTCATTCATACGAATTAGCTTCATTTGTATGACTGAACCTCCATTCGTGCGACTGGCATTCAGTCGTGTGATACACGCACAATCGCACACAATCATCCGCATTGATTCAATCGCACACCTCATTCATCTAAATTGACTCAATCGCATGCGTCACTCATCCGCATTGATTCAATCGCACGCATCACTCATCCGCATGACTCAATCGCACACACACACAGTCGCACGACTCAGTCGCACGACTCAGTCGCACGACTCAGTCGCACGACTCACCAAGTCGCATGATCGACCCAGTCGCATGATTGACCTAGTCGCCCAGACAGCAGAATCGTGACTGCAGAAGTGTAGAGTAGCCTCTGGCTGCTCCATGCACGGGTTTTACACAACAAGAACTTCCAGAAGCACACAACAAACACACACAAACAAGAAGCACACGCAGAAAGACATCACACGCACCCATGCGACCACATGTGTTCGTGTTGAACCTGAACACCCAAAACCCTAGAAACGGACAACAGTAAAACAAGCAAGAAAGGGACAACCAAGGTCGTCCACCTGCAAGGATGGAGTAAACTAGGTCGTAGATAAAGTCTAGACGACGAAAATGAGACAAAACGGGGACGTTTTGGTGCAAGGAGGAGATGAAAGTGAAGGAGGGAATGAAGAAGAAGAAGAATGAAGAAGAAGTGAAGAAGAAGTGAAGAAGATGAAGAATAGCTGGGAAATGGGGGTTTTTAAACCCATCCCAAGTTTGCAAAATGTCAATTTAGGTCCCTGCACTTAGCCCCCGAGTTCCCAAAGTTTGTTTTGGTTGAAAACGACTTTAAAAGTGTTTGTTATATTAATGACGGAAGTGTAATAAATGATAATTTGTACTTAATAATGGTTTTATTAATATATTATTATTATATAAAAATGATACATTTAGTGATAATAATGATGAAATTTGTAAAAGTTTTAAGCATAGCACACGCTCATGAAGGAAACACAAGCACAAAGATAATAAAGCAGGTAGGATATCCACACAAGGAGTTAATAAAGATAAGGAATGAACGATCAAGGAAAAGTTATGGATAATCACGTTAATTGACGGACCTTGTGGTGACGGATGTCACAGTGTGTGTGCCAGGTATCAATCAACCCGAAGGAATCTTACCTTGTCGCTATCATACGCATATTGAGACATCTCAAATAAAAACCAGCTCTATGGTTATGGTATCCTTATGAAGGAAACTTCGAGTTACATGGGTATACTAATAGTGATTATGGGGGATGTAGTCAAGATAGAAAATCTACCACAGGTGTTTGTTAGTTTTTGGGTCCTCAATTAGTCTCGTGGCAGTGTAAGAAAAAGACAGACGTCTTAGTCTCAACTACTGAACCTGAATACATTGTTGCATGAGCATGATGTTTTCAAATCCTTTGGTTGCAAAATCAACTACTAGATTACCGGTTCAATTTTCTTAAAACCACTATTTACATTGATAACACAACTGCTATGTTTATAACAGCTAATCCTATCCAACATTTTAAAACAAAACATATCAAAATTTGATATCATTTTCTCAGAGACAACTCTAAAAAATGTTTAATCATTTTATTTAGATATCAACTAAAAAATAGTTGGCCAACTTGTTTACTAATGCTTTCTTATCAGGAGGGTTTGAGTATCTGGTTGAGTCAATTGGTCTTATTAATCATGTTGAAAACTGATTTTTCCTCAACAAAATGATAATAACCCTCCCTCCTTTTCATAAACAAATTAAAAGTTAAACCGTCAAAGTCAACTGGCTGATTATGTATATTGTGTGTGCATGCTAAATGAAAAAGAAAATAATACATTAAAAAATTGCAAAACGAAAAGGGAAAAATATAAAATGAAAATATAGAAATATAGTTTAGTTCTTTAATTTGTTAGGATTGAATCTGCCCTTGCAATATATGAGAAATGATAGTACACCAGTTTTAATCAGTTGCATACTTCACTCGCTAATAAAGTCTAACGTGATCAACTATGATCTACAGGCAAGGTCATACAATTATACTGAAAAAGTAAATTCTTGTGATTAAACTAAATCAATTATGCATTTGTTTGTGTCCATCTTAGTTCTAATGAGTGGTGTTGACTTATCTGATTGATTGCTTGTCAAGTCACAATCTCATACCTGGTGGTGATATGAATAACCATGAGCTCTATTTACCGCATCTGTTCACTTCTCTATTATGAGTCATCATAGACCTGAAGTTACAAGGTATCATCTGTTGTAAGTCATTACAGACCTAGATTTTCTCACCTTATCATAAGATGCAATTGTGCACAATCCTTTCAAAAGTCCAAAATGGATGTCCTATGATTCCTATGAATCATCTCTATCTATTTGTTTATGAAACGGATTCGGGGATTACCTAAGGGTTTGTCCATGGTGATTTTCTCAAAGATTATCAACTGGTTTAACCATGAAAATTCCCTTATTAACCTAAACATGAGATTTCGTTTTACATAAATGTTAGGTTTTAAAGTTTAGTTAAAGTGCTTGCTTGCATACCTTGATGAGGGTTGGACTCTCTAAGTCTAAGTATGGATTACATAATGTCATATCTAATCCAACCTTAATAAATCCAAGAATTGAAAAAGTAAGTGTACTGATTCTTTTGCCAAAGCACTCATGGTGTGTCCTTTGATCTCGTGTCTCCTTTGTTGTGGTAGCACTGACCTGGAACACACTTGATCAGGATTTAATCATTATCTATGACTATCCACAATTTCTTTATTTCAATGTGCAGGCAGGTGATTTTTAACAGATATGATCTCACTACAGGCAGGTGATTCAATGTGTAGAATTTTAATCTTTTTTATTCTGATTTTAGCATGATTTTCTGTGTGTAGGCATGTTTATAATGACTGGTGTTTATTAAATTTTCAACTTCTATACACTTCTAAGTTTGGTAACTTAAAAGTTTAGGGGGAGTAAAGATGAAAAAGAGAAAATCAAATAAAATGTTTGGATGAAAAAGGATGAAGCCAAAATGTTAGGGACCGTGTACAGGACGGAGTACTAACTGATTTACATGTATACCAACTCAAATGGTGCAGAATCCTATTTGATTGGCGATCCAATGAGTGAGAATGCACGTAGAATCGATATTAGGTTGAATCTAAACGTTAAAAACGATTATAAATTGATTTGTTGCGATATATAAACTTGGAACAGGTTCTATGAAGTCTGTGGACGGCTAGGGTACGAGTAGGATTCGAAATATTGAAAGTGTTCTGTTTTTCCAAGAATTAAGTGGTATTTATATGTTAGGGTTAGTCAATCATATGACTAGACCATTAGCATGGTTCAGTCGTGTGACTAAAGCATGCGACTGAGTCAATCACACGACTGAAGGTTCAGTCGTGCGACTGAGTCATTCGTATGTCTTAGTCATGCGACTAATCCAGTCTCCTGGTTTAGTCGTGCGACTGGTCCATTAGCATGAAGGATTCATGCTTATGAACCATTAGCATGGTCCATTCGCATGAAAACTTCATACAACTAAGTTTGAATATGTTTTTCAATCATTACTTGACTAAGATCTATTGAAACCACCTCAAACCTATATAGTTTGTTCAATATGCGTTAATAAATGATAAACATTAAAACATACACTCAAACATTAAACATTAAGATCAACAACCACATATTATGTTTCATTCAACTCATTCGTTTCATTACATTTAGGACATGACAGACATATTACATTAAGATCGTAACTAGGTACATATGTATCAACACAGAATATTCAAGCAAGTGTGTGTTTATTATGACTAAAAATGAACGTGAAAAGAGTTCAAGTTGTTTTAAAATGTGGAAAACCTTCTCATAAAGAATTGAGAGTGTTTGTATTTTTATAAAATTTTTTAGACTAAAATGATGGAAAATATGTTTAAAAATTAAAAAGGTCAAAAGTTAAAAAGAATTTTGGTCAAAAAGTCAAAGTTTTGGTCAAATAGTTAAAATCTTAGTCATTATACAAAGTTGACCAAACTTTGAAAGTTTTTATGAAGAATAGTGAAATTGGTTAAAATTAGGGTTTGAATGAATTTTTGTAAAAAAATATCAAGTGTTAGACATATGGATGTCCCATGAACCTAAATAGTGACCATAAGTCTAAGTTTAGACGCATGATGAATTTTCAGTTTTATGATGAAGTGTTGGATGTTTTGAGTCTAACTCATGCACCTAAACGGTGGTCATGAGTCTGAAAATTTTAGTTAAGTGGGTGTTTTGCATAACCCCATGCGCCTAAATAGTACCAGACATTTCATATTGAAAATAAACCATGTGTGGACTCTTTAAGCTCATGCGCCTAAACAGTTCTCATACGAACTAAGGGTTCATAATTTTGTGTAAGTGTTAGGCATTTCAGACTAGGTCATGCGCCTGAACAGTGCTCGTGTGCCTAACAGTGCTCGTGCGTCTAAACAGTGCTCATGTGCCTGTACAGTGGAAATGTACCTATGTTCTTGAACAAAATTTGACCAAGTGTAACTCATGCGTCTAGGTCTTATATGCTGGAATAGGATAATGTGCTTGAACAGTACAAATGCGCCTAAACCTCATGTGTCTTAGCAGTGGTCATGCACCTATGTTTGGACCGTGTAGGTACAGAATACTAATGGATTCTGCATAAGACCAGATCAAATAGTGTGGAATCCTATTTGATTGGCAATCCAATTAGTGAGAATGGTAACCAAATTGATCTAACAATGAAATGAACGTTGAGAATGAGTAGAATCAATCAAGAACGAACTATGAAGTTGGATTGGGTGTTCTGGACGCTCTAGATGGCTAGGTTTATGTATATTTGATGTGTCTCTCAAAGTGTTATATTTTTCCATGAATTAAGTGGTATTTATAGGTTTCCAGCTACCATTTGTACGATTAAACCATTAGTGTGGTTTAGTCGTGCGAGTGAGTCATGCGATAGAGTCATACGCACGACTGAAGGTTTAGTCGTGCGACTGAGTCAATCTTATGCCTTAATCATACGACTGATCCAGTCTCCGGGTTCAGTCATATGACTTGTTCATTAGTATGATTCATTCATGCATATGGTGCATAAGTATGGTCCATTAGCATGAATAATCACCCGAGTAAGTTAAACACATTTCCCAATCATTATTGACTTAGAATTGTGTACAACGATCTCAAACATATATATGAAGTTCATACATATGACTTATACCTAACACAATAATAATATGAAATAATCAAAGCTAAATAAACATCAAGGCATATGTCATATTTCATTTCATCATTATATTACACATATGTATGACATGAAATAGTTTTACATTTAAGCATATAAACTCGGAACATCATGTATCTACAAAGTCCCCCTTGGACCTAGTTTACCTTATTGTCTAACATTCTTCATATGCTCTTGAAACTTCTTGTACTTCTCTTCTCTGGTGACTCCCACGTGTATCTCAAACACGAAGCAGAGGCATATAACATGTTGGAATTGAAGAGCTTGTACAATGTGTTGCGTGTCATAGAACAATGGCCACTTGTATAAAGTGTAAACATCATCAGCAGACAAGTTATTAAGCCACATTGGGTATTCACATTGGGTCAAATACCCTAATAGTCTCTATCTTCTCATCTTTGTTCAAAACTATGACCGCTTCTCCCATCCTCCAATCATAATATGACCATTTGAAGTGTGGAGTGAAGTCCTGAGCCATTTCCCTGAAGGAAATCTTAGACATTGTGCGTGGGGGACTCCTCTTCAACACCACCTTCGGTCTTCGAGGTATAGGATCAACTTTAGACTTATGAATGAACCTCTTAGGTTGTTGAGGTCTGAAGTTTACCCATCTCGTGTGGTATTCTTTCTTCAATGTGGCCTCAAACCATCCTAACATCTTTCTCGTGTTGGCATACAAAATATCTAAGCATGCTAGTTGGTTGAGCTCAAAAGCAGGAAGAGTCTTCACATCATGTGGATATCTGAAGTACTCAATACCTTTCTCTCTTTTAATAGCATAGACTTCCCAGCTTCAAAATATGCCGACACGATAATCTTGCCTGACTTTGTAAAGTTTGGTGTAGGCATTCAACTTTGGAGGTGTGCGTTTAGCATTCATTTCAGAAAAACAAGCTACCCATTTAGCTTTCTTTAAGTCAACATTTTCATCTGAAGTTTCGAATTTACTTTCATCTTTCTCTTCTTCTTTCTCCATCTCCTCCAGCTTATCAAAAGTATCACTGCCAAAAGTTTCACCCAAGTTGGGGATAAGGTTGCCCTCAAGGTTAGTGTATTGTGGATAGTAATCAGATGTGACATCTACAATCTTAATCTCATCCACTCCTTGTAGTTCCTCATCACTTAAAACGTCAACTTCTGGAGCATCTTTAACTAGCTCATCTAGATTTAGTCTAAACATCTCAGCGAGCTGCTCGTTAGTCAGATCATGGATGATCTCTCCCTCTTTAGGACTATAGCTCATAGACCTTCTTACAATCCCTTGCAAATCAAGAATCATAATGAGCTGAGTCTTGACTTGCTTTAGTGGTATAACATCATAGTCCTCAGGCAATTGAGCATCACTCTTTCCCTGTTCTTGAGTTTCTTCAGCTGGAGCTGCAGACTACGAGGCTTTTTTTAGCGCCTCTCCCGTGCAACTTGATTTGAGGTTGATGCAGATGCATCACCATCTTGATCATTCTTATCGTCATCATCATCTCTTTTCTCTTTACCACTACCTCCAACTTCCTCATCATCATGATCATCATCTTCTTCTGCTTCATCATTCGAAGTCTCATCATCATCACTATTACCTTTAATATTTAGGGGCTCAACCTTTATCCTATTCAACTTTAGCATAATCCTCTTGTTTCTCTCCTCCAATCCTTCATCCTTTTCCAGAAGCCATCACCAACTTATTCTGACTCTTTAGTGCATGGTGAGCGCAACCTAATGCTCTCTCGTAAGTAGTGCTCTTCTTAGTAAGTTGAGCTATCTGCTTGGCTGGGGTAGTATTGACCGCCATCAGCTGGTTCATCTGATTAGCTCTCAGATCATCTGTTGCTAGAAGCTTTACCACTAGTCGGTTTAGCCTCGCTAGCTGTTCCTCTAACCCTATAATGGATAAAGTAGAGTCAGGTGTAAGTGGGAGTTGAGTGGATGTTCCTTCTTGATGAGTAGTGGGTCTGGTGGTGGATGTGGTGAAGATGGGATGAAGAATGGAAGTTGCTTGTGGTGGAGTTGTGTTGGGTATTGTGGGTGAGGTGGATGTAGGTGTATGAGTGGTGGTGGGAGTATCAGTGGCAGTGGAGATCGTAGTGGCTTTGGTGGTGGTTGTGGTAATGGTGGTGGAAGAAGTGATCAATTCCTTGGTTTCTTACTCTTCTTTCCATGGGGTTGAGCCATTCTCTTCTTCCATGAACCCTTGGATATTGGGGCACCCCTGGGCTAATAGGCTGGTCGGGTGTGTAACTGGGATCCATGACATTAGGTTCATCACCTATAGTACCAGCTTGGCGTCCGCCACCTACCTCCTTCCCTTTCTCAGTAGCCACAACACGGCTCCCTACTTTCCTGACGAGTGGCTCATCCTTTGACTCATCTTCTTCTTTATCAAAAAGTCCGAGTGGATAGCAGCCTGCTCAGATCCACCAAGTGCATCAGAAGTACCATGTGGAGATGGTGGAGATATAGTAGACAAGTTGGTGGCCTATGATTGACTGGGACTAACATCTCCACCACCTTGGCCATCATCAAGGTCATTATCATCATCATCATCTTCATTAGCAAGAACCATAATGGGCTCCACATCTGAATCACTAACATCATGATGCCATTTCTTGCAAGAAGGTGCCATATAGTCCTCATTGGCAAGATGCCCAAAAATTCTCCTGCTCGGAGGCTTCACCTGCTTTCCCCGGTATACCTTCATCCTCTCAAGGTGCTATGTCCATTACCTCAAGCACTACTACATCATTTTTCTCCTTAAGCAGCATAGGAAGCTTCTGATCTACAATCATCTCCAATAAACGTGGATACATGCAGAAGCATTCCTTGCCTTTGGTCTCAATGTTCTCGATCAGGTAGGAGAAGAACATGCGAGAAAAATGAAACAGGTGGTTCAGTACCAGTGCAATGTATGCATTGTGGATTTGGTCGGACATCTCATCAAATCCTCCATGCCTGGAGGCTAACACTTTAGGATCACATGTGCCAAATACTTGTACTGCGGGCACATGTTGCTCATGTTTAGCACTCCAGCATTGATGTCATCGGCGTACTTCATCCTGAGAAAGGATCCACGAACTGTTAGGGGATGCAGCTTGGTTGGGTAGGGTCTGTCCTCACCCACATCTAAAACCCGCCTCAGATCGTCTTTAGTAATCTCAATCTCTTGTCCGAAAATGGTGCTCTGAATACAGTGGGGCTCAGCGGACCTGTCAACTACGACGCTTTCCCACAAAAGCCTGATGTATGGATCTATAAGGTGTGCATGGGACAGAGATAGCCTTGAAGATCCTCGATTTGCGCAAAAAGGCAATAATCCCTATGAACTCAGACACGTTCTAAGATGTAGGATCAAGATGAGCACAGATGTTGTGCTTGGTGCTCATAGTCCATCTATGAGCCATATTGTTGTAACACAAGAAACATATACATTACATTGATTGTAAGAGATAAGGATTTAATTTTGGCTGATGTTGATCAACTGGTTCAATCGTGCGATTGAACCATACGACTGAGTTTATTCGTACGATTGAGTTCAGTCGTACAATTGAGCATGCGATTGAGCTTAGTCTTATGCTATGCCATGCGGTTGAGTTGGCCGTGCGACTGGACCCATACGCATGATTCATTCGTGCGATTGAATCATGCGCCTGGCTCAATCGGGCGACTGAAGTTCATCAGCATGTCCATTCGCGTCTTTCACTATTGAACCCCATCGATTTGAATCTTCGTCAAAATGTGACATTGCACTTCGTGTATTGATTCATTTGGACCGCAGATACTCGAAATAGCACTTAGTTTCATTTAAATCAACATTAGTGTCTATTTAAGTGGTCTCTTAAGAGTTTAGTCCCGGTTATTAATCTTAATATTTGCGGTCATTTAGGGTTCGATTAAACCATTCATTTGACCGGATTTCGTTTGCAAGGTACCTGTAGATGAGTAGCAAATCAGCTAGTATCACAATCACGCGGTAATCACAATAATCAGAATTTTTAGTAGAGTGTGTGTGTATGAGCGGTTTTTGAGAGTTTTGAAGGGTGGTAAAGAATACGACTGACTAACCACTTATTTATACGATTTTGAGTTTCAGTCGTGCGACCGGACCCATACGCATGATACAATCGTGCGACTGGGGTTCAGTTGTGCGATTGACTCATAATCCTTAACCAGTCGTACGATTGGTTCAGTCTTGTGATCCAATCGCATAGATGATCCATACTCATGGTCCAATCGTGTGATTGGTTCTTACTTATGGACATAAGTATGATTGGCTCATAGTTATGATTCAATGGTACAACTGGCTCATACTTATGAGTTTGACATCATACACTTCCAAACACTTAAAATTTAACCTTTGATATGAACAACGATAATCTCAGACATGATCTTTTTAACTGAACATCATTTGATCACCTCAGACATGATCCTTTTACTTTGAAAACATTTGATCACCTCAAACATCATTCTTTTAACTTGTGATTCACAATGTTGGTCTAGTTACATAGTCCAACATTTACGCTACGCTGAAAACAAAAACAAAAAAACAAAAGAAGACACATTTTTGTGTTTTTGGTTTGTGGTGGATTGAAACCTTTCAGACATCATCTAATAGATTTTTCCTCCTGAGTAGAACAACTTCAATTAATTTTATCATTTCTTGAAAGATTCTTGTGGAATCATGTAGGTATATCATAATCATTTGGGACCCTTTTAAAAGTACTTTGATACTAGATTCTCATTTGTCTGAGAGTCAAAACCACTTTTAGGAAATCATACTAGAGCTATAAGATACACACAATGATTTTGGCTGTCGAGAGTTGTAGCCACGATGATTGTCTGTATATTTGCCCACTTAAATCCATACAAAGATTTTGACTTACATTGGTGTTGGGTTAGGTTATCATATTTCAACACGCATTTGTGGGTCTCAAACTTATATGGTAATCAACATTCCTGTTAAGTGCTCTAAGAAAGATTAACATGTTGTCTTTATTTGTCGTTTAATAGTTTGTAATAGTATAGGGACTATTTCTGTAAATTGTTAGTTCCTTTACTTTTTGTTTTTAGTATAAATAGCTTAGTCTTGTAGGTAGATAGAGAGAGATTCAAACCTGCTTTCATACTTGTAATTATCTTAGCTTGATATTAATGAAAACATGAATTTTGTTGATATCTTGTTTTGATTTGATTACTTTGTGTGAATTCTTTGAATTGTGTTCATAAATCATCACAGATTGATTCATTTGATCCTATCAAATGGTATCAGAGCTGTTGGTAAGCTATTAGTGATTGATTTTTTGATGTTTATCGAACTTGAAAACCTCAAAAATCTCACTGAATCTGTGATTGAGATACAATCGATTGAAAATTTGTGAATATCAGGTGTGTTCATCATCAGAAACATGATTTGAAGCACAATTAGCAGTTCAATTCATCAAATTCAATTAAATTTGTTGAATTTGTTGTTCGAAAAAGAGTTGAAGTTTTCGAACTGAAATTTCTATTAAATTGAGTGGTTTGTTGTTGAAATTGAAGAAATTGATATTATAAGTTACGATCAGTGATCTACGTTTGATTGATTAGAGAGTATAGCAGTGGCATTCTAACAATGAATTAGCCAATTCACAAGAACAAAGAGATATTCAATGTAAGAACAAAAACGGTATAGACAGAGAATTCTGCAAATATATTTCATCCAATATTCGCTTTCGTGGTTACGGAATGTCACAATTACAATTAGGTCAACACCTCTTATATAAGAGATGTGACGTCTGCTGATGTCACTTGATAGTGACATCTAACAGAATTTATTACAAACTGCTGATAGTTAACACAACTACTGAAGATGTCAAACAGCTGACATCTTCTTACAAAAATGCTAAGTGTTAACTATTATTACAACTACTGAAAAGAAACTACTGAAACTATAACAACTGAAGAACATACTCTTCAGTTGTTTTACAAATACTGAAACTATAACAACTGAAGAACATACTCTTCAGTTGTTTTACAAATACTAAAACAAAGAAAACTACTCAAAGCTAAACCATCACAACAACTAAAGATTGCTTCTTCAGCTGTTATAACAAACTCTGAAGGCTTCAGTACTTATACTTGAGCTTCAGCTGTTGTCATGAGCTGATGTCTTCAGTCTTTATACTTCAGCTGTTGCACTTCAGTACTTTAGTCTTCAGCTGTTGAAGTCTTCAGCAATTTAGAACTTCAGCTATTGTTCTTCAGTACTTTAGTCTTTAGCTGTTGAAGTCTTCAGCACTTAGATCTTTAGCTGTTGTTCTTCAGTACTTTAGTTCTTCAGCTGTTGCAGTCTTCAGACTTTGTCAAACAGCTGATCAAGTCTTCAGCAGTTGTTGTGATGTCTGTGGGACTTAGAGGTTATTCTGATCAGGCTCATTGGTTCTTTTGGTCCAACAAACTCCCCCTGAACCAATGCAGCCAAAACCTTTAAACTTATTAGAGTTGTCCCACTTATTATGGCAGAAATGTTGGTCTTTTTGTCTTCTAGATCAGCTCAGAAGCGACCCTTTCATAAGCACCGGCCAGGGAAGAAGTCTCAAAGATTTGTTTGGCAAAGTATGAATGGGAACTCTGTTTTGGGGAATTGACACAGAGTTGTTACCCCATTCATGAGATCTATTTCCCCATGATGAGTCTGTACGACTCTCTTGTGTAGGCCTCAAGGAAGGTGATTTGTTCTTCCATGGTTAGCTCTTCAGCACCTCCTTCAAACAATGATTCAGGCCCATAATACTCAGACAGGTATTTGGTCTGTTTCCCATTCTTTAGCTCCACAGTTGTTATTATTCTGTAAGCAAACTCATCCGGTGATTACCCTCTAGGAACAACTGGAGCTCATTTTTCCTAACTTCCTCAAGCCAAATCCTCTTTTTCACTAACCCCTTTTTCACTATTTTGTTTCCAGCATCTTCTGAGGGGTTAGATTAGCTTTATAGGCTTTCTTGAAGTCCTCTAGGATTTCCCAGGGTGAAACTACAAAGACCAGAGATATCACTTCATCTACGATCTTTTTCACCTGGCCAATGTATCTCTAAGGTATGTTTTTCTAATGAATTCTGTGAGACACCCTGGATCAGGCCAAATCCTCACTCTTTCCTTTAGATATTGAAAGGTATGCTTGAGAGTGTAAAGTCTGAGGGCTTGTTTCTTCATATTGATGATAGAAGATGTGGCTGCATAAGCTTTGTCAACTCTCTTCAGCGATTCCTCATCATGCTGTTTATGAAGCTCTTCTTCTTCTAGCTTCACTTTAACCATTTGTCTTTGGAATTCAGGAGTAATTGCTGAGGAGTTATGTGGCCTTAGGCAACTGAATCACAGCTGAGAGTGGCAGCCTATCTTCATCATCTTCTTCATCATCTTCTAGCCTCAATACCCTTCTCTTCTTCTTCAAGGGTATATCATCGGCTATGGGTTTGAGGGTAAGGGAGTTGTTTGGTGGTTGTGTTTTGGGTGGTTTTGGTGTGGGAATGTTGACAGGCTGTTCTAGCATTTTTAAGGTGAGTGTGGCTGTTGATTGCTTGGCTAGCTCAGTCCTGCTCCCAGCACCCGCTTCATTCAAAGCTTCAATAACAAGTCCCTTAGTATATGCTTCAGACGAACAGATCTTGGTGGTGATTGCCAAGATACTGTCCCTGGACCAAGCTTTAATTTGATCATTCATCTTCCAAGATATTTGCAATAAATCTAATCATGATCTCAAGCCTTTCTCTTTCTAACACTTCATAACTTGCCCATCTATTCTGGATTTCTTCAATCTCTAATCGTCGAATCTCAGAGTCAAGTTTATCGGTGTCATGGCCTTGCCTAAACAGCTGATCAATGATGTTGTCCATTGATAACTGTGTTCGGCATCAGCCTCTTTTATCAGTAGCTCCAAGGCTTTCTCTTTTTCCTTCTCATTATCGGTCTCCACATTCAACTCCAACTCCTTTTCCACTACTAGCCCTTCTGTTTCTTTCTCCTTTTCTTTCTCCTCTGTACTCCTCTTTCTTTTTGCTTTCACTGACTAATCTCCCCCTTTTTGGTTGCATTGGTTGCAAGGGGTTGATTGCTAGAAAGTGTTTGCCCACAACCTCCTCTATCAATGGTTGTATAACTGAGGAAAGCCTCTCATCAATGGCTTTGATCACTATGTCAGTGATTATGGGTGTGATGAGAGGGAGGGAATTTGAAGGATAGCAACTATTTGCTCAGGAGGGTTCTGTTCCTGAGAAATAGTGCCAGAAGCAGAGGCAGGTGGCTGAGTTGTTGGGAGTGGCTCAGTGTTTGTGAGTCCTTCAGATGAAGGTGCATCTGTGAGGTGGTAGAGGCAGATGGTCTTTGTTCCTTAGAAGTTTTGGCAAGCAGCTCTTTGAGTCTGCTCACCTCCTCTTCTAGGATGGTGTTTTGGGCGATTACATCGTAAAAGAAGCCCAGGTCATCATTAGTAGTTACTGAATCACCTGACCTCCTAATAGGATCAAGGTGAACATGCACTGATTGTAGCTCAGTTGTAGCATGTGCCCCTTTGTCTTGGAACAGGGGACTTCCTGCCTCAGGACTTTGTCCTTCATCAGCAATTGCCTCTGGTAAGGTCTTAGTAATGGTACCAACTACAACCTGATCATATGCTGAGCAGGAGAGTGGCAGCCTCACCAGAAGTTCCAATCTCCATTGCTACCACTAGGAGAAGGAACATGTAACCCCTATGCTGTGGGTTCTCAGCTGCACTTTGGTCCTACCCCTTAATGGTAGAAGTATTCCCAGTTGTAATTGGTATCTGGAGAGGGGGTGAGGAGTGCAACTGAGTCAGCACTTGTGCAACAGTAATGTAGGACTTTGGGGGGCGGTTACATGTGGTGATTGGGTGGAAGTAGATTGCACCCGGGGTGAATGGTGCGCTTCAATGGTAACCCTCTCAAGGAGATAGGTTCCAGCAGTGTAGGTTCCCCAATGTTGGTTGCAACAGGATCCTGTTGAGAGGATACCTGTGCGGCTGTGGCTGGTTGAGTCAGTGTCCATAACTGGGGGGTTAAGACCAGTGTGTGGTTCCTGTGTTTGTGGTACAGGGGCATCCTCAGGGGACTCATCTCCCCGAGTAGCCTTTTTTGGCTTTTTGGATCTGGGTGTAGTGGGGACTTTGGTTCTGGAGGTGGTGGCTGTGGGTTCCAACTGCGTGGGTTTTCGCAGCCTGGCAGCCTGTTTCAACGTTTGGTCAGAGTTGTGCCTGGAGTATACTCAGGCAATACAGCCGTTGCAGGGACTCCGAGACCAACAAGTCCCTCAGCTTTTAGCTGATTCTCTATTATGGCCATAATGAACCGAGGATATAATATCCAGCGGTTAGAAATAGATTTTGAGGCCATGTCCTTAAGTTCCAGAAAAATGATTTCAGAGAAGTTTAGGTTCTGTTGCTCAAGGATAGAGAATAGTACCTGCTGCCACCTTGTAGACATTTGATCCCAAGAGGAAGTCTTAGGAGCCAAACAGACATTTACCATGTGAAATATGAGACGTTCAGCATCATGGAAATGTTTCTTAAGTATGGTGGAGGCACTAAGGTTTCCCTGATATCCATGGTGGGCAAAGGATAAATCAGTTGTGCCCTTTGGATATCCAGCAAGAAAAGTGGCATCATCCAGGTGTAGGGTTTGACGAAGTATATCGGGAGTGATGACCACTTGGTGGTTGTTGACGACCGACCGGAGAGACTCTGTGTTGTTCTCCCCAGTGGTGAGGGTGACGTTCATCCAAAACTGGTTAAGGGATTTGCATGAAGGATTGGATTGAGAAGAAAGGCCGTTTTGTAGGGTGACTGGATCATAAGATCAATAACATTATCGAACTTAGCCCAGAATGGCGATTTGGTGAGGTAAGCTACACAGTTGTGTCGCGGTTTGAGTTGCATGGTCGTCATTAATGAGAGAGAAGTTTTGGAGATATGAACGTTAGGTTTGAAGAAGATGAGGCTCCCAAGGATTAGGTCAGGGATATTTATAGGGTACAGGTTAGAAAATGACTGAAGGGTTTGGTGTTAGTCATCAGTAGTTTTAAAACGACTGTTGACATGGTATTACCCTTTCAGACGTTGAAACAGCTGAAGTCATGGTTTTAGGCATCAGCAGTTATAAAACTACTTAAGACCATGGTTTTGACTTCAGATGTTTGAAAACAACTGATAACTTGGTATTAGTCATCAGTTGTTGTAAACAGCTGATGACTTGGTATTAGTCATCAGGTGTTGTAAACAGCTGATGACTTGGTATTAGTCATGAGTAGTTGTGAAACTACTGAAGACATGGTTTTGTCATCAGTTGTTTAGGATGAAACAGCAGTTGTAGAAGCAACTGAAGAGAAAGTTCTCATCAGTAGTTTCGTCAATTCATAGCCTTTCAGCTGTTTCATACTGTCCTCAACACTTACTCATCAGCCTTTTTGCTGTTTTCAGTTGTTTCATAGGACATCAGTACGTATCTGTTTTGAAAACATCAGTAGTTACAACTACATCAGTAGTTGTTACTTTATCATTTGTTGTAACAGAAGCAGTACAATATGTGATATGGTCACTAATGATCATTAGTACTTATTACTGAGATCATCAGTAGTTATCACTTATTCTAGTTGCAGCATACCAAGCCTTAACACAAGGTTTTGGAAAGTAGAACTATCCAAAGGCTTAGTAAAAATATCTGCAAGCTCATCAGCACTAGGCACAAACTTAGGATCAATCAGACCTTTTTCAAAACAATCCCGAATAAAGTGATGTCTGATCTCTATATGTTTGGTCCTAGAGTGCTGGACTGGATTTTTGACAATACACAGAGCTGAAGCACTATCCATTAATAATGGAGTCTTAGTCTCTGTAATGCCATAATCCAGAAGTTGGTTCTGAAGCCAGAGTACCTGAGAAGTACAACTTGCAGCAGCAATGTACTCGGCTTCAGCAGTTGATGTAGCACAGATGTTTGTTTCTTACTCTGCCAAGAAATCAAAAGTTGCCTAGGAATTGACACCCCCAGAAGTTGACTTTCTAGTTAACTTGCACCCTGCATAGTCACTATCTGAAAAAGCAACTAATTTGCAAGAGTGTCGAGTGGAATACCATAAACCTAGAGATTGTGTACCTTGCAAATATCTAAAGATCCTCTTGACTGCAATCAAATGAGACTCTTTAGGAGCAGCCTAAAATCTGGCACAGACACAAGTAGCAAACATGATATCTGGTCTAGAAGCTGTTAAATACATCAAGGACCCAATCATACATGTGTAAGTGTTTCATCAACAGCTTCTTCCTTTCTGATCTGCATCCAGTTTTATGGTGTTGCACATGGGAGTAGAACAGGGCTTACAGTTTTTAAATCAAACTTATTCAAAAGATCTTTTATATATTTTGACTGATGAATAAAGGTTCCATCAGCCTTTTGTTTAATTTGCAAGCCTAGAAAGAACTGTAATTCTCCCATTGCACTCATTTCAAACCTCTTTTTCATTAATGTTGTAAAATCATCACACAACTAGGGATCAGAGGATGCAAAAATGATATCATCAACATAAATCTGAACAAGTAGCTTATGCTGATCACCTTCTTAATAAACAAAGTTTTATCAATGGAGCCTCTAGTGAAATTATTCTTAAGAAGAAAAGTGGAAAGTGTCTCATACCAGGCTCTAGGAGCTTGTTTCAACCCATAAAGAGCCTATCAAGTTTATACACCCATTCAGGATGTTTATTATCCTCAAAACCTGGTGGTTGACACACATAAACTTCTTCCTTTATTTTACCATATAAAAATGCACTTTTGACATCCATTTGAAAAACTTTAAGATTGTGGAATGCAGCATAGGCTAAAAACAATCTAATTGCCTCTAGTCCGGCTACAGGGCAAAGGTTTCATCATAATCAATACCTTCTTCTTGTGAAAACCCCTGTACAACCAGTCTAGCCTTGTTCTTAACAATAAGCCCATTTTCATCAGTTTTATTCCTAAACACCCATTTAGTGCCTATTGCACACTTACCTGGGGAAGAGGAACCAGTTCCCACACTTGCTGTTTCTTGAACTGAAGTAGCTCAAGCTGCATGGCTTCAACCCATCCATTGTCTCTCAAAGCAACATGATAGTTCTTTGGCTCTAGCTGACTGATGAAGAGAGCATAGAAGCAGAAGTTAGACAATTGACTTCTTGTTGAAACTCCAGCATTGATATCACCAATAATTTGAGACATTGGGTGATTCTTCAGTTCTTGATAAACAATGAGATCTGTGCAAGTGTTTGTAGGACCTTCAGCAGCAGCAGATGTTGATGCAGACTCTTGAAACCAAGATTGGATGGTAACTCAAAAGATGTAGAGGAATCAGAGATCTCATCAGCATTTGTTGTGGATGGAACTGCTGAAGCTACAGGAACATCAAATTTAGCAGACACAGGCAGTTGGTCACTAAACTTGAATAGGTGAGTATTGATATTATCATCATCATCATCAATACCACCACGTGGAAGACATGCTGCAGAAGATGATTTATCCACATGATCTGCAACAGCTGGAGGTTGATAAGGAACATATTGCAGTATGTCCAAATCAAACAACTCCACAGGGTTTTGTGGAATCTTGTCCATAGGAGATTCATTAAAATTCACATGCAAAGTCTTTTCAACTATCTTTGTTCTACAGTTGAAGACTCTGTATGCCTTGCAAGTAGATGAATAACCAACAAAATACCCTGCATCCACCTTAGGATCAAATTTTTGGAGTTGATCCTTTGTGTTGAGAATAAAACAGGGACACCCAAATGCTTTGAAAAATGAAATTAGAGGAGCCAAGTGATGGAGAACTTCATATGGAGTCTTCATCAACCTTGATTTACTAAGGCTCTATTCTGCACATAGCAAGCTGTGTTAACAGCTTCAGCCAAAAGGTCAGTGGCAAACCAGAGTCAGCCAACATGGACCTTGCAGCTTCAATTAGGGTCCTGTTCTTCCTCTCCACTACTCCATTTTGTTCTGGAGTCCGTGGGATGCTATACTGCCTTTTGATTCCCTTTGAAAGATAGAAGTCATCAAGTGTATGGTTTCTGAATTCAGTTCCATTGTCACTCCTTATACACTTGACTGAAAGGGAATACTGCTTCTCAACATACAACACAAAGTGAATAATCTTCTGAGCAACCTCATCCTTTGAATGTAGAAAGAAAGTCCGTACAAATCTGGAGTAATCATCCACAATTACCAGACAGTATTTCTTCTTTGCCATGCTCATCACTCTCACAGGACCAAATAGATCCATATGCAGTAATTGTAAGCAGGCAGTGGACTTAGGCTCTTCAATAGGAGGGAATGAGACTTTGTGCTGTTTTCCTTTTAAACAAGCAGTGCAGGTTTCATCACAGTGGAACTCCTTTATTGGTAAGCCTATGACTAAACTATTGTGGATCAGCTGATTCATGTTTTTGAAATTAACATGACCCAGCCTTCTGTGCAACAGTTTAGATTCTTCAGGAGAGGCTTTAGAAAATAGGCAAGGATGGCCTCTGAGATCTATTTTCTTAGAAAGATCTAAGGCATACACTCTTCCTGTCCTGTTGGCTCTCAGGAGAGTGTGATCATCCAACACCTTATCAATCAAATGCAGAAATTTGGATGACAGAATCCTACAGTTCTGACTAGGGAAAAGAGCAACATGGCCTTTATCACACATTTGACTGACACTCAAGAGATTGTACTTGAGATTTTCCACATGATTAACATCATCAAACTTTATTTCTTCATTGGAGACAAAGCCTTTTCCAATGATGTAACCCCTAGCATCATTGCCAAAAGAAACAACCCCTTCTTTCCTTGAGAGTAGTCATGAAGAAGAGAGCTATTCCCAGTCATGTGCATAGATCCCCCACTGTCTACATACCAGATGCTACTTTGGCATGTTGAAGAACCCTGCAATTATAAACAATCAGTTAGTTTTGGAGACCCAAACCTTTTTGGTTTTGGGCCTGTTCTCATCAACAGATAGTAAACTAACAGGTTTGATGGAAACAACAGCCTGAGAGGAAGAAGATGGTGAAGAAGAGGAATCCTTTGGCTTGGACCTCCTTTTCTGTGGTTTCAACATAGGAACATCTAATTGGTTAACTCTTCCAATAGATGTTGAACCATCATAACCAGCTGTGTCTGATTTTGTGATAAAGCTTCCAGCTCTTCAGACACATTGGCAATGGAGTTTGATAAGTTCCTATGTTGCACCTTCTTCTTTTGAGCAATCTCAGTTGTTACCTGTTTAACCCCTTCCTTTTTGGATTTCTTTATGGACTTAAGGGTTACAGGATTTGATGTTGCTGATACAAATGTGGCTTCAAACTCAGTTTTCATTTAAACCATTTATCTTTAATTTCCTCTTTATGTTTGAGTTTGGATCCTCTTTTGTACCAACAATCATGTGTAAGATGATTGAACAAGCCACATACTTCACATGGTTTCTTCTTCATCTTATGTTGATCATCAACTAAAGAGGATGAAACTACTGAAGACTTGCTCTTTAGTACTTCGGAAGCATTGTTTGCTTTCTTGACTTCCTCTTTAGTAGTCTTCAAACTCTTTCTACTCATAGTTTTCTTCTCTTCAGTACTGACAGTAGTGGGGGTTTGAACTTCAGGTGTTAAATCTTGCTCTCCAGTCCTTTCAGGACTTTCAGAATTAACTCCTGAGTTGATCAACTCTTTGATCATGTGAGTGTCAGCAGTGGAACCATCAACATCAGCTGATAGGTTCTGAGAGGGCTTAGTGCTGACTTCTACTTCTGATGGTGCTGTATCAGAAAGTAGATCACATGATGAAATGGATTGGTTATTGCTCTCACCATCAGATTCTACCTCTGCTCTGGGAGTAAAATCTGTAGGTGGAGCAGTGTGATTATAACCAATGCCAAACTTCACATTGGAAGCAGATTGCTTACTAAGAAGCATTTCAAAACCCTTGCAAGAATTTACCCATCGATCACACTCTACCTGGGTAGTTGCAAGTGTTTCCTTGAGATCTCTATACTTCTCTAGAAGTATCTCTTCCCTAGCCTTATCATCAGTGATTTGGCATTTAGTTTGTAAATCTCATCATTCTTATCATTAAGCACAGACTCAAATTCAGCTTTGCTTTTGGAAATTGTTTGTTTTAGCTCAATGTTCTTGTTAATTAAAGCTACATTTGATTCTCTAATAGATGCAAATGCGGCTATGCATGATTCAGAACATAGTTTGGCTTTTGCCTCAGAGGATACGTGTGATACCTTTGGTATAGAGGCATTAAAGGATGAAGTACCAGCAGAATACAAAGCCATAAGAGCTAGATTTCCAAAGGGACTATCACCACCATGTTGACGAGCACCAGTGAACAGTTGTTCATGACCAGACAAATCATCTGGTAAACTGCTCCAGTCAACAACTCCTGGGGTGAAGAAGCTGTGTTGTTGAGGTTGAGTTTGTTGATGAGATTGGGAAGGTTGAGGTTCAGGCAATGCATGTGATTGTTGTGAAATGGGAGCTTGAACCAGATTAGACTGAGGCAAGTAATAGCAGGGAAAAGGATATGACATTGGACCCTGGGGGACAAAGTATGCAGGAGATCTAGGGTGAATGATGACCAGAACTAGCAGGATGTTGCCCTCTGTTTTGTGGACTAGTACTAGGAAAAGTCACAAAGGGTGCAGAAGAGTTAGATCCAGTTGATCTACACTCTGATGCAAAGTGTCCCAGCCTTTGGCATTTGTGACACCTCAACTTACTCTTGTCAAAACCAACTTTGGTTTTGCAAGAGAGTCCAGAAAATTTCCTGCCAGTTCTCTTGTAGAACTTCTGAGATCTTATATTAATCAATGCCATTTGGCTCAGAATATCCATCTCTTCTAGATCATCATCAGCTATTCCTTTCAAATCATCCATGATGAAGCATAGATTGTCACTATTACTGCCAGAATGACTATCAATACCAACAAATGCATGATTAGAACTATTTGAAGAGAAATCAATATGCTCATCATAATTGCTTTCAGATGCAGCATATTCTGACTCATGACCAACCAAAGCAGTATCCCTGGTACAAAGTCATCAGTGAGCTTTCTGATGAGGACAGTTTCCTTTTCTGCTCTATCTCTCTTTCGAATGTCAGCAGTTTCCATGAAGTTGGGTGAGAGATAGGCTATCCAGATTTGCACTGGAGTGTAGGACAATAGTGTATGTGTCCCATCTCTCAGGCAGTGATCTGAGGAGCCTGTTATTCATCTGGCTGTTGGTGTATTCCTGTTTCACCATTTTCAGCTCAGAGATCAAGCAGGAAAAACGCTCAAACTGTTCAGTTAGTGTCTCACCCTTTCTATGAGAGAATGTCTCATATTGTTGGGCAAGGATTTCTCTGTTGTTTGCTAAGACCTCATCTGTGCCACCGAATTGTTCCTTCAGGGCATTCCAGAGATCATGAGCAGTTTCATGATGCATAAGCCTTGAATAGATTGCATTATGCAGTGCCATGGGCAGAATTCCATGGGCTTTAGCATCAATCTCAAACAGTTTCCTATCTTCATCAGAGTATTTTTCCTTCTTCTTCAGAACCATTTGATTGGTTTCCGGATTGTTCACCATAGGCTTATGTGGTCCATGTACCACAGATGTCCAACAACCTGAACTGTTAACAGACAGGTGATGAAGCATTCTTGGCTGCCATATGTTATACTCGGTCCTAACCAGCATCGGGGGCTTGGTTGAGGAACCGGTATTGTGAGGATTATTAGAAGGAGTAGTCATCTCAGATTCAATCAAATTCAATTAAGCTATAACAGATTTAGAACAAAAACACAACAACCAATTGAACCAAGAGAGATCTCAAAATAAATGAACGAAAGCGTTAGAAATTCAATAATCTATAACCAGTTCTTGCAAATATGCTAATTCAATCAAACATAGATATCAATTAGTAGTTTCAATGATCAATTGTTAGATTGATCAATGATTAACCAGCTCTGATACCACTTGTTACGATCAGTGATCTACGTTTGATTGATTAGAGAGTATAGCAGTGGCATTCTAACAATGAATTAGCCAATTCACAAGAACAAAGAGATATTCAATGTAAGAACAAAAACGGTTATAGACAGAGAATTCTGCAAATAATATTTCATCCAATATTCGCTTTCGTGGTAACGGAATGTCACAATTACAATTATGTCAACACCTCTTATATAAGAGATCTGACGTTTGCTGATGTCACTTGATAGTGACATCTAACAGAATTTATTACAAACTGCTGATAGTTAACACAACTACTGAAGATGTCAAACAGCTGACATCTTCTTACAAAAATGCTAAGTGTTAACTATTATTACAACTACTGAAAAAAAAAACTACTCAAACTATAACAACTGAAGAACATACTCTTTAGTTGTTTTACAAATACTGAAACTATAACAACTGAAGAACATACTCTTCAGTTGTTTTACAAATACTGAAACAAAGAAAACTACTGAAAGCTAAACCATCACAACAACTGAAGAATGCTTCTTCAGCTGTTGTAACAAACTCTGAAGGCTTCGGTACTTGTACTTGAGCTTCAGCTGTTGTCATGAGCTGATGTCTTCAGTCTTTATACTTCAGCTGTTGTACTTCTGTACTTTAGTCTTCAGCTGTTGAAGTCTTCAGCACTTTAGAACTTCAGCTGTTGTTCTTCAGTACTTTAGTCTTTAGCTGTTGAAGTCTTCAGCAGTTTAGATCTTCAGCTGTTGTTCTTCAGTACTTTAGTTCTTCAGCTGTTGCAGTCTTCAGACTTTGTCAAACAGCTGATCAAGTCTTCAGCAGTTGTTGTGATGTCTGTGGGACTTAGAGGTTTTTCTGATCAGGCTCATTGGTTCTTTTGGTCCAACATTATAAGAATGTTTATCGGCATAAAACTCGCTTAATTGAAAAGTTTCAATTGATTTCATCAACATTTGAAGAATTTAGAAGATTTGAGTCTGTTATTTTCATATGAACATGATGAATATGACGCATTAGGGTTGAAGTTTGCTGAAAGATTGTCCAAGTGTTAGGCGTTTGACTACTGATTAGTCGCACCAACACTAGACGTTTTCAGTTCAGATGTTTGACCACTGTTCGAGAGAGTCCAGACGTCATTGTTGAGAAGTATTTGAACTGTTTAGACGTTTGAAAACTGTGTAGGCGCATCAACACTGTGTAGATGCATTACTACTGTTCAGACGTTTTACAACTATTCAGACGTATCAATTTTAGGCGTTTTGGAAAAAAAATTCTAAGGCATTTCATTGGACAACTCTCAACTTAAATGCATCAACTGTTGAGACGTTTGAATACTGTTCAGACGTTTCAACTCGATACTTAAAATTTTAAAAAAAATTAAAAAAATTAAAAAATTTTGAAATTTTTTTTAATTTTTTAAAAATTCAAAATCTAAAACAACAAAAATATATAAATGGTGAAATCAAAAGATTCTGAAAACAGAGTTCCAAAACTTAAAAATAGAGCTGATTTCAAAAATTGTTCTCTTAGGCTAAAACAACATTTTAATTCCATTGATACTGATCTTTGGAAATCTATAGAAAAATGACCATACATTCCTATAATAACTGATGGACCTGACAGAGGTTTGTGTACACTAAAGATTCTCGAGAACCTTATCCAGAAGATGATCTTCAAGGAGATCATCTGAAAAGAGTTACGAATGATATTAAAGCCTATTCATTGATGTGTAAAGGACTACCTTTGGAAGTTCTTACAAGGCTTGATGCATATCAAACTGGATATACACTATATAAAGCATTGAAGATCATTTATGAAGGAGGTAAGGAGATTCAAAATCTAAAGAAACAAAAGCTAAAAAGACAATTAGAATTGTTTCAACATTTTTCTGGAGAGACAATAAATCAGATGATGAACAGATTTGTTCAACTCATAATTGAGATCTCAACAGCTGGTATCAAACCTGATCTTGAAGATTTAAATCTCAGACTACTCAATGCTTTACCATCATCATAGAAACAAACTGTAACTCTACTAAGGCATACTATGAAGTTTCCAATGGATCTAGATCTTCTTATTGCAAAAACAGAATCAGTGGAGATTGATGAAAGCTCAAGGAACAATGATAGAGCAGCATCAATGTCTCAATATCAGTTTGTTGCTTCTCCTGCAACCACTATAGGGAATGCATTCATGGCAAAGAGTGAGAAAAGTCCTGAAGAAGAGGGAGATCTATTTGTTGGAGCAGGATTTTTCACTGACTCATCATTTACCATTGCACCTGCTTATACAACTCAGTCTCATTCTCAATCTCCTCCTAAACCACAGTCCCAATCATCAAATATTTAAACAGAGACTTCTTCATCATCTAACTCTGCTAAATGTAGCAAAGTTAAAGATGTGATTAATATCCTATTAGAGGATGAAGAGTCCAAAACTACATTCACTGCGTTTATGGCCAACTTTCAAGCATATCAAGGTAGCCATTTAACTCAACTAGATTTTGCTTTGCAGGATTTATTTGAGATGGATCCTGAAGATATTGAAGAGATGGACCTGAACTGGCAGATGGTGATGATTGCCTACATGACTCAAAAACATTCTTATGTCAACAAAAAATACAAGCCAAGTGCAAACAAGACTGTTAGATTTGACAAGTCAAAAGCTAGATGTTTTAATTGTAACAGTTATGGACACTTTTCAAGAGAATGCAAAGCTCCAAGGAATAATAGAGGAAGTGCTCAATCAAGCTCAAGCAATCAAAGGTTTCAACAAGCTCAGAAGACTTTTCAAAAGCCTTATCAAAGTCTTCCTATGCCAGAGCTTAAAGATGAAACCAAATCATCTTATGAAACAAAGAAAGCACTACTAGTCAGCCTAAAAGATGGATATGATTGGAGTGCATATGCAGATCAGTTTACAAATGAATTAACATCAACTTTATCTCTTATTGTAGAAATTCAAGAAGAAGATTGGTCAGAAAACAATGACCCAAAAGTGGAAAGTCATGAAGAGGAAGATGACTATGATTGGAGTGACAAGTCTGGTCCTAAGGAGGATATAGAGGAAGTAGCTCTAATGGCTCAGTCTGATCAACCAAAGGTTAACTCTTCTACTTCAAAACCTGAAACCACAGTTCCAAAATTTCTTGAAATACCATCAAAAGTAAGAGAAAAACTTTGCACTAAATCATGCTATGAACATGTTGAACACTACAGAAACTATTCATTCAAAATCCGTGAAAAGCTAAAACAAGAGGAATCTATGCATAACCAATTTAAATCTGATCATAAAACTACAGATCAAAAGATTATCTCTCTTCAAACTTCATGGAACAAAACAATCAAAGATTTAGAAATTGTTACAAAACAACTAGAAGAGATGACCAAGAATCTTGAACAAGAGAAAATAGCACATGCTGCTACTCAAGTTGATCTGGCAAAAGTGAAGAGCTCAAAAATGATAGTAGAAAAACTAATCAGTGAAAGAAAAGATAAACAAAAAGCAAGGTTAGGTTTCACTCATGAACCTATGCGTGAATCTATCACAAACACACTACCAGAGAACTTCAATACTCATGATCATTCACCTGAAAATAAAGCAAAACTTAAAGCCTTCCAGATCAAAATAATAATGCAGAAGAAGAAAAAGAAAATGTTCAAGTGTTTGTTGAAAAAGATCAAGAAAAAATCAAAAATGGTCATCCAATCAAGATAAAATCATATGAACCAAAACAACCAAAACAAAATATCTCTTCTGATCAAATTCATGATGTAATAGAAGAAGTGAGAGTTCAAAACAAGGATAAACAACAGATAGGAACATCAGAAGATTCAAACACAATCAATCTAAAACAATTTCAATGAGAAAAGGAATCTTCTTCTGATGATGTTCAATCTGAAAATAAACCAAGTTCTTCTAAATCAAAGAATCAAATAAGAAGAAAGAAATCTACAAAAGCAACATCTGAACAAAACAAAAGTTCAGAAAATTTGATTAAGACAACAAATCAAATATCAAAGCTTAAACCAATAAAATTTGTGTGAGCAGGTATGTTGAATATGAATTCTCTTCCAAATAATAAAGCAAATATTATGAACAAATCACACTCTGATCTAAAATCTAGTTCAGATTCAAAGACTTCCGCTGTAGCAAAAAGATTTGTTCCTAATACATTCAAGAAGGAAGTTCATGTTAAACAAATATTATGTAGGTTTGAGATCTTTTCCTAAGAACACATTCAAGAAGGAAGTTCATGTTCCTAACACAAAATCAAACTGTGAAAAATGAAAGACAATAGTTTAACTATTTGACACCAAAATGAAACATTATGTCATTGTCAAAAGTTAACAAAAAGTTGTTTTTAACTCCACAAAAGTACTGTGAAATTTGTGATATGAAAAATCACAATACTGCTGAGTGCTACTTCAACAAGTACTGTCACATATGTGATATGAGAAATCATTCGACAGCAGATTGTTATTATAACAAATATTGTACTTATTGTGATGAAAAGACTCACAACACTGCAAATTGTTACTTTAGAAATAGATCTCTCACTAGAAACTTTGCAAAATCACACATGAGCAAAGGATTTGTTAATCCACAATATTTGAGAAATCAAACTAATGGATTTCAAAGAATACCTAATGATGGTTTGAGATCTTTTCCTAAGAACAATTATGTGAGCTCAAAACATAACAAGCAAGAACACTTCATACCAAGATCTGTAAGGATGACTAATAAAAGTATTAGTCATCAATATATTTCAAAAGATGATCAATCAAATGGTATGATTATTCACAAAAATAAATCAAACAATTTTCAAAATAAAATTGGTAAATTCATCAAAAATAAGCCTGATTTGAATAATCTCCATTATAAACAA
Organism: Flaveria trinervia; assembly: GCA_025506515.1. Taxonomy (NCBI): domain Eukaryota; kingdom Viridiplantae; phylum Streptophyta; class Magnoliopsida; order Asterales; family Asteraceae; genus Flaveria; species Flaveria trinervia. The sequence goes on from CM046458.1 coordinate 23,872,047, forward strand.
TTTACAATTGTTGATAAATTTGGAAAGCCCAAGGCCATCTCGGCTTGGGTAGATATCTCAACTTAACTTTCTTGTAGTGCAGGTACGCCCAAAAAGACCAATCAATACATGGTATGTGGATAGTGGGTGTAGTTGGCACATGACAGGCAATACTGCCTTGCTACAAGACTTTTGGTCAAAAGATGGAACTCACGTCGCCTTTGGTGGTGATGCTGGAGGAAAAATAACCGGAGAAGGAATAGTATCCAATGGGATAATAAGCTTTGATAAAGTCAACTTTTGTTCACAGTTGAAGTTTAATCTTTTAAGCGTATCTCAAATATGTGTCAAATCATATTTTGTTCTATTTGATGATTTATTTTGTTATGTTTTGAAGCCAGGTTTCAAAATAAGCAAAGATTGGGTAATTGTTATAGCTCAGAAAGATAGAGATGTATACAAATTGGATATGTCTCAAGTTGATCCTTCAGCTGAAACAACATGCCTAATTGCTAAGGCATCAAATGATGAAAGCCAGCTTTGGCATAGACGTCTCGGTCATTCAAATTTCAAAAACATGAACAAGCTTGTAGCAGGAAATCATGTAATTCTTCTTCCATGTAAGATGTTTGCAACAAATGATCACTGCTCAGCATGTTTGAAGGGAAAGCAACACAGAGTGTCTTATAAGTCCAAGCCTATAAACTCAACATCCAAACCTCTTCAGATGTTACATATGGACCTTTTTGGACCAACAAACGTCAAGAGTATTGGACGAAAATCATATTGTTTAGTTATCATTGATGACTACACAAGATTTTCATGGGTTTTCTTTCTTTATGCCAAATCTGAAACAGCTGATTTACTAAAAGAATTTATCATTAAAGTTCAAAATCAATTAGAAACTACAGTGAAAATAATAAGAAGTGATAATGGAACGGATTTAAAATGCTAACATTGAAATGTTTTGTGCACAAAAAGGGATAGCTCATTAGTTCAGTGCTACTAGAACTTCTCAACAAAATGGAGTTACTGAAAGAAAGAATAGAACACTGATTGAAGCTACTCGTTCTATGTTAGCTGATGCAAAAATTCGTATAACTTTTTGGGATGAAGCAATATCAACTCGTGTTTCGTTTAGAACCGAATCTTAATCGTGAAAGATAAATTGAAAACTCCATATGAGTTAATGTTTGGCAGAAAACCGAACATATTTTTTAAAATCATTTGGTTGTCCTGTGATGATTCTTATTTCAAGTGATCAATTAGGAAAATTTGAAGCAAAAATCTGATAATGGATTTTTCGTTGGATATTCATCTGTTTCAAAAGCCTATCGAGTCTACAACTCTAGGACGAATGTAATCCTTGAAACATTCAACGTTAAATTTCTCGAAAATTCTTTTCCATCAGTTTCAAATGGTCCTGCATGGTTATTTGACTTAGATTCATTATCAAACTCTTTTCAATCTAATTTGTTTGATCAATCAAATTGTCTTGATTCTACAGATAAGAAGAACTCAATAGGAGATCTTGGATATTTCAGTGAAGATTCAGCTTCTCATGACCCAGATGATTCAAGCTCAGACTACCCATTTTTGTCATTTGTCAAGATCAACAAGACAAAATCATGAAAATACAGTTTCAGATCATTCAGAGTCAATTAATCAGAAGAATCACAAAATATTCCTAGTGATGGTAATGAGTTTGTGATACCTGAGTCTGGAACATCATCCATCTCTGGTTATGTAGTTGATACAAGTAACTTTGATTACTTTGTCAATTCACCTACTCAAGTTCCAAACTTCAATCCATATTCTTCTACTTTGATACATGAGTTTTCCAACTTGAATCAAACAAATCTGGATGTTAATGTTCAATGTGATGAGATTCCTACATCTCGTATTCACAAGAATCATCCAATTTCTCAGATTATTGGTTCATTGAATGAGAGAACAACAAGGTAAATCAGAACAAGCAAACATATGCTTATACTCTTGTTTTCTTTCTCAAATTGTTCCTAAAAATGTTACCGAAGCATTAAAGGACAATGGTTGGATAGAAGCCATGCAAGAAGAATTACTTCAATTCCGCAAACAAGAAGTGTGGAATTTGGGGATCTACCTGAAGGAGAAAATGCAATTGGCACGAAAGGTTATTTAGAATTAAGACTGATGATCGTGGTGTTGTAATAAGGAACAAAGCAAGACTTGTTGCACAAGGATACACACAAGAAGAAGGAATAGATTATGATGAAGTGTTTTCACCAGTTGCAAGACTTGAATCAATTCGAGTTTTTCTGGCTTATGCTTCATTCATGAAATTTAAGGTGTATCAAATGGATGTAAAGGGTGCATTTTTATATGGTCCTATCACTGACGATGTGTTTGTGAAGCAACCTCCAGGCTTTGAGGATGCACAATTTCCATATCGAGTATATAAGCTGAGTAAAGCTTTATATGGACATCATCAAGCCCCTACAATTGGTATGAGACGTTATCACACACTTAATCCAACATGGATACACTCGAGGGAAAATTGAACCAACTTTATTCATAAAGAAGGATAATAATGATCTTTTATGTGTACAAGTGTACGTTGATGACATCATATTCGGTTCTACCTGTCCAAAACTGTGCAATGAATTTGAAGAAATCATGAAATCTCGTTTCCAAATGAGTTCTATGGGAGTGATTAATTTCTTTCTTGGACTTTAAGTCAAGCAAACTACAGATGGAATCTTCATCAATCAAGAAAAGTTTTTTGGCAAGCTCTTAAAGAAATTTAAGTTGCAAGACTGTCAGTCCATATGAACTCCAGCAGATGTTAACACCAAGATTGAACCTGATCCAAAAGGAAAATCTATTGACCAAACATTATACAGATCAATGATTAGATCTTGATGTATCTTACTGCATCTAGACTGGACATTATGTATGTTGTTTGTGTATGTGCGAGGTATCAATGAGACCCAAAAGAATCTCACTTAATTGCTGTCAAAAGGATATTCAGGTATCACAAAGGTAAAACAGCCTTAGGGCTTTGGTATCCTTACGAGGGTAACTTTGAACTATATGGATATACAGATAGTGATTATGGTGGATGCTGTCAAGATAGAAAATCTACTTCGGGTGGGTGTCAATTTCTCGGTCCCGATTAGTCTCGTGGCAATGTAAGAAACAAACAAATGTCTCTGTTTCAACTGCAGAAGCTGAGTACATTGTTGCATCCGCAGGATGTTCTCAAATCCTTTGGTTGCAAAACCAATTACTGGATTATGGGTTCAATTTTCTTAAAACACCAATTTACATTGATAACACAACTGCTATGTTCATAACAGCTAATCCTGTTCAACACTCAAAAACAAAACATATCGAAATTCGATATCATTTTCTTAGAGATAACTCTGAAAAGGGATTAATCATATTGATTCAAATTGCAACAGAAAAACAATTCGCCGATCTATTTACTAAAGCCTTCCTACCAGGACGGTTTGAGTATTTGGTAGAATCATTGGTCTTATAAATCATATGTGATCTCCCTAAATCACAAGCTCATAATAAGTGATACTCTCATTGTTAATTGCTGTTTATATTTTGTGTGTGTGATTTTATGTTTTTCATAGAAAAATCAAATACAAAAATATATATCAAAAATACAAAAATAGAGTCTTTTAGAAGGAATTATGTTTTGCAACATGTGAGAAATGATAGTACATTAGTGAGATCAGTTGCATACTTCACTCATTAATAAGTCTAGACATGATCAGATATGCTGTGGAGACAATATGACTATTATGCTGAAAAAGTAAATTCTTGTGATCAAACTAAACATACATGCTTATGTGTATTCATCTGAGTACTTTTGAGTTGTTTTTAGCTTATCAGATTGAATGTTGGTTAAGTTAAACCACTCACACTTGTTAACACTATGTGTAATCATGAGATCTGTTACAAAGCATCATTTCACTTCTTTGTTATGAGTGATCATAGACCTGAAGTACTGAGATATCCTTTGTTGTAAGTCATTACAGACTTGGATTCTCTTTTTGATGCACAAAGATGCCAATATGCACAACCTATTCAAATGAATAGTCAGAGCTGATCAAATGGTTATCCATGATCATCCTCTATTAACTAAGTAACATGAACTCTGGTGATATCTATGTTTTAGGTAATAAGTTGAGTATGTGTTCTTTCTTACATTTCATGATGATGGTTGAGCTCTCTTAGTCTCCGTATGTTTTACATCATGTCATATCTAAATCAACCCTAATCAATCCAAGAATTAAAAAAGTAAGTGAGTTGATAAATTTGTCAAAAACACTCATTGTCTGTCCTTAGATCTTGTGTCTCCTTTGCTGTGATATCACTGACCTGGAACACACTTGATCAGGATTTATTCATTGTCTATAATTATCCACATTTATTTTATTTTAATGTGTTGATCTTCATTAATATGATCTCTCTGCAGACATCAATTCTGTGCTTATATTAGATTTTGATTCTATTTTCATTTTTGTTTTATGCATGTCTTTGTGTGTGAAGGCAATGTCACAATGTGTTGTGTGATCTTATTCTCTTTCCTAAGAAACATATAAGTTTTTCAAACTTAAAAGTTTAGGGGGAGTAATAAATGAAAGAGTTGTTCTCAGAAAATATTCATTATGAAAATCAAAATTTGAAATGTTGAATTCAAAGGATGATGCTTTAGGTTCAAAGTATTGGTGTACACTGAAAAGTAATTTATTTGAAAAATATAATATGAACCTACATAATTTTTGCAAATAAATATGCTTCATAAGTTGAAAATCAGATGATATTTGATTTTATGTTGAGACTAAAATGAAGGGACAAAAGAATTTTAAAAAGAAATTGAAAATAAAATTTTATAAATTGAAAGTGCAATATGCAAAAAGTTCAAAATTTGGGGATCTAAATGGTAAAAAGTGTGCAAGTGAAGAAAATTGGAAATCACAGGTGTTTAAATCATGAAAGTCAACTCATGCACCTAAATAGTGCACATGCGCCTCAATAGGAGCATCATGAAATTTTGAGGATTATACAAGTGTTGGACGTTTGATTCATTCTCATGCGTCTAAACAGTTGTTATACGTCTATGGAAATTACAAGTGTTGGTCGTTTGAGATAATCCCATGCGTCTAAATAGTGAATGGGTTTGATTGTCCAAGTGTTAGACGTTTGACATGTCTCATGCGTCTACACAGTATCAAAATTACCAAGTGTTTGACGTTTCAAAAAGTCCATGCGGCTGAACAGTTCAAAAGCACCTAAACAGTGTTTATGCGTCTAAACAGTTCCCATTCGTCTGATTCAAAATGCACAAACAGTGCTTATGCATCTAACAAATAAGTGAATTTTAGGGTTTCATACGCCCAAACAGGGATCATACGTCCAAACAGGACTCATACGCCTAAAAATTTCTCTTATATAAATTGAACACTTATGCGTAGTTCTCATTTTCACTCAAAATTTCTCAGACCAAAAACCCCTGAACTTGCGACTGCCGAGTATCATCACATCCTCATTTCATCTGAAATCGAATCAAATCCATTGAGTATAGATAGTATTTGAATTTATAAACATAAGTTTGTGATTCAAATATATATATTTTGGGTTAAATCAATGCATTGTTATAGTTGGTTGAATGCAATTTGGGCGTTCGAAGCCTATATAATCCAAGTTTAATCTGATCAAATGAGTATCATATCAAAAATTGATACCGGATTATTGATAAGAACTCATTTTTGAGTACAGTGATGTATTGTTTTTGATCTTAAAGGGAAAATGTTTTGTTGATGTTGAACTCAGTCGGTTTTCCATAGCCAAAGAAGAAGAAGATGAACAGTCTGTCTTAATTTTAATAAAAATAAAAAAAAATAAAAAAAATAACATAAAATAAATAAATAAAATTTAATCAATTAAAATTGAAAATTCATATGTAGAAATAGAATTCATTAATCAATATTCAATGTTCTCATTATACTTTCTTTGTGTTTGCACATGGCAGAATTAAAATTTGAGCCAAAGCATAATGTGGCTGCTTTTCTAAATGATGAAAACAGAGAAGCAATTGGATATGAAGAAATTATCAGATTTCTGCTCAGAACAAAATATGTATATGCTATGTGTGCAAGACCAATGATCAATGGAAAAATGATTAAGAGATTCTGGAGAACTGCTAAGATTGAAAGAGATGATGAAGGAAACAAAATGCTAAGAGATTTTATTACAATAGAAAGAATGCTTGAAGTATCTGAAGAAGCAATTCGAATAGCTTTAAGACTTGGTGACAATGATCCTGAAGACTTATCAGAATATTCTTTCAATGAATGTAGAGAGGTTTTTCTACAAATGGGTCATCCAGATCATTTTCCCAAAAAGCAATTTTTCAGAGCTAGAGTGTTTAAGCATTGGAAGCTTTTATCCTATATCTTTCAACATTGCATGTCTAAAAGAAGTGCTCGTTGGGATTCATTCCCTGTAGACATTGCATCTCCTATTATAGCCTTATCCACAAACAGAAGATTCAATATGTCTAAATGGATAATGAATGGTTTCATTTTTAATCTTGAAAGAGGAGTAAGGCATAAATACTTGATGTACCCAAGATTTCTCCAACTACTCATTAATGAAGCAAATCAAGATCTGTATGCTGAAGAATTTAATGGTGAAAAGATACAGTTAGAGCACATGTCAGATTCTGTTTACAAAAGACTGGCAATGTTCACTGGTGCTTAAAACATTCCAGTATTTAATTATATCAGAAATGTATTAATGGATGAAGTTGATATTAATAGCCACACTTTCATCTAACTGAAGAAGAACCAATAGATCCAAATGATCTAATTGAGGATGTAGAAGACGATGAAGAAAGTGAGGATGATGTTTCTGAAAGCTCATCAAGTGAAGAAAGTGATGTCAATGATGATGATGATGTAAATGATGATGCCACTAAAGCACATCAAGAAGAATTTGAAGAAAGAAATGCAGAAGATACTAGAGATGAACCACATCCTATGAATGAAGAAAATGTTGATGTCATTCATGAGGAAGCTGTACAAGAAATGGATTCTCAAAATCAAACATTGATTCTGACTTTATGAATGATATGTTATTTAATCTAGTATTTGAATTTGATGCAAATGAAGGAGTAGAAGGAATTTTGTTAGTATGTCACACAATGTGTCTATACAAACAGAGGAAATAGTTCACATTGATGAGATTGACAGATTGAAAGAAGAAAATTGAGCAAAGAGAAAGAGATTGAAGAGTTGAAAGTGGAGAATAAAAGAATGAAAAAGATAAACATATCTCTTGAAAAAGAAATTCAAAAGCTTAAGGATGAAAACTTAAAGTTGACTGAAGAAAATGCCTTAAAAGATGATAAGATTGTAAGGTTTGCCAAAGATAAAGAAGATGTAATCAAAAACTTTGAAGTTATGATCAAAGATTATGATATTCTTGAGGAGAAATTCAAAAAATTAACTGAAGAAAATGAAAATCTCAAAGCTGAATTGCTAAAAGAAAAAGAAGCTCAGAAGTCTATCTCACCAGTACATATGAGAAGTACTGAGATACATGTTGATGAAAATCTTAAGCAGATAAAGGGCAAAAGAAAAATGAATGAATTAGAAGATACAATTCAAACTGAATCTTCTTCTAAGCTTCAAAGAATTGAAGAATCTGTTGAGGAACAAAATGTTCAAGAACAGATTGATGCTTATACGATATTGAAGAAGTATATAATGATGATTGGTACGATGAAGTCCTGATAATGAAGATATTGATGAAACTCAATTTGTATCACACTTCTCTTCACAAGAACATACTAAAGAACAAGATGAGGTACCACAAGACTTTGAAGAAAGATACAATTATCTTGTGAAGATGAAATATAATGGAGTATATTTGGATGGACTGACTGTTTCTCAGATTAGCGATGAATATGAGAAATGTATCTATGCAGAGTCAGTTGCTTCAATAGATCCAAATGATATTGTTGTTGAGCATGGTGAATGGACAAGAGCAAAAGAAGTAATAAATGTAGAAGAACTATCTAGTTCTGAGTTGCACCATACTGATCCACATGATATGAGTATTCCAGCTCTAGGATCATGGTTACAATCTAGAAACTACCCTTGGAGGAAGCTAAAGAGATTACAATCTGTATCTTTGAGGAATCTTGTCAGAAGTTTTCAAGAGACTGAGAAACAAATGAAGAAAATGATAGTACTTGATACGGATAATCCTCAGTATCTTGAAATAACAAAGAGAACAAGAATGTTAAAGCCTCAGGAGATCAAACAAATGTCAAGATTTGATGATGCTCATGCTCACAGAAAAGAGTTGATTGAAATGTTTGCTGATCCAGAAAGACAAAGTTACAAAGCATCAACTGAACAAAGGCATATTCTTAATAGTTCAAGAACAACTAGAGACTTGGTAAGAAACATATTGCAAAACGGACAATCAGTTGTTGAACTGCTGAATGCTATGATTGCTCCAGATTTTACCAATCAAGTAAAGATTATTGCATGGAAGTATGATGAAGTATTGATGCATTTTTGATAAAGAGAGTAAATGATGTGTATGATGTATATCACTTTTACTCTAGTATCATAAAACTTCCAGTGCAAGATTTAAAAGAACTGAATAGATTACCTCTAATCAACCCTTTTGATTCAAAACGTGGCAAGATGTTTGTAGAATTATTAAGAAGAGGATTAGATAGATCAAGTAATTTTCTTAGCACGAGATGTGATCAAGAAGATAAAGTGTACTTTGCCACTCTGAAGAAAAACAAAAAGCTCAAGGGAGTACATTCAGAGAAGGAACATTCTATGATTGAATTTTGTGACAAATATTTTGAGAAAGTTACAACTCCTGGTCTGAAAGTGATAGATGGTAATCAAAACTCAAAGCCAATTGTCAGATGGTTTTATAACACTGAGACATTTGAGCTTAAGTTGGTCTGAAATCTAGAAAGACGGGATGAGCACATGATTACTTTATTGGAGTTTTTGAGCTAAAGCTATTACATCCGAGCTATATCTCATTTTTGTCTGTACAAAAATTTGAGAAAGTATCTCCTGAAATAGCAAAGCAAGATAAGAAATATTTCATTTCCATTATTAATGTGATGAATGCTGCCATGGAAAGAATATCTCTAAGAAAGGGTCTTGCTTATGCCAACATAGTCAAGAAAGATATTAAAGATATTGAATTCATGAGAATATCAAGGAAAGGAGTGTTAGAAGTATACTCAAAGGAAAGTAACAAGCCTATTGAGTTATATGTTAATATTGATATTTCATGTCTTTCAAATGACATGTTGGAAAGAATGAACAAGATGGAGATTAAAACAAATGAAGCTAAACCTGAACAAGGCATTCTTGCAAGTAAATTCAAGTCTGCAATATCAAAAGCTTTGAAAGATGTAGAGATATACAAATAGAAGCCAATGTTTATAGTTAAAGAAGAACCAAAAGATTACTTTGAATGATGAAGTCAAAGGTTAAAGATAAAGTTGAAGATGGAAAAGAAGAGAAAGCTTGAAGATTTCAAGGACAGAAGACCATGTCAATCTTAGGGGGAGTATTGTTAAGTGCTCTAAGAAAGATTAATATGTTGTCTTTATTTGTCGTTTAATAGTTTGTAATAGTTAGGGACTATTTGTGTAATTTGTTAGTTCCTTTACTTTTTGTTTTCAGTATAAATAGCTTAGTCTTGCAGGTAGATAGAGAGAGATTCGAACCTGCTTTCATACTTGTAATTGTCTTAGCTTGATATTAATGAAAACATGAATTTTGTTGATATCTTGTTTTGATTTGATTACTTTGTGGAATTTCTTTGAATTGTGTTCATAAATCATCACAGATTTATTCATTTGATCCTATCAATTCCTTAGGAGATTTTTGAGCGGTCTATGGGTATTTGAGAAGAAGAAACTATTCTAAGAGCTTTCAAAGAGATGCTAAGCCTTAGGTGAGTGCCATCGCACAGCAGAGAGGCGCAAACTAAAATGAATTCTAGAATATTTAGGTTATGCTTATCCTCATGTCAGTGCCATGGCACAACAGAGAGGCACAAAACCTATCTTCTTGTTAGAGCAATTTTTTTTGCACATAACGCACCAACAGCAATTGTCATTAGCTTGATTGCGCTTAACAATTTTTCTTGTGCCTTGCTCATTTGTTGGTCATCCGCACACATTTGTGGCATTTTTCTTGCTCGTCACCCCTTGTTGGAAATGCGTTGATTGTGTTAACCAGGGATAGATAAGAGACCATAGTAAGTTGAACATATTAGTTTGAATTTGATTCACCAATGAAGTTTACTCTTATATTATGTTGAATCTACCAACACATCATATAATGAACTAGCAACCCCTAGGTCTACTTTTTCTGTGTTACCTTAGTAACATAACAGTGTACTATCATTTTTCCTTAATTTTGCTTAGACTTCTCAGACTGTAATTTGAACATAGCATTTTGAACATTTAAATCCTTTTGATGTCCCAAACAATTTGTTTCCTGTGTTATATTATTTTTCATAATTTTTGAATCAAAATCACAGATATGATTTATTTGCTTTCAGCTTATCTTCCATCCCCCCTTTTTTTAACTTATTAAATACTCAAACTAAACTATTCTCCCCCTAAAATTCTAAAACCGAAAATCTTTTTGTGTTTTTGGATTTTTTTAAATCATAGGAAAATAAAATAAAAAATAAAAAATACATAATAGAATAAGAAAAAGCTTGTCGGACTAAGAACTCTATTCTTCTTGAATCACATCACTTTTCTTTTTCACGCCATTTACCTCTAAATGATATAAAAACCGAGGTTTGTCAAATGCTTTTGTGTAAAGGTCGGCACGTTGAAAATGTGTAATGATTTTAACAATATCGATTAATTTCTTTTCAAAATAGTCACGTATAAAGGATATTTAATACCGATGACATTGTCCAGGGGATGATGCATATTAAATTGAGTTCCGGGAGTGGTGGGAAGAACTACCTCATTATCCAGATTTGAAATCCCTGGTTTAGCCTCTGTGGCTGTTGGAGTATGAGATTGAGAAGTGTCAGTGGCATCGATATTAGATGCTTGTGTAATTTCATTAGTGGGAACCTGTTCCTCTGGTCCACATTTGTAGTCTCAACAGCTTGATCATCAGAGGAAGAGTCTCTTACATCAAGCTCTCCCCCTGAAGGGCTAGAAGTATCATTTAATGGAGCTGATGATGTTGAGTCTGGTGGAGGAGTGTTCAGAACATCGTACATCATTGTAGTAGATAACTCATCATCAAGATGAGAAGGAGGTAGATTGAAGGACATAAAAAATCCATCATAGTCAAAGAAGAAGAAAGGTCATTTTCAAGTAAGGGGTGGTGTATCTTTGGACATCAACGTTGCACCACACTTCTACCTGGCTTGTTGAGTTGTTATAAACTCTCTTGTCTGGTATACTATATCCGAGAAAGATACCTTCTTCGGCCTTCTCACAAAATTTCCCGCTCTGAGTCTTCTTTAACAGCATGCACAGTTCTCCAAACGGTTCAAGATATTCCAAGTTTCGTTTACATCGCTGGAGGAATTCATAACATGTTTTTCCATGACGTTTGACCACTAAGACTCGATTGAGAGTGTAGCATGCATTGCCAGTGCGTCATTCCAAAATTGGATAGGCAGTTTAGAGTCGGCTAACATTGTCCTTGCTGTCTCTATCAATCTCTGATTCTTTCTTTTAGCAACCCCATTCATCTGTGTAGTGAAGGCAGAAGTAAAATGATGTACAATTTCGTTCTCTCTACAGTATGCCTCCATCTACTAATTCTTGAACTCTGTTCCGTTTTCTTATCAAGTCTTTCATTCTTTCAGGTTTTAGATTGATTCCAATGTAGTGACTAAATGCTTGAATGAATCAAATGTCTCTGACATGGCTTTCAAAAACATTACCCAAGAGAATCTTGAGTGATAATTAGTTACTACAAAGCAGTACAGATCTCCATCAATGCTCTTTGTGCTAACTAGGCCAAACAGATCCATGTGTAGAAGCTCGAGAGGAATATTGATAGAATTAACTTTCTTTTTCTTGTGAGACTTCTTGGTCTATTTCCCTTTCCTACATGCTATGTAGAAATCTAGGAGCTAGAAATTGTTAACTGTAACTCCATTCACTAGATCATTCTGAACCAAATGATTCATCTTCTTAGGATTAATGTGTCCCATTCTCCTATACCAGGAGACTGAATCCCTCTTTCTTGCCTTTGACAAGAAGCATTGGACTATTGACTCAGTTGTGGAGGCTTTTGATAGATCCAATACATATAGATAGTTATATCTTGAAGCCAACATTAGAACTTTATCTTCCTCGATAACATAATCCTTATTGAACATGTAGCACTTCTTGTTGTCAAACATAACCTTGTATCCCTTATCACGGATTTGGGAGACAGAAAGCAAGTTGTTTTGCAATTGTTAAACGTAGTTGACCTTGTCAAACTTCACTTTCTCGTTTCCCACTTCTCCTTGAGCGGTGATGTAACCTACTTTATTCCCAGCAAATGATATGGGTCCCCCTTGAATTTGTTTCACATGGAAAAGGAGAGATGAATTCCCTGTCATGTGCCTGGACGCCCCACTATCAATAATCCAGGTATTAGTGATAGCGTTGTTTCAAAGAAGTTGATTAATTCAGGTTTAGGACCCAAGCCTTAACCGGATTGGGTGTCCCAGAGTTATCACACATCACGAACTCAACCCACTATCCCTTAGAGGGTGAGGGAACATCCTTCTTCTTATTGTCCTCAATATCAGATACATTACTTGATTTTTCTTTCCATAAGCCAGTTTTGTGTAAGGCCTGTTTTTGGTAAACAGACGACTGGCTTATGATTTAAACTATTGGTTCACTCATACCCTTAGGTGGAGTATTAGATCTAACTTTAGAAAATCTTGGTTTTACATTAAAAAGTTCAATTTATATTGGGTGTTTGATAATAAAGACAATTAGGAGAGATATGTCCTCATTTCCACAACCGTAGCATGGTCTCCCTTTTATAGATTGAAGAAAATTTTGATGTGGCGTTTATTTTGGTATAGGTTTGAGATGTGTCAGGTTGGGTTGTCTTATTTCTCTTTTAGATGTTTCACCTTCTTTAACAAAATTAATTTTTTTAACATTTTGAACATCTTTAACTTTCATTTTATTCGGACTTTGATGAATAACATGTTTATGGTTAATTGGATTAGTCATTTTGGGTTCTGAAATAGACGTTTGTGAACGTGACCCTAAATTAACCTTTTCAATTTTATCATCCAAATTCTCGACAAGCATCTCTCTCTTGATTTCAAAGTAGAATCCTTCTGTTTAGTGATAGATTTCATAGGTTTACCCAGAGAATCGGGCTCACTATCGAGAGGAGTAAACAGAACATGATCCTTTACTGGGTTATTGTTGGTTGTTCTACATTTAGTTTTCAAAAGGATTGCATGTGGTGGCAGCACTACCTTATAACCCAAACCTTCCCCATTATTTTGTTACTTCACTATGTTTTGAATTATGTGAGAAGAGCTAGCCAAACTATGCAGTTTTTGTTTTAAAGACGCAACCTCAACTTCCAAAACTTCTTATTCATTTAGTTCCCTCCAAAGAGTTTAAATAAAACTTGATGTCATTTGATTAATTTAAGGAAACAACATCGGTTTCCCTTAGTTGTTTCCCAAAAAGTTCTATCGTTTCTTTGAAGCTGCACTCATTTTGTTTTAAAACACGATTTGCTTGAGTGCAGAGTTGTAAATCATTTACTAGATTATCATTATGTTCTAATAACCAATCAAATTTTAAATCAAAGCTTTCCCTAAATTTGTCACATTCAATACAAGCAAGTTTTTCAAATAATGGTCTTTAGAACTTACATGTGAGGAATCAGACGAATCAGCAATCAAAGCAGAGTCAGACCTTTTGGTGGCTGGAGATTCTGAATTCGTAGCTCTAAGTTCTTCATCAACCAGATGATCAACAACATCCATAACTTCTTCGATATCTGAAAGTTGCTCAGCTATGATGTCTCATTCACTTGTAGATCCATCAGTTTTGACCTTCATCAGTTTGAGTAGTCAAATCCTTTGTCTCTTTACTTGAGGATGAAGTTCCAATCTTATCTTTGTCTTGACGGTTGAATGTAAGAAACGAATTTCCATTTCCAGTTTTCTTTGGCTTTACACACTCACGTTTAAGGTGCCCCTTTTCACCACATATGAAGCACGTGACTTTGGTTTCGTTAAATCCAAAAGTCGTATCTTTAGTGGCAACTAGATTTTGCCCTGTCTTTTTAACAAACTTCTTTGCTCTTCTCACAGCACTAGCCAAGGCCCATATTATATTCATTCTTTCTAGCTTAGTTTCATAAACTTGCTCATAGTCCTCATTATCAAGATCAAAATTTCCAATCTTACCAGCAACTAAACCATCATAAGATTGTACAACGGCCACTAGAAGGTCCATGTGCTCTTTAGCAACTTCCACTATGACATTTCTGAGATTCTCGATCTTCAACTTTGTAGTATTTGCATCAGGAACTATGTATTGGGTTCCAGATGACCCTGATGTTTTGGTTCCTAATGCACTACTTTAGGAAGGAGCTGAAGAGCTAGACACAAACGTCGTTTGTAACGGTGCTCCTGAAACAGTCAAAGTTGACACTGAATTGTATAGTGAAGGATTCTGAACATAGGATCCTTTCTTTGACTTGTATTTGATATGTAGTTCTTCCTCCTTAACTTCAAGATAAAATCATGTCCAAAGTAGCAAGAATTTTGTTTTGTCTCAGATTTGACATAAATGGATCCGATTAATCTGGCAGACCATGAACAAAGCTAAAAAATTTATCTTCCATCGGTGTGGTCACGCCATGAGTGTGCAGCTCACTCATTAGATGATAGAACCGATCGATGATATCATCCAAGCTCTCACTCCCAATGAAGAAAAATTATCAAACTCCTTGTTCAGAGCTTTAGCCTTCGGTGCTTTCGGTGTTGTATTTCCTTCATATCTCTTTTCCAAAGCCTCCCTTAACTTCTTAGCCTGCTTGTTCTCAAGGAACTGAGGAAAGATGTTCATAGGTATAGACTGACTTAAAAAGGCATATACTTTCTTCTCAGCATTAAATAGAATATTCTGGGCTTCGCTCATTCCTCCCAAGGTCAACATGACTCCATTAGCACTAACTGCTACCGTGTAACCAGTCTCAATGGATGTCCAAAGATTTGGTTTAACAACATTTAAGTAGATTTCAAATCGTTGTTTCCACTGTAGCTATTCATCCAACGTTAACAACTTAGGCGGTTTGTTATGGTTTCTAATCTCATTCTCTAGAAGTAGAAGGTTCTGGATGCGTGAGTCCTTTCCAGCAGTAAAAGCTAAAAATTGGTCTTCCATTGCTTTAAACTTGGTAAACTTAGAACAGGACGGTTTCACTCGTGCGAATGGGCTATGCGAATGGGTCACTCGTGCGAATGAAGGATGTGAATGAATTCAATCGTGCGATTAGATTCAGTCGTGCGTATGAACAAGGCGATTGCACTCAACCGACTGGAGTTGTCTAGTCGTGCGAATGAGAGATGCGAGTAAGTTTAGTCATGTGAATGGAGTATACGAATGAGTTCAATCGAAAGAATGGGCTAATCGTGCGACTGAAGGCTGCTTTGTTTGTAAAATTGAATATTTTGACACTTTGACATAAAATATGAGTTTTCCAGGAACCCTACTCTACTGTATGAAGAAAAAAAACTTTAATACATGTAGACATCAAAAACACCTTTTGAAGCAAAACTGGTGATTCTATGAATGATAACGTGAGTTTTTAACACCAAAACCAATTGAATCCACGCAAAATTACGAGACAAAGCTCTGATACCACTTGTTTGGACCGTGTACGTACGGAGTACTAACGGATTCTGTCTGAGAAGGAATCCTATTTGATTGGCGATCCGATCACTGAGAATGATAAGCCGACCGATCTGACGATGAAACAAACGTTAAGAATAAGTAGAATCGATCAAGAACGAACTATGAAGTTGGATTGGGTATTCTGGATGGTCTGGACGGCTAGGGTTTATGTATATTTGAAGTGTCTCTCAAAGTGTTATATTTTTCCATGAATTGAGTGGTATATATAGGTTTGCAGTTGTCATTCGTACGACCGAACCATTAGCAAGGTTCAGTCGTGCACTGACTAATGCGATTGAGTCACACGCACGACTGAAGGTTCAGTCTCCTGGTTTAGTCGTGCAACTGAGTCAGTCTTATGCCTCAATCATATGACTGATCAGGTCTCCTGGTTTAGTTGTGCCACTGGTTCATTAGTATGATTCATTCATGCGTATGGTCCATAAGTATGGTACAGTAGCATGAATAATCACCCAACTAAGTTGAACACATTTCACAATCATTATTGACTTAGAATTGTGTACAACAATCTCAAACCTATATATGAGGTTCATATATGTTACTTATACCAAACACAATTACAATATGAAATAATCAAAGATAAATAAACATCAAGGCATATATCATATGTCATTTAATTATCACATTACACATATGTAAGACATGAAATACTTTTTCATTTAAGCACATAAACTAGGAACATCATATATCTACATCCTACATAGTTGCACTACATCTGAGTGATGTGGTCTTTAACACGAATATAAATTCAACAATTGAACATATTTCATTTCATTCGAACTTTTCTACTCTCATACTCTCTGTTCTTACTCTTTCTTACCCGGCGCACATAATACTCATTGTTTACTTTGATTTCCTGAGATTGTTGTTATTCTAAGGTAAAATGAGTGATTGTAAACAACTTATTGAGATCATTTCGTTAAATCAGTGTTAATAATCATCATATTCATTCAGGCGTTTGACCCTATGCAGGCGTTCGAGCCCTAAGAAGTTGAATAAATCAGAAATTGATGTTCAATATTATTGTATGTTGAAAATAGAACCTAAAATTGTTAATAATACAAGATTATGACCTGTTTAACATCATCAAATGCTAATTTCATCACAGAAGTGTTTGATTATTCGATGATCATCAGTGAAAATAATAATAAAATATTGAATATGAAATGAATCGACAAATTGAAAATTTCAAACCAAATTTGCTTGTTAATCATTAAAATTCAACATGTGCTTTCAAATCAACTACAAACAAGGTACTTAATTGATTGTGTATCTTAAAATTTGGTTGAATCATTAAAAAGTAAGCTCAAACACTAATTTTTTTTAAATGATTTATAACACCCGACTATTTTTTTAGGCTCAAACAAAAGAATAAAGTAAAGAAAAAGAAAGAAAATGTATTTTACCCAAGTTGAAGGGTAAAAAGTGTCAAAATGGACAAAATGTTTGAAAAGTGGGTGTAAAAGGTGGCATGGACGTCTATGTTGTCTACACCCACTCACATCATTTGGATTTTAGAGAGAGAAAGTGAAGGAGAGTAGAAAGTCTCGGATTTTGAAGAACTGGAGTTGAAAAGTTCGAATTCAAGGGAAGAATTCATGTTTTTAGATGTTCTTAACTGGTTTCATCCTTCATGCTTGGGCTTGTTCTTCAACCTTCTCAGTCTCTTGCTCATCTCATCCAACATATCAAATGTATCACTTACTAGGGAATCACCATGATTGGGGACCACATTTCCCTCTTTATCAGCATACTCTTCATAGTGAGCTGCCATAACATTCTCAATCTCTATCTCATTGATGTCTTTCAGGTCGTCATCACTGTCTCCTTCAACAGTTGGAGCGTTTTTACAATCTCATCGGGATTGAGCTTGAACATTTCTGCTAGTTGCTCATGAGTAAGATCATGAATTATTCCCCCTTCTTCAGGGGTATAACTTATTGATCTTTTGACAATCCTTGTAGATCAAGAATCATGGTTAGTTGAGTCTTGATCCATTGGAGGGGAGCAATATCATGTTCATCCTTTGATAATTTGGATCTGCTTAAATTAAACATGTAATATATCAATCATTAGTTAACAATCAAGACATAACCATAATAATCAAGTCATAACTATTTAAATAACATATAAACATGCATGTCATTAATTTTATACATGATCCAAATACAAAAGATTTTCAATAACAATAAAACATCTAAGCATTACTCTTGTCCTGGATCATCAGCTCTTCTACTGCCGGCTTGGATGTGGAGGCACTCGGATCTTGAGTACGTTTGGTCCTCCTTTCACTTGTTGATGTAGCACCCGCAACTGAAAAGTCATCATCATCATCATCAGGATCCGTATCACCAAGGTGATCGTCACCGTCATCATCTTCATCAGTCTCATCATCATCATTATCTTCTTCTCCATCTCCTTCTACGATCTTTAAGGGCTCGTCTCGGGATCCTTTGAGCTTTAGAAGGATGGACTTGTTTGCAGCCTCCAGCTCTTCAATCTTCTTGTTGTGTTGCTCCTGGAGATGAGACATCTGATGAGCCTGCTCATCGATCAATCGAGCCTGATGCGACAGCTGCTGAGATTGGGTAGTGGTCAGGTCTATAAGCTGTCGTATGTGAGTGCTCTTCTCCTCATCTGTAGCTAACAGCCTCAGCACCATACAGTTGAGTGCTGAGAGCTATTCCTCTATCCCACTAGGAGGTAGAAGTGATCCTAATGAATATGGGGTGGAAGAAGATGGTGCTGCAGGATGGCTAGTGGTGGTGGTGACTGTGGTGATGATTGGGGGTAATATAGGTGAAGGTGCTAGCGGTGTGGGTGTGGAAGATGTGGTGACAGATGGTATGGCTGTAGAGGTAGTAAGTGGAGTAGTTGTGATGGCTGTGGTGGTGGTTGTGGTGGTGGTGAAGGTGATTCTGCGCTTCTTCGTTTTCAAGACATGGGGCTTAGCCATCCTCTTCTTCCTCGATCCTGTCGAGGAGGATGCTCGCCTTAGAACACGACCTGGCAGATCAGGGGTATATGTCGGGTCAGCAGTAGTCTCTCCCGATCCGTCGGGGCGTCCACCATCCGCCTGGAGCCCCTGGTCCGTGGGAACAACTTTACTTCCCACAGTCCGGGTTAGTGGCTCCTCATCTGACTCCTCTTCCTCCTCACCAGGTATAAATTCCGGTGGAAGCCAGCAGACTCTGCTATATCTCTAGTGGGGGCAGATATAGGAGATGCACTATCAGTAGTGGGGCCCCTTGGTCGAGTGGGCAATGTATGTCCTGCATCCCCGCTATCATCATCATCAGAGTCATGCCCTGGGAGCTGTAGCTGCTTATCATGTGAATCGTTGTCTGCGTGACGCCACTTACGTCTGCCTGGCGCCACATAACTCTCATTGGCCAGATGGCCTATCAGTCTCTTTACCTGGCGCTTTACCTTCTTACCCCGGTAAACTCACATACGACCTAGGGTCGTATCGTCCATGATCTCTAGAGCCACAACATTGTGGCGCTCCTTTAGAAGTGATGGCAACTTCTCCTCGAAAATTAGCTGCAAGAATCTAGGGTACATACAAAATCCCTCCTTTCCCTTTGCCTCCAAATTCTCCACAAGGTAAGAAAAATTCATGCTCGAGAAGCTGAAGGGGTAGTTCAGCACCAGTGCCACATAGGCATTCAGAATGTAGTCTAAAAGATCATCAAACCCACCCCTTCTGGAAGCAATGCACTTCAGAATGACATGTGCCTAGTACTTGTACTAGGGACACAAGTTGCTCTTGTCGAGCACACCTGAGTTGATGTCCCTAGCGTACTTGAGCCTCAGAAAACATCCTCTCACCATAAGTGGGTGAAGTCTGGTGGGGTGATCAGTATCGTTCCCCAGCTCAAGTACTCTCTGAATATCAGCAGCAGTAATCTCAATATCCATACCACAGATAGAACTCCGTATGCTATACGACTCACGTGATCGATCAACAGAAGCATTTTCCCAGAAGGCCTGGTGTGAAGACCTCTAGGGAGTGCATGGACTAGAGATGGCCTTGTAGATCCTTGATCGCCTGAGAAAAGCAACGGTCTCTACAAACTCGGCACCATTCCGAGTAGTATGGTCTAGATGAGCACATATATTGTGCTTGGGGTGTTAGACCATCTATCGGCCATCTATCTGAAACACAAGACACATAAACATTAGATAATCACATACCACAAATCAGTTCTAAGTATCTTGTTTGAATTCATTCTGATTCATTCATGCTAATTAATCATGCGACTCTGGTCAGTCGGTTATCCGATCATGCGACTGGACTCATTTGGGGGAATGAACAGGCGACTGAGCTCAATCGGTTGGCTGATCCTGTGATTGGTTCAGCCGGCCGACTGAGGTCATTCGCATGATAAATTCGGTCGATTGACCCATTCGGCCGGCTCAATCGTGCGATTGGAGTTCATCCAAACGACCAGTCGCATGGCCCACTGTTTGATTGACTGAGGTTCGAATCTTGACCAAGTCATGAAATTAAACGTGGTTTAATGGTTCTTTAGACTCGCAATCTCTTAACTAATGACCCATTAAACTTAGTTTTAACATTTTACTTAGTTTCAATAGGTTATTAGGTCATTTAGAGATTCGGTTCTTGTTTCAATCGAACATCACAAATTAGGGCACCATTTCTCCTGATTTTTGTGAGATATCATCTTATTATACCTGTATAAATGCAAGAACACGTCAGAAGATCAATAAAGATGTATAATCGAGGTCTAAAGAAATTTGGGCAGAGTAACGGTATGATGTGCGATTTAAGGGCGATTGGGAGTGGTGAGAAGAATGCAATTGATTGTGGCCCTTTATATACTGAATCTGAGTTCAATCGGCCGACTTGACTCATTCGCTCAGTTCATTCGGGTGAATCAAACTTAGTCAGGCGATTGACTTAGTCGATCACCTTCAATTGGCTGACTGAAACTCAGTCGGTCGACTGACTTATTCGCACACTCCCGTTTGGTCGAATGGCTCATTCTGATAAGCCATTCAGGTGAATGGTTCATACACATGTCAATTCGGCTGTTTAATGCATGAGTATGGTCCATTCGCATGATTGGTCCATACTCATGGTCCAGTCGTGCGAATGGGTCATACCCTTGAAATTTTTCTGACTTCATGACCATTTGACATTTAGACCCTTTTAAACTGCTGATCTGACATTATGAACATTTGATTATCTCAGACATGATCATTTTAACTTAAAACCTTTTGATCACCTCAGACATGATCCTTTTAAGACATTTTGTCACCATAGATGTGACCCAATTTTTACTTGAAAGCACGTGTGGTCACCTCAGACGTGACCTTTTAGATGATAAGGTCCCTTATCAACTTCCATAACATAGTCTGATACTACACAAAACTGATATAGACTAACGTTGTACTTACATAAAAAGAATTAACACTGAAAATACACTAAGACATGTTTTCATGTTTTGTGAGGGTTAATTCCTAAGATGTAACTCTAAGGAATATTTATTCTAAGAGGGCAGCCTCAATCTTTTAACCATACATGGACCAGTTCAAGCTGGAATCATACACGATATTCAAATCATTTGAGACAAGTTAGCTAAAACCTTTGATGCTCTATTCGTGTTTTTCATCTAGAGTCCTTTAGCAAATTTAGGAAATCATACTAGTACTATTAGGTCCCCATAATGACTTGAACTTTCAAGAATTGTAGCCACAGTGATTGTCAGTATACTTATCCTCTTAAATCCATACACATACTTTCAACTCACTTTGGTGATCATTTTAAGGTTTGTTTATTTCAACAAGCATTTGTGGATCCCACACTTATATGGTAATCAACATTCCTTAGGAGATTTTTGAGCAGTCTTAGGGTAGAGTTCAAGAAGAGACTATTCTTAGAACTTTCAAAGAGAAGCCAATCCTCAGGTCAGTGCCGTCGCAGAACAGAGAGGGGGCAAACAACAATGAGTTCTACAGTATATAGGTTATGCTTATCCTCAGGTTAGTGCCACCGCACAGCAGAGAGGCACATAACCTATCTTCTTGTTTGAGCAATTTTTCCTCTTTTTGCACAGATCTCACCAACAACATAGGTTATCAGTTTGATTGTATTTGCATTTTTCATGTGCTTTTGCTCATGTTTGGTCTTACGCACACTTTTGTGGCATTTATTTTGCTCGTCACCCCTTATTGGAATCTTGTTGATTGTGTTAACTAGGGATAAGGCATTACCCACAGCTAGTCAAACATTTTAGTTTAATCTTGAGATCACCAAAAAGGTCTAGTCATCTATTGTGTTGAATCTACCGACATATCACTTGTGGTCTAGCAACATGTCGGTCTACTTTCTTTGTTTTACCTTAGTAGTAGCTAGCTTATCTATCCTATTTCCTTTTATATTGCTCAGACTACACATACTTATACTTGAACTTTGCATCTTTTTCAATTTTGAATTTTAAAGTCCCAAATGTTTTGTACTTGTGTACTATCATATTCCAAACATTGAATCGGTATCACACATACGATCTTATATATTTTCAGCTTGCCTCTCCTTTTCCCTGGTTTTTTTTCCCTAGACCTATTCTCCCCCAAAAATTTTAAAACCACTATGGATTTGCGTTTTAAGATTTTCATATGCAAGGAAAGAAACCAATTGTATTTAAACTAATTAAGATACAAAAAAACAAGAGAATAAAAGAAAATTAGAATTTAAAAATTAGAAGGAACTAGACACGACACATCGGACTATACATGGTCATCTGAGAAAAAGATAATGATGATGATGAGAGTGATGATGATGATGATGATGTGACGATCACCTTGGTGATACAGATGTTGATGATGATGATGATGATGAAGACTCTTCAGCTGCGGGTGCTACATGAGCAAGCGAAAGGAGGACCAAACTTACTCAAGATCCGAGTGCCTCCACATCCAACCCGGCAGCAAAAGAGCCGATGATCCACGACAAGAGTAATGCTCAGATGTTCTCTTGTTATTTAAAATCTTTTGTATTTGGATCATGTATAAAATTAATGACATGCATGTTTATATGTAATTTAAATAGTTATGACTTGATTATTATGGTTATGTCTTGATTGTTAACTAATGATTGATATATTACAAGTTTAATTTAAGCAGATCCAAATTATCAAAGGGATGAACAAGATATTGCTCCCCTCTAACAGAACAAGACTCAACTAACCATGATTCTTGATCTGCAAGGGATTGTCAGAAGATCAGTGAGTTACACCCCTAAAGAAGGGGAAATAATTCATGATCTTACTGATGAGCAACTGGCAGAAATGTTCAAGCTCAATCCCGACGAGATTGTAAAAAACGCTCCAACTGTTGAAGGATACAATGATGACGACCTGAAAGACATCGATGAGATAGAGATCAAGGATGTCACGGCAGCTCACTATCCAGAGTATGCTGACAAAGAGGGAAATGTGGTCCCCAATTTCGATTATTCCCTAGTCAGTGATACATTTGATATATTGGATCAGATGGAGCAAGAGACAGAGACGGTTGAAAAACAAGCCCAAGCCTCAAACGCCAATGTTGATATCAGAAAGGCTGAATGGGCTATATGTTTTGAGGAGATCCGAGCACAACGTGCTGCTCCTAAACCGAATGTCTACACCAAGCTCTAGAAAGTGAAGAAACATCACAATGTGTCAGGCAAGATTATCGCGTGGGCTCATTTTAATGATCTTAATATATACGCGGCAAAGAGAGAGATAGGTATCGAGTACTTTAGATTCCCGCATGATCTAAAGTATCTACCTGGTTTTGAGCTCAAGCAGCTGGCTAAACTGAAGCTGTTATATGCTGACCCGAGGAAAATGTCAGGCTGGTTTGAGGCTGCCTTGATGAAAGAGCACCACACCAGGTGGGTCAACTTCAAACCTCAACAACCTACGAGGTATATCAGACGTTCTGAAGTTGATCCCATAACTGGAAAGCCCAAGATAGTGCTGAATTGGAGTCCCCCAAGAACAATGTCAAAAATCCCTCTCAGGGAAATGCCACAGGACTTCACTCCACACTTTAAATGGTCGTACTATGATTGGCGAATAGGGGAGGCGGTCATAGTTCTAAACAAAGAGGGCAAAATGGATATTATCAGGGTATTTGACCTAATGTGGCTCACTAAATTGTCTGCTGATGATTTATACATATTATACAAATGGACACTATTCTACGACACGCAAGATATTGTACAAGCTCTCCAATTCCAAAATGTGATACGACTCAGCTTTGCATTTGAGATACACACAGGAGTCATAAGAGAGGAGAAGTACAAGAAGTACGAAGAGGTTATGAAGATGGTAAGACATTAGATGAATCTAGGTCCAAGGGGGAGCTTGTTGATACACATGTACCTAGATTCTGATCTGAATGTAATATGTCTTTATGGTCTTACACTTATGTAATAGTTGGGTACTTAATGAAATACAAATGTTTGAACCACTTGTTAGGATCTGGTATTTGAACGAAACACCAACTGATTAACGTTTTAAACCAAACCAAATAGTGCGGAATCCTATTTGATTGGTGATCCAATCAGTGAGAATGCACGTAGAAACAATAACATAGTGAATCTAAGGTCAAGAATCAATCAGGAATCGATCTACAACGTTCTATGAACTTGGAGTACGAACTTAGAGGCTTCTGGACGACTAGAGTACGTCTGGAGTCGAAGTGGATTGAATGCTTGCGTTTTTCCACGAATTAGGTGGTATTTATTGGTTAGGGTTGCTTATTCGGGCGACTGAACCATTAGCATGATTCATTCGTGCGATTGAGCCATGCGGTTGATCCATTCGTACGACTGAGTGTTCAGTCATGCGACTGAGTCAGACACATGAAGTTGTTCAGACGTATGGACTATTTAGGCGCATGGACACTTAGTCGCATGGCCATTCCAACGCATGACCACTATTGGGGCGCATGGTCCAATCGGACGCATGAGAACTTCACTTGACCAAGTTTGAATGTATTCAATATTATAACATTATGCATAACAATTCAAACAATCACAAAACCTATATAATTAAGTCAATATGCGTTAAACAACTCAATAATGAAATATTAAACATCATAAACACAACCAAACATTTGTATTTCATTAAGTACCCAACTATTACATAAGTGTAACACCATAAAGACATATTACATTCACATCAGAATCTAGGTACATATGTATCAACTTGTGTGTGTTTGGTGGGTTTTAGGTGTTTGAGCTTAATTTGAAAATGGGTTTGAAGAAGTCTTACCCGAACAGCTGCAAAGGTGAGTTCTAGAACTCCTCTTTTACATGTTTTTAACAAATTTTGGGGCTGGAAATGCACGTATGAACTTTTTACAAAAGTTGGGTTTCATACCCGTATATGTGTATGGGTGTATGTTGTGGGTGGGGTTTTATTTTGGGCTATTTTTATATTTGATGATGTTATGCTTGTGTTTCTATGGCTTACAATATAAGATTTAAGCTTAGAACATGATAGATGGTGTTTGGGGATCGAATTATGATGTTAAGTGTGACCTGGGCTGCTCATGCGCCCAAATAGTAGCTCATATGCCCAACCATAAATAACTGCTTAAGTTTGCCTAATACAGATGAACATGTTAATGTGGATGACCCTCTGAGTCTAACTCATCCGCAATTGCAAATACCGATGAGCAAGAGGAAATGCGAATGAAAGTTGTGTGACTGGGAGTTAATGCGGATGAACAAGTTAATGCGGATGAATGTTAATGTGGATGAACATGTTAATGCGGATAAACAACATTTTAATGCGGATGAACAACATGTTAATGCGGATGAACAACGTACTAATGCAGATGAAAGTTATGCGACTGGATAAAATGTGGATGAGCAAAGGAAATGTGGATGGACATAAGAATAGCGGATGAATATAAATAATGAGGATGAACAAAAGAAATGCGGATGAACAATCGAAATGCATATAAGAAGAGGAAATTCGGATGAAGACTTAGTTTATTTTCTGAATTTCGGGGAAAAGTGCGGATGTAGGTTTTGACTTGGGAGGTTCCCGGAGGTTCCTATATGTTGACTTTTGAGGTCATAGATGATGTGATGGGCATGTGTGATGATGATGATGATGTTATGTATGATGTTATGCATTATGGTATGTATGATGTATGTTATGTATGTATGATGAAAGAATACATGCATTAATGAATGAAGGAAAGTAAAGTAAGTCATGCAAGCCTTGTATCTGGAAACACGCCCAATGAAGGGTGTTAGTTCAATGGTGTGTGGGATAGCTACCCCAGAAGGATGAACACCGGGGTCTTTCCCTGTGATTCATCATTTGTATAGAATCTTTGTCACTTACCCTAGCTACCATGGCTAGACTGCTGAGCGCCATGACAGGGGGTCTATGATAGACCTCGGCCCATTACCCCCTTTATGCATGATGTTGTGGTATAGCACATGACAATGGTACACCAGAATTTACCCTAGGTACTGTGGCCAGGCTGTTGAGTGCCATGACGGGGGTCTATGATAGACCTCAACCTAGTACCTGCTTTATGCATCATGGTGGGGTAAAGTTCATGGTTTTGGATGGAATGTAAAGAAGTAAAGATGAACATATGAATGCAAGTAAGAAAGCATGAATGAATGAGAATGAAAATAATCTATGAAAGTGAATGATAATGGCGTACGATAAAAGAACGGAAGTTAACAAATGAATGATGAAGATATTAATGATATTATATATGTATACGTACAATGTGTGACCACATACAAAAGTAAATAACTGTTCTAGTGGAAGTAAAGTATGTTTTATTTTAAAACTAGAACTCACTCAGCAACGCTAACTTTTATGCATTTTCAAGTTGGCAGGTAAAGTTGCTGAGGATGGCACGGGGTGGCTACTTGGCTCTTTTTGATGGTATTCTTTTGTTTAATGTTTTTATATTGTAATGCGGACAAATGAAATTATGTAACAAATGTTGTGTTATTTTGCATAAGAATTTTTAATCAAAATGTTGCTTTTAATATTTTCGTTGCAACGTTTATTTCAAATTAATGTAATTATATGTTTTATGAGCAATGATTGGCAAGCTGTAAGTGTCCTGGGAATCGGGCCTTACACGATCAAATTTTAAAATATAAAATTTCTTAAGTAAACACTAAAACCTATTGAATGACATAACTTGTTACAAGTTTGTTAAAAACTTATTTGAGCTTAAAACCTTAATACTAATTCATCTTTCTTTGTGATTGACAGATGGTTGATTTAAAGTTTAATCCTAAGCACAATGTAGCTGCTTTTATGAATGATGAAGTTAGAGAATCTGCTAGATATGAAGAGTTGATCAGATTTCTTCTAAGGACAAAATATGTTTATTCTATGTGTGCCAAACCAACCATATATGCAAGGCTAATTAAGGAGTTCTAGAGAACAATAGAGGTTGAGCTTGATGATAATAGAAGGAAAGTTCTAAGGGGATTTATTACTAAAGACAGAATGATTGAAGTCTATGAAGTTTCTATAAGAGGTGCATTTAGGATGGGTGAGAATGATGCCCAAGATTTGTTTGAGGGAGATATTCATGCACATGGGTCACCCAGATAACTTCCCTAAAAAGCAATTCTTTAGGGCAAGGGTCTATCCTCACTGGAAGCTGCTTTGCTACATATTCCAACACTGTATGTCGAAGAGGAGTGCAGGATGGAACTCTTTTTCTAGTACACATTGCATCTGCTATAGTAGCTATAACCAGAAATAGAAGATTCAACATGGCTAAGTGGATAAAGAATGGGTTCATATTCAATTTGGAGAAAGGAAAGAGGAAAAAGTACTTGATGTATCCTAGGTTTCTCCAATTGATCATAAATGAGGAATACCTAGACGTTCATGCTCATGGAGTATAAGGTGATAGATTTGAATGAGAGCATATGTCTGAAGGTGTGTATAAAAGACTTGTTGTGATTAAAGGAGCTGAAAATGTACCTCTACTTGATTATATGAGGAATGTAGCTGAAGATAATGTTAATATTGATCAACAACACTTCCACTTGACTGAGGATGAGCATGTAAATCCTTATGATCTTATAGAGGATACAATGGAAGAGGTGATTGTTAAAGAATCGGAAGAAGAAGATGATGTTGAGAGTTCTTCAAATGATGATGGTGAGAGTTCTTCAAATGATGATGATGATGCTAATGTTGATAATGGTTATAATGATAACCAAGATGGTGATCAAGGTGGTGAGACATGAGGAAATATTGAAGAAACTATTCATCAGATGGATAGTGAATAGACTATCTCTGATCATAGAGGTGAGGAGGATAAAAATATGGATGCTGAAGTTGATACTGAAGTGAATAATCAAAGAGATGATGAGCATATTAAGAATGGAAATGTTGAGAATGTTGATTTCAATCAAGCTTTTGTTTTTGATGCTATTTGGTCTTAGCCTATCACAGAAAATATTATTCCGGCTGTGCAATCTCCAAGTGTATTAGTTATGGTTGTTAAAGAGAAAGAAAAAGAAATGAAACAAACAACTAATGTTGGTGTTTGTTAGATTGATGATTAAGAAGTAATTGATGAGTTGAACTCACAGATTGCATATCATAATGAAGAAATTGTTAGATTGAAATAAGAAAATGCTATGTTGAAAGCCAATGATGATAAGAAGAACATGCTCATGAATGAACTTGAAAAAAGGTGAAAAGACTATTTGAAGAAATAAAAAAGATGAAAGAGAGTCTGAAGGAACAAGAAAAAGAAAATGAAGTGCCAGTTATTGAGAAAGAAACTATACAAGAACCTCAGGAGACTATCACTGGAAAATATACTGAATTTGAGAAAGGTAAGAGAAAGATAAATGAAGTTGAAACATCTTCATTTCCCACTAAAGTTCAAAAGACTGTTGATATAGCTCAAAATGTAGAAGAAATTGATATGCAACAGTGAATAGAAGCTCTTGATGATATAGAGTCTGATTTACCGGATGAATGGTATGAAGAGGTGTTAGAAGACGAAGATGTGTGTGATGTTGTTGACTCACCAATTGAAAATGTTCAAGATGATATTCCTATAGACTTTAAAGACAGATATAACTATTTGATGAGGAAAAAGTACAATAGAGTATATTTGGATTTGCTGACAGTAACTCAAATAAATTAAGAGTATGAAAAGTGTATAATTGCAAAGTCATCAATGCCAATGGATTGAAATGAAATAAACCTTGAACACGGTGTGTGGGCACCAATGAGTGAATGCCTAAATGTCGATGATATTCCTGTAAAGGAATTGCACCATCCTGATCCAGATTACATGAGCATGCCTGCTCTTAGGACGTGGTTGCAATCTAAGAACTACCCAAGGAAGAAGCTAAACAAACTACGAAGTGAGTCTCTGAGGAGATTGGTGAGAATCTTTCATGAAACTGAAAGAACGTACAGTAAAATGATTGTACTCGATATGGATAATCCGTAGTAACTAGAAATAACCAAGAGAAGTAGGCAATTCAAGCCCCAAGAGATCAAATTAGTGGAGTTAGTAAGGAGAAGTCAGGAAAATAGAAAAGAGCTTATAAAGATGCTCTTTGAAATTGAAAAACCATGTTATAAAGTGTTAATTGATGAGAAACAACTTTGGAATATAGCAAGATCGGCTAGTGATTTAGTAAGAAATGTGCTACACATGGGGAAATCTATCTAAGAGTTATTACACACTATGATTGTGTCGGATAAAACAAAAGAAG
The DNA here is from genome assembly GCA_025506515.1 of Flaveria trinervia. NCBI lineage: Eukaryota > Viridiplantae > Streptophyta > Magnoliopsida > Asterales > Asteraceae > Flaveria > Flaveria trinervia. Next base: position 23,901,785 of record CM046458.1, read on the forward strand.
TGAAAATTGTAGCATGGAAATATGGTGTGGTGTTTGATGCGTTTTTGATAAAATCAGTGAATGCTATCTGTGATGTCTATCATTTCTACTCGAGCACCATAATACTACCTGTTCAAGATCTGAAAGAGTTACACAAGTTACCTTTCATTAACCCTACGAAGGCTACTTGGCATAGAACTTTGTGAAATTACTAGACAGAGGAATATCTAGAATGCCAACGTTTCTACATTCTAGATTTGATCAAGAAGATAAAATATATTTTGATATGTTGAAGAAGAAATCTAGAAATAGATATATAGATGAATTTGATGATAAAGGATATTTGGAGTCTTTTGGAGAAAAATATTTTGAGAAAGTGAGAAATCCAGGGATGAAAGTTATTCATGGTACTCAATCATCAAAATCTATTTTGAGATGGCTTTATGATACTAATACTTTTCATCTGAAGCTCGTGAGAAACTTGGATGATTGGGACAATGACATAATAAGCTTCTTTGGAGTGTTTGAGCTGAAACTTCTTCATCCAAGTTATATCTCTTTTATGTCAAATCAAGAATTTGAGTCGCTATCTCTGGTAGAAGCAAACCACGATAGAAGATACTTTATGACAATCATAAAGGTAATGAATGCTGATATGGAGAGAATTTATTTAAGGAAAGTGATGGCATATTCAAACATTATGAAGAGAGGTATCAAAGAGATAGAGTTTTTAGAATATCTAGTAAGGGAGTGTTAGTGATATACACTAAAGAGAATTCAAAACCAATAGAGATGTATGCCAATATAGATATAATAGGCTTGACTAAAGAAACGTTGCTAGGGATGGAAGCAAGGGAAATAAAGACAAACGAGTCCAAGCCCGAGCAAGGGATTTCGGCTAAAAAGATCAAATCATCAACCAAGAAAGCTCTTCGAGAACCGGAGCTATACAAGGAGAAGCCAATGTTCAAGATAAAGGAAGAACAAGAAGATTTTTGAAGACAAATGCAAATCTTAGGGGGGGTATTGTTGGAGCCCTAGAAAGATTAGCATTTTAGTCTTTAGTTTCGTTTTTGTATGTGTAGGGACAGATTATGTAAATATATGTTTTTTTTTTGTTTTTTGTTATTAGTATAAATATGATTATTTGTATTTGTGCAGGTAGACTTGGAATACATGTTTTGTTAGTTCTCTCTCAATTGCACATTGTAATCCATACTAATATCAATAGAAACTCTATGAATTTTTCTATTTTTGTTTGTGTTGATTACATAGTTTATATAATTGTCAATTGCTTGATAACAAACACAGATCGATCCATTTGAATCTATCATTTTATGATTTTATGTGTGTTTAAAGAATATTTTAAAATAATCTAGGGTCTAGATTGAATATGCTATTATGTGTTTTTATAACGGAATTATGATGCGGATACTCATAGATCTGATATTGTTCATGGTGATTTCATATCAAACAATTCGAATAAGATGAAGTTTTCTCTAAAGTTATATCTATCATTTTAATATAAAAAAGTTGCTCATAAAGGGATAAATATAATGCGATGTTTTTCTATCAAAGTTACCCTATCAAGAAAATACTCTACATATTTATAGGCAAAACTAGAACAAAATTTAATGTGAAAACAATTCCCTCATGATTACACAAAAATTTCTAAATCAATTAATAAAATTTTTTCACTCGCATCTGGTCCTTCTTCATCTACATGAGGCCTTGCTTCACCCATACAAGAAATATACATTTGAAAATGCCATCGTATTATCGTATGTGATTGTTGTGGTGTACATGCTCACTTGAATTCATCTTTTAAGGTTACTAAACCATGGAAATAACATCACTATGTGACCAATACAGTCTATCCTAATAGGGATGGAATGCATATCGGCACATAATCAACATACTATCTGTATTTCCATGTACTTAATGTAATATAAATATAGTTCAATCATACTCATCCTAAGTGGCTAAGGTGTAATCTTCTTATTTGGTGATCAAGTAATTCATACCATCACTTTTTAATGGTTATTTGGATCACTAACAAGCCATTAGCCAACCCTTATTTCTATTACTAAGGTATGCAAGTATTGGGATCAAGGATGCTGTGACCCTAGAGGAAAGCTTGACGATCAATCTATCCTCACTACTCCTGTGGCACAACTAGGAAGCCTTTTTTTTATAGATGGGGTTGGATATAAAAAGGATGATACTACTCAAACACTATGTATAAGGTTTAGTGCTAAATATTGTTAATACACCGAAATATGAATATATCTTCTTAAATACTATGCATTCTTTAGGAAACAAGTAGGACCGATGAGTATGTCTACTATTGATTTGAATATGACAAATATTAAAAGCAGAGTTGTAGGTGAGTTTCTAAGTATGAAAATGTCAAAGAAGCATGGTAGATGAAACAAGGAAAAAGTAAAAGAACTTCACAAAGAGCCTCCTATTTGTTGTAAGGCCCCATTCTCGGGACACTTGCAGCTGGCCAATCATCGCTCATAAAACATATAATTACATTAAATTGAATTAAACATTGCAGCAGAAACATTAAAAACAACATATTCATTAAAAATGATTTTGCAAAAAAATACAATATTCACTAGACAATATCATTTGTTCGCGTTTCAATGCAAAAACATTAAACAAAATAATGCTATCCAAAAGAGCCAAGTAGCCGTCCCTTGCTATCCTCAGCAACTTTACCTGCCAACTGGAATATGCATAAAAAGTCAGCGTTGCTAAGTGAGTTCTAGTTTTAAAATAAAACATACTTTACTTTCATTTAAAACCATTCTTCACTTTCTTTCAAATCATACTATACTATTGTATATGATCACACATCGTACGTATATACACATCAATAATTTCATAATTATCTTCCTGTTGGATTCTTTATGCCCAAGACACAAAGAATATTGATGTGGTTAGTATGTAATGATCCAAGTCAGGTCATAACCAATAACAAGGTTAGCAAACACCAATATAAATAATTAATTGATGATATGATCATGCAATTAAATAAATACACCAATTTCAAAAATGGGTTTTCTAAATAAGTTGCATATGAGATAGAACAACTTATAGGGCTATTTTGTTCAAGGGTATTATTTGTAATGTTATTTAAGTTGCATATGATGGTTTTGCGATCCACAACATCCTAATAAAGTATGCAAGTTAAAGAGATCAACGTTTCAATGAACTGATCAAGAAATTTGGTTTCATCAAGAACGCTGACGAGGCTTGTGTATGTAAGAAGGCTAGTGGGAGCATAATTACATTCTTAGTATTGTATGTTGATGACATACTACTTTTTGGAAATGATATTCCAACCATGGAAGGTGTTAAAACCTGGCTTGGAACTTGTTTTTCCATAAGAGATCTCGGTGAAGCCGCCTATATTTTGGGAATAAAGATCTATAGGGTTAGATCGAGGCGGTTCACAGGTTTAAACCAAAGTGCATACATTGATAAATTCTTGAAAAGGTTCAAGATAGAAAACTCTAAGAATGGTATGGTACCTATTCAAAGAGGGACAATATTGAGTACCTCTCAATGTCCAAGCTCAAAGGATGAGCAAGATCGAATGAAGGACATCCCATATGCTTCTGCTATAAGATCCATCATGTATGCGATGATATGCACTAGACCGGACGTGTCATGCTCGTGAAGCATGACGAGCAGATATCAGCAGAATCCAGGTAATAGCCATTGGATGGTTGTTAAAAGTATATTGAAATACCTTAGGAGGACTAAGGATATGTTTCTAATATACGGGTCTGGTGATGAGGAACTCATTGTAAAGTGTTACACGGATGCAAGCTTTCAAACTGATCAAGTTGATTCTCGATCACAATCGGGCTATGTCTTCAATATGAATGGAGGGGAAGTGTCCTGAAAGAGTTCAAAACAAGACGTGGTAGCATTGTCCACTACAAAATCCGAATACATAGCTTTGTCATTAGCATCTCAGGAAGCTGCATGGATAAAGACATTTATTGCTGATCTAGGGGTCGTCCCTAGCATTCAAGACCCCCTAGAAATCTTTTGTGATAATGAGGGTGCGATTGCACAAATCAAGGAACCCCGTCCACATCAAAAGACTAGACACATTGAGCGGATATTCAACAACATAAAGGATGAAGTTGAAAAAGGAAAGATATATACTCGTAAAGTTCACACCGATCAAAACATTGCGGATCCACTCACGAAGCACCTTGAAAGGGCAAAGCATGAAACTCATACTTGGGCCTTAGGACTTTGATGTTCTAGTGATTGGAATTCATCTATTTAGTATTTAAATGTTTGGAATAAGGTAATGTTTAAATCTTTATATATTTGTGATATTTTGAGTTGTGTTCCCTTTTAGCATGTATATATGAATATGTTTATTATCCTAAATGTCCGTAGTCAGTCATATTTGTGGGAACAAACATGAAGGTAAGACTATAATGAACATGGATTGTTGGATATTCATAAGGCATGAATATAGAGCAATTGGTTGCTATCAAAGTTCATAGATATTTGTGTGAAACAAATATTGGACTGACCCGCATCTCAAATTTTACTACATGGGATCTTCAAGATTGACCATAAGTAAATTTAAGTAAAGGCGAATATCATTTGGTATCCTCCGACCTAAGATAAATATTGGATTTTGATATTCACCAAATGTTATGCCTTGAGCTAGTTTTTCACTACCCTGAAATAATGGACAGTACATAACGTTATGTTCAGGTATGACACGAGGTGATTATGAGAAACGTATGTAGTCAAGATGGAATTTTTTCCTCTTATTCATTGAGAGCAAGATGTCTAAGGCCTGATTAAGTTATATCAACAAGGAATGATCATTCTGTGTCCTTGGATTTAACATGACATGTGTAACAAAAGGATACATGATTGATTCACCTAAATCATTTCAAGTTGGATACTTGAAAGGGATGATGTTATTGAATGGCTTATAGTCATGTGTATTAAGGGTAGTAAACCGTTGTTAGGCGGTATTTACTGCTTGCATCAATCTTCTATGAATCTTGTGCAAGTAGGAGATTGTTGAATTATTTATGCCCAAGACACATAGAATATTGATGTGGTTAGTACGTAATGATCCAAGTAGGGTCATACCCAATAACAAGCTTAGCAAACACCAATATAAATATTTAATTGATGATATGATCATGCAATTAAATAAATACACAAATTTAGAAAATGGGTTTTCGAAATACGTTGCATATGAGATAGAATGACTTATAGGGATATTTTGTTCAAGGGTATTATTTGTAATTCTATTTAAATTGGTTAAGTAGCATCTAGTAATAAAGTGTGTAAGAGTTATAAATTAAAAGGTTAATTTTATAACTTAACTAGTAACAAGTTAAATAAAATGTTTAATGAATTTTAAGGGGGAAAACCCCTTTGAAAGCAAATTTTCGGCAGCCCCTTTATGGGTGGGGTTTTCATGGTTTTGAAACTTGTTACTCTTAAATACACACACACACTCAACCTCTCTCTCTCTCATACATGCAAAGGACTACCAAGAACAAGTTTTCTCTTTACTTTATTGAAGAAAATCAAAGCTGAAAAACGAATTTCAGCCCTCCTTGGTTGTTTTGGCGTCAAAAATCCTAGCAAAAGGGTGCTTGCCTGAGGCTTGTGGGTATGAAAGCTTGAGGACACCAATCCTTGGTGTTTTGATCGCTCGGGGACATCTCCATCATCAACAAATCTCGCATTTTTTACAGCCCTACAAACGTTGTAACTTTTGTGTGTTTTTGGTTGTTTTATTCTTCTTGAGAGCTTGTTCATAAACATATAAATGATCCTATGTTCTTGGTTTTGTTAGAATTTAGTTATGTGCTTTAATTTTTAGATTATAAACATGATATTAAGATTTTATTCCGCTGCGTTTTCAAGTTTAGATGGTTAAACTTCTTTGACAATGTGTCAAACAAACCCAACATTGGCATCTATAGTCGGATATGTGGATGAGTAGCTTCTATTATCCTTGCAAAATTGGTTTTATGAGGTTTTAACAACCTGATAGGGGCTGTTTTGTGAAGTTATGATGAATCCCCAACCTTTCAAGGTTATATCTTACATGCTTATGATTAAACCTTGGATGAAATGATATCAAAATGGTTGATTTTGTTTGTTTGGACAAAAACACCCTAAATTCTTGGTTTATGTTGGTTGAAAATTTATGGTCAAATGGGGATTTATTTTTTATTATGGATGTTGTTTCATATTGGTGCATAACCTAGCCTTGACCTTGTGATGGTTTGGTTTTGAATGAATGATTTATTTTGGTTGATTTCATTCTTTATGGGTTGTAATATTTATTAATTTGTGCTTGTATTTGGGTGTAATTTATTTATTCATTCATTTGTGATGTAATAAATAGATGAAGTGTGTTTTCATTATTAGAAAATATGTATTAGAATATAAATTTTTTAAATGAAGATACACAAGATGGAAGCACAAAAGGAAGACACAAAGAGAAGGACTTGAAGCATTTGGATGCAACTTCAAGTGGTGGTCTTTGGAGATCTCATCTTTTGTGGTGTGTTTAACCCTTAGAAAAGACCTTATGACCACACTTGTGATGGCAAACAAGTTTGGACACCTAAGTGGCTATGGTTATGCACATATGGTTGTTTTATATATGCTTGTTTGATTATCCATTTTATGTTGATTGTTTGATATGCGGATATGCTTAACAATCTAAATAAATAATCTTAACAAGCTGACTTTTTTGGTTTCTTATCATTAAGTGACTAATAAAATGTTATTAAAAGGATTAATGATTTCAAATAAAAGAGATTTCATTTAAAGGAACCATAGGGTACCATGTATTTGAAAGCATGCGAATACAAGGTACATAGACTTTTCATAACTAGAATTAATGAAAACTAAAATCCCTTTGGGAACAAGTTTAACACCATTTTTACACGACACTCGAATCACTTGAGAAGTATTTGTGGGATAAAGGTCACCTAACCACTTTTAGGGAACTTGTGTGTTTGAGGTAGGCTTAACATATTTGTAGGATAAAGGTCACCTAACCACTTTTATGTGTAAACTCACACGTGTGTGTAAGTAGGACGACTTGAATTGGAAACCATGTGCATAGAGTCACCGAAGCATGGCGTACAATGGTGTTGATGGGATTTTACATGCCAACTAAACATAAGATGTTTAACCGATCCCATAAAACTAGAAGTTGCAATAGGTTGAAATTGTCAAATGTTGACTACCTTGTTGATTTAAATAATGGGATAAAGGTCACGTAACCATCATTTAAATATAAAGTTGGATTCTAGATTTTAATGATTATATGTCTATGACACATGTAAAGGGTACTAATAATTAAAATGTAATTTTTCAGAAATACTAATATGAACTTTGTAATTTTGTAGAAATGGCCGCTAACAACAATGCTACCACCCCGACCGTCCCTACCCTATCACTGAGAACCATCTTAGAAAGGGATCGTTTTAACTATAATAACTTTATGGACTGGTTTCGAAACATGAGAAGTGTTCTCAAGCAAGAGAAAGAGGCCTATGTCCTTGACGATCCCATTCCTGACCAATCCGACCCCGAGGATGTTGTGGCCTATAACGATTGGCTTAAATACACTGATGATTCCATGCAGGTTTCTTGCCTCATGTTAGGAACCATGATTCCTGAACTCCAAAAGGACATTGAGCATCATCGGGCATATGACATGATTACCCAATTGAAGGAAATGTTCCTTCGACATGCTAGGGTAGAGCGCTTCGAAATGGTTCGAGTGCTTCATGCATGTCGCATGGAAGAAACCCAATTGGTATCATCTTATGCTCTTAAGATGAAAAGCCACAATCTTCATTTCTTGAATGGATGAGGACTGAGGGAAATCCTTGTCAACCATCTTGAGAAACTGCTCATCGTGTTGCTTCTGTTGTTCTGCTTCTTCAATCTTTACCTTTACCATTTGCATTTGCAAGTCAGGTGTAATCACTTGTTGACTTCTATGCTCAGGTGTTTTAAGGTTGAGAACAGCAGAGATTGGCAGACAATCTTCATCATCATCCTCTTCTCCATCTTCTTCTACCCTCAACAACCTTCTCCTCTTTCTGGGTGTATCACTGGGTAAGGTTTGAGGTGGTTTTTGGGGTAAAGGGATTGGTTTTGTGAGTTGAGTTGTGGGTGGCTTTGGTTTAGGGATAGATTTGGGAGATTTTGGAGATGAGGGTTGTGTTTGAGAGGGAGTTTGAGAAGACTGATCTAGCATTTTGATGGTGAGTTTGGCTTTGGAGAGCTTTGCCATTTCAGTTCTCTTCCCTGCACCTTCTTCATCCAGTGCTTTGATGATCAACCCTTTATTATAGCCTCCAGCAGAGCAGATTTTCTTGGTTATCTTCAAGATACTGTCTCTGGACCAGGACTTTATCTCTATCAATGAACTTCCAAGGTATTTGGCAATGAATCTGATCATTCTCTCCAATCTTTCCCTTTCCAACACACTATAACCAGCCCATCTTGTTTGAATCTCTTCTATTTCCAGCCTTCTGATCTCAGAATCTAATATGGCTGTGTCATGACCATGTCTAAAGAGCTGATCTATAATTTTATCCATGGATCTGCTGTGAGCTTCATCAGCATCTTTGACAAGATCTTCTAAGGAGTTTTCTTCATCAGCTTTTGACTCAGCACTTTTCTTTCGCTTGTATGTGATCAGCTGTTCTGAGATCAGTTCTTTCTCTGCCTCGTTCTCTTTTTCAGGTTCTTTCTGATCATCAACTCTTTTCCTTTTCTTTTCTTTCACTGCCTTAGTAGTCTCCCCCTTTTTGGTTGCATTTGGATCACGGGATTGAAAGGCAGAAAGAGATTTGTGAACAGCATCATCAATGAGGGTTTGTAGATTTGAGGAGATCCTCTCATCTATGGCTTTATGGACAATCTCAGTAATGATTGGAGTGATGAGAGGTAAGGAGTTTTGAAAGATAGCAACCATCTGCTCAGAGGGGTTCTGTCCCTGAGAGGTGGTGCCAAAGGCAGAGGCTGGTGGCATAGTTAGGTGTGTAGGCGAAGTGTTTGGTGAACCTTCAATTGAAGGTGCCATCTGTGTGGTTATTGGGGTAGATGGACTTTGATTCTGAGACATTTTGGCTAGCAGCTCTTTGAGTCTGCTTACCTCATTCTCTAGCATGGTATTATGGGCTAAAACATCATAGAAAAAACCCAGGTCATCATCAGTCTTTGCTGAATCACCTGACCTCCTGATTAAATCAGGATGAACATGCTCTGAGTGTAGATCAGTAGATGCATGTGCCCCTTGTTCTTGGTACTGGGGACTTCTTACCTCAGGACTATGTCCTTCATTCGCATTTGCCTCTGGTGAGGTCTTATGGATGTTACCAACTTCATCTTGATCATTTACTTAATCAGTAGAAGTGGCAGCCTTACCATATGTTCTAACCTCCGTTTCTACACTTGTAGATTGAACATTGTAACCCCTGTGCTGTTGGTTATCAGAAGCATTTTGGTCCTCCCCCTCAATGGTTAAGGTATTCCCAGTGGTAATTGGTTTCTGGGGAGGGGGTGAGGAATGCAACTGACTCTGCACTTTAGCAACTATCAGTGTTGGGCTTTGAGGGGCAGTTGCATGTGGAGATTGGTCCGAAGCAGATTGCACCCGGGGTGAGAGGTGCTCTTCAATGGTAACCCTCTCAATTAAGATAGGTTCTAGTAATGTGGGATCCCCAATTGTGGTTGCAATAGGATCCTGTTGAGAGGATACCTGTGTGGCTTCAGCAGTTTGAGTCTTGGACAAAACTGGGGGGTTATAACCAGTATGTGCTTCCTGTATTGGTGGTACAGGGGCATCCTCAGGGGACTCATCTCCCTGAGTAGCCTTTTTATGGCTTTTTGGATTTGGGTTTGGTGGGGACTTTGGATCTAGAAGTGGAGGCTGTGGGTTCCCTCTGCTTGGGTTTTAGCATCCGGGCAACCCCTTTTATAGTAGGGTCTGAGTTATGTCTGGAGTATACCTCAGCTAAAACAGCTGGAGCAGGGACCCCAAGACCAACAAGGCCATCAGATTTTAATTGAGTCAAAATTATGGCCATCAGAAACCTAGGATAAAGAGCCATCTGTTTGCCACAGGTTTCTGAGCCAGATCCTTTAGTTCTATGAACACTATCTCAGAAAAATTTAGATTTTGGCATTCAAAGATAGAGTACAATACCTGTTTCCACTGTGAAGACATCTGATCCCAAGAAGATGTCTTTGAAGCAAGGCAGACATTCACCATATGAAAGATAAGTCTTTCAGCATCATGGAACTGCTTTTTAAGAATGGTTGTAGCACTTAAGTCGCCTCCATACCCGTTATTGATGAAGGATATATCAGTGGTGCCTTTCGGGTATTCTTTATTATATGTGCCATCATGCAAATTTAGTGTTTTCCGAATCATGTCGGGGGTGATGAGCACCTGTTTCAGGTTCACCAACGACTAGAGAGTGATTTGGCTATCATTCTCACCAGTTGTTACAGAGACGTTGGTCCGGAATTGGGTTAAGGAATCAGGGTATATGGTAGGATTCAGAAAAAAGGCTGTTCGGTATTGGGAATCCACCATAAGATCGATGGCACTATCAAACTTGTTCCAGAAAGCCGATTTCGAAAGGTAGGAAACACAGTTATGTCGGGGTTTGAGTTTCATGGTCTCCATTGTTAAGAGAGAAAAGGTTTGAAAACGGCTAATGAAATGTTTGGCTATAAGTGCAGGTATTTATAGGTTAAGAAAAGGCTGAAAAGAAAACGACTGAAAGTGTTGGTGTTATCAGCAGTTGTAAGAAAACAACTGAAGACTTTGTTTTAACTATCAGACGTTTGAAAACAACTGAAGACTTGGTTTTAGTCATCAGCTGTTTAGGGTGAAACAACAGTTTGTGGAAACGACTGAAGAGAAAATTCTCTTCAGTAGTTTTCGTCAATTCTTAGCTTTGCAGCGGTTTCATACTGTCCTCAACACTTACTCATTAGACTTTTTAGCTATGTTCAGTGGTTTCATAGGACATCAATACTTATCTGTTTTTTACTGACATCAGTAGTTATAACTACATCAGTAGTTTGTAACAGAATCAATACATATTTGTGACATGTTTACTAATGATCATCAGTACTTGTTTACTGAGATCATCAGTAGTTATCACTTATTCTAGCTGTAGCATACCAAGCCTTAACACAAGGTTTTGGAAAGTTGAACTATCCAAAGGCTTACTAAATATATCTGCAAGCACATCAGCACTAGGCACAAACTTTGGATCAATCGGACCTTTTTCAAAACAATCCCAAATAAAATGGTGTCTGATCTCTATATGTTTGGTCCTAGAGTGCTGGACTGGATTCTTGACAATGCACAGAGCTGAAGCACTATCCATTAATAATGGAGTCTTAGTCTCTGTAATGCCATAATCCAATAGTTGGTTCTGAAGCCAGAGTACCTGAGATGTACAACTTGCAGCAGCAATGTACTTTGCTTCAGCAGTGGATGTAGCAACAGATGTTTGTTTCTTACTCTGCCAAGAAATCAAACAGTTGCCTAGGAATTGACATCCACCAAAAGTTGACTTTCTAGTTAACTTACACCCTGCATAGTCACTATGAGAAAAAGCAACTAATTTGCAAGAGTGTCCAGTGGAATACCAAAGACCTAGAGATTTTGTACCTTGCAGATATCTAAAGATCCTCTTGACTGTAATCAAATGAGACTCTTTAGGAGCAGCTTGAAATGTAGCACAAACACAAGTTACTAACATGATATCTGGTCTAGAAGTTGTTAAGTACATCAAGGACCCAATCATACATGTGTAAAGTGTTTCATCAACAACTTTACCTTTCTCATCTGCATCCAGTTGTGTGGTGTTGCACATGAGAGTAGAACAGGGCTTACAATTTTGTAAATCAAATTTATTCAAAAGATCTTTTGTATATTTTGACTGATGAATGAAGGTTCCATCAGCCTGTTGTTTGATTTGCAAGCCTAGAAAGAACTGTAATTCTCCATCGCACTCATTTCAAAATTTTTTTTCATTAAATTTGTAAAATCATCACACAACTGGTGATCAGAGGATGCAAAAATTATATCATCAACGTAAATTTGAACAAGTAGCTTATGCTGATCCAGTTTCTTAATAACAAAATTTTATCTATGGAGCCTCTAGTGAAATTATTTTTAAGAAGAAAATTTGAAAGGATTTCATACCAGGCTCTAGGAGCTTGCTTCAACCCATAAGGGCCTTATCAAGTTTATACACCCAATCAGGATGTTTATTGTCCTCAAAACCTGGTGGTTGACACACATAAACCTCTTTTTTTATTTTACCATATAAAAAGGCACTTTTGACATCCATTTGAAAAACTTTAAGATTATGGAGTGCAGCATAGGCTAAGAACAATCTAATTGCCTCTAGTCTGGCCACAGGGGCAAAGGTTTCATCATAATCAATACCTTCTTCTTGTGAAAACCCTTGTACAACCAGTCTAGCCTTGTTCTTGACAATAAGCCCATTTTCATCAGTTTTATTCCTAAACACCCATTTAGTGCCTATTGCACACTTACCTTGGGGTAGAGGAACCAGTTCCCACACTTGCTACTTTTTGAATTGAAGTAGCTCAAGGTGCATGGCTTCAACCCATCTATTTTCTCTCAAAGCAACATGATAGTTCTTTGGCTCTAACTGACTGATGAAGAGAGCATAGAAGCAGAAGTTGGACAATTGACTTCTGGTTGACACACCAGCATTGATATCACCAATGATTTAAGACATGGGGTGATTCTTCAGCTCTTGGTACACTATAAGATCAGTGCAAGTGTTTGTAGCCGGTTCAGCAGCAACAGATGTTGATCCAGATTCTTGAAACCAAGTATGAGATGGCAATTCACATCATGTAGAGGAGTCAGAAATCTCATCAACATTTGTTATGGATGGAGCTGCTGAAGCTACAGGAACATCAAGTTTAGCAGACTCAGGCAGTTGGTCACGAAACTTGAAAAGGTGAGTACTAATATCATCATCATCTTCAGTACCACCAGGTGGAAGACTTTCTGCAGAAGATGATTTATCCACATGATCTGCAACAGTTGGAGGTTGAGAAGGAACGTATTGCAGTATGTCCAAATCAAACAACTCCACAGGGTTTTGTGGAATTTTATCCTTAGGAGATTCATTTAATTTCACATGCAAGGTTTCTTCAACTATCTTTGTTTGCAGTTGAAGACTCTGTAAGCCTTGCATGTGGATGAATAACCTACAAAATACCCTGCATCCACCTTAGGATCAAATTTGTGGAGTTGATCCTTTGTGTTGAGAATGAAACAAGGACACCCAAAGGCTTTGAAAAATGAAATTAGAGGAGCCAAATGATGTAGAACTTCATATGGAGTCTTCATCAACCTCTGATTTACTAGAACTCTATTCTACATATAGCAAGCTGTATTGACAACTTCAGCCCAAAAGGTCAATGGCAAACCAGAGTCAGCCAACATAGACCTTGCAGCTTCAATTAGGGTCATATTCTTTCTCTCCACTACTCCATTTTGTTCTGGAGTCCTTGGGATGCTAAACTGCCTCTTGATTCCCTTTGATAGATAAAAATTATCAAGTGTATGGTTTCAGAATTTAGTTCCATTATCACTCCTTATACACTTAACTGATAGGGAATACTGCTTCTCAACATACAACACAAAGTTTATAATGGTCTGAGCAACCTCATCCTTTGAATGCAAGAAGAAAGTCCATACAAATCTGGAGTAATCATCCACAATTTCCAGACAATATTTCTTCTCTGCCATGCTCATCACTCTCACAGGACCAAATAGATCCATGTGCAGTAACTGCAAGCTGGCAGTGGACTTAGGTTCTTCAATAGGAGGGAATGAGTCTTTGTGTTGTTTTCCTTTCAAACAAGCAGTGCAGGTTTCATCACATTGGAACTCCTTTGTTGGTAGACCTCTCACTAAACTATTGTGGATCAGCTGATTCATGTTTTTTGTGATTAACATGACCCAGCCTTCTATGCCACAGTTTAAATTCCTGAGGAGAGGCTTTGGAGAACAGGCAAGGATGACCCTTCAAATCAATCTTCTTTGACAAATCCAAGGCATATACTCTTCCAATCCTGTTGGCCTTTAGGAGAGTATGTTCATCCAATACCTTGTCAATCAGCCTCTGAACTTGGGAAGACAAAATCCTATAGTTCTGGCTTGTGAAAAGTGCAACATGCCCTTTGTCACACATCTGACTGACACTCAGTAGATTATACTTAAGATTCTCCACGTGGTTAACATCATCAAATCTGATATCTCCATTAGACACATATCCTTTCCTAATGATGTAACCCTTAGCATCATTTCCAAATGAAACAAATCCCTTCTTTCCTTGAGAGTAGTCATTAAGAAGAGAACGGCTCCCTGTCATATGCATAGATCCTCCACTGTCTACATACCAGATGCTCCTTTGGCATGCTGAAGAACCTTGCATTCATCACAAGGAACTAGTTAGGTTTTGAGACCCAAACCTTTTTAGTTTTGGGTCTGTTTTCATCAACAGATTCAACCATAACTTGTTTCTCATGATTAACAACTGATGAAGGTGGAGATGGTGCTGAAATTGATTCCTTGGATTTGGGCTTGGAATACCTTTTCAGTGGTTTGATCACAGGTGCATCTTGTTGGTTAACTCTCCCCAACAAATGCTGAACCATCATAACAAGTTATGTCTGATTTGTAGCTAAAGCTTTCAGCTATTGTGACACATCAATACTTGTTTTTGATGAGTTCCTGTGGCCCACCATTTCCTCCTTGAAATTCACAGACTTAATCTGATGTTTATCATGAGGAACACTATCAGTTGTTTTATGATAAACCCTATCCTTCTTTTTGGATTTGGGTGAAGCCTTGGGTTTATCACATTGGGATGACTGTGGTACAAACTTGGTCTCAAACTCATATTTCATTTCATCCATCTGTATTTTAATGAGCTTATCTCTGTTGAGTTTGGAACCCTTTTTGTACCAACATTCATCAGAAAGATGATTGAATTTACCACATATTTCACATGGCTTATTCTTCATCTTGGATTGATCAACTACTGAAGTGGAAACTACTGATGGTGTGATATTCAGTACTTTCCTCCTTTCAGTACTTGTGTTAAGTACTGAAGGTTCTGTAACAACTGAGGACTTGTTCTTCAGCTGTTCTCTATCCGTCCTGAAAGAACGTATGATAGATTCCTCAACAGTTGTTAACCCTTTTATTTTAGTTGCTTTGAAATGCTTTTCAGATGTTGTGACTTGCCCTTCAGTACTTGAGGTACTTTGAGGGACAACATCTGAAGTACTCAGCTTCATGTGCTTATCAGTAGTTAACCCATTAGGCAATTGATTTGCTAAGGTATTAATACTGATTTCATCTTCTGATCTTGGAAGATCACTTGAGGATGATACACATGATGATGTGGTTTGGAAATTACTTTCACCTTCAGGTTTTACTATTGATTTTGGAGTAAAATCTGTAGGTGGTGCAATGTGATTGTAACCTATTCCAAACTTCACATTCGAAGCAAATTGCTTGCTAAGCAGCATTTCAAATCCCTTGCAGGATGATACCCAGCGGTCACACTCAACTTGGGTAGCTGCAAGTTTTTCTTTGAGTTCTCTGTGGTTCTCAAGAATGACCTCTAGCTTAGCCTTTTCATCATTTAATTGGCATTTAAGCTTATAAATCTCATCATCTTTGTCATTAAGAACAGTCTCATACTTAGCATTTCTTTTGGAAAGGATTTGCTCAAGCTCAAGATTTTGATTTATTAAAGCTACATTTGCCTCTCTAATAGAGATAAATGCAGCTATGTAAGATTCAGAACATAGCTTGGCCTTAGCCTCAGAGGATACCTGAGTTACCTGTGATGAAGATGCATTGGAGCATGAACTCTTAGTAGACTCCAGGGCCAAGAGAGCAAGATTCCCAAAAGGATGTTCACCACCATGTTGACCATCACTAGCAAATAAATGCACATAGCAAGCTGTATTGACAACTTCAGCCCAAAAGGTCAATGGCAAACCAGGGTCAGCCAACATAGACCTTGCAACTTCAATTAGGGTCATATTCTTTCTCTCCACTACTCCATTTTGTTCTGGAGTCCTTGGGATGCTAAACTGCCTCTTGATTCCCTTTGATAGATAAAAATCATCAAGTGTATGGTTTCGGAATTTAGTTCCATTATCACTCCTTATACACTTAACTAATAGGGAATACTGCTTCTCAACATACAACACAAAGTTTATAATCGTCTGAGCAACCTCATCCTTTGAATGCAAGAAGAAAGTCCATACAAATCTGGAGTAATCATCCACAATTACCAGACAGTATTTCTTCTTTGCCATGCTCATCACTCTCACAGGACCAAATAGATCCATGTGCAGTAACTACAAGCAGGCAGTGGACTTAGGTTCTTCAGTAGGAGGGAATGAGACTTTGTGATGTTTTCCTTTCAAACAAGCAGTGCAGGTTTCATCACATTGGAACTCCTTTGTTGGTATACCTCTCACTAAACTATTGTGCATCAGCTGATTAATGTTTTTGTCATTAACATGACCCAGCCTTCTATGCCACAGTTCAAAATTCCTGAGGAGAGGCTTTGGAGAACAGGCAAGGATGACCCTTTAAATCAATCTTCTTTGACAAATCCAAGGCATATACTCTTCCAATCCTGTTGGCCTTTAGGAGAGTATATTCATCCAATACCTTGTCAATCAGCCTCAGAACTTGGGAAGACAGAATCCTACAGTTCTGGCTTGTGAAAAGTGCGACATGCCCTTTCTCACACATCTGACTGACACTCAGTAGATTATACTTGAGATTCTCCACATGGTTAACATCATCAAATCTGATATATGCATTAGACACATATCCTTTCCTAATGATGTAACCCTTAGCATCATTTCCAAATGAAACAAATCCCTTCTTTCCTTGAGAGTAGTCATTTAGAAGAGAACTGCTCCCTGTCATATGCATAGATCCTCCACTGTCTACATACCAGATGCTCCTTTGGCATGCTGAAGAACCCTGCATTTATCATAAAGAACTAGTTAGGTTTTGAGATCCAAACCTTTTTGGTTTTGGGTCTGTTTTAATCAACATATTTAACCATAAGTTGTTTCTCATGATTAACAGCTGATGAAGGTGGAGATAGTGCTGAAATGGATTCCTTGGATTTGGACTTGGAAAACCTTTTCAGTGGTTTGATCACAGGTGCATCTAGTTGGTTAACTCTTCCCAACAAATGCTGAACCATCATAACAAGTTGTGTTTGATTTGTCGCTAAAGCTTTAAGCTCTTGGGACATATCAGTACTTGTTTTTGATGAGTTCCTGTGACCCACCATTTCCTCCTTGAAATTCACAGACTTAGTCTGATGTTTGTCATGAGGAGCACTATCAGCTGTTCCATGATAAACCCTATCCTTCTTTTTGGATTTGGATGAAGGCTTGGGTTTATCACATTGGGATGACTGTTGTACAAACTTGGTCTCAAACTATTTGTCATTTCATCCATCTGGATTTTAATGAGCTATCTTTGTTGAGTTTAGAACCCTTTCTGTACCAACATTCATTAGAAAGATGATTGAATTTACCACATATTTTACATGGCTTATTCTTCATCTTGGATTGATCAACTGCTGATATGGAAACTACTGAAGGTGTGCTCTTGAGTACTTTCCTCCTTTCAGTACTTGTGTTTAGTACTAAAGGATCTGTAACAACTGAAGACTTGTTCTTCAGCTGTTCTCTATCCGTCCTGAAAGACCATATGATAGATTCATCAGCAGTTGTTAATCCTTTTATTTCAGCTGATTTGAAATGCTTTTCAGATGTTGTGACTTGCCCTTCAGTACTTGAGGTACTTTGAGGGACAACATATGAAGTACTCAGCTTCATGTGCTTATCAGTAGTTAACCCATTAGGCAATTGATTTGCTGAGGTATTAACACTAATTTCATCTTCTGATCTTGGGAGATGACTTGAGGATGATACACATGATGATGTGGTTTGGAAATTACTTTCACCTTCAGGTTTTACTATTGATTTTGGAGTAAAATCTGTAGGTGGTGCAATGTGATTGTAACCTATTCCAAACTTCACATTCGAAGCAGATTGCTTGCTAAGCAGCATTTCAAATCCCTTGCAGGATGATACCCAGCGGTCACACTCAACTTGGGTAGCTGCAAGTTTTTCTTTGAGTTCTCTGTGGTTCTCAAGAATGACCTCTAGCTTAGCCTTTTCATCATTTAATTGGCATTTAAGCTTATAAATCTCATCATCTTTGTCACTAAGAACAGACTCATACTCATCATTTCTTTTGGAAAGGATTTGCTCAAGCTTAAGATTTTGATTATTAAAGCTACATTTGCCTTTCTAATAGAGATAAATGCAGCTATGCAAGATTCAGAACATAGCTTGGCCTTAGCCTCAGAGGATACCTGAGTTACCTGTGATGAAGATGCATTGGAGCATGAACTCTCAGTAGACTCCAGGGCCAAGAGAGCAAGATTCCCAAAAGGATGTTCACCACCATGTTGACCATCACTAGCAAATAAATGCTCATTACCAGAGAGATCATCTAGTAAACTTCTCCGGTCAACAACACAATGGGTGAAGAAGCTGTGATGAGGTTGTGATTGATATGATTGAGATGGTAGAGGCTCAGGTAAGGCTTGAAGTTGTTGTGCAATAGGAACTTGAACTGGATTTGGCTTTGGCATGTAATAGCAGGGATATGGATATGACATTGGACCCTAAGGGACAAAATATGCAGGAGATATAGGTTGTGCATGATGACCAGAACTAGCAGGATGTTGCCCTCTGTTTTGTGGACTATTGCTTGGAAAAGTCACAAAAGGTGCAGAGGAGTTAGATCCAGTTGATCTACACTCTCTTGCAAAGTGTCCAAGCCTGTGGCATTTGTGACACCTCACTTACTCTTGTCAAAACCAACTTTGGTTTTGCCAGAGAGTCCTGGAAATTTCCTACCAGTTCTCTTGTAGAACTTTTGAGATCTAATATTAATCAAGGCCATTTGGCTTAGACTATCCATCTCTTCTAAGTCATCATCAGCAATACCTTTCAATCATCCATAATGAAGCACAGATTGTCACTATTACAGCCTGACTCACTATCAACACTAACAAATGCATGATCAAACTGTTTGAAGAGAAATCTATATGCTCATCATAATTGCTTTCTCATGCACCATATTCTGTCTCATGACCAACCAAGGCAGTGTTCCCTCGTACAAAGTCATCAGTGAGCTTTCCTGATGATGCCAGTTTCCTTTTCTTCTCAATCTCTCTTTCAAATGTAAGCAGTTTCCCATGGAGTTGCGTGAGAGATAGGTTATCCAGATTTGCACTGGAGCGTAGGACAATGGTATATGTAACCCATCTCTCAGGCAGTGATCTGAGGAATCTGTTGTTCATCTGGCTATTAGTGTATTCATGTTTGACCATTTTCAGCTTAGAGATCAAACATGAAAAATGCTAAAACTGTTGAGTCAGTGACTCGCCCATCCTATGAGAGAATGTCTCATATTGTTGGGCAAGGATTTCTCTGTTGTTTGCTAAGACCTCATCTGTTCCACCAAATTGTTCATTCAATGCATTCTAGAGGTCATGAGCAGTTTCATGACGCATAAGCCCAGAATAGATTTCATTAGGCAAAGCCATGGCCAGAATACCATGCGCTTTAGCATCAATCTCAAACAGTTTTCGATCCTCATCTGAGTATTGTTCCTTCTTCTTCGGAACCATTTGGTTGGTTTCTGGATTGTTCACCATAGGCTTGTGTGGACCATGTACCATAGATGTCCAACAACCTGAACTGTTAACAGACAGGTGATGGAGCATTCTTCATTGCCATATGTTATACTCAGTCCTAACCAGCATCGGAGGCTTGGTTGAGGAACCGGTATTGTGAGGGTCATTAGAAGGAGTAGTCATTCTCAGATTCAACCAAATTCAATTAAGTTTTAACTAATTTAGTGCAAAACACAACAAACTCAATATGAACCAAGAGAAAAGTCAAAGCAAATAACCAAAAGCAGCAGAAATTCAATGATCTATAACCAATTCTTGCAAATATGCTAATTCAATCAAACTTAGATATTGAAATAGCAGTTTTAATGATCAATTGTTAGATCAATCAATGATTAACCAGCTCCGATACCATTTGTTTGGATCACAAATTTAAGTTTGATTAATTAGAGTAGATCGCAGCGGAATTTGAACAATGAATTAGACAATTCGCAAGAACACAATTGATATTCAATGAAAAGTAAACGGTTATAGAGAGAGAATTCTGCAAAGGAATATTTCATTCATATGCTTTCGTGGTGGTTGAATGTCACACATTACAACTAGGTCGACATTCCTTATATAGGGAATGTGACGTATGCTGATGTCACTTGATAGTGACATCTAATAGAATTATACAAACTACTGAAACTATGCAAACTACTGAGAATGTTCTCAACTACTGATTACATCTAAGAGAATGCTAAGTACAAAAACATAAAACTACTGAACTACAACTACTGAAACTATAAGTACTGAAAAGTAAATTACAAGTACTGAAAGAAAATCATCACAACTACTGAAGTTAATAACTTCAGCTGTTGTGACAACTACTGAAGTTAATAACTTCAGCTGTTGTGACAACTACTGATCACTTTGGTCTTCAGTCTTTGTCTTCATCTTTGTTCTTCAGACTTTTACTTTCATACTTTGTCTTCAGCTGATAGCTTCAGACTTTTTCTTCAGTACTTTTCTTTCAGACTTTGTCTTCAGTACTTTTCTTTCAGACTTTGTCTTCAGTACTTTTCTTTCAGACTTTGTCTTCAGTACTTTTCTTTCAGACTTTGTCTTCAGTACTTTTCTTTCAGACTTTGTCTTCAGTCTTTGCTTTCAGACTTTGTCTTCAGTCTTTGCTTTCAGACTTTGTCTTCAGTAGAAGTCTTCAGATCTTTTCTTCAGACTTTGTCTTCAGACCTTGTAATCAGCTGATGTCTTCAGCTGTTGTGATCTTCTTCAGCAGTTGCATTCTCTGTGGGACTTAGTGGTTTTTTTGATCAAGCTCATTGGTTCTTTTGATCCAACAAAACTTAAATTGGGTTTAAGTGATTCATATCTTTGGCATTGTCGTCTTGGTCACATAAACAAGAATTGAGTTCAAACGATTCAACAGAACGGTCTTTTGAAAACAAATGAAAATGTTTCACTTGATAAGTGTGAATCTTGTTTACAAGGGAAGATGACCAAGTCACCCTTTAGTGGTACAAACGAGTGGGCAAATGACTTATTGGGAATCATACATTTGGATGTATGTGGCCCTTTTAAGACAACAACATGAAATGGTGAAAGATACTTCATTACCTTCACCAACGATTATAGTCGATATGGTTATGTGTACTTGATGACGCATAAACATGAAGCTTTTGAAATGTTCGAAATCTTCAAGAATAAAGTAGAAATTCAACTCAATATAACTATCAAAGTTGTTCGTTCAGATAGAGGAGGTGAATACCACAGTGAGCTTTTCAATACCATCTAAGAAGTTGTGGGATCGTCTCACCACTTAGTCCACCTACAACACCACAACATAATGGTGTGTCTGAAAGGAGAAATCGAACCCTATTAGATATGGTTTGATCTATGATGGCTATAAGCTCACTACCTCTATCATTTTGGGGTTTCGCATTGCTCTCTGCGGCTCGTATTTTGAATATGGCCCTAACCAAGAGAGTGAATTCGACACCTTTTGAAATATGGCATTGAAGAGTTCCATCACTATCATATTTAAAGGTATGGGGTTATGAAGCTTATGTTAAGGTAAACACCCAAAACAACTTGGAAAGTCGATCCACTAAGTGTATATTCACTGGATATCCCAAAGACTGTATAGGATACTACTTCTTTGATCGAACAGAGCAAAAGGTATTTATTGCTTGAAAGGCAAAGTTCTTGGAAGCTAAGTTCCTTATGGATGGAATAACTTATAGAACAATGGAATTTGATGTGGATCAAGATGCACAAGCCGATACACGTTTGGTTAACACTAGCAATCAACAGGAGGAAGTTGATTATGATCAAAAGGTTGATCAATATACACAAAATGTTTGCAGATCTGGTAGAGTTAGCATTCCACCTGAAAGATATGGATTTTTCATGAATGGATGCTATGTGGTTGACTCCGATGAGCCAACTACATACCATGATGCCATGTCCAATTCAGATTGTGACAAATGGCTGGAAGCCATGAACGTAGAGATGTAATCCATGTATGACAACCAAGTTTGGGAATTGGTTGACCGTCCACTTAACTCCAAACCGATTAGATGCAAGTGGGTTTTCAAGAAGAACACCGATATGCATGGAAACTTGGATACTTACAAAGCAAGACTTGTAACAAAAGGTTTCACTCAAACTCAAGGGGTTGATTATGATGAAACCTTCTTGCTTGTGGCAATGCTAAAGTCAATTAGGATATTGTTTGCCATAGCCGCATATTATGACTATGAGATTTGGCAAATGGATGTCAAAACCGCTTTTCTTAATGGACATCTCAAAGAGACTGTCCATACGGTTCAGCCTGATGGTTTTGTCGATCCACAACATCCTAATAAAGTATGCAAGTTAAAGAGATCAATCTGTGGATTGAAACAAGCATCAAGAAGTTGGAATCAATGTTTCGATGAAGAGATCAAGAAATTTGGTTTCATCAAGAATGCTGACGAGGCTTGTGTATATAAGAAGGCTAGTGGGAGCATAATTACATTCTTAGTATTGTATGTTGATGACATACTACTTTTTGGAAATCATATTCCAACCATGGAAGGTGTTAATACCTGCCTTCGAAGTTGTTTTTCCATAAGAGATCTCGGTGAAGCCGCCTATATTTTGGGAATAAAGATCTATAGGGATAGATCGAGGCGGTTGATAGGTTTAAACCAAAGTGCATACATTGATAAAGTCTTCAAAAGGTTCAAGATGGAAAACTCTATGAATGGTATGGTACCTATTCAAAGAGGGACAATATTGAGTACATCTCAATGTCCAAGCTCAAAGGATGAGCGAGATCGAATGAAGGACATCCCATATGCTTCTGCTATAGGATCCATCATGTATGCGATGATATGCACAAGACCGGACGTGTCATGCGCGTTAAGCATGATGAGCAGATATGAGTAGAATCCAACTACTGGTTATTGGATGGTTGTTAAAAGTATATTTAAATACCTTAGGAGGACTAAGGATATGTTTCTAATATATGGGTCTGGTGAAGAGGAACTCGTTGTAAAGGGTTACACGGATGCGAGCTTCCAAACTGATCAAGATGATTATCGATCACAATCGGGGTATGTGTTCATTATGAATGGAGGGGCAGTGTCCTGGAAGAGTTCAAAACAAGACGTGGTAGCATTGTCCAGTACAGAATCCGAATACGTAGCCGCCTCATTAGCAGCTCAGGAAGCTGCATGGATAAATAAATTTATCGTTGATCTAGGGGTCGTCCCTACCATTCAAGACCCCCTAGAAATCTTTTGTGATTACGAGGGTGCGATTGCACAAATCAACGAACCCCGTGCACATCAAAAGACTAGACACATTGAGCAGAGATTTAACGACATAAGGGATGAAGTTGAAAAAGGAAAGATATGTATTCGTAAAGTTCACACCGATCAAAACATTACGGATCCACTCATGAGGCTCCTTGAAAGGGCAAAGCATGAAACTCATACTTGTGACTTAGGACTTCGATTTGCTAGTGATTGGAATTGATGTGTTTAGTATTTAAATGTTTGGAACAATGTAATGTTTGACTCTTTATATATTTGTGATATTTTGAGTTGTGTTCCCTTTTATCATGTATATATCCATGAATATGTTTATTATTCTAAATGTTCATAGTCGGCCATATTTGTGGGAACAAACATGAACGTAAGGCTATTAAGAACAGGGATTGGTGGATATTCATAAGGCATGAATATAGAGCAATTGGTTGCTACCAAAGTTCATAGATATTTGTGGGATACAAATATTCGACTGAACCACATCTCAAATTTTACTACATGGAATCTTCTAGATTGATCATAAGTAAATTTGAGTAAAGGCGAATATCATTTGGTATCCTCTGACCTGAGATACATATTGGGTTTTGATATTCACCAAATGCTATACCTGAGCTAGTTCTTCACTGCTCTGAAATAATAGACAGTACATAAGGCTATGTTCAGGTATGACACGAGGTGATTATGAGAAACGTGTGTAGCAAGATGGAATTTGATCCTCTTATTCATTGAGAGCAAGATGTCTAATGCCTGATTAATTTAAATTAACAAGGAATGATCATTCTGTGTCATTGGATTTAACATGACATGTGTAACAAAAATGATAAATGATTGATTCACCTAAATCATTTCAAGTTGGATACTTGAAGGGGATGATGCTATTGAATAGCTTTAAGACATACGTATTAAGGGTAGTAAACTGTTGTTAGGTGGTATTTACTTCTTGCATCAATCTTCTATGAATCTTGTGCAAGTGGGAGATTGTTGGATTCTTTATGCCCAAGACACATAGAATATTGATGTGGTTAGTACGTAATGATCCAATTCGGTTCATACCCAATAAAAACCTTAGCAAACACCAATATAAATATATAATTGATGATATGATCATGCAATTAAATAAATACACCAATTTAGAAAATGGGTTTTCTAAATAAGTTGCATATGAGATAGAACAACTTATAGGGATATTTTGTTCAAGGGTATTATTTGTAATGTTATTTAAATTGTTTAAGTAACATCAAGTAGTAAGGTGTGTAAGAGTTATAAAATTAAAAGATTAATTTTATAACTTAACTAGTGACAAGTTAAATAAAATGTTTAATGAATTTTAAGGGGGAAAACCGCTTTTGAAAGCAAATTTTTGGCAGCCCCTTTATGGGTGGGGTTTTCTTGGTCTTGAAACTTGTTACTCTTAAATACACACACACACACACTCAACCTCTCTCTCTCATACATGCAAAGGACTACCAAGAACAAGTTTTCTCTTTACTTTATTGAAGAAAATCAATGCTGAAAATCGGATTTCAGCCCTTCTTGGTCGTTTTGGTGTCAAAAATCCTAGCAAAAGGGTGCTTGCTTTAGGCTTGTGGGTATGGAAGCTTGAGGACACCTATCCTTGGTGTTTTGGTCACTCAAGGAAATTTCCATCTTCAACAAATCTCACGTTTTTGACAGCTCTACAAAGGTTGTAACTTTTGTGTGTTTTTGGTTGTTTTATTCTTCTTGATAGCTTGTTCATACATATATAAATGATCCTATGTTCTTTGGTTTATTAAAATTAAGTTATGTGCTTTAATTTTCAGATTATAAACATGATATTAAGATTTTATTCCACTGTGTTTTCAAGTTTAAATGTTTAAACATCTTTGATAATCTGTCAAACAAACCCAACACTTCCTTTAATGTTCATCACATTATTTGTGTAACTCCTTCTTTCTTTATCACATCCTTTATCACTATGTGGATCAGTGTCATCGACTATGTCCCAAAAAAATGGGGTACTAGGCCGAAGATCATAATTGACTTCAACATCGCACATAGCCTGGCGCTAGCATCAGGGTAAGTGACAAGATCCCAACTGTATACTACACCTCCAACATTATGCATAACTTGGGTACCGGGCTGAAGATCATAAATGACTTCCACACCGCACATACCCTGGCACTAGCACCGAGATGAGTAATCACTATAAACCCAACAGTATACTACACCTCCAACGTTATGGATAACTTGGGTACTGGACCAAAGATCATAAATGACTTCCACACCGCACATAGCCTGGCACCAGCACCGCGATGAGTAATCACTATAAACCTAATATTATACTACACCTCCAACATTATGCATAACTCGGGTACTAGGCCGAAGATCACAAATGACCTCCATACCACACATAGCTTGGCACCAGCACCAAGGTCAGTAATCACTTTAAACCCAACAATATACTACACCTCAAACGTTATAAATAACTCGGGTACCGGGCCAAAGATCATAAATGACTTCCACACCGCACATAGCCTGGCACTAGCACTGAGGTGAGTAATCACTATAAACCATCTACAAGATCGTTGGTCAATCACAAAGACTAGACCCCTGCTTGTATCCTTAAGGGTTAGCGACACCATACGCAATTGAGATTACGACATTTTAGAGTCGTGCGCCTCCATACATATTGCTTGCAAGCCTTTCTCTCTATACTTTCATTTTCATTAATGCATGCATTCATTCATTACGTTCCTTTTTTCATTATCTTCCACTTTACGTTACATAATACTTATCATTTCATTCATTAGCATTCAACGTAAACCCACTAGAAAATAAACAAAAATAATAAGGAACACCAGCATAAACATACAACATCACCATACAAGGCATGATCATACATACATAACAAACATCATACCATCATGCACAACATCATCATTATACAACATTCATGCCTATCACATCATCTATGACCTCAAAAAGTTAACTTACTATGCCCCCGGGAACCTCCTAAGTCAAAGCCTACATTTGCACTTTTTCCCCGAAAAGTAACAAAAATATTCTAAGTCTTCATTCGCATTTCTTATTGTTCATCCGCATTTCTTATTGTTCATCCGCATTTCTTTTTGTTCATCCACATTTCTTTTTGTTCATCCGCATTTCGGTTGTTCATCCGCATTTCTTTTGTTCATCCGCATTTCTTATGTTTATCCGCATTTCTGTTACTCATCCGCATTTCCTTTGCTCATCCTCATTTCCTATGTTCATCCGTATTTCTTTTACTGATCCGCATTTCCTTTGCTCATCTGCATTTCCTTTAGTCATCCGCATTTCCTCCAGTCGCATAACTTTCATCCGTATTTGTTCATCTGCATGAACTTATTTATCCACATTTGTTCATCTGCATGAACTTATTCATCCATATTTGTTCATCCGCATAAACTTATTCATTCGCATTTGTTCATCCGCATGAACTTATTCATCCGTATTTGTTCATCCCCATTAACTTATTCATCCACATTTTTTCATCCGCATTAACTTATAAATCCGCATTTGTTGATCCGCACGAACTTATTCATGCATTTGTTCATCCGAATGAACTTATTCATACGCATTTTGGTCATCCGCATGAACTTATTCATCCACATTTGTTCATCCGCATGAACTTATTCATCCGCATTTCCTTACTCATCTGCATTAACATACTCATCCGCATTTCCTTACTTATCCGCATTAACTTACTCATCCACATTTCCTTACTCATCAGCATTAACTTCGAGCCGCATTAACAACACTTAGGCAAATTCTAAAACCATGTATAATGTTCTAAGCTTAAATTTTACATTCTAAGAAATAAAAACACAACCATAACATCATTAAACATGAACATAGCCCAAAATCAAACCCCACCCGCAACATACACACATTCATACATACGAGTATGAAACCTAGTTTTATAAAAATGTATATTCAAGCATTTCCAACCCCAAAATCAATTTAAACATGTAAAAGAGAGGTTATAGAACTCACCTTTGCAGCTCTTTGGGTAAGACTTGTTCAAACCCATTTGCAAATTGAGCTCAAACAGCTAAAACCCACCAAACACACATAACCGAACACACACAACATACATAAGCACACAACTGAGGATGAAACCAGTTATGAACATCTTAAACACACAAATTCTTACCTTGAACTCGATCTGCTGCACTTGTTCTTCTTCAAACCGAGTGCTTCTGCTCTATTCGCTTCTTTCTCTACAAAAAATCCGATTCCTATGTGTGTAGAAAGAGTGATGGGCGACCATCACCTTTTACACCCACTTTTCCGAACGTTTTGTCTTTTGGACATTTTTTACCCCTCAACTTGAGTAAAATCTCTTTTCTTTCTTTTTCTTCACTTTATTCTTCTTTCTTTTTTTTATAGTAACCGGGTGTTATATTTGTCGACCAGAGAAGCAACATATCATCCTTCAAATAAAACCATCTAAGATGGTGACCAACCTCTATTATCAATCTTACCAATAAAGAGTATTGAACCTAAAAGGTGATAAATGGAAGACTAAGTGATCTAGTGGTTGAAGAAAGGTTGGTAAAAGGAACCAAAATGTTTGGTGTTGTATATATAGATGAAATGGAAAATTATGGAGTGAAAAGGCAAATGGAGTCATTACCGACTATGACATTCAAAATGACATTCTTGATTTGCCTCTACACATTCTGGAGAAGATTATCAATGGTCTCAAGATGTTTGAAAGCAGCAATGAAAAGACTCAATTCTAGATACTAAAGCTAATAGCGATGCTACATGTTAAGTCTGGTGAAGATTTTCCTGAGTCTCCCTTACGAGCATATGATCCAATTCAAGAATGAGAATATGATAAAAAAATATTTTATCATGAGATCAATAGTTGGAAGAGTAGCTTACTTACTCAAATGATCAACTAATTTGTTTTAAGATTTGAACTAGCCAAAGTAACTAAATTGAGGATTAGAAGTCCAAGTAACCACTCTAAAGCCAGAGTAGTAGAAAAGGTGCTTAAAAAGATATATATAAAACATCTTGAAAAGACCAAGAAGGCATTGGAAGGCAGAAGAAAAAAGGAATACATAGTTGTTAAAATTCTTGTAGGTGCTGATCTTCCACCCTTTATGAAAACTCCTCATACTCTACCATCTAAATCTCAACCATCCTTCTAGAAGTTCAGTCACTCTCATAGACCAGACTAATGAACATCACACAAGTTTAATTCCAAGAATCCATCCAAGCAGGTGAACCACCACGAGAACACCAATTTGTTGTTGTTGCAGATGAAACACATCCAACTTCACTAGCCTAAAAGATCAGACAAAACATGTGCAATCCTAAGTAAAATTTTGAAAGTAAGTCCTTAGAAATGAATATGAAAAGCCCTCAAAAAGTGGCCAAGTGCGCATCATTGACTATGGATATGACTTGAAATCTAAGAGGTACTTCATCAAGACAAACGATGGGTCCAATCAATTTATTTGATTGAATTTGAAATTTTAAAGCTTAACTATGATGACCTAGAAAAATGCATTCTCTTACAAAAGAATCCGTAGATATACCCGGAATAGACAAATTGATGGCATCTATTTTGAAAGTGAAGATTGATCAAAGAGTTGATAAAGAACCAAATACAAACGGTGAAGAAAATGTTCTACATGTAAATTCTTTACATGTGCGTGTTCCAAATACTGTTTGGAGTTTTGAGTCTATCACCAATTATTCTACATAACTTTATTTGATATACGCAGATTATCTCCGCATGCATGACAGATTTGGTGAAAATCCCATTCAATAATCCGATTCAGGATCCTAAGGGATACATATATGAAGTTATCTTGAGGAAAATGCTTGGAGAATAGTACATAGTCTTGGTAGCATGATCCTGGGATTAATAGTTAGGATATAAAGAGGATGAAACTACTCAACACTATGTACATGGTTTAGTACTCTGAATATTACTGATATACCAAAAGTTGAATCTTTCTACTAAAAGATCTAATCTATCTTATCAAGTACTGAACAACTAGGAATAAGTATTATGATTATTAGTCAAACACCTAAAGGTTTGCTTAGTCATTATTTTTGTAGTCAAGAATGTTAGTGCTAAAGAGTAGTGTTGAAAACATACACTGCAACTACTAGTCTTCAGTGTAGTTGCTTCTTGTTTTTGTTGTACATTGTTTCGCAACCAATTGTATTACTCATTCATGCTATGCCATAGTACAAATTTTAATGGTTGAAACATGCCATTGATCCTAAATATAGATATGATGGTCAATATTTGTTTTAGAGTTTAGTTTTTATAGTATAAATACCTCATACATATATAGTTTGTAAGTTACCTAGTTTGCCTACTTGGTTACTATTATTTAAGTTTGTATTCGGTGGATACTTTGAATTCCTTCTTGTTTTTCCATTAAATATTAATTTGTGTTTGTTATTAAGAACTTAGTGAAGATTACGCATTTATTAACCGCTGATCTTAAGAAAAGTCTTGTTTAATCTGAGCCAACACCATCCCATTCTAAAGAAGTCTTGGATACCTCACCTAAACCACTTAGGCTAAGGATGATTGGTTCATACAATTATACATCATCTAAATTCAAAATTTAGCTTCATATATGTGCATACATCATATGTATCTAATCATACTCAAGATATGTGTCCACTTGTATTTTCATGGTTGGCTCTTATATTAATTCACCAAGGAAGCTCGACGGTGTTAACATCATAACCACATCTTAATGTCATCATTCATTCACATATGTTACCTAATGATATTATTTAATAGTATCTATGTATATTTTTGCTAGTGAGTCACATATTAAGTCCATATGAAACAAAATAATCTTGTGTGTATGTGATCCACTTTGATATGAACATCTCTAGGTACACATGTAATTCATTCTTATTTCATTATGTAATTAACCTGAAGGTCAAGGTACTTGATGAAAACATGAATATGTATCTTTCATATATGAATTAGATGTATAATCTTTATCTTATGATACTTATCAAAGTTAAAAGTAATCACCTAAACCTTAAGCTTCATCCGAGTCTCAACCAATTATGAATTTAAGCAATGAATAAGTGGACAAATTTAGCTAAATATGATGGTTAAGGTTCTTTATCAAAAAAAACATAATTATTAATCTGATTAATAATGGTTAACATACCAAAATAATAATTAAATTCCAATAGTGAACCCAATATGATGTGGTTATAAAACATGCCAATATGGATTAATTCTAATATAATGTTAAGATAATCATACCTTATGGTTAATAAGTATCATTTTAGAGAACAAGTGTTGGATCGGGGTTAAGGCCTTAACAAGCCTTTTCACTTCAATTGGTACATGACAAATGTGAAATATAAGTCAACCATCATACTTAACAAGCAAATATATTTCGAGTAATGATAAGGACACAAGAGGTTCTTTCAAATTATAGACATGATTAATCCTTTCAAAAGTACAATTGTTACAATCAGCTGATAAAGAAGTGGGCTAACTAGCTGTAACACCCAAGTATTTTTAAAGATGTGAAATAAATAATAAAAGTGTAGAGAAAGGAAGAAAACAAAATTTAATCCAAGTTGAGGGGTTAAAAGTGTCAAAAGGACAAAAAGTATAAAAGTAGGTACAAAAGTAGGCATTGTTGCCCACTCTATCTGCACATGAACTTTCCATTCGATTTTTTATAGAGAGAATGAGTAGAGCTTGAAGTTTTAGAGAAGAAAAACAAGGAAACAAGATTCAAGGTAAGAATTTGGTGTATTTGAATGTTTTTGGCTGGCCTATGCCTTGGTTATGTGCTTATGTGGGTTGGGTGTCCGTTTGTGTTTATGAATTGCTAGGTTTTAGGTGTTTGAGCTCATAGCGTACGGGTTTGACGGAAGTCATACTCGAAGGCTGCTAAGGTGAGTTCTAGAACCCCCTTTTTACATGTTTTTAACTGATTTTAAGGCTGGAAATGCATGTGTGAATTTTTTTAAATGTGGGTATTTTACCCGTATGTTATGTGTGTATGAATGTGGGTAGGTTTCCATTTTGGGTGCTCTTGATGATATGAAAATGCCATGTTCATGTTGTGATGCTTAGTATGATAAGACTAAGTTAGAACATGTAGAATTGATGATTGGGAGTGAATTATGTTGATAATAGTATGAGTTAGTTGCCCATGCGCCTGGATCAACCCATTCGCCTAACGGTCGAATTTGCCTAAGTGTAGTCCCATGCACCCAAATCCCATACGCCCAAATAGTAGCCATGGGCATAGGAATAGGCTGAAATTGGCTAAGTGTCCAGAGACCTGAAAAGCCCATGCCCCTAAGCAGTCATGCGCCTACATAGTGCTTATGCGCCTGCATAGGGCTCATGCGCCTAACATTTTGCTAGAACGACTAAGTGTTGGGTCATGCCCTCAAATAGTGCCCATGCACCCAAAAACTTTTCCATATGCCTAAGTGTACCCATGCGCCCAGAAGGCTGTGCGCCTGCATAGTGCCCATGTGCCTAAGACTTAGAGTACTTTTTGAATTTTAGGGAAAATGTTAAATGTAGGCTTTGACTTGGAAAGTTCTCGAGGGTGATGTAAGTTGACTTTGTGATGTGATGGGATATGTTAGGTATTATGATGTTATGAATGGTTGTGGCTATGTTCCTTATTATGTATGTTTACTTTCCATGGCTTTACGTGGTATGATTATGGAAGTAAATGGAAAGTATTATGTAACGTAAAGTGGAAGATAATGAAAAGAGGAATGTAATGAATGAAAGAATGCATACGTTAATGAACAAATGAAGTAATAAAAAGTCTTGCAAGCAATGTATGGAGGTTCACACCCAACGAAAGGTGTTAGCTCAACTGTGTGTGGGTTAACTACCCCAGAACAATGCACACTGGGGTCTAATGTTTATGATTGACCATATGTATGGGACCCTTGCTGGTTTCCCGGTACTGTGGTCAGGCCTTTGGGCATAATGTAGGGGAGTCTATTTATAGATTTCGGCCTAGTACCCGCTTTATGCATGACGGTGGGGTATAGCACATGGAATTGGTCTAGAATGAAAGATCAATGATAATGATGAGTGTACTTGCCCCATTCCTAAGGGTCAGCTTCGTGCACAATGTTTGGGGTACAATATACGCCATCAAAAGATAACGAATGATAATGATTACATACGATAATAAATGAATAGAAGTTAATGGATGAAAATCAAAAATAATAATGATATTATCTATGTGTATGTATGACATATAATCACGTATGGAAGTAAAGAATAATTTTTTAACGAAAGAAAAGTATTATATTTTTATAAAACTAGAAATCACTCAGCAACCCTGACTTTTATGTGTTTCCAGTTGGCAGGTAAGGTTGCTGAGGATGGCGCGAGGCAATTACTTAGATTATTTTGGATGGCATCCATTTCATGTTATGATAATGTTTTTGGGATGTAATGCAAATCATGATATTTTGTAACTTAACAATGATGTATTATTTTGCAAAAACAATTATATACAAATAAAAATAGTAGTTTTAAAGAATTCTGTTGTAATGCTTCACAAACTGAAATGTGTATTATATGTTTTATGTGTGATGATTGACCCGATGTAAGCATTCCGGGAGCGAGGCCGTACAAGTTGGTATCAGAGACAAAGTTTAAGTGAATTGGGTAATTATTTTCAAAATAATCCTAAACTCAAATTGCAAATGGACAAAGGGAAGGGATGCTAGTCCAACTAGCTGCATGCCATTAGGTGATTTCTTTAATGTTAACTGGTATTACATATGAATGTTATGTGATTTATGTGCCTTTAGTAGATTTAGATACTGATGTAGTCAGGATAGAAAATGCTTAGGGTATGAAGAGTAAAGTAAGTGGTTAATCACAACTGGACACTATAATTAGGAACTTACTATATTTTACAAAAACTAAGCTATTCCCTAGGCTTCTAGCGGTGGAGGTCTTAGTGGATGTGGTGCAGAACCACAGATCATGAGGAGAAGGCCTAGGGCTGAAGATGTGGCTTATGAAGAACCCGAGACCCCTCATCTGGAGGGTGGTGATGAGAGTGCCAATCTAAGGGCCTCGGTGAAGGACGATGTTGTAGGTGACGTTCATTAGGTCAAGTAGACGATCTTACCGTCTATAGTGACTGAAGTGATAAAGGTTGTACAGAATGAGAAAGGAAAGAGAGACATAGGTCCTATTGAGGAAGTGTGTAGCCGAAGACTGAGATGCTTGTCTCTACTGATGTGAAGAATAAGAAGAGCCTATGCCGGAGGCAGCACGAAGCTGTAACTATGGGGAATTCCAAAGATGCAAGCCCTCGATGTTTGATGGCAATGGCACTCCTGCTGCTTCTCACGGGTGGGTGAGGGGCATGGAGGTTATCCTTGACATCAGCGAGTGCCATGAAGATCAGAAGATGAAGTGTGCCACTCACTCGTTTGTGGACTCGGCCTTATGTTGGTGGGACAATATTGTCTAGGCCGAGGGTAGTAGGGTGATTAATAGGGTGTGCTGGAGTGAGTTGAAGAAACTGGTAATTGAGGATTTATGTCCTCCCAAGGAGCTCAATAAGGTTGAAAGAGAGCTCATGCAGCTAGAGGCCGGAACCATGACACATCAAAAATACACCACCAAATTCAATGAGATGGCACGGCTCATGCCAGATCAAGTGACACCTCTGTCACGGAAGATCAAGAGATACATTCAGGGCTTGCCGGCGGATATCTGCAGGCATATGATCACCACCCAACTAAGCACGTTTAGGTTGGTGGTTGATTTGGCGGGAAGATTGTATAATGAATGGGAGGTAGTGGTACCTGAGGTTAACAAGAAAGGTGGTGGTGATGAGAATTGGAATGGGAAGTGGTTTGGACGAGGTGGTGCCCCGACAAACAACAAGAATGCATGGGTGGATGACCGGTGGGTGGTGACATCTGAGGTCGAGATGAAGAGGTTTGGCAAATATGGAAAGTAGCATACCAAAGTATGTAGGTGGGGATCAAACGTATGTTCATGTGTGGGATGACGAGGCATATAGCAAAGGATTGTTGTGTGGCCAAGGGTTTTAACAGTGCCGGAGAGGGCCACATGCGTCGGGAATGCAAGAACGTAAGGGCAAAGTGTTCCAGGACAAGGAAGAGGATCGGGACAGAGGGGCAGAAGGCAAGCTCCAAAGCCTTCACGATGACGTAGGAGGAGGCTAGGACGGAACCCGATGTTATGTCAGGTACGTTTCTGGTAAACCAAACTCTTGCTTCTATGTTATTTGATTTTGGTGCTAGTAACAGTTTTATTTATGCTACTTTCTATGCTACATTGCCTGTTAGTAGGAGGAGGATTGATAAGCCATTCGATGTAGAAACTATCATAGGTATGTCTACAAGGATTGTTGACCTATCAAGGGATGTGATGTAGAACTAGAAGGTTATAAGTTTCCTACTAGACTGTTTGTGATGATTTTAGGAGGGTTTGACGTAGTCCTAGGAATGGATTGGTTACCAGACTATGAGGCAAACAATATCTGTCGCAAGTAGATGATCGAATTGACACATCCTGACGGAGTTCGGTGACGGATTATGGTGATCGAGTCACTACGATTCCGAAGGTGATTTCGATGGCAGTGGTGGCAAAGTGCATAAGGCATGAATGTAGTGCCTATCTAGCCTACGTGAAGGATGTGGATGCGCCAACTTCACAACAATCCGATATACCGATTATGTGTGACTTTACCGGACGTGTTTCCAGAAGATTTACCAGGCGTGCCACCGGACCGCGAGATCAAGTTCCAGATTTACTTGATACCAGGGTCCAACCTATTGCAAAGGCACTGTATTGGTTGGAACTGACCGAGATGAAGGAGTTGATGGAAATTGGAAGAACTG
Source organism: Flaveria trinervia (assembly GCA_025506515.1). Taxonomy (NCBI): domain Eukaryota; kingdom Viridiplantae; phylum Streptophyta; class Magnoliopsida; order Asterales; family Asteraceae; genus Flaveria; species Flaveria trinervia. Next base: position 23,937,375 of record CM046458.1, read on the forward strand.
CTTGATAAGAGGTTCATTAGACCGAGTATCTCTCCATGGGGTGCTCCGGTCTTGTTCGTAAAGAAGGACTACAATATGAGGATGTGCATTGACTACCGTGAGCTAAACATGTTGACAGGGAAGAATCAATATCTATCGTGATGGATTGATGATTTGTTTGATCAGCTCCATGGTGTCAGTTGGTTCTCAAGGATAGACCTTTGTTCTGGTTACCATGAGTTGAATGTGAAGGAACAAGATATTCCTAAAACAGCTTTTCGCACACATTATGGACATTACAAATTCCTCTTATGTGTTTGGTTTACCAACGCGTCAACTACTTTTATGGACTTGATGAATCGTGTGTGTCAACCGATGTTGGATAAATCAGTGATTGTATTTATTGATGATATCCTGCTTTAATCGATGAGTGAGGAGGAGCATGGCAGTTACATTCGAGAGGTGCTGGAGACGTTAAGAAAGGAGAAGTTGTATGCCATGTTCTCCAAGTGCGCATTCTGGGTATGCAAAGTTCAGTTCTCAGGCCATGTAGTGAATCCTGAGGGGATTATGGTAGACCCAGCAAAGGTGGAAGTGCTGATGCAATGGAACTCTCCAAGATCTGTAGTTTCTTGAAGTTAGAGGATCTATTAATTAAAGAAATTATAACCCGTCATGATGTGCCGATGTCTATTGTTTCTAATCATGACACTCGGTTTACATCTAAGTTTTGGAAGAAGTTTCATGATGTGATGGGGCTGAGGTTACACATTAGCACGACATATCATCCGTAGATAGAAGGTCAGTCGGAAAGGACGATTCAGATGCCAGAAGATATGCTTTAGGCATGCGTCATTGACTTTGGAGGAAGTTAGGATGACCACTTACCATTAGCTGAGTTTTCATACAATAACAGTTATCATCCGAGCATTGGTATGCCCCTTATGAGATTCTATATGGCAGGAGATGTAGAACACGCCCGTTAGTTGGGGCGATATTGGTCAGAAGGAGTTAGGAAGTATTGAAGTGATTGAGGGTACGACTAAAAAGCTTGAAAAGATCAAATACTTCATGAAGGTAGCTAAAGATAGGTAGAAGTCGTATGCCGAAAAGAGGTGAAGACCGATTGAATTCTAGGTGGGTGATAGAGTTATGTTGAAAGTCTCACCTTGGAATGGTATCATTCGGTTCAGGAAGTGGGGCAAGTTTTGTCCAAGGTACATAAGGCCTTTTCGAATCATTGCTCGAGTAGGAAAGGTGGTCTATAGGTTGGAACTACCCAATGAGTTAAGTGGAATTCACCGGACATTCCATGTATCTCATGTCTAGAAGTGTCTAGCTAATGAGGATATGGTTGTACCACTGGAAGATATATAAGTTGATGAACAACTCAATTACATGGAGCACTAGTGGCAATCATGGATCGTAAGGAGAAGAGGTTAAGAAATATAGTGGTTCCCTTAGTGCGTGTATAGTGGAAGCACGCAAAGGGATTTGAGTCTATGTGGGAGACTAAAGAAGAGATAAGGCAGCATTACCCAAATCTATTTGAGGAATAACATGTTTCGACGATGAAACCTATATAAGGGTGGTGGACTTGTAACACCTGGGTATTTTTAAAGATGAGAAATAAAGAATGAAGTGTAGAAAAGGAAAAAAACACAAACCCAAGTTAGGGGGTTAATAGTGTCAAAATGACAAAAAGTATAAAAGTTGGTACAAAAGTGGGCATCGCCACCCATTCTATCTACACATCAACATTCCATTCGGTTTTTGAGAGAGAGAAAGAGCAGAACTCTAATTTTTGGAGAACAAAAACAAGGAAATCATATTAAAGGTAAGATTTTGGTGTTTTTAAATGTTTTTTGCCAACCTATGCGTCGGTTATGTGCTTATGTGGGTTATGTGTTCGTTTGTGTTTGTGAATGGGTGGGTTTAAGCTATTTGAGCTCGTAGCAACAGGTTTGAAGGAAGTCATACTCAAAGGCCGCTAAGGTGAATTTTAGAACCCCCTTTTTACATGTTTTTAACTGATTTTGGAGCTGGAAATGCATGTGTGAATGTTTTATAAATATGGGTATTTTACTCGTATGTTTATGTATGTATGAATGTGGGTGGGTTTTGATTTCGGGTGCTCTTGAGGATATAATGATGCTATGTTCATGTTGTGAGGCTTAGAATGATAAGACTAAGTTAGAAAATGTAGAATTGATGATTGGGGCTGAATAACGATGATAACAGTGTGAGTTAATTGCCTATACGCCTGGATTGGCCCATGTGCCTAACGGTCAAATTTGCCTAAGTGCAGTCCCATATGCCCAAATCCCATACGCCCAAATACTAGCCATGCACCTTGGAACATGCTGAAATCGACTAAGTGTCCATTCTCCTGAAAAGCTCATGCGCCTAAGCACTCATGCGCTTGCATAGTGCTCATGCACCTAAAATTTTGCTAGAACGACTAAGTTTTGGGTCGCACCCAAATTGTGCCCATGTGCCCAGAACCTTTTCCATGCGCCTAAGTTTTCCCATGCGCCCATAAGGTCGCGCTCCTGCATAGTGCCCATGCGCCTAAGACTAAGAATATATTTTTGAATTTTAGGGAAAATGTTAAAAGTAGGCTTGACTTGGGAGGTTCACAAGGGTGATGTAACTTGGCTTTGTGATGTGATGGGTTATTTTATGTATGATGATGTTATGAATGGTTGTGGTATGATTATGGAAGTAATTGGAAAGTGTTGATACATCGTGTTCCTAGTTTATGTTCTTAATGTAAAAGTCTTTCATTTCGTACAAATGTGTAATGTCATTTTCAATGAAATATGATATGCGTTTGATGTTTACTTATCTTTGAATATTTCATATATTATCTTGTTTGATATAATTCATATGTATGAACATTTTATATAGGTTGAGGTTGTTTTAAATAGTTCTTAGTCAATAATGATTGAGAAATGTGTTCAACTTAATCGGGTGATTACTCATGCTAATGGACAATATTTATAGATCCTACGCATGAATGAGTCATACTAATGAACCAGTCGCACGACTGAACCTAGATACTGGATCAGTCGTATTATTAAGACATAAGATTGACTCGGTCGCACGACTGAACCTTCAGTCATGTGTATGACTCGATCGCATGACTCAGTCGCACGACTAAACCATGCTAATGGTTCAGTCATATGAATAGCAACTGCAAACCTATAAATACCACTTAATTCATGGAAAATAGAATACTTTAAGAGAAATTCGAATATACATAAACCCTAGCCATCCAGAGCGTCCAGAACACCAAATCCAACTTCATAGTTCATTCTTGATCAATTCTACTCATCCTTAACGTTTGTTTCATCGTTAGATCGATGGGGTTATCGTTCTCACTGATTGCATCGCCAATCAAATAGCATTCCGCTCTATTTGATCAGGTTTCATGCAGAATCTGTTAGTACTCCGTAAGTACACGGTCCTAACAAGTGGTATAAGAGCTTGGCTCGTGATTTTACATGGATTTAATTTGGTTTTGGGTGTTAAAACTCACATTTTCAATCAAAACAGTCACCACTTTGCATAAAAAAGTTGTCTTCTATGTCTGCATGCATTAAAGTTTTGGTTTTTAGTCATACGGGAAATTAGGATTCCTGGAAAACTCATATTTTGTGTCAAATATTCAAAAATATTCGATTTTACAATAACAGCAGCCTTCAGTCGCACGATTAGCCCATTCATACGATTGAACCCATTCATATACTCTATTCACATGACTGAACTTAGTCGCATCACTCATTCGCACAACTGAACAACTTCAGTCAGTTTAGTCTAATAGCCTTGTTCATACGCATGACTGAATCCGATCACATGATTGAATTTATTCGCATCCTTCAATCGCATGAGTGACCCATTCGCAATGGAATACGAATTTGCTACCTTTTCTGCTGGAAAGGACCACACATCCGGAACCTTCTACTTCTAGAGAATGAGATGGAAACCATAACAAACTGCCAAAGCTGTTAATGTTGAATGAATACACACAGTGGAAACATCAGTTTGAAAATTACTAAAATGGAGTTGACCCAAATCTTTGGACATCCATTAAGACTGGTTACACTGTACCAGTCAGTGCTAATGGAGTCAAGTTGACCTTTAGAGGATTGAGCAAAGCCCAAAAGATTCTATTTAATGTTGAAAAGAAAGTATATGCCTTGTTGACTTAGTCTATACCTAAGGACATTTTTCATCAGTTCTTTGAAAACAAGCAGGCTAAGAAGTTATGGGAGGCATTGGAAAAGAGATATGAAGGAAATGCAATTCTGAAAGCACCGAAGGCTAAAGCTCACAAAAAAGAGTTTGACAATTTTTCTTCAATTGGGAATGAAAGCTTGGATCATATCATCGACCAATTCTATCATCCGATGAGTGAGTTGCACACTCATGGCGTGACCACATCCATGGAAGATAAAGTTCTAGCTTTGCTGATGGTCTGCCTAATAAATGGGATCCACTTGTGTCTAATCTAAAACAAAAAAAAATTCTTGCTACTTTAGACATAAGTGATTTCATCTTGAAGTTAAGGGAGGAAGAACAATGTATGAAGTACAAGTCAAAGAAAGGACCCAACATTTAGAATCCTTCAATATACAACTCAGTTCCAACTCCGGCTGTTTCAGGAGCACATTTACAAATGACATTTGTGTCTAGCTCTTCTGCTCCTTCCCAAAGCAATGCATGAGGAACCTAAATGTCAGGTTCATCTAGAACACAATACATAGTTCCTGAGGCAAATACTACAAAGTTGAAGACCGAGAATCTCGGAAATGTCAAAGTGGAAGTTGCTAAAGAGCACACGGACCTTCTAGCAACTTTTGTACAATCTTATGATGGTTTAGTTGTTGGTATGATTGGAAATTGTCATCTTGCTGATGAGGACTACGAGGAAGTTGATGAAATTGAGCTAGAAAGAATGGATATAATGTGGGTCTTAGCTAGTGCTATCAGAAGAGCCAAGAAGTTTGTGAAGAAGACAGGGAAAAATCTAGTTGCCACCAAAGATACGACTTTTGGATTTGACAAAACCAAAATCACGTTCTTCAACTGTGGTGAAAAAGGGCACATTAAACGTGAGTGTGTTAAGCCATAGAAAACAGGAAATGGAAATCCGTTTCCTAGATTCAACCTTCAAGACAAGGATAAAATTCGAACTTCATCTTCAAGTAAAGAGACAAAGGATTTGACTGCTCAAGGTGATGAAGGTCAAGACTGGTCTTTTCGATTTGTCTCTAACGGTGATCTAAACATCACTTTCATTGATGCATTGACTCATGGATCTGCTAGTGAAGGAGACATCATAGCTGAACAACTTTCAGATATCGAAGAAGCTATGGATGTTGTTGATCATTTGGTTGATGGAGAACTTAGAGCTACAAATTCAATATCTCTAGTCACAGAAGGGTCTGACTCTGCTTTGATGGCTGATTTGTCTGATTCCACACAGGAAAGTTCTAAAGACCAATTATTTGAAAATGTAACTCCAAGAAAAACACACTTGAATCAAATCATGAAGAATTAGATCAAAATATGATAATCACAATCAAAACCCCTTGATCTTCAATTAGATTGCGAAATATGTGTTTACTAATAAGCCATCAATCTATTGGTCATGCAACCATTATCAAAACCTAATTACAATTAACCTATTTATAGTCTCGACTAATATTCACTAATTGCACTTAACCCCCTAGACTTAGGCTAATTAATAAAAATTACATATAAATCATTAAAATGACTAAAACAAAATAAAATATATATTATCTTGTTTTTAGTCATTTTTATGCTTAATATGTAATTTTGTATTCATTAGCCTAAGTCTAGGGGTTAAGTGCAATTAGTGAATATTAGTCTAGACTATAAATAGCTTAATTGTCATTAGTGTTGGGATGGTTGAATGACCAATTGATTGGGGTTTCCACTTTGTACAAATCATATGCAATCAATATAGATCAAAGGGGTTTTATGGTGTTTATCATTATTTTTATCTAATTCTTCATGATTTGATTCAAGGTTGATTATCCTCGAGTTACAATTTGGTATCAGAGCCATTTTGGATCAAATTCACTTAAGATTTGATGATTTTTAGAGAGAGAAGTTGAGGATTTGGTTGTTTTTGTTCAACATCATGTTTTCATCAATTTCCGATCAAATTTGAGTGTTATTGATATGAAAATTGGTTGAAGTTTGCTTGTTATTGATTGGGAAAGCTCTGTTAGTCATCAGGTTTGAAATCCATTTAGATTTTGGCGATTTCAGATTGATTTCGTGTTGAAAAAGCTTTTCAGCTTCCTCCAGCGAAATTACCAATTCATCCAGCGAAACTGCCTATTATTTTAGCGAAACTTCAAGTGTTTTACACTTTCTAGTTAATTTCAGCATCTCAGTGAAAGTAGTGATCTTGAACAAAAGTTCAAAAGTGCTTGTGTGCATATTACAAGCGAAATTGTTGTCGAAGTATCTTTGAACGATAGTTCAAGCTTGTTTTGTGAGAAATTGTCGGAGAAACTAAGCAGTCTAAAGCATTTGGCTAGCGAAACTGCTGCCGAAATTTCCAACAAAACTACTGTTGGCTTAGAGAAACTAGAGGTCATAGCGAAACTAGCTCTGTGAAACTATAATTTCCGCGAAACTATCATTTCTTCAGCGAAACTAGAGTCACAGCAAAACTAGCTTGACCCAATTGCTAAGATTGTCTAGCGTGACATTTAAAATATAATATTATTTCTAAGAGAGAATTATTTTACAAATTTTGGGAAAAATATTTTTGGAGGGGTTAATTTCAGTTAAAAAATAAAAATAAAAATGGCTTTTGTAGAACTATTTAAATCCTTCAAATCTGACTATCTAACAATTGCACAATGTCGGTTTGATAAATTTGCAGCTTTGAAGAATGAAAAGATGTCCGATTTTCTTGATCGTTTTCTGTTGGTGGCAAACAATCTGAAGAAGTTTGATGCCAATTGGGAAATCATGAACAATTTCTAAGATTGCTTGATTCCCATCCATTAGAATTGTCTCCGCATGGCAAGTCGATTAAACGAGATAGAGGTTTTTAGGACTACAAGCTAATGGAGGTGATCAACAAACTTAAAGAAATGGAGTTGGATATCAAACGTCGTGAGTACTATGAAGCAACATATCTAACTCCAAAGATCATTTCAAACTCCACAGAGAAACCAAAAGAGAGATCAGGTGATAGCACCAATTCTGAAGGTTTACCGAAACCTAGAATTGAAAAGTTACAAGAGGAGCATATGCAGACATCTATGGATAAATGTGGAGCTAAGTTGAATGTTAAAGTTTTTGATGCTGAGAAGGAGGAGGAATGGAAGTGAAATACCAGAGTTTGTAAATGCGAGAAGGCCCTTGCGGCTGAAAGAGTCATCCTGGATCTTTCATACGAGATAGTTCAGGATATGTGTTCTTCTGCTTTTAAAATTAGACTATTTGGTGTGTATAAAGCTAATAGGTTACATTTAGATAACCAAAAGGAATTAACCATAAAAAATGCAGATCTTAGAAAGAATGAAGCCAAGTATTTCATAAAATAAAACAAGCTTTAAAAGAAAATGATTATTTAAAACAAACTCTTCTTGAAAGAAATGCTCAAATTAATCTTTTAAATGAAAGAGTCACCTTGGCTGAATTTGAAACAAGCAAGCTTAAAACAAAGCTTGACAGATGGACCATATCTGGAATGAAACAGGAAGAGTTACTATGTAAACAAAGGGGAGCTAGGATTAAAGTGGGAGTGGGTTGTGGTGAAAATCCATACGTTTATCCTCCTCCTAGCACTCATTGTTACTCTCTTATACGTCAAACTCATCCATCTAATGATTTGATTGAAGCTGCACAAACTAATAGTCTGAATGCAGGTTTCAGCAGCGTTAATCTTAAAGAGGTTAGAGATATGTAGAATTCTTGTGTAGGTTTGGGATTCCTTGGGCCGGGATCTGATAAGATTAATGACGATTCCACCTCTGGTGTTCCAAAACCAATATCGGTTGCTTCTCCAACCTTCTTCAACAAATTCAAAACATGTAATATTCATTCGTTGTTCGTGTCAGGTTTGTCAAAGAAGGAACAATTGTTGAATCGTCAGGAAATCAGAACCCTATAACCGAAGCCGACACCATAGGAGGTGTCAATCGATATCCATTGGAAGCAGATTTGTGCATACAAGACTGGTCAAGCTCAGATGATGAATCAAACACAGAAGATCGTGTTAGTTCATCAAAGACCAAAATATCACCTGAAACTGGCAAGTCTCAAACGCTTTGAAAAACTGAATCAAGACCAATACGGATCTCTTCTCCAATTGCAAAACAACCCAGTCAATCAGTGAAGATTTCATTCGCTAATCAGCATGGGAACATTCAAAACAAGCAAGAATTTGCTACACGCACAAAACAATTCTCATCTCCACCTGCACCACATGGTTCAGTGAAACATCGAAAGCCTTTCAAGGCTTGTTTTGAGTGTGGAAAAGAAGGTCATGTGGTAAAGAAGTGCCCTTAAAGACTTGCTTTGAATGGTAAAGGCAAAATGAATTACTTCTTCAAATATAAGTGTACAAACAATATTCCAGATGGTAAACATGGGTTGCTTCTCTGGTTCAGGAGGTAAAAATCACATATCTTCGAACGGTGGATGAAAAACTCTCTATCCAAACCTTTTCATATGAAGCCAGTTTCATATTATTCAAAGTTGAAAATGACCAAAGGTTCAAAACCAAATTATTTTCCTTCTCCTCTTAAACATAAAATGTTTTCCAAATTTAATTCATTCATATCCAAATTCATTGAACTGAAACAAATTTGGCAAATGAAATAGAAGGATACATATATCCCCGATTGTTTAAACGGTTATGTGCAGAAGAAGGTTTCTTATATCGATGAAAATGGAACTTCCAAGACTACGATGGCCTGGGTTCCCCTTTCTAACTAATTTGTTAATGAGTGCAGGAACAATTTAGGAGGACTAATAGTAATCCGGTTTACTGACATGGATTGTTCTTAATTCAAATTTGAGGCGGAACAAACAAGTTAAGGTCATGGTATTTTATTCACAATCTGGATTTTTATCTACACAATCACCGTTCCCACTTCACAATCACTGCATATTTCTTGAGAATTCATTTTTTATATTTATATCAATGTAGTTTGGAAGACCTTTTTTGGTAAATTTCTGTTTTTGTACAGTTTAAAAGAAATTAAAAATATATATATATAAAAATAAAATAAAAAAATAGGTTTACAAAATATAAAAATTTAGGGGGAGAGTATATCTGTAATACATAAACTATGAAAAAGAGAACTGTGAACTTGATTCGAGATGATTGAGAAATGATTGTATATCATTTTGAAATGCTTGTTTGACTGGATAAGATTGAGAATGATAATCTCAGTTGATGTGAATCAATAAGGACCGAATATTGTGATTGAGTCAAAGATTGAGGGGCGGAAAAACAATCAATGAACATTGAATACACATGATACTCATAAATATGTTTGTATATATTGAATACTTTGATTGATTGATTACAAGAACATTCAATGCAAACAGAACATTCGAGGAACTAAGAATCAAATCAAATTACAGACCAAAGTTACCCCACGTATGAGGTATACTATTCTATTTATAGGCAGACACGTTGCCATTTACAAAAGACTAAACTACCCTTACTAAAGCTAGTCTAAGTCTTCATCAGCATTGGCTGTTGATCATCCGCATTGACAAATGCGGATGAGTTGACTTCATCAGCATTTCTTCAACCGCATTGAAGTTTGGTCATCCGCATTGGTAAATGCGGATGAACAAAACACTTGTCCGCATTTCTTCGGTAATCCGCATTGGTCAATGCGGATGAACAAATGTATATCCGCATTTATTAACTTGTCATCTGCATTGACAAATGCGGATGACCAACACTTGTATTTTTCTTCTTATTCAGCACATACTTGTCTTGATCCGCATTTGTTCTTGGACATGAGGGATTCCAGCAGAGCAACCATCCACCACTTGAATTGGCATGTATGATCCTTTCAGGGTCCAACAATACTCCCCCTAAGGATTATACAACCTATGTACTTCAAGGATCAGAGGGTGGATTGGGTTGTGAAGATTCTGCTGGTTCTAGTACTGTTGATGAAGGATCAGTGAATGAAGGGTCCAAGATTGCTTTGATCATGTTTGAGAACTCTTTAGCATCAGTCAATCTTTCCCTGTTGAGCACATGTATCTTCATTTGACTCATATCATGAATGGCATTGATTGGCATCTTCCTTAGTGAGATGGGCTCCCAAATTGATACAGTAGACAATCCATTTCTATGAAGGAGGAGAGCACCATTCACATCAACTTCTAGTTTAACAATGTTGCCAAACTGCAATGGAGTCCTTTTCTTTTTCCTTATCTCCTTTTTTTTGTTGATTCTGTCATAAGCCAACTTCAGAAGTTTGATGCATTTGAGAAAGAAGTACATGTCAGTTTCCCCAAGTCTGTTTCTTATTTCTCTAAAGTGCCTTGTATAGATGTAGTGGATAGATGATTCATCTAGCAATCTTACCTCATATCCACTAAACAATCTTATTTCAGATCCCTCTTTTCCTCCCCATTTTCTTTCAATCACTAATTCATAATATTTCTCATCATAATACACATTGGATATAGGCAGTGAGGAATGTGTACCAGCAATACTTTTTCTTTTTAGTTATTCTGTGGGTTTTAATAGTGTTAGGTTCAGTTTGATTTTAGAGTGTGACAGATTCAGGCATGACAGTATAGTTGTCATTGTATGGTGGAGGACATGAATTATACCTAATCCCTGACATGTCCTTTGGATCCTTTTGAGAATCCAGCATCTCTTACAGCTTTACTGAAGATTGTTGAAACTTTTCAAGTTTCATTTCAGTAAGGGCTTGGTCAGCTTTAGATTGAGCTAATTTTTCAGATAATAGCTCATTCTCAGTTGCAAGAGAATACTTCTCACCATGAAGTTTTTCAATGTCAGAGATGAGAGATTTAATTTTAATTTCAAAACTTTTTATTTCTCTCTTTATCATCTCTGACTTTACTTTCTCCTCTTTTATTTTCTTAGCCAATTTGTGGTTATGCTCTCTATAACCTTAAAGTTCATTTATGCACTTATCAGAACAAAGATTGGATTTTACCTCAGATGGCATGGGGGATGGTCCATCATTAATGTGTGCCATCAGTGCATGGTTCTGGAATTGTGGCTTGACCTCCTCAGCATACATGCTCCAGTCACACACTCCGTCTTGTCTGATCACAAGTGCATTTGTCGAAGGTTGGTGCTCCCAAAAGCTTGATTGGCCAGTTGAGGTTGAGCTTGAGAAGATTGCTGTTGTTGATGATGATATTGTTGCTCATGATTGAGGGAGGGAATGCTTGAAGACGGTTGATATGATGACTGACTCTGAGAATGTCGTGGAGTATTGTTGTTTCTTCTTGGAGCATTACATTCTTTAGAGAAGTGCCCGGCCATTCCACAATTGAAGCATTTGACTTTGGATTTATCGTATCCGAGCTTAGTATTTTCATTCAGGCTGAGTTTTTTGCCTTTCCTGAATAACTTTTTAGCTCTCATGGCAATCATAGCCATTTGCCATTGTAAATCCATCTCTTCTACATCATCTGGATCCATTTCCTCCAGATCTTCTTGGATTAGATGTGCAGAAGTCAGTCTTCCTCCCAAATATGCCTCAAAACTTGCTACAAAGGCATATATGTAGCCTTCTGTTCTTCTATTTTTGATCATCAGTAGGATTGGTAGAGACAGAAGAGAATCCTGTTTATTGATTGGTTGATGTTGATGCTGATGTTGATGGTCTGTTATTGAGTGTGCTGCAAAGAATCCAGTGGTTTTGTGTTGATCTCCAGATGACAGAAAGTCATCCTCTTGAGTGATGAAGGCATTCTCAATAGAATGAGTTTCACATGGAAACTTATAAGCTTCAACAACTTTTGGTCCTCCAAGTTTCCTGCTTCTTTCATCAAGTTCCAGTGCTTCAATTTTTGCAATCATTATGTCAAGAGTGGTACTCTCCAAATCAAGAGTATTTTTCAGCATTGTTACGTTTTGTTTCCAATGCTCTGGAAGACTATGTAACATTTTCTTGTTGACGTCTTTTGATTTGTAAGTCACTCCCATTATCTCTAAATCATTTACTAACTGCACGAATCTGTGCAATTGTTTAGAAATTGATTCCCCTTTGAAATGATGGAAGGTTTCATACTGATTTATCAGTTTGTCTCGGTTGATTTCAGCAACCTCACTACTTCCTTCACACATAATTTGCAAAGCATCCCAAACTGCTTTTGCAGTTCCATACTTCTCCAGCCTTTTAAGCACATCCATCTTAAGTACTTGAGTGAGGATGGAATATGCTTTAAGGTCAATCTTGATCTTCTTATAATCGTCATCATCTAGAGTAAGATCTTCAATGGGAATCCTGGTTGTTCTGTAGAGAGCTGCCTGATTAGCTGACAGTGTTATTGGGATGTGGGGACCTTTACATATCGAAATCCAGTAGTCAAGATCTACACCTGTAATATAATTCATAAATCTTATTTTCCATTGTTTGAACAAAGATTTATGTTTCAGCATTGGTGGTTTTGGGGTATGCCCAAGTTCTGAATAACTGTGAGAATCCATTTTATCCGTTGATTTTTAGTATGGATTAGTGAGTTTTTAAGTCTATTCAGTGGGTTTAGTCCAAATAATCATTAAAAACGTCCAGTAGATTCAGATCTGATGACTATGATGTCTGTAATCAGGAGTGTCTTTGTATTGTTGTAGGTTGCCGGACTTGTAGTCTGTATGATGTTCTGTGTTCAACTGATTGGTTGAATGAGGGGCTGTTGATGAGTATTTCAGGTAGTACTCGGTGTGTAAACTGATTAGAGATGTATAAATACTCTGTTCAGCTACTCAATCACCAGATCTATCGGGTTCAGACCAGATCTGTGCAGATCTGAGTAAGAACTGAGAGCCGTGGCTTTGATACCAATTGACTGGATAAGATTTGAGAATGATAATCTCAGTTGATGTGAATCAATAAGGACCGAATATATTGATTGAGTCAAAGATTGCGAGGCGGAATCAGACAATCAATGAACATTGAATACACATGATACTCATAAATATGTTTGTATATATTGAATACTTTGATTGATTGATTACAAGAACATTCAATGCAAACAGAATATTCTAGGAACTAAGAATCAAATTAAATTACAGACCAAAGTTACCCCATGTATGAGGTATACTATTCTCTTTATAGGCAGACACGTTGTCATTACAAAAGACTAAACTACCCTTACTAAAGCTAGTCTAAGTCTTCATCAGCATTGGCTGTTGATCATCCGCATTGACAAATGCGGATGAGTTGACTTCATCAGCATTTCTTCAACCGCATTGAAGTTTGGTCATCCGCATTGGTAAATGCGGATGAACAAAACACTTGTCCGCATTTCTTTGGTAATCCGCATTGGTCAATGCGGATGAACAAATGTATATCCGCATTTATTAACTTGTCATCCGCATTGACAAATGCGGATGACCAACACTTGTATTTTTCTTCTTATTCAGCAGATACTTGTCTAGATCCGCATTTGTTCTTTGACATGAGGGATTCCAGCAGAGCAACCATCCACCACTTGAATTGGCATGTATGATCCTTCAGGGTCCAACATTTTTCTTGCATGACTTGCGTTTTAAAATAAGAAAGGATAGTAACCCATGCTGTTATGTGATTTATATCTTATTTTTAATTGTAAATTATAGAAAAACAAATAGATTCTTTAATGATATGCTTGGTAGACTCAGCCTGAAGAATAAAGTACACAGCAACATAATGATTTAAATTAAAATATATGCTTTAGGACGTCTGGATTTCCGCAATCATTTTGGCCTGCACGAAAAATATGTCTCGAAAAAAATTGGATTGAGAATTGATCTTTCACCCACCATGATACAAATCATATAAGCCATATCTTTGAGCCATGATTGGGGTATTTATGTGTCTTGTGTTTGTGCTAGTCTCCTCTACTGTACGGTAGTGCTGACCTGGAGTGATGATCTCCTTTGTTGTACGTAGTTCTCACCTTGAGCACTCATCGACACATGATTAAATGGCCATCTCCTTTGTTATACATTAGTATAGACCTGGAGCTCTCACCATTTTGGTCTAAGTAGTGTCAAATCATCTAAATGATGAATTCATCACAGAATGAAATGTTATGTTGATAATCACTTACACAATAATACACAAGCCTTGCTCTATAAAGATCATAACAAAATTCAACAAATCATGAGGTTGGGTGAGGGTTTTTGGCAAATGATTGTGGGGTCCTAGCATTCTAAAGTATTTAATCGAACCATAACGAATCTTTTGCTCCTTGTTAAAAAAGATAAGGCATGGGTTTAAGTGGGCAAACATATCAGCAGTCGTTATTAATGTGTTTTAGAATTTCAAAATTCTTTCAAATACTATGATTAGATTCAGTTATCAGTGTGATCTCATTGGTTGTCGATGATTAAACTCACCTTTGTGCTAAAGTATATCTTGAGGATGTGATCTCATGATCGACTCAGTTCTCGCTTACATAAAAAATTAATAGATAAAAAATGATATAATAAATGTATATAATATAAAAAAACTATAATAAAATTTAATTTTAAATAATTTTTGGTCTTCCATATTATGCTATTACAATTTTATCGTTTTAAATGCATTTCACAGAAATTGCGTACAATCGAACACGGCTTCGCTTGTTTTTCACACACAGATAAACACAGGTTTATTCTGTTAAAATGAAATGATCTAATTAGAAATGTCGAGATTGTGTTTGAGAATGTTTTTTAGATTTTTGCTTTAAGTGATGGCCGACATGAGTTGAGCAGTGTACCTGATTAGAGAACCTATTCCTCAAGTTTGCAGAAGATACCGAGCTAGGAATCCTACTCCTATTTCTTCTGAAGCACTCAAGATTGGAGATTTGGGAAAACTGTTCCAATATCCTTGCAAATCTTGCACTCGAATAGGGGGAGCATATAAATAGGAGAAGCTTATGAGATGAATAATCTTTCTAATCAGATTCAGAGAGCTTAAATTTGAAGATCTTTCTATTATTGACTTCTCGGTGCTGATTTCGTTTGAAGACGTTGATAATAATAGACTAAGGGGGAGTATATTTTTTTAACATCAAGCACAATGATATTTCTGTTTAATAACTGCTTTGAAATGGTAACTTGCAACAATGATAAACGATTAGGGTTTTGCAAACTTACCCAACAATGAAAAACATCAAATCTATATATAACAGTCTCAGTTTCGCAGATAGTTTCGCTGCCAGCGAAACTGTACTGTCGAAACTATAGTTTCGCCCGGTAGAAATAGTAGTTTCGCCAAGCAAACTAATGAGTTGACTGTATAGTTTCGCTCATAGTATATTTGGACTACAAAACTACATAAAACTAAATACACACAAAAGGAAACTAACAAAAGACCTATTACAAGCAAAAGTAAACAATCTAAACTAAGGTGAGTCCAACCTATACATGATCTTCAATACTCCCCGTAGGTTTGAACTCACCACCTTCACTCGTCTTGATGTGTTTTTTCAGCTCCAGTGTCCTTCGTTGCCTCTGGTTAATCTTCCGCACCTCCTACAACAATGTCCTTAGAAGCTTTAGCACATGATTCTTCATGGTTTACTCCTACATCACAAGCCCCTTTGGGATGAGCACTTGCTCGCTCAAGCTGCTTGGCCAAATCTTATATATCCATGTTTAGGTCGTCTTGGGCCCTTAATCTCTTGGCTAATCTCTTCCCCTCTGCCCTCACCCCTCTGATCTTGTTTACTACGGTCATAAAGAGATTGTCTTCCTTCCTTGTTTCCACACCTACATCTGGTTTGATATGATTCTTGCAAAGAACCAGCACGTCTTCATTAGAGAAGCTAAAAGTTCCATCTGATCAAAGACTTTGAACTCAACACCATTCTTCACTCTAATAATTGCCTCCCCTGTATTGTTATCATAAAACACACTTGAATATATTTTGTTCACACAAAATATATTTATTACAATAAAACTCCTACTCACTTAAATCTTCAACGCCTCGTCTCGCTTCCTCGTCTCGAATGTGTCGGGTTTGACTTTTGTTGACTTTTACGGTGACGTTGACTTTTGTTGACTTACTGTGTGAAAATATAGACTATTTTTTAAAGCTCCAACAGAAAAACATGCTTGTACTAAATGTGACAAATTTAGAGAAAGCTTTGATTTGAAATTTGCTAGGTTATTAGAACATAATGATAATCTAGTAAATGATTTACAACTCTGCACCGAAGCAAATCGTATTTTAAAACAAAATGAGTGCAACTTCAAAGAAAAGATAGAACTACTAGGGAAACAACTAAGGGAAACCGAGGTTGTTGCCTTAAATCAATCAAACGACATTAAGTTTGATAGGATCAGTGATCTAAGTTTGATTAATTAGAGAGTATTGCAGCGGAGTATGGACAACGAATTAAACAATTCACAAGAACACAATTGATATTCAATGTAACAGTAAATGGTTATAGAAAAAGAGTATTCTGCAAAAGAGATATTTCATTCATATGCTTTCGTGGTGGCTTAATGTCACACTTTACAATTAGGTCAACATTCCTTATATAGGATATGTGACGTCTGCTGATGTCACTTAATAGTGACATCTAACAAAATTATTCAAACTACTGAAACTATGCAAAGTACTGAGAATGTTCTCAACTACTGATTACATCTTAGAGAATGCTTAAGTACAAAAACATAAAACTACTGAAACTAAACTACTGAAACTATAACTACTGAAATGTAAATTACAACTACCGAAAGGAAACCACCACAACTACTGAAGTTGATAACTTCAGCTGTTGTGTCAACACTGAAGTTGATAACTTCAGCTGTTGTGACAACTACTGATTAATTTGGTCTACAGTCTTTGTCTTCAGTCTTTGTTCTTTAGACTTTGTTCTTCAGACTTTTACTTTCAGACTTTGTGTTTAGCTGATAGCTTCAGACTTTGTCTTCAGTACTTTACTTTCAGACTTTGTCTTCAGCTGATAGCTTCAGACTTGGTCTTCAGTTCTTTACTTTCAGACTTTGTCTTCAGTAGTAGTCTTCAGTTCTAGTCTTCAGACTTTGTCTTCAGACCTTGTAATCAGCTGATGTCTTCAGCTGTTGTGATCTTCTTCAGCAGTTGTAATGTCTGTGGGACTTAGAGGTTTTTCTGATCAGGCTCATTGGTTCTTTTGGTCCAACAAACTCCCCCTTAACCAATGCAGTCAAAACCTCTAAACTTATTGATGATCCCACTTATTCTTGGCAGAAACACCCTCTTGATCAGCTTCAGAGGTAATCAATTAAGCATAGGCTGGGAAAAGGTTTCTAATCATTTGATTGGCTAAGTATGGAAGGGAACTCTGTTTGGGGATACTGAACACAGAGTCTTATCCCAACCATGAAACCTAATTCCCATGAAGGAGTCTATAAGACTCACTAGCATAGGCCTCAAGGAGAACAACTTGTTCCTCCTTGGTGAGTTCTTCTGCTTCTCCTTCGAAGAAGAACTCTGGGCCATAATACACAGACAGATATCTCACTGTCTTTCATTTTTCAACTCCACAGTTGTTATCTCTCTATAAGCAAATTCATCAAGGTGAGAGCCTTCAAGCAACAACTGGAGTTCACTCTTCTGAAGATCTTCAAGTATTTTGTATAACAATCCCTTCTTGATCATTTTGTTCTCAAGAATAGATTAAGGGGTTGTTTTGGATTTGTGAGCTCTCTTGAATTCTTCAATGATTTCGTAGGGTGAGACTACCATGGCCAATGTAATTGCAGCATTCAAGGTCTTCTTCAATTAGTATGATATCTACTTGGTATATTCTTCTTATGAATTCTAGAACTTACCCTGGGGTCTGGCCAGATCCACACTCTTTCTTTTTGATGTTGAAAAGTATGTCTAGGAGTGTACAGCCTTAGAGCCTGTTTCTTCATTTCTTGAATGGATGAGGACTGAGGGAAATCCTTGTTAGGATCTCGGCATCTAGTTTGATCAATTGGATTGGATTTGCAGCGGAATGAGCTCACGAATTAAAAAATTTAAGCAAGAACACACGAAATTTATCAATGAAACAGTGTTTGTTATAGAGAAAGAATTTCTGTCAAAAGGAATATATTCATTCAATACACGCTTCGGCTCGGCTTTCCACCCCGTTACAATTAGGTCATCTTTCCTTTTATAAGGTAAGCTGACGTCAACTGATGTCACTTGACAGTGACATCTAACTGTTATTTAACTACTGAAAGTAAACACAACCACTGAAGATGTCAAACGGCTGAGATCTTCTTACAAAAATACCAAGTGTTAACTATCACTAAAACTACTGAAAAGAAACTACTGAAACAACAACGACTGAAGAACATACTCTTCAGTCATTTTGCAAGTACTGAAATAGAAAATAAAACTACTAAAAGGAAACCATCACAACAACTGAAGAATGCTTCTTCAGCAGTTGTGACAAACTCTGAAGGCTTCAGTACTTGGACTTCTTAAACTTCAGTTGTTGTCATTAGCTGATGTCTTTAGTTGATGTCATTAGTCTTTGTACTTCAGCTGTTGAACTTCAGTACTTTAGTCTTCAGCTGTTGATCTTCAGACTTTGGTCTTCAGCTGTTGAAGTCTTCAGTACTTTAGTCTTCAGCTGTTGATCTTCAGACTTTGTTCTTCAGACTTTGTTCTTCAGCTATTGAAGTCTTTAGTACTTTAGTCTTCAGCTGTTGCTCTTCAGACTTTGTCAAACAGCTGATCAAGTCTTCAGCAGTTGTTGTGATGTCTTGTGGGACTTAAAGGTTTTTCTGATCTGGCTCATTGGTTCTTTTGGTCCAACAAACTCCCCCTGAACCAATGCAGCCAAAACCTTTAAGCTTATTGAAGATGTCCCACTTATTATGGCAGAAAGATTGGTCTTTTTGTCTTCTAGATCAGCTCAGAAGTGACCCTTGTAAGCACAGGCCTGGGAAGAAGTCTCAATGATCTGTTTGGCAAAGGATGGATGG
Source organism: Flaveria trinervia (assembly GCA_025506515.1). NCBI lineage: Eukaryota > Viridiplantae > Streptophyta > Magnoliopsida > Asterales > Asteraceae > Flaveria > Flaveria trinervia. Next base: position 23,956,531 of record CM046458.1, read on the forward strand.
GAACTCTGTCTTGGGGAAGTGGACACAGAGTTGTTACCCTATCCATGAGATCTACTTCCTAACTATGAGTTTATAAGACTCCCTTGTATAGGCCTCAAGGAAAGTTATTTGTTCCTCCATGGTAAGCTCTTCTGCCTCTCCTCAAAGAGTGACTCTGGCCCATAGTACTCAGAAAGGTATTTGACCTGCTTCCATTTGTTAGCTCCACAGTTGTTATGACTCTATATGCAAATTCATCTGGGTGAATACCCTCTAAGAACAACTGGAGCTCATTCTTTCTAACTTCCTCAAGCCTCCTATATACTAACCCCTTTTCACCACTTTATTCTCCAGCATCTTTTGGGGTCGTTTAGCTTTATAGGCTTTCTTGAAGTCATCTAGGATCTCCCAAGTGATACTACAAAGGCGAGTGAGATCACTTCATCTACAATCTTCTTACTTGGCCAATGTATCTCTGTGGAATATTTTTCTTTTGAATCCTATGAGACACCCTGGGATCAGGCCAAATCCTCACTCTCTCTTTTTGATATTGAAAGGTATGTCTGAGAGTGTATAATCTCTGAGCATGTTTCTTCATATTGATGATTGAAGATGTGGCAGCATATGCTTTGTCGACTCTTCTCAACAATTCCTCATCATGTTGTTTGTGAAGCTCTTCTACTTCTAACTTCACTTTCACAATTTGCCTTTGAGATTCAGGAGTAATTGTTGGAGGGTGACTTATGGCCTTAGGCAACTGTATAACAGCTGAGATTGGCAGCCTATCTTCATCTTCATCATTATCTTCTTCTTCCTCTTCTAGCCTCAGTACCCTTCTCTTCCTCTTCTGGGGTACATCATCGGCTGTTGGTTTTGTGGGTAAGGGAATTGGTTTAGTGGGTTATGGTTGTGGTGGTTTTGGTGTGGGAATTCTGACAGGCTGTTCTAGCATTTTGGATGTAAGTAAGGCTTTAGAGTGTTTGACCAGTTCAGTCTTGCTCCTAGCAGCAGCTTCATTCAAAGCTTCAATGACCAGCCCTTTGGTATATACTTCAGACGAACAGATCTTGGTGGTTATTGCCAAGATGTTGTCCCTGGACCATGACTTGATTTCAATCAATGATCTTCCAAGATACTTAGCTATGAACCTGATCATGATTTCCAATCTTTCCCTTTCCAACACACTATAACCGACCCATCTTGATTGTATCCCTTCTATTTCCAGCCTTCTGATCTCAAAGTCTAATGTGGCTGTGTGATGACCATGTCTAAATAGCTGATTTATAATTTTATCCATTGATCTGCTATGAGCTTCATCAGCATCTTTAACAAGGTCTTCTAATGATTTTTCTTCATCAGCTCTTGACTTAGCACTTTCCTTTCTTTTATATGTAATCAGCTGTTCTGAGATCAGTTCTTTCTCAACCTCCTTCTCTTTCTCAGGCTCTTTCTCTTTTTCAGGCTCTTTCTCAACATCAACTCTCTTTCTTTCTTGTCTTCACTGCCTTAGACTTTGCAGTCTCCCTTTTTTGGTTGCATTGGAATCAGGGGTTTGGAAGGCAGAAAGAGATTTATGAACAGCAACATCAATGAGGGTTTGTAGATTTGAGGGAATCCTCTGATCAATGGCTTTATGCACTACGTCAGTGATGATGGGAGTGATGAGAGGTGGGAGTTTTGAAAGATAGAAACCATCTGCTCAAAGGGGTTCTGTCCCTGAGAGGTAGTGCCAAAAGCAGAGGCTGGTGGATCAGTTATGTGTGTAGGCTCAGTGTTTGGTGAACCTTCAATTGAAGGTGCCATCGGTGGGGTTATTGGGGTAGATGGTCTTTGATCTTGAGACATTTTGGCCAACAGCTCTTTGAGTCTGCTCACCTCATTCTCTAGGATGGTATTGTGGGCTAGAACATCATAGAAAAAGCACAGGTCATCATCAGTCTGTGCTGAATCACCTGACCTCCTCATTGAATCAAGATGTACATGCTTTGAGTGTAGATCAGTAGTAGCATGTGCCCCTTGTTCTTGGTACTGGGGACTTCCTGCCTCAGGACTATGTCCTTCATTGGCAGTTGCCTCTAGTGAGGTCTTATGGATGGTACCAACTGCATCCTGAGCATATGCTGAAGCAGGAGAAGTGGCAACCTCACCAGATGTTCAAATCTCCATTTCTACACTTGGAGATGGAACAATGTAACCCTTGTGCTGTGGGTTATCAGAAACATTTGGATCCTCCCCCTCAATTGTTGAGGCTATCCCCGTTTTGATTGGTATCTGGGGAGGGGGTGAGGAATGCAACTGAGTCAGCACTTTTGCAACTATTATGGTAGGACTTTGGGGGGCAGTTGCAGTGGGAGATGGTGTGAAAGCAGTATGCACCCGGGGAGAGTGGTGGGTTTCAATGGCAACCTCCTCAAATGAGGAAGGTTCCAGATGTATAGGTGCCCCAAATGTGGTTGCTGCAGGCTCCTGTTGAGAAGAAGCCTGAGCGGTTGAGGTTGGGTGAGTACGTGTATCTACTGTGGGGTTGTGGCTAGTAGATATATCCTAGTTTGTGTTGCAGGGGCATCCTCAGGGGACTCATTTCCCTGAGCAGCCTTTTTGGGTTTCTTGTGTTTGGGGTTGGTGGGGACTTTGTATTTGGAGGTGGTGGCTGTGGGTACCAGCTGCATGGGTTTTCGTAGCTTGGCAGCCTGTTTGAGTGACTGGTCTGAGTTATGCTTGGAGTATACCTCAAGCAATACAGCCATGGCAGGGACTCCAAGGCCAACAAGTCCCTCAGCTTTTAGCTGGTTCTCTATAATGGCCATTATGAACTGAGGATATAATATCCATCGGTTAGCAATAGGTTTGAGGCCATATCCTTAAGTTCAAGAAATAGTATTTCAAAAAATTTAAGTTTTGTTGCTCAAGGATAGAGAAAAATACATGCTGCCACCTAGTTGACATTTGATCCCAAGAAGAAGTCTTAGGGGCTAGACAAACATTCAGCATATGAAAAATAAGGCGTTCTGCATCATGGAAATGCTTCTTGAGGATGGTAGATGCACTGAGGTTACCCTGATATCCATGTTGGGCAAAGGATAGATCAGTGATGCCCTTTGAATATCCAACGGGGAAGGTGGCATCATCCAGTTGTAGGGTTTGGCGAAGGATTGCCGTGTGATGACCACCTGACGGAGTTGACGAACGACTAGAGAGACTCGATATCATTCTCCTCAGTGGTAAGGGTGACGTTCGTCCAAAACTGATTTAGGGATTCGACATAAATGGTAGGATTGATAAGGAAGGACGTTTGGTATGGAGAGTGGACCATTAGATCAATGGCAGTATCAAACTTCATCCAGAAAGGTGATTTGGTAAGGTAGGAAACACAGTTGTGTCGTGGTTTAAGCTGCGTGGTCGCCATTAATGTGAGAAAAGGTTCTGAATTTTGAACGTTAGGTTTGAGATGATGAAGCTCTGTAAGATTAGGTATTTATAGGGAAGGGTTATAAAACAACTGAAAGGTTTGGTGTTAATCATCACTAGTTTTAAACGACTGATGACGTGGTATTAACCTTCAGCGGTTGAAACAATTAAAGTCTTGGTTTTAGGCATCAGCAGTTATAAAACTACTGAAAACCATGGTTTTGACTTCAGATGTTGGAAACAACTGAGGACTTGGTGTTAGTCATCAGTAGTTGTGAAACTACTAAAGACATGGTTTTGTCATTAGTTGTTGTAAACGACTGAAGACTTGGTGTTAGTCATCAGTAGTTGTGAAACTACTGAAGACATTGGTTTTGCTTCAGTTGTTTAAGATGAAACAGCAGTTGTAAAACAACTGAAGAGAAAATTCCCATCAGTAGTTTTCATCAATTCTTAGCTTTTTAGTTGTTCCATACTGTCCTCAACACTTACTCATCAGTCTTTTTGGTTGTTTTCAGTTGTTTCATAGGACATCAGTACTTATCTGTTTTTACTAACATCAGTAGTTATAACTGATCAGTAGTTTGTAACAGAATCAGTACTTATTTGTGACATGTTACTAATGATCCTCACTACTTGTTTACTGAGATCATCAGTAGTTGTCACTTATTCTAGCTACAGCATACCAAGCCTTAACACTAGGTTTTGGAAAGTTGAACTATCCAAAGGCTTAGTAAAAATGTCTGCAAGCTCATCAGCACTAGGCACAAACTTTGGATCAATCAGACCTTTTTCAAAACAGTCCCTAATAAATGGTGTCTGATCTCTATGTGTTTGGTCCTAGAGTGCTGGACAAGATTCTTGACAATGCAAAGAGCTGAAGCACTATCCATTAATAATGGAGTCGTAGTCTCTGTAATGCCATAATCCAAAAGTTGGTTCTGAAGCCATAGTACCTGAGATGTACAACTTGTAGCAGCAATGTACTCTGCTTCAGCAGTGGATGTAGCAATAGATGTTTGCTTCTTACTCTGCCAAGAAATCAAACAGTTGCCTAGGAATTGACATCCACCAGAAGTTGACTTTCTGGTTAACTTACACCCTGCATAGTCACGATCAGAAAAAGCAACTAATTTGCAAGAGTGTGTAGTGGAATACCATACACCTAGAGACTGTGTACCTTGCAGATATCTAAAGATCCTCTTGACTGCAATCAAATGAGACTCTTTAGGAGCAGCCTGAAATCTAGCACAAACACAAGTTGCAAACATGATATCTGGTCTAGAAGCTGTTAAGTACATCAAGGACCCAATCATACATGTGTAAAGTGTTTCATCAACAACTTTACCTTTCTGATATGCATCCAGTTGAGTGGTGTGGCACATGGGAGTAGAACAGGGCTTACAGTTTTGTAAATCAAACTTATTCAAAAGATCTTTTGTATATTTAGACTGATGAATGAAAGTCCCATCAGCCTTTTGTTTGATTTGCAATCCTAGAAAGAACTGTAATTCTCCCATTGCACTCATTTCAAACTTCTTTTGCATTAAATTGCTAAAATCATCACACAACGGGAGATCAGAGGATGCAAAAATAATATCATGAACAAATTTGAACAAGTAGCTTATGCTGATCCACCTTCTTAATGAACAAAGTTTTATCTATGGAGCCTCTAGTGAAATTATTTTGAAGAAGAAAATTTGATAATGTTTCATACTAGGCTCTAGGAGCTTGTTTCAACCCATAAAGAGCCTTATCAAGCTTGTATACCCAATTTGGATGTTTATTATCCTCAAAACCTAGTGGTTGACACACATAAACCTCTTCTTTTATTTTACCATATAAAAATGCACTTTTAACATCCATTTGAAAAACTTTAAGATTGTGGAACACATCATAGGCTAAGAACAATCTAACTGCCTCCAGTCTTGCTACAGGAGCAAAGGTTTCATCATAATCAATACCTTCTTTTGGTGCAAACCCCTGAACAACCAGTCCGGCCTTGTTCTTAACAATCAAACCATTTTCATCTGTTTTATTCCTAAACACCCATTTAGTGCCTATTGCACACTTACCTGGGGTAGAGGACCAGTTCCCACACTTGCTGCTTGTTGAACCGAAGTAGCTCAAGCTGCATGGCTTCAACCCATCCATTGTCCCTTAAAGCAATGTGATAGTTCTTTGGCTCTTGCTGACTAATGAAGAGAGCATAGAAGCAGAAATTGGACAATTGACTTCTTGTTGAAACTCCAGCATTGATATCACCAATGATTTGAGATATTGGGTGATTCTTCAGCTCTTGATAAACAATGAGATTTCTGCAAGTGCTTGTAGGACCTTCATCAGCAGCAGATGGTAGTGCAGACTCTTGAAACCAAGAATGAGATGGCAAATCAAAAGATGTAGAGGAATCAGAGATCTCATCAGCATTTGTTGTGGATGGAACTGTTGAAGCTACAAGAACATCAAGTTTAGTGGACTCAGGCAGTTGATCACTAAACTTGAATAGGTGAGTATTGATATTATCATCATCATCAATACCACCAGGTGGAGAACTGTTGATGTCAGGATTAGTGATCACAAGTTTGATGTAATTGAGCGTAGCACAGCGGAATAAGAATAAGAATTAGACAAATTGTAGCAAGAGTTTGATACTTGTATGCATTAAGAACAAATATGGTTATAACGAGAGAATATATTTCTATAACAAGGAATGTTTCAATAATATCAAATATTTCTGATCAAATCATTCACTTATTACATTAGGTTGACACTCCTTATCTAGAGTGCAATCGCTGTTGTTATCACGGGTAAGTGACTACTGGCAGATCTATTACAAAAATAACTAACTCTAACAAACTACTGAAATGTTCACAACTACTGAGAACATATCAGAGTGTTAGTACAAAATAAGAAACTACTGATAAGAAACTACTGAAACTACAACGACTGAAGAACAAGCTCTTCAGTCGTTTTACAAAACTACTGATAAATATAAAACTACTGATGAGCACAACAACTGAAGAAGTATTATTCAGCTGTTGTGTCAAACTACTGAAAAGATAAAACATAAAACTACTGAAAGGTAAACCGTCACAACTACTGAAGAAGACCTCTTCAGCTGTTGTGACAACGTCTGATAGTTTGGTCTTCGGCACTTGTGTCTTCACACTTTGTCTTCAGCACTTGTCTTCAGACTTTGTCTTCAGCACTTGTGTCTTCAGACTTTGTCTTCAGCACTTGTGTCTTCAAGTAACAGACTGAGCTCATTTTGTTTGAAGTCTCAAGCCTCTTGTAGACTAACCCCTTTTTAATAATTTTGTTCTCTAACATCTTTTGGGGGTGTTTAGTCTCATAGGCCTTCTTGAAATCTTCTACAATCTCCCAGGGTGATACTACAAGGACCACTGTGATCTCTTCATCTACAATCCTTTTGACTTGGCCCTTGTATCTCGAAGTGACAGGATCAGCGATCATAAGTTTGATGTATTAGAGTTCAAAGCAGCGGAATAAGAACAGGAATTAGACAAATTGTAGCAAGAAATCGATACTTGTATGCATTAAGAGCACATACGGTTATAGTGAGAGAATATATTTCTGATTCAAGGAATGTTTATAGATATGGAATATTTCTGATCAAATCATCACTTTATTACAATAGGTTGTTACTCCTTATATAGAGTGCAACAATCACTGTTGTTATCACGGAAAGTGACAACTGGCAGATCTATTACAAAAATAACTAAATCTTAACAAACTACTGAAATGTCCACAACTACTGAGTACATATCAGAGTGTTAGTACAGAATATAAAACTACTGATTAGAAACTACTGAAACTACAACGACTGAAGAACAAGCTCTTCAGTCGTTTTACAAAACTACTGAAACTAGAAATATAAAACTACTGATATCACAACTACTCAAGAAGTACTCTTCAGCAGTTGTGACAAACTACTGACGCTTCAGTACTTGATCTTCAGACTTTGACCTTCAGATGTTTCATGAGCTGATGACTTCAGTAGATATCATCAGCTGATGTCTTCAGTCTTTGTCTTCAGACTTTATACATCAGTTGTTGATCTTCAGCACTTGTAAACTCTTCAGCTGTTGTACTTCAGTACTTTGGTCTTTCAGCTTCAGCACTTGTGTTCTTCAGCTGTTCAGCTTCAGTACTTGCGTTCTTTAGCTGTTCAGCTTCAGTACTTGTGTTCTTCAGCTGTTGTACTTCAGTACTTTGGTCTTTCAGCTTCAGCACTTTGTTCTTCAGCTGTTCAGCTTTAGTACTTGCGTTCTTCAGCTGTTCAACTTCAGTAGTTGTGTTCTTCAGCTGTTGTACTTCAGCACTTTAGTTCTTCAGCTGTGAAGTCTTCAGCACTTGATCTTCAGCTATTGAATTCTTCAGCACTTGTCAAACTGCTGATGAAGCTTTCAGCAGTTTTTGTGATATCATGTGGGACTTAGAGGTTTTGATCTGGCTCATTGGTTCTTTTGGTCCAACAAACTCCCCTGAACCAATGCAGCCTAAACCTCTAAGTTATTTATATCCCACTTATTGTTGGCAAAAGATTGGTCTTTTTCCTTCTTGATGAGTAGAGAAGATGACCCATGTAAGCTCCGGCCTGGGAAGAAATCTCAGATATTTGTTTGGCAGGGTATGAATGGGAACTCTGTTTTGGGGAACTGGACACAGAGTTGTTATCCCATTCATGAGATTTACTTCCCCATAATGAGTCTGTATGACTCTCGAACATAGGCCTCAAGGAGAACAACTTGTTCCTCCTGAGAGAGTTCTTCTACTCCTCCTTCGAAGAAGTCTGGACCATAGTACTCAGATAAGTACTTCATGGTCATGCCATTTTTCAGCTCTACTGTAGTTACCTCCCTATAGACAAATTCATTAGGATGGGTGCCTTCAAGGAGTAACTGGAGCTTATTCTTCTGGATGTCTTCAAGCTTTTTATATAACAACCCCTTTTTAATCATCTTGTTTTCTAGTAAGGCTTGAGGGGTCATCTTGCTTGATGAGCTTTCTTGAATTCATCAATTATTTCCCAGGGTGTGACTACAATGGCCAACATGATGGTAGAATCTATTGTTTTTCTAACCTGGCCATTGTATCTGTGTGGAATAGTTCTTATGGATTCTAGAACTCACCTGGGGTCTGGCCATACTCTCACTCTCTCCTTCTGATACTGAAAAGTGTGCCTGAGAGTGTACAGCCTCTGAGCGTGCCCTTTCATGGCTTGAATAGATGATGACTGAGGAAATTCCTTGTCAACCATCTTCAATAGTTGCTCATCGTGCTGTTTCTGCTGTTCTTCATCTTCTATCTGACTCTGACCATTTCCCTTTGAGAGTCAGGTGTGATCATGGGTTGACTTCTGGGTTTTGGTAGCTTTAGAACAGTAGAGAGTGGCAGACTATCATCTTCATCCTCTTCTTCTTCTTCTTCCATCCTCAGCACCCTTCTCCTCCTTCTAGGTGCATCACTGGATGATGGTTGGGTTGGTAAGGGAATTGGTTTTGAAGAATGAGGATGTTTGGACTTTGGCATAGAGATTGGTTTGGAGATTTGAGGGGTAGGCAGTGTTTGAGTGGGTGGAAGGGAAGGTTGATCCAGCATCTTTCTAGTAAGTTTCGCCTTTGTAAGTTTTGCCATTTCTAACCTTTTACCAGCCCCAGCCTCATCAAGGGCTTCAACAATAATCCCCTTGTGGAATTGCTCAGACAGACAGATTGTGGTGGCTATAGCCAGAATACTGTCCCTGGTCCACGCGCGAATCTCCATTAACGATCTTCCTAAGTATTTTGCAATGAAGCGGATCATTATCTCCAATCTCTCTTTTTCAAGAGCATCATACCCAGCCCATCGGGTTTGAATCTCTTGCACTTCCAACCTTCTGATCTCACTATCCAATGTGGTTGTATCAAACCCTTGCCTGAAGAGTTGTTCAATTCTTTTATCCATGGATCGGCTGTGTGTAGTATCAGCTTCTTTTACCAGCTCTTCCAAGGATTTGTCTTCAGCAGTAGATTGATCCTCAGCACTTTTCTTTCGCTTGTAAGTGAGCAGTGGTTGCTTTTCTTTCTCCTCCTTTTGGGCTTGCTTCTCTTCCTTTCTTCCTCTGTTCTTTTCCTCTTCTTTCTTTCACTGCAGTACTCTCCCCCTTTTGGATGCATTGGAGGAAGGGGTTTGTACCGCAGAAAGTGTCTTTTGCACAACAGCATCAATCAAGGGTTGTAAAGTTGAGGAAAGCCTCTCATCAATGGCTTTAGTCACAATAGCAGTGATTATGGGTGTGATGAGAGGGAGGGAATTTTTAAGTACAGCACCTATTTGCTCAGGAGGGTTCTGTTCCTGAGAAATAGGGCCTGAAGCAGAGGCAGGTGGTTGAGTTTGGAGTGGCTCAGTGTTTGGGGAACCTTCAACTGAAGGTGCCATCTGGGGGTTGGTGGAGGCAGATGGTCTTTCTCCTTGTGAAATTTGGTCAAGTAGGTTTTGAAGCCTACTGACTTTCTCTTCAAGAATTGTGTTCTGGGCAAGAACATCGTAGAAAAATCCCAGGTCATCATCAGCCGAAGCTGAATCATCTGACCTCCTACTTGGAGCAGGATTTACATGCACTGGGTGTAGACCAGTTGTTGCATGTGCCCCTTTTGCTGGTACTGGGGACTTCCAGCCTCAGGACAATGTCCATCATCAGCTGTTGCCTCTAGTGAGGTCATAGCAATTACAGCCTCATTCTGATCATGTGCTGATTCAGAAGAGGTGGCAGCCTCACTAGATATTTAACTACTCTAATTATCTACACCAGGAGATAGAAGTGTAAACCCCTGTGCTGTGGTTCTCAATGCACTGTGTTCCTCCCCCTCAATGGTAGAGGTGTTCCCAGTAGTAAGTGGTTTCTGGGGAGGGGGTGAGGAGTGCAGTGGAGTCAGCACTTGTTGAGGCGTTGTGGCGGTTGTTGGGGTGAAGAAGGATAGAAGCAGTGTGCACCGGGGAGGTTGGTGCTCTTCAATGGCAATCCCCTCAAGTGAGGAAGATTCCAGATGTGTAGGTACCTCTTTTGTGGTTGCTGCAGGCTCCTGTTGAGAGGAATCCTAGCGGCTATGGCTGGAAGAGTCCTTATATCCACTAGGGGGTTTGGACAGTGGATATCTCCTGCGTTTGTGTTACAGGGGCATCCTCAGGGGACTCAATTCCCTGAGTAGCCGTTTTGGGTTTCTTTTCGGTGGGTTTGGTGGGGACTTTTGATTTGGAGGTGGTGGCTGTGGGTTCCAGCTGCGTGGGTTTGCGCAGCTTGGCAGCCAATTTGAGTGTCTGGTCAGAGTTGTGCCGGGAGTATACTTCCGGCAGAACAGCCGTAGCAGGACTCCCAAGCCAACAAGTCCCTCAGCATTAAGCAGGTTTGTAATGATGGCCATTATGAACCGTGGATATAGTATCCAACGGTAACAGTTAGTTTTTGAGCCATATCCTTGAGCTCCAAAAATATTATTTCTGAAAAGTTTAGCGGTTGTTGCTCAAGAATAGAATACATTACCTGCTGCCACTTTGTCGACATTTGATCCCAAGACGAAGTCTTAGGAGCCAAACAGACATTCACCATGTGAAAATTAGGCGTTCGGCGTCATGGAAGTGTTTCTTTATGATAGTGGAGGCACTGAGATTTCCTTGATATCCATGTTGGGCAAAGGATAGATCTGTGGTGCCCTTCGGATATCCAGCAGGAGAAATAGCATCATCCAGATGAAGAATTTGGCGGATTATTGCAGGAGTGATGACCACTTCTTTGTTGTTGACAATCGACTGGAGAGATGGTGTGTTGTTCTCCCCAGTGGTGATAGTAACGTTCATCCAAAACTGTTGGAGGGATTCGGCATGTAGTATGGGATTCAGAAGAAATGCCGTTTTGTATTGGGACTGAACCATAAGATCGATAGCAGTATCGAACTTAGCCCATACAGCGATTTAGTAAGGTAGGCAACACAATTGTGTCGCGGTTTAATTTGCATGGACGCCATTGAGAAGAGAGAAGTTTTGGAGAGGAACGTTAGGTTTGAAGAAGATGAAGCATTGAAGGATTAGGTCAGGGATTTTAGGGGTACGGGTAAGAAAACGACTGAAGGATGTGGTGTTAGTCATCAGTAGTTTTAAACGACTGTTGACATGGTATGATCCTTTCAGACGTTGAAATAGCTGAAGTCGTGGTGTTAGGCATCAGAAGTTAGAAAACTACTGAAAACCGTGTTTTTACTTCAGATGATTGAAACAACTGAGGACTTGGTGTTTGTCATCAGTAGTTGTGAAACTACTGAAGACAGTGGTTTTGTCATCAGCTGTTGTAAACAACTGAAGACTTGGTATTAGTCTCGGTAGTTATAAAACTACTGAAGACATGGTATTGCTTCTTTTTGGAATGAAACAGCAGTTGTACAAACGACTAAGAGAAATTTCTCATCAGCTGTTTTCGTCAATTCTTAGCTTTTCAGCTGTTTCATACTGTCCTCAACACATTCATCAGCCTTTTTGGCTGATTTCAGTTGTTTCATAGGACATCAGTACTTATCTGTTTTTACTGATTTCAGTAGTTGTAACTGCATCAGTAGTTGTAACTACATCAGTAGTTTAGAACAGATGAAGTACTTCAGTACTTGTGAGACATTTAGCCTTCAGTAGTTATAAAAACTGCTGAGGGTAAAAGAACTCATCAGTACTTATATGTGACATGGTTACCAATGATCATCAGTACTTATTACTAAGATCATCAGTAGTTGTCACTTATTCTAGCTGCAGCATACCAAGCCTTAACACCAGGTTTTGGAAAGTTGAACTATCCAAAGGCTTAGTAAAAATGTCTGCAAGCTCATCAGCACTAGGCACAAACTTAGGACCAATCAGACCTTTTTCAAAACAATCCCTTATAAAATGATGTCTGATCTCTATATGTTTGGTCCTAGAGTGCTGGACTGGATTTTTTACAATACACAGCGCTGAGCACTATCCATTAACAATGGAGTCTTAGTCTCTGTAATGCCATAATCCAGAAGTTGGTTCTGAAGCCAGAGTACCTGAGAGGTGCAACTTGCAGCAGCAATGTACTCTGCTTCAGCAGTTGATGTAGCAACTGATGTCTGTTTCTTGCTCTGCCAAGAAATCAAGTAGTTGCCTAGGAATTGACATCCACCAGAAGTTGATTTCCTGGTCAACTTACACCCTGCATAGTCACTGTCAGAAAAAGCAACTAATTTACCAGAATGTCCAGTAGAATACCATAAACCAAGAGATGGAGTGCCTTGCAGATATCTAAAGATCCTCTTGACTGCAATCAGATGAGACTCTTTAGGTGCAGCCTGAAATCTAGCACAAACACATGTAGCAAACATAATATCTGGTCTAGAAGCTGTTAAATACATCAAGGACCCAATCATACATCTGTAAAGTGTTTCATCAACCACCACTTTACCTTTCTGATCTGTATCCAGTTGTGTGGTGCTGCACATGGGGGTAGAACAAGGCTTACAGTTTTGTAAATCAAACTTTTGCAAAGATCTTTTGTGTATTTGGACTGATGAATGAAAATTCCATCAGCCTTTTGTTTGATTTGCAACCCCAGAAAGAACTGTAACTCTCCCATGGCACTCATTTCAAACTTCTGTTGCATCAACTTTGTAAAGGCATCACACAACTTTGGATCAGAGGATGCAAAAATGATATCATCTACATAAATTTGAACAAGTAGATCATGCTGCCCAACTTTCTTAAGAATAAAGTCTTATCTATGGAGCCTCTAGTGAAATATTTTCCAGAAGAAAGTTTGATAATGTCTCATACCAGGCTCTAGGAGCTTGTTTTAACCCATAAAGAGCCTTATCAAGCTTATACACCCAATTAGGATGTTTATTGTCCTCAAAGCCTGGAGGTTGACATACATAAACCTCTTCTTTAATTTTTCCATACAAAAATGCACTTTTGACATCCATTTGAAAAACTTAAAGTTTTGATAAGCAGCATAAGCTAAAAACATCGAATTGCTTCCAGTCTCGCTACAGGGGCAAAGGTTTCATCATAATCAATACCTTATTCTTGTGCAAACCCCTGAACAACCATCTGGCTTTGTTCTTAACAATAAGCCCATTTTCATCAGTTTTGTTCCTAAACACCCATTTAGTGCCTATTGCACACTTACTGGAGGTAGAGGAACCAGTTCCCACACTTGCTGTTTCTTGAACTGAAGAAGCTCAAGCTGCATGGCATCAACCCATCCATTGTCCTTTAAAGCAATGTGATAATTCTTTGGCTCTTGCTGACTGATGAAGAGAGCATAGAAGCAGAAATTTGACAATTGAGTTCTTGTTGATACTCCAGCAGTGATATCACCAATGATTTGAGACATAGGGTGATTCTTCAGATCTTGATACACAATGAGATCTGTGCAAGTGTTTGTAGCAGGCTCAGCAGTAACAGATGGTGATGGTGAATCATTTCCTTGAAACCAATCAGTGGATGGTAATTCAAAGGAAGTTGAATTCGAAGAGATCTCATCAGCATTTGTGGTGGATGGTGCTACTGGAGCTACAGGAACATCAGGTCTAGCTGAATCAGGCAGTTGATCACTAAACTTGAAGAGGTGAGTACGGCAATCATCATCATCATCACACCAGCAGTACCACCAGGTGGTGAACTGTTGACAGGAGCAACAGCAGGAGTTTTGATAAGGAACATATTGCAGTATGTCCAAATCAAATAACTCCACAGGGCTTTGTGGAATCTTGTCCTTTGGAGATTCATTGAACTTAACATGTAGAGTTTCTTCAACCATCTTTGTTCTGCAGTTGAAGACTCTGTATGCCTTGCAAGTAGATGAATAACCAACAAAATACCCTGCATCCACCTTAGGATCAATTTATGGATTGATCCTTTGTGTTGAGAATAAAACAGGGACACCCAAATGCTTTGAAAAATGAAATCAGAGGAGCCAAATGATGGAGGACTTCATATGGAGTCTTCATCAACCTCTGATTTACTAAAACTCTATTTTGCACATAGCAAGCTGTGTTAACAGCTTCAGCCCAAAAGGTCAGTGGCAAACCAGAGTCAGCCACAGTGGACCTTGCAGCTTTCAATGAGAGTCCTGTTCTTTCTCTCCACTACTCCATTTTGTTCTGGAGTCCTTGGGATGCTAAACTGCCTTTTGATTCCCTTTGAAAGATAGAAGTCATCAAGTGTATGATTTCTGAATTCAGTTCCATTGTTACTCCTAATACACTTGACTGGAAGGGAAAATGCTTCTCAATATACAACACAAAGTGAATAATCTTCTGAGCACCCTCATCCTTTGAATGTAGAAAGAAAGCCATACAAATCTGGAGTAATCATCCACAATTACCAGACAGTATTTCTTCTTTGCCATGCTCATCACTCTCACAGGACCAAATAGATCCATATGCAGTAATTGCAAGCAGGCAGTGGACTTTGGCACTTCAATAGGAGGGAATGAGACTTTGTGCTGTTTTCCTTTTAAACAAGTAGTGCAGGTTTCATCACAGTGGAACTCCTTTATTGGTAAGCCTCTGACTAAACTATTGTGGGTAAGCTCATTCATGTTTTTGAGATTAACATGACCAAGCCTTCTGTGCCAGTTTAGATTCTTGAGAAGAGGCTTTGGAAAATAGGCAAGGATTGCCTCTTAGATCTATTTTCTTGGAAAGATCTAAGGCATACACTCTTCCTGTCCTGTTGCTTTCAGGAGAGTGTGATCATCCAACCCTTATCAATCAAATGCAGAACTTTGGATGACAGAATCCTATAGTTCTGACTGGTGAAAAGAGGAACATGGCCTTTATCACACATTTGACTGACACTCAAGAGTTTGTACTTAGATTTTCCACATGATTAACATCATCAAACTTGATTTCTCCATTGGAGACAAAGCCATTTCCAATGATGTAACCCCTAGCATCATTGCCAAAAGAAACAAATCCCTTCTTTCCTTGAGAGTAGTCATGAAGGAGAGAGCTGTTCCCAGTCATGTGCATAGATCCCCCACTATCTACATACCAGATGCTACTTTGGCATGTTGAAGAACCCTGCAATAATAAACAATCAGTTAGTTTTGGAGACCCAACCTTTTTGGTTTTGGGCCTGGTCTCATCAATAGATGGTAAACTAACAGGTTTATTTGGAACAACAGCCTGAGAGGAAGAAGATGGTGAAGAAGAGGAATCCTTTGGCTTGGACCTCCTTTTCTGTGGTTTCAACATAGGAGCATCTAGTTGGTTAACTCTACCCAACAGATGTTGAACCATCATAACCAGCTGTGTCTGATTTTGTGATAAAGCTTTCAGCTCATCAGACACATTGCTAGTGGAGTTTGATAAGGTCCTATGTTGCACCTTCTTCTTCTGAGCACTCTCACCTGTCACCTGTTTAACCCCTTCCTTTTTGGATTTCTTTGAAGACTTAAGGTTACAGGATTTGATGTTGCTGATACAAATGTGGTCTCAAACTCATTTTTCATTTTTACCATTTTCTCTTTAATTTCTTCTTTTTGTTTGAGTTTGGAACCTCTTTTGTACCAACAATCATCTGTAAGATGATTGAACAAACCACACACATCACATGGTTTCTTCTTCATATTAGGTTGATCATCAACTAAAGAGGGTGAAGCAACTAGAGACTTGCTCTTCAGTGCTTTGAAGCATTGTTTGCTTTCTTGACTTCCTCTTTAGTAGCCTTCAAACTCTTTCTACTGATAGTTATCTTCTTTTCAGTACTATTAGTAGTTGAGTTTGAACTTCAGGTGTTAAATCCTGCTCTCTAGTCCTTTCAGGGCTTTCAGAATTTACTCTCCTGAGTTGATCAACTCATTGATCATGTGAGTGTCAGCAGTGGAACCATCAACATCAGCTGATAGGTTCTGAGATAGCTTGATGCTGACTTGTACTTCTGATTGTGCTGTATCAGAAAGTAGATCACATGATGAGATGGATTGGTTATCTACTCTCACCATCAGATTCTACCTCTGCTCTTGGAGTAAAATCTGGTGGAGCAGTGTGATTGTAACCAATGCCAAACTTCACATTGGAAGCAGATTGCTTACTAAGAAGCATTTCAAAACCTTTGCATGATTGTACCCATCTATCACACTCTACCTGGGTAACTGCAAGGGTTTCTTTGAGATCTTTGTACTTCTCTAGAAGTACCTTTTCTCTAGCCTTATCATCAGTTATTTGGCATTTCAGTTTATAAATCTCATCATTTTTATCTTTAAGCACAGACTCAAACTCAGCTTTTCTTTTGAAAAAATTTGTTCTAGCTCATGTTCTTATTAATTAAAGCTACATTGCTTCTCTAATGGAAGCAATGCTGCTATGCATGGTTCAGAACATAATTTGGCTTTTTCCTCAGAGGATACCTGTGATACCTGAGGTGTAGAGCATTAGAAAATGAAGTATCAGCAGACTCCAAAGCCATAAGAGCTAGATTCCCAAAAGGACTGTCACCACCATGTTGACCAGCACCTAAGAACAGTTGTTCATGACCGGACATGTCATCTGGTAAACTGCTCCAGTCAACAACTCCTGGGGTGAAGAAGCTGTGTTGTTGAGGTTGAGTTTGTTGTTGAGATTGGGATGGCTGAGGTTCTGGTAGTGCATGAGTTGTGGTGCCATAGGAACTTGACTTGATTTGACTGTGGCATGTAATAACAAGGGTAAGGATATGGCATTTGACCCCGAGGAACAAAATGCAGGAGATTGTTGTTGAGGATGATGACTAGAAGTGACAGGATGTTGCCCTCTGTGTTGTTGACTATTGCCAGGAAAAGTCACAAAGGGTGCAGTGGAGTTAGATCCAGTTGATCTACACTCTCTTGCAAAGTGTCCAAGCCTTTGGCATTTGTGACACCTCAACTTGCTCTTGTCAAAACCAACTTTCGTTTTGCCAGAGAGTCCTGGGAATTTTCTTCCAGTTCTTTTGTAGAACTTCTGAGATCTGATATTTATCAAGGCCATTTGGCTCAAAATATCCATCTCTTCTAAGTCGTCATCAGCAATCCCCTTGAGATCATCCATAATGAAGCATAATTTGTCATTATTACACCCAGTAAACTGACCATCAACACTCACAAATGCAGAATCAGAAGTGTTTGAAGAGAAATTAATATGCTCATCATACTGGCATTCAGATGAAGCATATTCTGACTCATGACCAACCAGGCAGTGTTGCCTGGTACAAAGTCTTCAGTGAGCTTTCCAGATGAAGACAGCTTTCTCTTCTGTTCTATCTCTCTCTCAAACGTGAGCAGTTTCCCATGGAGTTGGGTGAGAGATAGTTTGTCCAAACTTGCACTGGAGCGTAGGACAATAGTATATGTGTCCCATCTCTCAGGCAGTGATCTGAGAAATCTGTTATTCATCTGAATATTTGTGTACTCAAGTTTGACCATTTTTAATTCAGAGATCAAACAAGAGAACCGCTCAAATTGTTGAGTCAGTGTCTCACCCTTTCTATGAGAGAATGTCTCATATTGTTGGGCAAGGATTTCTCTATTATTTGCCAAGACCTCATCTGTTCCTCCAAATTGTTCTTTCAAGGCATTCCAGAGGTCATGGGCAGTTTCATGATGCATTAGCCCAGAATAGATTTCATTGGCAGTGCCATTGCCAGAATTCCATGGGCTTTTGCATCAATTTCAAGCAACTTCTTATCCTCATCTGAGTATTGCTCCCTCCTCTTCGGAACCATTTGATTGTTTCCCGGTTATTCACCATAGGCTTGTGTGGACCATGTACCACTGATGTCCAACAACTGCGCTGTTAACAGACAGGTGATGGAGCATTCGTCGTTGCCATATGTTATACTCATTCCTAACCAGCATTGGTGGCTTGGTTGAGGAACCAGTATTGTGAGGATCATTGGAGGGAGTAGTCATTTTCAGTTCAAAAACATTTAATTCAAGCTTTTAAAAGTTTTACACAGACCATAACAAACTCAATGAAAACCAAGAAAAGATCTCAGGATGAATGACCAGGATACAGAAAATTCAATCTCTATAACCGTTTCTTGCAAAAACAAAGCTAATTCAATCAACTTAGATCTTGAATAGCAGTTTCAATGATCAATTATTAGATCGATCAATGATTAACCTGCTCTGATACCGTTTGACAGGATCAGCGATCACAAGTTTGATGTATTAGAGTTCAAGCAACGGAATAAGAACAGGAATTAGACAAATTGTAGCAAGAAATCGATACTTGTATGCATTAAGAGCACATACGGTTATAGTGAGAGAATATATTTCTGATTCAAGGAATGTTTATAGATATGGAATATTTCTGATCAAATCATTCACTTTATTACAATAGGTTGTTACTCCTTATATAGAGTGCAACAATCACTGCTGTTATCACGGAAAGTGACAACTGACAGATCTATTACAAAATAACTAAATCTTAACAAACTACTGAAATGTCCACAACTACTGAACATATCAGAGTGTTAAGTACAGAATATAAAACTACTACTGATTAAAACTACTGAAACTACAACGACTGAAGAACAAGCTCTTCAGTCGTTTTACAAAACTACTGAAACTAGAAATATAAAACTACTGATATCACAACTACTCAAGAAGTACTCTTCAGCAGTTGTGACAAACTACTGACGCTTCAGTACTTGATCTTCAGACTTTGACCTTCAGATGTTTCATGAGCTGATGACTTCAGTAGATATCATCAGCTGATGTCTTCAGTCTTTGTCTTCAGACTTTGTACATCAGTTGTTGATCTTCAGCACTTGTAAACTCTTCAGCTGTTGTACTTCAGTACTTTGGTCTTTTAGCTTCAGCACTTGTGTTCTTCAGCTGTTCAGCTTCAGTACTTGCGTTCTTCAGCTGTTCAGCTTCAGTACTTGTGTTCTTCAGCTGTTGTACTTCAGTACTTTGGTCTTTCAGCTTCAGCACTTGTGTTCTCAGCTGTTCAGCTTCAGTACTTGCGTTCTTCAGCTGTTCAACTTCAGTACTGTGTTCTCAGCTGTTGTACTTCAGCACTTAGTTCTTCAGCTATTGAATCCTCAGCACTTGATCTTCAGCTGTTGAATTCTTCAGCACTTGTCAAACTGCTGATGAAGCTTTCAGCAGTTTTGTGATATCATGTGGGACTTAGAGGTTTTCTGATCTTGCCTCATTGGTTCTTTTGGTCCAACACGAAGGATGTCTTTCTTTACAATCCTGTGAGCCACCCTAGGATCAGGCCAACTCTCCACCTTTTCCTTCTGATATTGAATGTGTTGGCAAGGGTGTACAACCTCAGAGCTTCTTTCTTCATACTTATGATTGATGACGAAGCACATAAGTTTTGTCGATGCTTTTCAGCATTTCATCATCATGAAGCCTTTGCTGCTGTTCTTCTCAATCTTTACTCTCACAGCTTCCATCTGTGAGGTGGGAGTGATGGGCATGCGTTTGGCTTTAGCCAATGTTAGGACTGCAGACAGAGGCAGCCAATCTTCTTCCACATCATCCTCTTCTTCTTCTTCTTCTAGCCTCAACACCCTTCTCTTCTTCTTCTTAGGTGCATCATCGGCTTTGGTTTAGATGGTAGGGAATTGGTTTTGTGGGTTGTGGTTGTGTTGTTTTGGAGAGGGAATGTTGACAGGCTGAGTTAGCATTTTGGAGGTGAGTGTTGCTTTTGAGTATTTGGCTAGCTCAGTCCTGCTCCCTGCTCCTGCTTCTGCTTCATTCAAGCTTCGACTACTAACCCCTTAGTGTATGCCTTAGATGAACAGATCTTGGAGGTTATGGCCAGATGCTATCCCTGGTCCATGATTTTACTTCGATCAATGATCTCCCAAGGTATTTGCTGATGAATCTGATCATGATCTCAAGTCTCTCTCTATCCATAGTGCTGTAGCTGGCCCATCTTTGTTGGATCTCTTCGATCTCTAATCTTCTTATTTCAGAATCCAGCTTTTTAGTGTCGAAACCTTGCCTAAACAGCTGATCAATGATATTGTCCATTGATCTGCTGTGTTTAGCATCAGCCTCTTTAACAATTTCGTTCAAGTTCTTCTCTTTCTCGGCACTCTTTTTTTTCTTGTATGTGACATGAAATCTTTTTGATTTCATGTACTTTTTCAATTTCAGCTCCCTTCTCAAACACATTCTTCTCTTCTCTTTTCCGGCCTCATACACACAATCCTTCTCTTTTTCCCCTCTTTATCTTTCTTTTTCTCTCTCTCCTTCTCCATCCTCTTTCTTTTATGTTTCACAGCTGAACTCTCCCTCTTTCTGGGTGCATTGGTTGCAAAGGATTGAGTAGCAGAAAGTTGTTGGCGCAGTACAT
Organism: Flaveria trinervia; assembly: GCA_025506515.1. Taxonomy (NCBI): domain Eukaryota; kingdom Viridiplantae; phylum Streptophyta; class Magnoliopsida; order Asterales; family Asteraceae; genus Flaveria; species Flaveria trinervia. Next base: position 23,977,266 of record CM046458.1, read on the forward strand.
CCTCCACCAGAGGTTGTAAGACAGTAAAAGTCTCTCATAAACAGTTTTAATAACAAATTCGTTAGCTGTGGTGTGATGAGAGATAGGGGATTTTGAGGGATAGCATCCATTTGCTCAGGGGGGTTTTGGTCCTGAGAAATGGTGCCAGAACAGAGGCAGGTGGCTGAGAATTTTGTAGTGGCTGTGTGTTTAAGGGACCTTTAGAGGAAGGTGCCATCTGTTGGGTTAATGTGGTGGCAGATGGTCTTTTCTCCTTGAGAGAGTTGGTCAAGTAGTTTTTGTAGCCTACTGACTTCCGCCTCTAGGATTGTGTTCTGGGCAAGAACATCATAAAAGAAGCCCAGGACATCATCAGCAGATGCTCAATCACCTGACCTCCTGCTTAGCAGGATGTACATGCACTGGGTGTAGACCAGTTGTAGCATGTGCCCCTTTGTCTTGGAACTGGGGACTTCCAGCCTCAGGACTTTGTTCTTCATCAGCTGTTGCCTCTGGTGAGGTCTTAGGAATGTTACCAGCCTTAGTCTGATCATATGCTGAGTCAGAAGAGGTGGCAGCCTCACCAGATGTTCTGGTCTCCATACCCACCAGGAGAGAGAACAGTTAAACCCCGGTGTTGTGGGTTGTCAGAAGCATGGTGATCCTCGTCCTCATAACTGTGGTTCTCCCTTTTGTTGGTGGTTGTTGGGGAGGAGGAGAGGATGCAACTGAGTCAGCACGTTTGCAATGATAAGGGTGGGACTTGGGGGGCGGTTGCATGGGGAGATGGTTAAAGCACTGTGCACCTGGGGAGAATGGTGCTCTTCAATGGCAATTCCTCAAATGAAGATATCCCAGATTTGTGGGTACCCCTTCGGTGGTTGCTGCAGGCTCCTTTTGAGAGGAATCTTGAGCGGCTGTGGCTGGGAGAGTCCTTATATCCACTAGGGGGTTATAACCAGTGGATATAGCCTGTGTTTGTGTTGCAGGGGCATCCTCAGGGGACTCATTTCCCTGAGTAGCCTTTTTGGTGTTCTTTTTAGTGGGTTTGGTGGGGACTCTTGATTTGGAGGTGGTGGCTGTGGGTTCCAGCTGTGTGGTTTGCGCAGCTTGGCAGCCATTTTGAGTGATTGGTCAGAGTTGTGCCGGGAGTATACTTCAGGCAGTACAGCCATAGCAGGGACTCCCAGCCAACAAGTCCCTCAGCTTGAAGCTGGTTTTCAATTATGGCCATTATGAACCGAGGATAAATATCCAACGGTTAGCAGTTTGTTTTGAGCCATATCCTTGAGCTCTAAAATAGTATTTCCGAAAAATTTAAAGGTTGTTGCTCAAGGATGGAGTACATTACCTGTTCCACCTTGTGGACATTTTATCCCATGATGAGGTCTTGGAGGCAGGCATACATTTACCATATGAAATATGAGACGTTCGGCATCTGGGAAATGTTTCTTCATAAGGTAGATGCACTCAAGTCACCCTGGTATCCATGGTGAGCAATGATTGATCTGTTGTGCCCTTTGGATAACCAGTTAGGAAAGTGGCATCATCTAGATTAAGGGTTTGTCGAAGAGTGTTTGGAGTGATGACCACTTTTTGGTCAGGACAAACGATTGATGAGACTCTGTGTCGTTCTCCTCAGAGACCAAAGTGACGTTTGTCCAGAAGTGGTTAAGGGATGCGGCATATATGGTGGATTTACCAGAAACGCCGTTTTGTAGGGTGATTGAACCATTAAATCAATGGCGTTGTGAACTTGGTCCAGTATGGCGATTTGGTGAGATGTGCGACACAGTTTGTCGTGGTTTTTTAGTTGCATGGTCGCCATTGATGAAGAGAGGGTAGAGAGTTTTTGAACGTTAGTTTTGAGAAGAGAAGATAAAAACTCTGAAGGTGGGATAAGGTATTTAAAGGTCGGGATAGAAATCGACTGAAGGTATTGGTGAGTCATCAGTTGTTGAAACTACTGATGACGTGGTATTGACCGTCAGACGTTGAAACAGCTGAAGTCTCTGATTTAGTCATCAGTAGTTATAAAACTACTGAAGACACTTTTGACTTCAGGTGATGAAACAACTGAAGACTTGGTATCAGTCATGAGTAGTTGTGAAACTACTGAAGACAGTGGTTTTGTCAGCAGTTGTTGTAAACTGCTGAAGACTTGGTGTTAGTCTTCAATAGTTGTAAACTACTGAAGACATGGTTTTGGCTTCAGTTGTTTTGAAACAGCAGTTGTAGAAACAACTGAAGAGAAATTACTCATCAGCTGTTTTCGTCAATTCTTAGCTTTTTAGCTGTTTCATACTGTCCTTAATACTTACTCATCAGACTTTGCATCTCTTTTCAGGTGTTTCACATAGGACATCAGTACTTATCTGTTTGTACTGATTTCAGTAGTTGTAACTACATCAGTAGTTTTAACTACATCAGTAGTTTAGAACGATAAAGTACTTCAGTACTTGTGAGGCATTTAGCCTTCAGTAGTTATAAAACTACTGAGGGTGAAAGAACTCATCAGTACTTATATGTGACATGGTTACCAATGATCACCAGTACTTATTATTGAGATCATCAGTAGTTGTCACTTATTCTAGCTGCAGCATACCAAGCCTTAACACCAGTTTGTGGAAAGTTGAACTATCCAAAGGCTTAGTAAAAATGTCTGCAAGCTCATCAGCACTAGACACAAACTGGATTAATTAGCCCCTTTTCAAAACAATCTCTTATAAAATGATGTCTAATTTCTATATGTTTGGTCCTAGAGTGCCGGACTGGATTTTAGACAATGCAAAGAGCTGAAGCACTATCCATTATAACGGAGTCTTAGTCTCTGTAATGCCATAGTCCAAAAGTTGATTCTGAAGCCAGTACTTGGGATGTACAACTTGCAGCAGCAATGTACTCGGCTTCAGCAGTGGATGTAGCAACAGATGTTTGTTTCTTACTCTGCCAAGAAATCAAATAGTTGCCTAGGAATTGATATCCACCAAAAGTTGATTTCCTGGTCAACTTACACCCTGCATAGTCAATATCAGAGAAAGCAACTAATTTACAAGAGTGCCCAGTGGAATACCATAAACCTAGAGATTGTGTACCTTGCAAATATCTAAAGATCCTCTTGACTGCAATCAGATGAGACTCTTTAGGTGCAGCCTGAAATCTAGCACAAACACATGTAGCAAACATAATATCTGGTCTAGAAGCTGTTAAATACATCAAGGACCCAATCATACATTTGTAAAGTGTTTCATCAACCACTTTACCTTTCTGGTCTGTATCCAGTTGTGTGGTGCTGCACATGGGGGTAGAACAGGGCTTACAGTTTTGTAAATCAAACTTTTCCAAATGATCTTTTGTGTATTTGGACTGATGAATGAAAATTCCATCAGCCTTTTGTTTGATTTGCAAACCCAGAAAGAACTATAATTCTCCCATGGCACTCATTTCAAACTTCTATTGCATCAACTTTGTAAAGGCATCACACAACTGAAGATCAGAGGATGCAAAATAATATCATCAACATAAATTGAACAAGTAGATTATGTTGCCCAGCTTTTTTAATGAATAAAGTCTTATCAATGGAGCCTCTAGTGAAATCATTTTCCAGAAGAAAGTTTGATAATGTCTCATACCAGGCTCTAAGAGCTTGTTTCAACCCATAAAGAGCCTTATCAAGCTTATACACCCATTAGGATGTTTATTGTCCTCAAAGCCTGGTGGTTGACATACATAAACCTCTTTTTAATTTTCCCACAAAATGCACTTTTGACATCCATTTGAAAGACTTTAGTTTTTGATAAGCAGCATAAGCTAAAAACAATCGAATTGCTTCAAGTCTGGCTACAGGGGCAAAGGTTTCATCATAATCAATACCTTCTTCTTGTGCAAACCCCTAAACAACCAGTCTGGCCTTGTTCTTAACAATAAGCCCATTTTCATCAGTTTTGTTCCTAAACACCCATTTAGTGCCTATTGCACACTACCTGGAGGTAGAGGAACCAGTTCCCACACTTGCTGTTTCTTGAACTGAAGAAGCTCAAGCTGCATGGCATCAACCCATCCATTGTCCTTTAAAGCAATGTGATAATTCTTTGGCTCTTGCTGACTGATGAAGAGAGCATTGAAGCAGAAGTTTGACAATTGACTTCTTGTTGATACGCTAGCAGTGATATCACCAATGATTTGAGACATAGGGTGATTCTTCAGATCTTGATACACAATGAGATCTGTGCAAGTGTTTGCAGTAGGTTCAGCAGCAACAGATGGTGATGGTGAATCATTTCCTTGAAACTAATCAGTGGATGGTAATTCAAAGGAGGTTGAATTTGAAGAAATCTCATCAGCATTTGTTGTGGATGGTGCTACTGGAGCTATAGGAACATCCGGTCTAGCTGAATCAGGCAGTTGATCACTAAACCTGAAGAGGTGACTACTGCTATCATCATCATCATCAGCACCAGCAGTACCACCAGGTGGTGAACTGTGACAGGAGCAACAGCAGGAGTTTGATAAGGAATATATTGCAGTATGTCCAAATCAAATAGCTCCACAGGGCTTTGTGGAATCTTGTCCTTAGGAGATTCATTAAACTTAACATGTAGAGTCTCTTCAACTATCTTTGTTCTGCAGTTGAAGACTCTGTATGCTTTGCAAGTTGATGAATAACCAACAAAGTACCCTGCATCCACCTTAGGATCAAATTTTTGGAGTTGATCCCGTGTGTTGAGAATGAAACAAGGACACCCAAATGCTTCTGAAGAATGAAATTACAGGGGCCAAATGAGGAAGAACTCATATGGAGTCTTCATCAACCTCTGATTTACTAGAACTCTATTCTGTACATAGCAAGCTGTATTGACAGCTTCAGCCCAAAAAGTCATTGGCAGTCCAGAATCAGCCAACATGGACCTTGCAGCTTCAATAAGATCCTGTTCTTTCTCTCCACTACTCCATTTTGCTCAGGAGTTCTTGGGATGCTATACTGCCTCTTGATTCCCTTTGATAAGTAAAACTCATCAAGTGTGTGGTTTCTAAATTCAGTACCATTATCACTCCTCACACACTTAACTGGTAGGGAATACTGCTTCTCAACATGTAACACAAAGTTCATAATGGACTGTGCAGCCTCATCCTTTGAATGCAAGAAGAAAGTCCATACAAATCTGGAGTAATCATCCATAATTACCATACAGTATTTCTTCTTAGCCATACTCATCACTTCACAGGACCAAAGAGATCCATGTGAAGAAGCTGTAAGCAGGCAGTGGACTTAGGTTCTTCTATGGAGGCAGTGCAGTTATCTTCACACTTGAACTCCTTCATTGGCAGTCCCCTTACTAAACCATGGTTTATTAGCTGATTCATGTTTTTGAGATTAACATGACCCAGCCTTCTATGCCATAGAATAGATTCTTGGGGGGAAGCCTTGGAAAGTAGGCAAGGATGTCGTTGAGATCTATTTTCTTGGAAAGATCTAAGGCATACACTCTTCCTGTCCTGTTGGCCTTTAGGAGAGTGTGTTCATCCAACGCCTTATCAATCAAATTTAGAACTTTGGATGACAGAATCCGACAGTTCTGACTGGTGAAAAGAGCAACATGGCCTTTGTCACACATTTGACTGACACTCAAGGGTTGTACTTGAGATTTTCCACATGGTTAACATCATCAACATTATTTCCCCATGGAAACAAAGCCTTTGCCAATGATGTAACCTTTTGCATCATTGCCAAATGACACAAACCCCTTCCTTCCTTGAGAGTAGTCATTAAGAAGTGATCTGTTTCCTGTCATATGCATGGATCCTCCACTGTCTACATACCAGATGCCTCTGAGGTATGTTGAAGAACCCTGCAAGATACAACAATTAGTTAGATTTTGAGACCCAAACCTTTTTGGTCTTGGGCCTGTTCTCATCAACAGATGGTAAACTAACATGTTTGTTGGAAACAACAGCCTGAGAGGAAGAAGCTGGTGAAGAAAATGAATCCTTTGGCTTGGACCTCCTTTTCTATGGTTTCAACATAGGAACATCTAATTGGTTAACTCTTCCAATAGATGTTGAACCATCATAACCAGCTGTGTCTGATTTTGGGATAAGGCTTTCAGCTCTTCAGACACATTGGCATTGGAGTTTGATAAGTTCCTATGTTGCACCTTCTTCTTTTGAGCAATCTCAGCTGTTACCTGTTTAACCCCTTCCTTTTTGGATTTCTGTTTGGACTTGAGGGTTACAGGACATGATGTTGCTGGCAAAATTGGCTCCAACTCAGTTTTCATTTTGGCCATTTTCTCTTGAATTTCTTCTTTATGTTTGAGTTTGGCTCCCCTTTTGTACCAACAATCATCCGTAAGATGATTGAACAAACCACATACTTCACATGGTTTCTTCTTCATCTTATGATGATCATCAACTAAAGAGGATGAAACTACTGAAGACTTGCTCTTCAGTACTTTAGAAGCATTATTTGCTTCTTGACTTCCTCTTTAGTAGTCTTCAAACTCTTTCTACTGACAGTTTCTTCTCTTCAGTGCTGTCATTAGTTGGAGTTTGAACTTCAGGTTTAAATCTTGCTCTCCAGTCCTTTCATGACTTTCAGAAATAACTCCTGAGTTGTGATCATCTCTTTTATCATGTGAGTGTCAGCAGTAGAACCATCAATATCACTGATGGGTTCTGAGAAGGCTTAGTGCTGACTTCAACTTTTGATGATGCTCTATCAAAAGGTGAATCACATGATGAGGTGGATTGGTTATGCTTTCTCCATCAGATTTCACTTCTGCTCTTGAAGCAAAATCAGTAGGAGGAGCAGTGTGATTGTAACCAATACCAAACTTCACATTGGAAGCAATTGCTTACTAAGAAGCATTTCGAAACCTTTGCATGATTGTACCCATCGATCACACTCTACCTGGGTGACTGCAAGGGTTTCTTTTAGATTTCTCTGGTCATCCAGAATAACCTCTAGCTTAGCCTTTTCATCATTTAGTTGGCATTTAAGCTTATAAATCTCATCAGTTTTACAATTAAGAGCAGACTCAAACTCAGCTTTTCTTTTGGAAATGGTTTTCTCAAGCTCAAGTTTTTGATTTATTAATGCTACATTTGCCTCTCTAATTGAGACAAGGCAGCAATGCATGATTCAGAACATAACTTGGCTTTAGCCTCCTGAAGATAACTGAGTTACCTATGAAGATGATGCATTTGAGCAGGAACCCTCAGTAGACTCCAGGGCCATGAGAGCCAGATTCCCAAAAGGACTGTCACCACCATGTTGACCAGCACCTGTGAACAGTTGTTCATGACCAGACATGTCATCGGTAAACTGCTCCAGTCAACACCTCTAGGGGTGAAGAAGCTGTGTTGTTGAGGTGGAGGAGGTTGATGAGATTGAGATGGTTGAGGTTCTGGTAGTGCATGAGGTTGTGGTACTATAGGAACTTGAACTTGATTTGACTGTGGCATGTAATAACAAGGGTAAGGATATGGCATTTGACCCTGAGGAACAAAATATGCAGGAGATTATGGTTGAGAATGATGACTAGAATTGACAGGATCTTGCCCTCTGTGTTGTTGACTATTGCCAGGGAAAGTCACAAAAGGTGCAGAGGAATTAGATCCAGATGATCTGCATTCTCTAGCAAAGTGTCCAAGCCTGTGGCATTTGTGACACTTCAACTTACTCTTGTCAAAACCAACTTTGATTTTGCCAGAGAGTCCTGGGAACTTTCTTCCAGTTCTTTTGTAGAACTTCTGAGATCTGATATTTATCAAGGCCATTTGGCTCAAAATATCCATCTCTTCTAAGTCATCATCAGCAATCCCTTGAGATCATCCATGATGAAGCATAGATTGTCATTATTACATCTAGTAAACTGACTATCAACACTCACAAATGCAGAATCAGAAGTGTTTGAAGAGAAGTCAATATGCTCATCATACTGGCATTCAGATGAAGCATATTCTAACTCATGACCAACCAAGGCAGTGTTGCCTGGTACAAAGTCTTCAGTGAGCTTTCCAGATGAAGACAGTTTTCGTTTATGTTCTATCTCTCTCTCAAATGTGAGCAATTTCCCATGGAGTTGGGTGAGAGATAGTTTGTCCAAATTTGCACTGGAGCGTAGGACAATAGTGTATGTGTCCCATCTCTCAGGCAGTGATCTGAGAAATCTGTTATTCATCTGGCTATTGGTGTACTCATGTTTGACCATTTTTAATTCAGAGATCAAACAAGAGAACCGCTCGAACTGTTGAGTCAGTGTCTCACCCTTCCTATGAGAGAATGTCTCATATCGTTGGGCAATGATTTCTCTATTATTTTCCAAGACCTCATCTGTTCCTCCAAATTGTTCTTTCAAGGCATTCCAGAGGTCATGGGCAGTTTCATGATGCATTAGCCCAGAATAGATTTCATTAGGCAGTGCCATGGCCAGAATTCCATGGGCTTTTACATCAATCTCAAACAACTTCTTATCCTCATCTGAGTATTGCTCCCTCCTCTTCGGAACCATTTGATTGGTTTCCGGGTTATTCACCATAGGCTTGTGTGGACCATGTACCACTGACGTCCAACAACCTGCGCTGTTAACAGACAGGTGATAGAGCATTCGTCGTTGCCATATGTTATAATCATTCCTAACCAGCATTGGAGGCTGGGTTGAGGAACCAGTATTGTGAGGATCATTGGAAGGAGTAGTCATACAATTTAATTCAAGCTTTTAAATGTTTTTATAAAGACCACAACAGACTCAATGAAAGCCAAGAGAAAATCTCAGGATGAATGACCAGAAAACACAGAAAATTCAATATCTATAACCGTTTCTTGCAAAACACAAAAATGCTAATTCAGTCAAACTGTTTCTCAGAGCATACACCAGAGAATCCTACAGTCTTATACATGGGAAGTGAGTCTCATGGATGGGGGAACAACTCAGTGTCCAATTCCCCAATACAGAGCTCCCATCCATACATTGCCAACCAAATCATCAGAGACTCATTTCCAGGCCAGTGCTTATATGGTCATCTTCTCAACTGATCAAGAAGGAAAAAGACCAACCATTCTACCAACAATAAGTGGGACCTCAATAAAGTTAAAGGTTTTGGCTGCATTGGTTCAGGGGGAGTTTGTTGGACCAAAAGAACCAATGAGCCGGATCAGAAAAACCTTAAGTCCCACAGACGTCACAACAACTACTGAAGACCACAACAGCTGAAGACAACAGCTGATTACAAAGTCTGAAGACAAGTGCTGAAGACAAAGTCTGAAGACACAAGTGCTGAAGACAAAGTCTGAAGACGAGTGCTGAAGACAAAGTCTGAAGACACAAGTGCTGAAGACAAAGTCTGAAGACACAAGTGCTGAAGACAAAGTCTGAAGACACAAGTGCTGAAGACAAAGTCTGAAGACACAAGAGCTAAAGACAAAGTCTGAAGACAAGTGCTGAAGACAAAGTCTGAAGACACAAGTGCTGAAGACCAAAGTTTCAGACGTTGTCACAACAGCTGAAGAGGTCTTCTTCATTAGTTGTGACGGTTTACCTTTCAGTTGTTTTATGTTTTATCTTTTCAGTAGTTTGACACAACAGCTGAAGAATACTTCTTCAGTTGTTGTGCTCATCAGTAGTTTTATATTTATGAGTAGTTTTGTAAAACAACTGAAGAGCTTGTTCTTCAGTCATTGTAGTTTCAGTAGTTTCTTATCAGTAGTTTCTTATTTTGTACTTAACACTCTGATATGTTCTCAGTAGTTGTTAACATTTCAGTAGTTCGTTAAGAGTTAGTTATTTTTGTAATAGATCTGCCAGTAGTCACTTACCCGTGATAACAGCAGCGATTACACTCTATATAAGGAGTGTCAACCTAATGTAATAAGTGAATGATTTGATCAGAAATATTCGATATTATTGAAACATTCCTTGTTACAGAAATATATTCCCTCATTATAATCGTATTTGTTCTTAATGCATACAAGTATCAAACTCTTGCTACAATTTGTCTAATTCTTGTTCTTATTCCGCTGTGCTACGCTCAATTACATCAAAATTGTGATCTTGAATAGCAGTTTCAATGATCAATTATTAGATCGATCAATGATTAACCTGCTCTGATACCATTTGTCAGGATCAGTGATCACAAGTTTGATGTAATTGAGCGTAGCACAGCGGAATAAGAACAAGAATTAGACAAATTGTAGCAAGAGTTTGATACTTGTATGCATTAAGAACAAATACGGTTATAACAAGAGAATATATTTCTGTAACAAGGAATGTTTCAATAATATCGAATATTTCTGATCAAATCATTCACTTATTACATTAGGTTGACACTCCTTATATAGAGTGCAATCGTTGCTGTTATCACGGGTAAGTGACTACTGGCAGATCTATTACAAAAATAACTAACTCTTAACAAACTACTGAAATGTTCACAACTACTGAGAACATATCAGAGTGTTAAGTACAAAATAAGAAACTACTGATAAGAAACTACTGAAACTACAACGACTGAAGAACAAGCTCTTCAGTCGTTTTACAAAACTACTGATAAAACTACTGATGAGCACAACAACTGAAGAAGTATTCTTCAGCTGTTGTGTCAAACTACTGAAAAGATAAAACATAAAACTACTGAAAGGTAAACCGTCACAACTACTGAAGAAGACCTCTTTAGCTGTTGTGACAGCGTCTGATACTTTGGTCTTCAGCACTTGTGTCTTCAGACTTTGTCTTCAGCACTTGTCTTCAGACTTTGTCTTCACCACTTGTGTCTTCAGACTTTTTTATCAGCACTTGTGTCTTCAGACTTTGTCTTCAGCACTTGTGTCTTCAGACTTTGTCTTCAGCACTTGTGTCTTCAGACTTAGTCTTCAGCACTTGTGTCTTCAGACTTTGTCTTTAGCACTTGTCTTCAGACTTTGTCTTTAGCACTTGTGTCTTCAGACTTTGTCTTCAGCACTTGTCTTCAGACTTTGTAATCAGCTGTTGTCTTCAGCTGTTGTGGTCTTCAGTAGTTGTTGTGACGTATGTGCGACTTAAAGGTTTTTTTGATCCGGCTCATTGGTTCTTTTGGTCCAACAGTTGACAAGAGCAATAGCTGAAGCCTGATAACGAACATATTGCAGTATGTCCAAATCAAATAACTCCACAGGGTTTTGTGGAATCTTGTCCTTTGGAGATTCATAAACTTCACATGCACAGTCTCTTCAACTATCTTTTTTCTACAGTTGAAGACTCTATATGCCTTGCAAGTAGATGAATAACCAACAAAATACCCTGCATCCACCTTAGGATCAAATTTGTGGAGTTGATCCTTTGTGTTGAGAATGAAACAAGGACACCAAAGGCTCTGAAAAATGAAATTAGAGGAGCCAAATGATGTAGAACTTCATATGGAGTCTTCATCAACCTCTGATTTACTAAGGCTCTATTCAACACATAGCAAGCTGTGTTAACAGCTTCAGCCCAAAAGGTCAGTGGCAAACCAGAGTGAGCCAACATGGACCTTGCAGCTTCAATTAGGGTCCTGTTCTTTCTCTTTACTACTCCATTTTGTTCTGGAGTCCTTGGGATGCTGAACTGCCTCTTGATTCCCTTTGAGAGATAAAAATCATCAAGTGTATGGTTTCTGAATTCTGTTCCATTATCACTTCTGATACACTTGACAGATATGGAATACTACTTCTCAACATACTACACAAAGTTTATAATCGTCTGAGCAGCCTCATCCTTGAATGCAAGAAGAAAGTCCATACAAATCTGGAGTAATCATCCACAATTACCACACAGTATTTCTTCTTTGCCATACTCATTACTCTCATAGGACCAAAGATATCCATGTGTAGTAATTGCGAGCAGGCAATGGAGTTAGGTTCTTCAATAGGAAGGAATGAAACTTTGTGTTGTTTTCCTGTCAAACAAGCAGTGCAGTTGTCTTCACATCTGAACTCCTTCATAGGCAATCCCCTTACTAAACCATGATGTATCGGCTGATTCAAGTTTTTAAGATTCACATGACCCAACCTTCTATGCCATAGAATAGATTCTTGAGGAGAAGCCTTGGAAAATAGGCAAGTATGGCCTTTGAGATCTATTTTCTTGGAAAGATTTAAGGCATACACTCTTCCTGTCCTGTTGGCCCTCGGGAGAGTATGATCATCCAACACCTTATCAATCAAACTCAGAACTTTGGATGACAGAATCCTGCAGTTCTGACTGGTGAAAAGAGCAACATGGCCTTTATCACAAATTTGACTGACACTCAAGAGATTGTACTTGAGATTCTCCACATGGTTAACACAATCAAACCTTATTTCCCCATTGGAGACAAAGCCTTTGCCAATGATGTAACCCGTAGCATCATTTCCAAAAGAAAAAACCCCTTCTTTTCTTTGAGAGTAATCATGAAGAAGAGAGTTGTTCCCTGCCATATGCATAGATCCTCCACTGTCTACTTACCAGATGCTACTGTGGCATGCTGAAGAACCCTGCAATCATAATAAATTAGTTAGTTTTTGAGACCCAAACCTTTTTGGTTTTGGGTCTGTTCACATCAACACATGGTAAACTAACAGATTTTCTATAAAGAACAGCCTGAGGGGATGGAGATGGTGAAGAAGAAGAATCCTTTGGCATGGATTTTCTTCTTTGTGGTTTCAGCACAGGAGCATCTAATTGGTTGACTCTCCCCAATAGATGTTGAACCATCATAACAAGTTGTGTCTGATTTTGTGATAAAGCCTTCAGCTCATCAGACACATTAGTGCATGAGATTGATGGATTCCTGTGTTATACCATCTCCCTTTGAGCAACCTCAGCTGTTGCCTCATTAACCCCTTCCTTTTTGGATTTCTTTTTGGATTTTGGGGTTACAGGTTTTGATGTTACTCGTACAAACTTGGTTTCAAACTTAGTTTTCATTTTATCCACTTTCTTTTTAAGGTTCTCATTGTGTTTGATTTTGGAGCCCTTTTTATACCAACAATCATGAGTAAGATGATTGAATAAGCCACATATTTCACATGGTTTTTTCTTCATCTTAAGTTGATCATCTGCTGAAGAAGATGAAACTACTGAAGACTTATTCTTCAGCAGTTTGCGACTAGTACTAGCAGTTTTCTTCCTTGCAGTACATGCTTTCTTGATATCTTCTTCAGTAGTTTTCCCACCCTTTCTACTGGCAGTTTTCTTCCCTTTAGTACATGCAGTAGTTGGGTTTGTTCTCCAGGTGTATGACTTGCTCTTTAGTACTTTCAGTACTTTGTGAAATACCACCTGGAGTGATCAACCTTTTGATCATGTGAGTGTCAGCATTTGAACCATCAACATCAGCTGATAGGTTTTGGGAGGAATTAATGCTGACACCAACCTCTGATGGTGCTGTATCAGATAGTAGATCACATGATGAAAAGGATTGGTTATTGCATTCTCCATCAGATTCTACCTCTGCCCTGGGAGTAAAATCTGTAGGAGGAGCAGTGTGATTATAACCAATGCCAAACTTCACATTGGAAGCAGACTGCTTACTAAGAAGCATTTCAAAACCCTTGCAGGAATGTACCCATTGATCACACTCTACCTGGGTAGCTGCAAGTGTTTCTTTGAGGTCTCTGTACTTCTCTAGAAGTACCTCTTCCCTAGCCTTATCATCAGTGATTTGGCATTTATTTTTGTAAATCTCATCATTCTTATCATTAAGCACATACTCAAATTCAGCTTTTCTTTTGGATATTATTTGTTCTAGCTTAATGTTCTTGTTAATTAAAGCTATATTTGCTTCTCTAATAGATGCAAATACGGCTACGCATGTTTCAGAACATGGCTTGGCTTTGGCCTCATAGGAGACCTGTGATACCTGTGGTGTGAAGGCATTAGAAGATGAGGTATCACTAGACTCCAGGGCCATAAGAGCAAGGTTTCCAAAAGGATTGTCACCACCATGTTGACCAGCACCAGAAAACAAGTGTTCATGACCAGATCCAGATGATCTACACTCTCTTGCAAAGTGCCAAAGCCTGTGGCATTTGTCACACCTCAACTTACTCTTGTCAAAACCAACTTTGGTTTTGCCAGAGAGTCCAGGGAATTTCCTACTAGTTCTCTTGTAGAACTTCTGAGGTATGATATTAATCAAGGCCATTTGGCTCAGAATATCCATCTCTTCTAAGTCATCATGAGCTATACCTTTCAAATCATCCATAATGAAGCACAATTGTCACTATTACAGCCTGACTGACTATCAAAACTCACAAATGCATGATCAGAACTGTTTGAAGAGAAATTTATATGCTCATCATAATAACTTTCCCATGCAGCATATTCTGACTCATGACCGACCAAGGCAGTGTTCCCTGGTACAAAGTCTTCAGTGAGCTTTCCTCATGATGCCAGTTTCGGTTTCTGCTCTATCTCTCTTTCAAATGTAAGCAGTTTCCTATGAAGTTGGGTGAGAGATAGGCTATCCAGATTTGCATTAGAGCGTAAGACAATTGTATATGTGTCCCATCTCTCAGGCAGTGATCTGAGGAATCTGTGATTCATCTGGCTATTAGTGTATTCATGTTTGACCATTTTCAACTCAGAGATCAAACATGAAAAACGCTCAAACTGTTGAGTCAGAGTCTCACCCTTCCTATGAGCAAATGTCTCATATTGTTGGGCAAGTATTTCCCTATTGTTTGCTAAGACCTCATAAGTACCACCAAATTGTTCTTTCAGTGCCTTCTAGAGGTCATGAGCAGTTTCATGATGCATAAGCCCAGAATAGATTTCATTAGGCAGTGCCATGGCCAGAATTCCATGAGCTTTAGCATCAATCTCAAACAGCTTTCGATCCTCATCAGAGTATTGTTCCTTCTTCTTCGGAACCATTTGGTTGGTTTCCGAATTGTTCACCACAGGCTTATGTGGACCATGTACCACAGAAGTCCAACAACCTGAACTGTTAACAGACAGGTGATGGAGCATTCTTTGTTGCCATATGTTATACTCAGTCCTAACCAGCATCGGAGGCTTGGTTGAGGAATCAGTATTGTGAGGGTCATTAGAAGGAGTAGTCATATTCAGAATTCAGACAAATTCAAGGTAAACAAATTAAATCTAGCCCAAAACCACTTAGAACCTCAAGGAAAATGGCCAGAAGCAACAGACACTCAATCTCTATAACCGATTCTTGTAAATTTGCTAATTCGATCAAACGTAGATAGCAAAAGAACAGTTTCGATGATCAGTTGTTAAATTGATCAATGATTAGCCAGCTCTGATACCATTTGTTAGGATCTCGGCATCTAGTTTGATCAATTGGATTGGATTTGCAGCGGAATGAGCTCACGAATTAACAAATTTAAGCAAGAACACACGAAATTATCAATGAAACAGTGTTTGTTATAGAGAGAAAATTTCTGTCAAAAGGAATTTATTCATTCAATACATGCTTCGGCTCAGCTTTTCGCCCCGTTACAATTAGGTCATCTTTCCTTTTATTAGGTAAGCTGACGTCAGCTGATGTCACTTGACAGTGACATCTAACTGTTATTTAACTATTGAAAGTAAACACAACTACTGAAGATGTCAAACAGCTGACATCTTCTTACAAAAATACCAAGTGTTAACTATCACTACAACTACTGAAAAGAAACTACTAAAACAACGACTGAAGAACATACTCTTCAGTCGTTTTACAAGTACTGAAATAGAAAATAAAACTACTCAAAGGAAACCATCACAACAACTGAAGAATGCTTCTTCAGCTGTTGTGACAAACTCTGAAGGCTTCAGTAGATGGACTTCTTAAACTTCAGTTGTTGTGATCAGCTGATGCCTTCAGCTGATGTCTTCAATCTTTGTACTTCAGCTGTTGAACTTCAGTACTTTAGTCTTCAGCTGTTGATCTTCAGACTTCGGTCTTCAGCTGTTGAAGTCTTAAGTACTTTAGTCTTCAGCTGTTGATCTTCAGACTTTGTTCTTCAGCTGTTGAAGTCTTCAGTACTTTAGTCTTCAGCTGTTGATCTTCAGACATTGTCAAACAACTGATCAAGTCTTCAATAGTTGTTGTGATGTCTTGTGGGACTTAAAGGTTTTTCTGATCTGGCTCATTGGTTCTTTTGGTCCAACAATCCTTATCAACCATCTTAAGAAACTTCTCATCCTGTTGTTTCTGCTGTTCTACTTCTTCAATCTTTACCTTCACCATCTGCATTTGCAAGTCAGGAGTAATCACTTGTTGACTTCTGTACTCAGGTGATTTGAGTTTGAGAACAGCAGAGATTGGCAGACTATCATCATCATCATCATCCTCTTGTTCATCTTCTTCTATCCTCAACACCCTTCTCCTCCTTCTGGGTGCATCACTGGGTAAGGTTTGAGGTGGTTTTGGGGGTAAAGGAATTGGTTTTATGGGTTGAGTTGTGGGTGGCTTAGGTTTAGGGATAGATTTGGGAGATTTTAGAGATAAGGGTTGTGTTTGAGTGGGAGTGTGAGAAGACTGACTTAGCATTTTAGTGGTGAGTTGGCTTTGGAGAGCTTTGCCATTTCAGTTCTCTTTCCTGCACCTGTTTCATCCAGTGCTTCAATTATCAACCCCTTATTATAGCCTCCAGCAAAGCAGATCTTCTTGGTTATCTCCAGGATACTGTCTCTGGGCCAGGCCTTTATCTCTATCAATGATCTTCCAAGGTATTTGGCAATGAATCTGATCATTATCTCCAATCTTTCCTTTCCAACACACTATAACCAGCCCATCTAGCTTGAATCTCTTCTATTTCCAGCCTCCTGATCTCAGTGTCTAGTGTGGCTGTGTCATGACCTTGTCGAAAGAGTTGATCTATAATTTTATCCATGGATCTGCTATGAGCTTCATCAGCATCTTTGACAAGATTTTCTAAGGATTTATCTTCATCAGCTTTTGACTCAGCACTTTTCTTTCTTTTATATGTTATCAGCTGAACAGAGATCAGTTCTTTCTCCACCTCCTTCTCTTTTGCAGGTTCTTTCTCATCAACAACTCTTTTTCTTTTCTTTTCTTTCACTGCCTTAGACTTGGAAGTCTCCCCCTTTTTGGTTGCATTGGGATCAGGGGCTTGAAAGGCAGAAAGAGATTTTTGAACAGGATCATCAATGAGGAGTTGTAGGTTTGAGGATATCCTCTCATCAATGGCTTTATGCACTATGTCAGTGATGATGGGAGTGATGAGAGGTAAGGACTTTTGAAAGATAGCAACATCTGCTCAGAGGGGTTCCGTCCTTGAGAGGTGGTGCCAAAAGCAGTGGATAGTGGCGCAGTTATGTGTATTGGCTTAGTGTTTGGGGAACCTTCAATTGAAGGTGCCATCTGTGGGGTTTGTTAGGTAGATGGACTTTGATCCTACGACATTTTGGCTAACAAATCTTTTAGTCTGCTCACCTCAGTCTCAAGGATGGTATTATGGGCTAATACATCATAGAAAAAGCCCAGGTCATCATCAGTTTGTGCTGAATCACCTGACCTCCTGATGGAATCAGGATGTACATGCTCTGAGTGTAGATCAGTAAAAGCATGTGCCCCTTGTTCTTGGTACTGGGGACTTCCTGCCTCAGGACTGTGTCCTTCATTGGTAGTTGCCTCTGGTAGGTCTTATGGATGTTACCAGCTTCATCCTGATCATTTGTTGAATCAGTAGAAGTGGCAGCCTTACCAGATGTTCTATTCTCCGTTTCTACACTTGGAGAGTGAACATTGTAACCCCTGTGTTGTGGGTTATCAGAAGCATTTTGGTCTTCCCCCTCAATAGTTGAGGTATTCCTAGTGATAAGTGGTTTCTGGGGAGGGTGTGAGGAATGCAACTGACTCAGCACTTTAGCAACGATAAGTGTTGGACTTTGAGGGGCGGTTGCATGTGGAGATTGGTCTGAAGCAGAATGCACCCGGGGAGAGAGGTGCTCTTCAATGGTAACCCTCTGAATTGAGAGAGGTTCCAGAAATGTAGGATCCCCAATTGTGGTTGCAACAGGATCCTGTTGAGAGGATACCTGTGCGGCTTCAGCAGGTGGAGTCATGGACATAACTAGGGGGTTATAACCAGTATGTATTTCCTATGTTTGTGGTACACGGGCATCCTCAGGGGACTCATCTCCCTAAGTAGCCTTTTTGGGCTTTTTGGATTTGGGTTTGGTGGGGACTTTGGATCTGGAAGTGGAGGCTGTGGGTTCCTCTGCTTGGTTTTTAGCATCCGGGTAGCCCCTTTAAGAGTAGGGTCTGAGTTATGTCAGGAGTATACCTCAGCTAAAACAGCTGGAGCAGGGACTCCAAGACCAACAAGGCCATCAGATTGTAATTGATTCAAATTATGGCCATTAGAAACCTGGGATAAGGTATCCATCTATTGACATAGGTTTCTAAGCCTCCTTTAGTTCCATGAACACCATCTTAAAAAAATTTAGATTTTGGTGTTCAAGGATAGAGAATAATACCTGTTGCCATCGAGAAGACATCTGATCCCAAGAAGATGTCTTTGATGCAAGGCAGACATTCACCATATGAAAGATAAGTCGTTCAGCATCATGGAAGTGCTTTTTAAGTATAGTTGTAGCACTTAAGTCGCCTTCATACCCGTTATGGATAAAAGACATATCAGTGATGCCTTTCGGGTATTCTTTAGGATAGGTGCCATCATGCAAATTTAGGGTTTGGCGAATGATGTCGGGGGTGATGAGCACCTGTTTCTGGTTCACCAACGACTGGAGAGTGATTTATCTATCATTCTCACCAGTTAGTACAGAGACGTTGGTCCAGAACTGGGATAAGGAGTCAGGATATATGGTAGGATTCAGAAGAAAGGCTGTTCTGTATGGGGAATCCGCCATAAGATCGATGGCAGTGTCAAACTTGTTCCATAAGACCGATTTCGAAAGGTAGGCAACACAGTTGTGTCGGGGTTTGAGTTTCATGGTCGCCATTGTTGAGAGAGAGGTTTGAAAACGGCTAATGAAATGTTTGTCTTTAAGTGTAGGTATTTATAGGTTAAGAAAAGGCTGAAAAGAAAACGAATGAAAGTGTTGGTGTTGGCATCAGTTGTTATGAAAACAACTGAAAACATGGTTTTAACTATCAGACGTTTGAAAACAACAGAAGACTTGGTTTTAGTCATTAGTAGTTGTGAAACTACTAAAAACCTTGGTTTTGTCTTCAGCTGTTGTAAACAACTGAGGACTTGGTATTAGTCATCAGTAGTTGTGAAACTACTGAAGACATGGTTTTGTCATAAGCTGTTTAGAGTGAAACACCAGTTTCTGGAAACGACAGAAGTGAAAATTCTCATCAGTATTTTCGTCAATTCTTAGCTGTTTAGCTGTTTCATACTGTCCTCAACACTTACACATCAGACTTTTTAGCTGATTTCAGTTGTTTCATAGGACATCAGTACTTATCTGTTTTTACTGACATCAGGAGTTATAACTACATCAGTAGTTGTAACGGCATCAGTTTTGTTTAACAGAAGTAGTACATATTTGTGACATGTTTAGTAATGATCATCAGTACTTGTTTACTGAGATCATCAGTAGTTATCACTTATTCTAGCTGTAGCATACCAAGCCTTAACACAAGGCTTTGGAAACTTGAACGATCCAAAGGCTTAGTAAATATATCTGCAAGCTCATCAGCACTAGGCACAAACTTTGGATCAATCAGACCTTTTTCAAAACAATCCCTAATAAAATGGTGTCTGATCTCTATATGTTTGGTCCTAGAGTGCTGGACTGGATTCTTGACAATACACAGAGCTGAAGCACTATCCATTAATAATGGAATCTTAGTCTTTGTAATGCCATAATCCAATAATTGGTTTTGAAGCCAGAGTACCTGAGATGTACAACTTGCAGCAGCAATGTACTATGCTTCAGCAGTGGATGTAGCAACAGATGTTTGTTTCTTGCTCTAACAAGAAATCAAACAGTGGCCTAGGAATTGACATCCACCAGAAGTTGACTTTCTGGTTAACTTACACCCTGCATAGTCACTATCAAAAAAAGACACTAATTTTCATGAGTGTCCAGTGGAATACCAAAGACCTAGAGATTGTGTACCTTGCAGATATCTAAAGATCCTCTCGACTGCAATTAAATGAGACTCTTTAGGAGCAGCCTGAAATCTAGCACAAACACACATTGCAAACATATATCTGGTCTAGAAGCTGTTAAGTACATCAAGGAATCAATCATACATCTGTAAAGTGTTTCATCAACAACTTTACCTTTCTGATGTGCATCCAGTTGTGTGGTGTTGCACATGGGAGTAGAACAGGGATTACAATTTTGTAAATCAAACTTATTCAAGAGATCTTTTGTATATTTTGACTGATGAATAAAGGTTCCATGAGCCTTTTGTTTGATTTGCAAGCCTAGAAAGAACTGTAATTCTCCCATTACACTCATTTCAAACTTTTGTTTCATTAAACTTGTAAAATCATCACACAACTGGGGATCAGAGGATGCAAAAATAATATCATCAATATAAATTTGAACAAGTAGCTTATGTTGATCCACTTTCTTTATAAACAAAGTTTTATCTATGGAGCCTCTAGTAAAATTATTTTTAAGAAGAAAATTTGAAAGTGTTTCATACCAGGCTCTAGGATATTGCTTCAACCCATAAAGAGCCTTATCAAGTTTATACACCCAATCAAGATGTTTATTATCCTCAAAACCTGGTGGTTGACACACATAAACCTCTTCTTTTATTTTACCATATAAAAATGCACTTTTGAAATCCATTTGAAAAACTTTAAGATTGTGGAATGCCGCATAGGCTAAGAACAATCTAATTGCCTCTACTCTGGCTACAGGGGCAAAGGTTTCATCATAATCAATACCTTCTTCTTGCGAAAACCCTTGTACAACCAGTCTAGCCTTGTTCTTCACAATAAGCCCATTTTCATCAGTTTTATTCCTAAACACCCATTTAGTGCCTATTGCACACTTACCTGGGGGTATAGGAACCAGTTCCCACACTTGCTGCTTTTTGAACTGAAGTAGCTCAAGCTACATGGCTTCAACCCATCCATTGTCTCTTAAAGCAACATGATAGTTCTTTGGCTCTAGCTGACTGATGAAGAGAGCATAGAAACAGAAGTTGGACAATTGACTTCTACTTGAGAAACCAGCATTGATATCACCAATGATCTGAGATATGGGGTGATTCTTCAGCTCTTGGTACACTATAAGATCAGTGCAACTGTTGTAGTAGGTTTAGCAGCAGCAGATGTTGATCCAGACTCTGGAAACCAAGTATGATATGGCAAATCAAATGATGTAGAGGAGTCAAAAATCTCATCAGCATTTGTTGTGGATGGAGCTGCTGAAGCTACAGGAACATCAAGTTTAGTGGACTCAGGCAGTTGGTCACTAAACTTGAAAATGTGATTACTGATATCATCATCATCTTCAGTACCACCAGGTGGAAGACTTGCTAAAGAAGATGATTATCCACAATATCTGCAACAGCTGGAGGTTGATAACGAACATATTGCAGTATGTCCATATCAAACAACTCCACAGGGTTTTGTGGAATTTTATCCTTAGGAGATTCATTGAATTTCACATGCAAGGTTTCTTCAACTAACATTGTTTTGCAGTTGAAGACTCTATAAGCCTTGCATGTGGATGAATAACCTACAAAATACCCTGCATCCACCTTAGGATTAAATTTGTGGAGTTGATCCTTTGTGTTGAGAATGAAACAAGGACACCCAAAGGCTTTGAAGAATGAAATTAGAGGAGCCAAATGATGTAGAAGTTCATATGGAGTCTTCATCAACCTCTGACTTACTAATACTCTATTTTGCACATAGCAAGTTGTGTTAATAGCTTCAGCCCAAAAGGTCAATGGGAAACTAGAGTCAGCCAACATAGACCTTGCAGCTTCAATTAGGGTCCTGTTCTTTCTCTCCACTAATCCATTTTGTTATGGAGTCCTTTGGATGCTAAACTGCCTCTTGATTCCTTTTGATAGATAAAAATCATCAAGTGTATGGTTTCTGAATCAGTTCCATTATCACTCCTTATACACTTGACTGATAGGGAATACTGCTTCTCAACATACAACACAAAGTTTATAATCGTCTGAGCAACCTCATCACTTGAATGCAAGAAGAAAGTCCATACAAATCTGGAGTAATCATCCACAATTACCAGACAGTATTTCTTCTTTGCCATGCTCATCACTCTCACATGACCAAATAGATCCATGTGCAGTAACTGCAAGTAGGCAGTGGACTTAGGTTCTTCAATAGGAGGGAATGAGACTTTGTGCTATTTTCCTTTCAAACAAGCAGTGCAGGTTTCATCACAGTGGAACTCCTTTATTGGTAGACCTCTCACTAAACTATTGTGGATCAGCTGATTCATGTTTTTGAGATTAACATGACCCAGCCTTCTATGCCACAGTTTAGATTCCTGAGGAGAGGCTTTGGAGAACAGGCAAGGATGACCCTTCAAATCAATCTTCTTTGACAAATCCAAGGCATACACTCTTCCAATCCTGTTGGCCTTGAGGAGAGTGTGTTCATCCAATACCTTGTCAATCAGCCTCAGAACTTGGGAAGACAGAATCCTACAGTTCTGGCTTGTGACAAGTGCAACGTGCCCTTTATCACACATCTGACTGACACTCAGCAGATTATACTTGAGATTCTCCACATGATTAACATCATCAAACTTGATTTGTCCATTAGACACATATCCTTTCCCGATGATGTAACCCTTGGCATCATTACCAAATGAAACAAATCCCATCTTTCCTTGAGAGTAGTCATTAGAAAGAGAACTGCTCCCAGTTCTATGCATAGATCCTCCACTGTCTACATACCAGATGCTCCTTGGCATGCTGAAGAACCCTGCATTTATCGTAAAGAACTAGTTAGGTTTTCAGACCCAAACCTTTTTGGTTTTGGGTCTGTTTTCATCAACAGATTTAACCATAACTAGATTTAACCATAACTTGTTTCTTATGATTAACAGTTGATGAAGAAGGAGATTGTGCTAAAATGGATTCCTTGGATTTGGGCTTGGAATGCCTTTTTAGTGGTTTGATCACACGTGCATATAGTTGGTTAACTCTACCCAACAAATGTTGAACCATGATAACAAGTTGTGTCTTATTTGTAGCTAAAGCTTTTCAGCTCTTGTGACATATCAGTAATTGTGTTTGATGAGTTCCTGTGACCCACCATTTCCTCCTTAAAATTCACAAACTTAGTCTGATGTTTATCATGAGGAGCACTGTCAACTGTTTTATGATAAACCCTATCCTTCTTTTTGGATTTGGTTGAAGGCTTAGGTTTATCACAAAGGCATGACTGTGGTACAAACTTAGTCTCAAACTCATTTTTCATTTCATCCATCTGGATTTTAATGAGCTTATCTCCGTTGAGTTTGGACCCCTTTCTGTACCAACATTCATCAGAAAGATGATTGAATTTACCATATATTTCACATGGCTTATTCTTCATCTTGAAGTGATCAATTGTTGATGTGGAAACTACTGAAGGTGTGCTCTTCAGTACTTTCCTCCTTTCAGTACTTTTGTTTAGTACTGAATGATCTGTAACAACTGAAGACTTGTTCTTCAGCTATTCTCTATCAGCAGTTGTTAAACCTTTTATTTCAGCTGATTTGAAATGCTTTTCAGATGTTGTGACTTGCCCTTCAGTATTTGAGGTACTTTGAGGGATAACATCTGAAGTAAGCTTCATATGCTTATTAGTAGTTAACCCATCAGCCAATTGATTTGTTGAGGTATCAACATTGATTTCATCTTGTGATTTTGGGTGATCACTTGAGGATGATGCACATGATGATGTGGTTTGGAAATTACTTTCACCTTCAGATTTTACTATTGGTTTTGGAGTAAAATCTGTAGGTGGTGCAATGTGGTTGTAACCTATTCCAAACATTACATTCGAAGCACATTGCTTGCTGAGCAGCATTTCAAATCCCTTGCAGGATGATACCTAGCGGTCACACTTAACTTGGGTAACTACATGTTTTTCTTTGAGATCTCTATGGTTCTCAAGAATGACCTCTAGCTTAGCCTTTTCATCATTTAATTGACATTTAAGCTTATAAATCTCATCATCTTTATCCTTAAGGACAGACTCCTATTCAGCTTTTCTTTTGGAAAGGGTTTGCTCAAGCTCTAGATTTTGATTTATTAAAGGTACATTTGCCTCTCTAATAGAGATAAATGTAGCTATACAAGATTCAGAACATAGCTTGGCCTTAGCCTCAGAGGATACCTGGGTACCTGTGATGAAGATGCATTGGAGGATGAACTATCAGTAGATTCTAGGGCCATGAGAGCTAGATTCCCAAAAGGATGTTCACCACCATGTTGACCAACACCAGCGAATAATTGCTCATTACCAGAGAGATCATCTGGCAAACTGCTCCAGTCAACAATACCAAGGGTGAAGAAGCTATGATGAGGTTGTGATTGAGATGATTGAGATGGTAGAGACTGAGGTAGGGCTTGAGGTTGTTGTGCATTAGGAACATGAACTGGATTTGTGTGTGGCATGTAATAGCAGGGATATGGATATGACATTGAACCCTGAGGGACAAAATATGCAGGAGATTAGGTTGTGAATGATGACCAGAACTAGCAGGATGTTGCCCTCTGTTTTGTGGACTATTGCTTGGAAAAGTCACAAAGGGTGCAGAGGAGTTAGATCCAGTTGATCTACACTCTCTTGCAAAGTGTCCAAGCCTGTGGCATTTGTGACAACTCAACTTACTCTTGTCAAAACCAACTTTGGTTTTGCCGGTGAGTCCTGGGAATTTCCTACCAGTTCCTTGTAGAACTTTTGAGATCTGATATTAATCAAGGGCATTTGGCTCAAAATATCCATCTCTTCTAAGTCATCATCAGCAATACCCTTTAAATCATCCATAATGAAACACAAATTGTCACTATTACAGCCTGACTGACTGTCAACACTAACAAATGCATGATCTGAACCGTTTGAGGAGAAATCTAGATGCTCATCATAATTGCTTTCTGATGCAGCATATTCTGACTCATGACCAACCAAGGTAGTGTTCCCTGGTACAAAGTCATCAGTGAGCTTTCCTGATGATGCCAGTTTCCTTTTCTGCTCTATCTCTCTTTCAAATGTAAGCAGTTTCCCATGGAGTTGGGTGAGAGATAGACTATCCAGATTTGCACTAGAGCGTAGGACAATGGTATATGTGTCCCATCTCTCAGGAAGTGATCTGAGGAATCTATTGTTCATTTTACTATTATTGTATTCATGTTTGACCATTTTTAGCTCAGTGATCAGACAGGAAAAATGCTTAAACTGTTGAGTCAGTGACTCACCCTTCCTGTGAGAGAATGTCTCATATTGTTGGGCAAGGATTTCTCTGTTGTTTGCTAAGACCTCATCTGTTCCACCGAATTGTTCCTTTAATGCATTCCAGAGGTCATGAGCAGTTTCATGATGCATAAGCCCAGAATAGATTTCATTCGGCAGTGCCATGGCCAGAATTCCATGCGCTTTAGCATCAATCTCAAACAGTTTTCGATCCTCATCTGAGTATTGTTCCTTCTTCTTCGGAACCATTTGGTTGGTTTCCGGATTGTTCACCATAGGCTTGTGTGGACCATGTACCATAGATGTCCAAAAACCTGAACTGTTAACAGACAGGTGATGAAGCAATCTTCGTTGCCATATGTTATACTCAGTCCTAACCAGCATCGGAGGCTTGGTTCAGGAACCGGTATTGTGAGGGTCATTAGAAGAAGTAGTCATTCTCAGATTCAACCAAATTCAATTACGTTTTAACTGATTTAGTGCAAAACACAACAAACTCAATATGAACCAAGAGAAAACACAAAGTAGATAAACGAAAGCAGCAGAAATTCAATGATCTATAACCAATTCTTGCAAATATGCTAATTCAATCAAACTTAGATATCGAATAGCAGTTTCAATGATCAATTGTTAGATCGATCAATGATTATCCCGGCTCTGATACCATTTGATAGCATCAGTGATCTAAGTTTGATTAATTAGAGAGTACTGCAGCGGAGTACGAAAAACGAATTAAACAATTCACAAGAACACAATTGATATTCAATGTAACAGTAAATGGTTATAGAAAAAGAGTATTCTGCAAAAGAGATATTTCATTCATATGCTTTTGTGGTGGCTCAGTGTCACACTTTACAATTAGGTCAACATTCCTTATATAGGATATGTGACGTCTACTGATGTCACTTGATAGTGACATCTAACAGAATTATTCAAACTACTGAAACTATGCAAAGTACTGAGAATGTTCTCAACTACTGATTACATCTCAGAGAATGCTTAAGTACAAAAACATAAAACTACTGAAACTAAACTACTGAAACTATAACTACTGGAAAGTAAATTACAAGTACTGAAAGGAAACCATCACAACTACTGAAGTTGATAACTTCAGCTGTTGTCACAACTACTGATTACTTTGGTCTTCAGTCTTTGTCTTCAGTCTTTGTTCTTCAGACTTTGTTCTTCAAACTTTTACTTTCAGACTTTGTCTTCAGCTGATAGCTTCAGACTTTGTCTTCAGTACTTTACTTTCAGACTTTGTCTTCAGCTGATAGCTTCAGACTTTGTCTTCAGTTCTTTACTTTCAGACTTTGTCTTCAGTAGTAGTCTTCAGCTCTTGTCTTTAGACTTTGTCTTCAGACCTTGCAATCAGCTGATGTCTTCAGCTGTTGTGATCTTCTTCAGTAGTTGTAATGTCTGTGGGACTTAGATGTTTTTCTGATCAGGCTCATTGGTTCTTTTGGTCCAACAAAGTTTCATTTGAATTCTTTGGAGGAAACTAAAAGGAAAAAGCATTTTTGGTAGTCGAGGTTGATTCATTAAAACAAAAACTACACAGTTTGGGTAGTTCTTCTCACATAGTTCAAAACTTAGTGACAGAACAAAATAACAGGTAAGGTCTTGGTTATAAGGAAGTACCACCACCACATGAAATCCTTCTGAACACTAAATGTAGACCAGTTAATAATAACCCTGTAAAGGATCACGTGGTGTCCACTCCTCTTGTTAGTGATCCCGATTCTATGGGTAAACCTATGAAATCTATGACAAAATAGAAGGATTCTACTTTCAAATCAAAAGAAAAGATATCTGTTGAGGAATTGGATGGTAAAATTGAAAAGGTTAATTTAGGGACAGGTTCACAACGTCTATTTCAGAACCCAAAATGACTAATCCAATTAACTATAAATGTGGTAATAATCAAAGTCCAAATAAATTGAAAGTGAAAGATGTTCAAAATGTTAAAACAGTTAATTTTGTTAAAGAAGGTGAAACATCTAAAAGAGAAGTGAGACAACCCAAATGGACACATCTCAATCTATAGAAGGGAGATCATGCTACAGTTGTGGAAAACGAGGACACATCTCTCCTATTGTCCTTACTATGAGAAACCAAAAAATAAAATTGAACTTTTTCATGAAAAACCATGATTTTCTAAAGTTAGTTCTAATGGTCCACCTAAGAGTATTAGTGAACCTAAAGTTCAAACAATAAGCCAGTCATCAGAGTACCACAAACAGGCTTTAAACAAAACTGGTTTATCGAAAGAATATCAAGTATTGTGTGTGATAGTGAGGAAAAGGAGAAGAAAGATATGCCCTTATCCTCTAAAATATAGTGGTTGATTCATGATGTGTGATTTCTCTAGGTCGCCCAAGCCAGTTAAGGCTTGGGTCCCAAACCTGAACTAATAATTCCTTTCTATGTACAGGGTTTCCGCTACAGAGCTATCACTAATACCTGGATTATTGATAGTGGGGCATCCAAGCAAGTGATCGGTAATTCATCTCTCATTTTCAACGTCAAACAAATTAAAGGGGGACACGTATCAGTCACTAGGAATAAAGGAGGGTACATAACCACTGAAGGGGAGGGTACAAAACAACTTGCTTTCTGTCTCCCCGATGTATGATAAAGGATTCAAAGTTATGTTTGACAACAAGAAGTGCTACATGTTAAAGTAGGATTACATTATCGAGGAGGATAAAGTTCTAATGTTAGCTTAAAGATATAACAATTGTATGTCTTTGATCTATGGAAAGCCTCCACGATAGAGTCCACTGTCCAATGCTTCTTGTCAACGGCAACAGAGAGGGATTTAGTCTCATGGCATTAGAGAATGGGATGTTAGGGACCATGTACTGGACGGAGTACTAACTCATTCACGCGTATTCCAACTCAAATAGTGCGGAATCCTATTTGATTGTCGATCCAATTAGTGAAAACGTTGACCTGATCGATATATGATTAAACTAAACGTTAATAACGAATAGGAATCTGTTGGATTCTATGTTCCCAAGACACATAGAATATTGATGCGGTTAGTACGTTATGATCCAAGTCGGGTTATACCCAATAACAAGCTTAGCAAACACCAATTAATATTCAATTAATGATATGATCATGCAATTAAATATTTACACCAATTTAGAAAATGGGTTTTCTAAATAAGTTGCATATGAAATGGAACAAATTATGAGGATAATTTGTTGATAGGTTTATTGTTATTTTGTTATTTAAAGGGTTTAAATAACACAAATAACATGAGAGTATACTTTAATTAAAATGTTTAATTAGAGAAGACATGTCACATTTAAAAATGTCTAGTAGATGACTTATCTAATATGTGACAAAAAGGGCTTATTAGCAAGAGTGTGTATGTATGTTTGAAGAGGAGGGAAAACCCATTTTGGGGGGCAATTTTCGGCCGCCCCATTTGGTTTGTGTGGTCCCTTTTCTTTACAACCAAAGTAACACTCTACTAGCTTTTCTCACTACTCAATAATCTGATCTATCACATATGCAAAGAACACACACAACCCTTCTCTCTCTCTCTACACCTCTCGAAATTCAGCAGGCTGTAGGAGCAAAATTTCGGGTTTTGAAGTTGTTTTGGTGTGCTCTCCCTAGCAAGAGTGGTGTTTACTTCAAGGGCTTGGGGTATACAAGCTTGAGGGCTCCTTCCTTGGAGTTTTTGGCCGATTCACAAGCATTTTTCAACCTTTTCTTGGTCGACAATTGGCTGGAACAAGGTAGTCCTCACAGCTCATTGAAGCTGTAATTTTATGTTGCTTAACTTGTGTTTATAGCTTGTTCATTCACATATTTAAGATCCTTTGTTTTGGGTTTGCTTTATACATTCAAATGGTCACTTAATGACCGATTTTTCAGCTTATAAAATCGGTTTTAAAGCTATATATCCGCTGCGTTTTCTGAAAGTTTAAATGGTTAAACTTGGTTTTATGTTCTTGCAAACCCCTCAATGGCATCAAGAGCCGGTTATGTGGATAACTTGCTTGGTTTTGTCCTTTAAAATCGGTTTTAGAGGATGATTATAAACTTAAAATAGGCTGTTTTGGTTGATTGAATAAACCCCATCTCTTTGAAAGTTATATCTTCATGCTTATGATCAAACTTTGAAAGATAGAAATATCAATTGGTTGACATGTTTGGTTGTTGTTTGTTTGGACAAACAAACCCAAATTTTCAGTTTATGTTGGCTGAAAATTTTGGGTTTGATGGGGTTTATTTAGTTTGTTGATATGATGTATGTTCATGTTGGTGCATAACCTAGCTTAGACCTTGTGTTGTTATGGTTTGGATTGAATGTTTTATTTGGTTGTATTCATTCAATGGGGTTGTAACTAAACTTTTGTTTTGTTTAAAATGTATTTTGTCTATTTATTCATTGGGATGTAATAATAGATTAGGAGTAATTTCTTTTACTAGAAAATATGTATTAGGATATATATTTTGTAAAAGAAGATGCTCGGGAAGAAAACATAAAAGAAGAACTTGAAGCATATGGATGCAAGTTCAAGTGGGGGTCTAAAAAGACCTCAATTTTGTGCTGTATTCAACCCTTAGGAAAGACCAAATGACCACACTTGTGATGGCAAACAAGTGTGGTCACAATAGTAGCTATGGTTATGCACATTATGGTTGTTCATGTTTATGCTTGTTTGTATGTTTGTTATTTGATTGTATCGTTGATATCTTGATATGCATTACAAACTAATTAACAAACTTAACAAGCTATAAAAATGATGGTTCTTAATCATTACAAAGGTAATAAAATGTTATTAAAATGATTTAATGATTTTAAAGATTAAAATAAGTTTTAATCAAAGGACCAAAGGGTACCTTGTATTTGAAAGCATGCAAATACAAGTACAAAGTGTTTTCTAAACTAGAATTATGAATCTCTAAACTTTTGAAAAACAAGATCAACACCGTCCTTTTACACAACACTTGAGTCACTTGGAAAATCTTAGAGGGATAAAGGTCACCTATCCATTTTGAGGGAACTTGTGACTTGAAGTGAGAATGCCTTATTTGTGGGATAAAGGTCACCTAAACACTTATTTTGGCAAACTCACACGTAGGTGTAAGTAGGGTATCTTGATTTGCAAACCATGTCAAATGGATCACCTACGGTGTGGTTTCCAGATGGTGTTGATGGGATTAACATTCCGACTTTACATATGATGTTTCAAGTCGATCCCATATTTCTGGAAATTGCAAATGGTTGCAATCGTCAAACGTTGACCACCTTATTAATTTAAATCGTGGGATAAAGGTCACCTAACCACAATTTTAATGTAATGTTGGGTTCTAGACTTATATAAAAATGACCTTAAAAGGCATTAATTATTAAAAATAACAATATCAAAAATACTAAAATAGATCTTTGTTAAATTTTGTAGATGGCCACCAACAATGAAAATCACGATAACTCATCCGCGTCCAACCAATCATTACGAGCGATCCTCCAAAAGGAACGTCTAAATCATAACAACTTTATTGATTGGTATTGAAACTTGAGAATCGTTCTCAATCAAGAGAGAAGATCATATGTTTTAGACGACCCTATCCCCGATCAACCTACTGAGGATGATGTGGAGGCCTACAACGATTGGCTCAAGTACACTGAGGACTCTGTCCAAGTGTCTTGTCTCATGCTAGCGAGCATGACTCCGGATCTCCAAACGGAGTATGAACATCACGGAGCATATGACATGATAACCCAGCTGAAGGAAACGTTCCAAACGCAAGCAAGGGTTGAGCGCTTCGAAACGGTTCGAGCACTCCATGCATGTCGTATGGACGACAACCAATCTGTTTCATCTTATGTACTTAAGATGAAAAGTCATATTGACCGCCTCGAGAGGCTTAATTGTCCTGTCTCGAAGGAATTGGCCACGGATTTGATCCTTAATGGCCTTACCAAGAAGTTCGAGACATTCGTGTTTAACTACAACATGAATGCTTGGGACAAAAGCATTGGTGAGCTTCACTCAATGCTCAAAACAGCCGAGGCGGCCATGGGTAAAAGGGTTTTACCCGTTCTCACCATCAATGAAGGTGGGAACAAGAAAAGGCCTCATCCCGCACCTAAGGCAAAGGTTGCAAAGGGTAAGGGATCCGTTTGGGGAAAAGGGAAAGGGGTGGCAAGGGTGCCACCCAAACCACAAGAGAAGAAGCAAAAGGTTGCTACCAATGACCCATGCTTCAAGTGTGGGGAGATTGGACATTGGGCAAGAAATTGTCCTGTTCATCTCCAAGAGTTGAAAGCCAAGAGGGATGCCGGGCAGACCTCAGGTACAATATACATGATTCATATTGATCTTAATGTTACATCTTCAAACACATGGGTATTAGATACCGGATGTGGAACTCATATTTGCAATTTGTTGCAGGGGTTCACAAGAAGTAGGGACTTCAATCAAGGGGATGTAAGCCTCTTCATGGGCAATGGAACTAAAGTCTTAGTTGAAGCTCATGGGGACTACATCCTAAAACTTCCAAGTGGCTTGGAAGTTATTTTGAAGAATGTTTTGTATACTCCTAGTTTGACTAGGAACATTATTTCTGTATCCCAATTAAGACATTATGATTATGTATTATCTTTTATTGAAAATGATATTCATGTTTCTTTAAATGGTATGTTCTATTTTAAAGCTATTCCCATTAATGGTATTTATGAATTGGTTCATGAAAATACTTTAAATAGTTCATTGTACCAAACTAACACCAAGAAACTCAAGTTGGACTTGAGTGATACCTATCTTTGGCATTGTCGTCTTGGTCATATAAACAAGAAACGTTTACAAACACTTCAAAAGAATGGTCTTTTAAAAACAAATGAATGCGATTCATTTGATGTTTGTGAATCTTGTCTACAAGGTAAGATGACTAAGGCACCCTTTAGTGGAACTACCGAAAGGGCAAAAGATTTCTTAGGAATTATACATTCGGATGTATGTGGTCCTTTTAAACCAATGACTAGGAATGGTGAAACATACTTCATTACCTTTACCGACGATTATAGTTGCTATGGGTATGTGTACTTATTAAGGCACAAAGATGAAGCTTTTGAAATCTTCAAAATCTTCAAGAATGAAGTAGAAAATCAACTCAACAAGTCGATTAAAGTTCTCCGCACCGATAGAGGAGGTGAATACCTAAGTGATGCTTTTCAAGATCATCTTAGGAATTGTGGGATTGTCTCACAACTCACTCCACCTGGAACACCACAACAAAATGGTGTGTCTGAGAGGAGGAATCGAACCTTATTGGATATGGTCCGATCTATGATGGCTAGAAGCACATTACCTCTATCATTTTGGGGTTTCGCTTTGCTCTCCGCGGCCCGTATTTTAAATATGGCCCCAACCAAAAAGGTGGAGAGGACACCTTTTAAGATATGGCATGGAAGAGTTCCATCCCTATCATACTTAAGGGTCTGGGGTTGTGAGGCTTATGTTAAGACTCCCACCCCAAACAAATTGGAAGTACGATCCACCAAGTGTATCTTTGTTGGATACCCTAGAGATTCTATGGGATATTATTTCTATGATCCAGTGGAACAAAAGGTGTTTGTTGCCAGAAAGGGTGAGTTCTTAGAAGCAAAGTTCCTTATGGAAGGAACTAGCAGTAGAATAGTGGATCTTGAGGAGGATCAAGAACCACAACCCCATGCACGTTTGGTTGAAACTAGCACTCAACATGAGGATGTTGAAGATGATCAAATGGTTGATCAATACACACAAAACGTTCATAGAAGTGGTAGAACTAGTAATCCACCTCAAAGATACGGATTTTTCATGGATGGATGCTATGTGGTAGATTCAGATGAACCAACCACATACCATGATGCAGTGTCCAATTTGGATTGTGACAAATGGCTTGAGGCCATGAACGTTGAGATGCAATCCATGTATGACAATCAAGTTTGGGAACTTGTTGTACCACCTCTTAATTCCAAGGTAGTTGGAAGTAAGTGGGTTTTCAAGAAGAAAACCGATATGCATGGAAACTTGGATACTTATAAAGCTAGACTTGTGACAAAGGGTTTCACTCAAACTCAAGGGGTTGATTATGATGAAACCTTCTCACCTGTTGCGATGCTAAAGTCTATAAGGATATTGTTTGCCATAGCTGCTCATTATGATTATGAGATTTGGCAAATGGATGTCAAAACCGCTTTCCTAAATGGATATCTTGAGGAAGATGTTTATATGGTTCAGCCTGAAGGTTTTGTCGATCCAAAACATCCTAATAAAGTATGCAAGTTAAAGAAATCAATCTATGGATTGAAACAAGCATCGAGAAGCTGGAATCATCATTTTGATGAGGAGGTAAAGAAATTTGGCTTCATCAAAAACGCTAATGAGGCTTGTGTGTATAAGAAGGATAGTGGGAGCATAATAACTTTCCTAGTATTGTATGTTGATGACATACTACTATTTGGAAATGACATTCCAACCTTGGATGGTGTAAAAACTTGGCTTGGAAGTTGTTTTTCCATTAAGGATCTTGGAGAAGCCGCCTATATTCTAGGAATAAAGATCTATAGGGATAGATCTACACGGTTGATTGTTTAAATCAAGTGCGTATATTGATAAAGTCTTGAAAAGGTTCAAGATGGAGAACTATAAGAAAGATACCGTACCTATTCAAAGAGGAACGATATTGAGTACGACTCAATGTCCTAGCTCAAAGGATGAGCAAGATAAAATGAAGGCAATCCCATACGCATCTGCTATTGGATCCATCATGTATGCAATGATATGCACTCGACCGGACGTGTCATGCGCCTTAAGCATGACAAGTCGTTACGAGCAAAATCCTGGAAATAGTCATTGGATGGCTGTTAAGAACATACTTAAGTACCTAAGGAGGACAAGAGATATGTTCCTAATCTATGGATCTTGTGATGAGGAACTTGTTGTAAAAGGTTACACGGATGCGAGTTTCCAACCGATCATGATGATTCTCCATCACAATCGGGATATATTTTCAATCTGAATGGAGGAGCGGTCTCTTGGAAAAGCTCCAAGCAGGATGTGGTGGCCCTATCAACTACAGAATCAGAATATGTTGCCGCCTCATTAGCAGCTCAAAAAGCTGCATGGTTGAAGAAATTCATTGCCGATCCGGGGGTTGTCCCTTCCATTCAGGACCCCCTAGAGACCTTTTGTGATAATGAGGGTGCGATTGCTCAAATCAAGGAACCTCGTGCTCATCAAAAGACTAGGCACATTGAGCGGAGATTCAACTACATACGAGATGAAGTTGAAAAGGAAAGATATGTATTCGCAAAGTTCACACGGATCAGAACATTGCGGATCCTCTCACGAAGCTCCTTGAAAAGGCAAAGCATGAAGGTCATACTTGTGCCATGGTTCGATATTCTAGTGATTGGATTTGATCTGTAAATTTTGTATTTGGATATGTGGAACTCCTTATTATTTGAATAAAATTATTTGGTTATAATGTTTCAATTAATGTTCCAATTTAGCGTGTTTAATCCACGAGTAAATTGTTTACTCTAAATGTCCATAGTCGTTCATACTTGTGGGAACAAGTGTGAGGGTAAAGATTATTATGAACTTGGATTGGTTGATATTCATAAGGGTGAATATAGAGCAATGGGTTGCTACCAAGGTTCATAGATATTTGTGGGATACAAATATTGGACTAACCCGCATCTCAAATTTACTACATGGAATCTTATTGATTGATCATAAGTAAATTTGAGTAAAGGCGAATATCATTTGGTATCCTCAGACCTGAGATACATATTGGGTTTTGGTATTCACCAAGTGTTATACCTTGAGCTTGTTCTTCACTATCCTGAAATAGTGGACAGTACATAAGGGTAGTTCAGGTATGACACGAGGTGTTTGTGAGAAATGTATGTGGTCAAGATGGAATTTGTTCCTCTTATTCGTTGAGAGTTAGATGTCTAAGGCCTCATAAGTTAAATCAACAAGGAATGATCATTCTATGTCCTTGGATTTAACATGACATCTGAAACAAAAGGATATATGATTGATTCATCTAAATCATTTCAAGTAGGGTACTTGAATGGGATGATGTTACCGAATGGCTATAAGTCATGCGTATTAAGGGTAGTAAACCTTTGTTAGGCGGTATTTACTGCTTGCATCAATCTTCTATGAATCTTGAGCAAGTAGGAGATTGTTGGATTCTATGTGCCAAGACACATAGAATATTGATGCAGTTAGTACGTTATGATCCAAGTCGGGTTATACCAAATAACAAGCTTAGCAAACACCAATTAATATTCAATTAATGATATGATCATGCAATTAAATATTTACACCAATTAGAAAATGGGTTTTCTAAATAGTTGCATATGAAATGGAACAAATTATGAGGATAATTTGTGATAAGTTTATTGTTATTTTGTTATTTAAAGGGTTTAAATAACACAAATAACATGAGAGTATACTTTAACTAAAATGTTTAATTAGAGAAGACATGTCACATTTAAAAATGTCTAGTAGATGACTTATCTAATATGTGACAAAAAGGGCTTATTAGCAAGAGTGTGTATGTATGTTGAAGAGGAGGGAAAACCCATTTGGGGGGCAATTTTCGGCCGCCCCATTGGTTTCTATTGGTCCCTTTTCTTTACAACCAAAGTAACACTCTACTAGCTTGTCTCACTATTCAATAATCTGATCTATCACATATGCAAAAAACACACACAACCCTTCTCTCTCTCTACACCTCTCGAAATTCAGCAGGCTGTAGGAGCAAAATTTTCGGGTGTTGAAGTTGTTTTGGTGTGCTCTCCCTAGCAAGAGTGGTGTTTACTTCAAGGGCTTGGGGTATACAAGCTTGAGGCCTCCTTCCTTGGAGTTTTGGCCGATTCACAAGCTTTTTCAACCTTTTCTTGGTCGACAATTTGGCTGGAACAATGTAGTCCTCACAGCTCATTGAAGCTGTGATTTTATGTTGCTTAACTTGTGTTTATAGCTTGTTCATTCACATATTTAAGATCCTTTGTTTTGGGTTTGCTTTATACATTCAAATGGTCACCTAATGACCAATTTTTCAGCTTATAAAATCGGTTTTAAAGCTATATATCCGCTGCGTTTTCTGAAATTTTAAATGGTTAAACTTGGTTTTATGTTCTTGCAAACCCCTCAAAATCGATCAAGAACGATCTATGAACTTGGACTGGCTTTCTTGGACGTTCTCGACGGCTAGGATACAAGTAGGAGTCAGAATATTGAAAGCCTTTTGTTTTTCCCTGAATTAAGTGGTATTTATAAGTTAAGGTTACTCATTCGCATGACTGAACCATTAGCATGGTTCAATCATGCGACTGAGTCATGCGGTTGATCCATTCGCACGACTGAGTGTTCAGTCATGCGACTGAGTCAATCTCATCTCACAATTGTGCGACTGATCTAGTCTCCTGGATCAGTCGTGGGAGTGGTTCATTAGCATGAAGTTGTTCATGCATATGGTCCATTAGCAAGGGCCATTCGCATGAGAACTTCATATGACTAAGTTTGAATACGTGTCTCAATCATTACTTGACTAGGATCTATTCAAACAACCATAAACCTATATAGTTGTTCAAATGCGTTAATAAATAATAAACATTAAAACAAACACCGAAACACATAAGATCAACAACCACGTATTATATTTCATTCAACTCATATGTTCATTACATTTAGGACATGACACACATATTACATTAAGATCGTAAACTAGGTACATATGGATCAACAAACTCCCCCTTGGACCTAGTTTCTATCATTTTCTGGCATCCTTCATTAGCTCGTCAAACTTCTTATGCCTCTCCTCGACTATGACTCCAGCATGTATCTCGAATGCAAAGCAGAGTCTTATCATGTTTTGAAATTGGAGGGCCTGTATAATATCTTGCGAATCATAGAATAATGGCCACCGGTATAACGTATAAACTTACTAACTAATAGGTTGGATAGCCACATTGGGTCAAACTACCAGATGGTCTCCATTGGCGCTCTTTTGTAATACTATGACTGCTTCTCCTGTACGCCAGTCATAATAGCACCACTTGAAGTGGGGAGTGAAGTCCTATGGCATTTCCCTCATGGGGATCATTGACATAGTACGCGGTGGACTCCACTTCAACACCACTTTGGGTTTCCCAGTCCTCGGGTCCACCTCCGACCTTTGAATGTATCTCGTAGGTTGTTAAGGCATGAAATTAACCCATCGTGTGTGTTGTTCTCTCTTCAACGTAGCTTCAAACCAACCTGATATCTTCCTAGGGTCAGCATACAACAGGTTCAAGCATGCCAACTAGTTGAGCTCAAAACCAGGGAGAGTCTTCAGATCATGTGGAAATTTGAAGTACTCGATTCCCTTCTCCCTCTTCACAGCATATACAATAAGATCCTTAAAGTAAACCCACGTGATAATCTTGCCAGACACCTTAAGATGCTTCTAAATTTGTAGAGCTTGGCGTAGGCACTCGGCTTTGGCGCTGTGCGTTGGGCACGGATCTCTGCAAAGCAAGGCGCCTATTCAGCCTTTTTGTTCCTAACATCTGCGTCAAAGGCTTGGGCTTGGCTTTCTGATTTTTTGGTTTCCCTCTCCATCGTATCCAATTTAACATGCATATCACTGTCGAGTGCATCTCCAAAATTTGGAACCACATTTCCCTCTGTATCAGTATATTCTGGATAGTGTTATGCTGTGATGTCTTCAATCTCTATCTCATCAACCTCGTTGAGCTCATCATCACTAGCAATATTAACGGTAGGGCATCCTTAACCAATTCATCTGGTTTTAACTAGAACATTTCTGCGAGTTTCTCATCAGTGAGGTTGTGAATAATTTCTCTCTCTTGGATAGTATAGCTTACTGACCTCCTGACAATCCCGTGTAGATCAAGTATCATTGTGAGTTGAGACTTGATCTACTGAAGGGGAGCAACATCGTAGTCATCTTGCTGATAATATGGATCTGCTTGATTTAAAACATTTAACACATCATGCATCACTAAATAATCAAGACGGTAAACATTAAATATATACATAAACATTCATGCACATAAGTTTAATACAATGTTCAATTACACATGATTTAAATTACACAAACATCTGTGCATTACTTTTTTCTTGGATCATATGTTCCTCTGCTATCGGGGCTAATGTTGAGGCACCCAGATCTTGATTCCTTTCGCTCCACCTCTCACTAGCTTCTTGGGCACCCGAAGCAGATTGATCTCCTTCTCCTTCATCGTCTCCTCCATCCTCATCATCACCTCCCTCTGTATCATCCTCCTTATCATCACCTTCATCATCACCATCATCATCATCATCATCACTATCATCATCATCATCACTATCGTCATCATCTTCTTTGATCTTCAAAGGCTCTTCTTTGGATCCCTTAATCCTGAGCATAATAGATCTGTTAGATGACTCCAAATCTTCAATTTTCTTTGCTGATTTGGCTTTATGCTCCTTGAGTTGGGCGATCTCCTCTGCCTGCTGAGATATCTGTTGTGATTGTGCTGCAGTGAGCTCCATCAACTGTCGTAGCTGTGCAGTCTTGTCATCATCGGCAGCCAACAGCTTCAGCACCATACGGTTTAGTGCCGATAGCTGTTCCTCTACCCCATTTTGAGGTAAAGGTGATCTAGTGGTGACTGTGGTATGGGATGAGGGACCGGCTTGGTGGCTGGTGGTAGTGGTGGTGGTTGTGGTGAATATGGGTGGAGGTAGATGAGTGGGTGGCGGTGTGTATACTGTAGTTGTGGTGGAAGTGGTTTAGATAGGTGGTGGAGTGGCTGTAGTGGTGATGGGTGGAATGGTGGTAGTGGTGGTGGATGGAATGGTGGTAGTGGTGATGGGAGGAGTGGTAGTAGTGCTGGTTGTGGTGGTGGTGGTGGTGACGAAGGTCATCCTCCTTTTCTTCATCTTTATCCCATCGGGCTGAGCCATCTTTTTTCTCCTCATGCCCCTTGAGGTGGATGCTCCCCCTCGGATGCTGCTTGGCAAACTAGGTGTGTAACTGGGTTCGGCTGTAGTCTCCCTAGACTCGCTAGGGCGTCCTCCAACCTCCCGAATGGCTCGGTCGGTGGCATCCACCCAGCTGCCCACTGTCCTTGTTAGGGGCTCCTTATCACTCTCTTCCTCCTCATCAGGAGGACAGAAATCCTCATGGAAATTGGCGGTGGTGGCATCTCCATGAGTGTGTGGTGGAGGTGTAACATGTGCAGTGCTGGCCCTAGAAGTAGCAGGGCCAGACTCTCGACCAGCGCCACTGTCGTCTTCATCGGAGTCATCAGATGGAAGAGCAATTTTCTGAACATCTGAGTCACTCTCCTCGTGGCGCCTTACGCCTTGCCGGCACCACATACTCTTCCCGGGCCAGGTGCCCAAACAGTCTCCTCACAGGTGGCTTAACCTGCTTCCCCCTTGCCGGCACCACATACTCTTCATGCGGCCCCATGTAGTGTCATTCATCACCTCATGCGATACCGCATCATGGTTCTCTCCTTAGGCAGAGAGGGTAACTTCTCGTCGATAATCATCTGAAGAAACCTCAGGTACATGAAAAATCCCTCTATTCCTTTTACCACAAGATTCTCGATCAGGTATGAGAATATCATGTTGGAGAAGCTGAAGGGGTGATTCAGCACTAGTGCCACATAGGCATTCTGGATTTGGTCTGATAAGTCATCAAATCCACCCCTTCTCCAAGCTATGCACTTCAATATGACGTGTGCAAGTACTTGAACTGGGGACACAGGTTGCTTTTGTTTAGCACCCCTGCATTGATGTCCCCACAGTACTTCATCCTGAGGAAACATCCCCTCATAGTCAGAGGGTGTAGCCTGGTTGGGTGAGAAGCATCATCACCCAGGCCAAGTATGTGTCTAAGATTTGCGGCTGTCGCCTCTATGTCATGCCCAAATATAGTACTCTTGATGAAGTAGGGCTCGCGAGATCGGTCAACTGATGCACCCTCCCAGAAAGCCTGCTGTATAGACCTGTAGGGAGTGCATGGTGTAGATATGGCTTGGTGTATCCATGATCTCTTTATAAACGCAATGATGCCAGCAAACTCGGCAGCGTTGCAAGTGGTGGCGTCCAAATGAGCACAAATATTGGGCTTGGTTTTGATGGTCCACCAATCCACCATAGATCTGTAATATTGGAAGCATACAAATTTGATCAGCACACAATAGAATGTAATTCAATCTAAACTGGTTGAGGTCAGTTTTGTTCATCGTGCGATTGAACCAGACGAGTGCGTTCAGTCGTTTGACCTTACATGCGACTGAATACAGTCGGGTGACTTAGCATACGACTGAGTTCAATTGGGTGACTAAGCCTGAGACTGGTTCAGTTGGCTGACTAAGCTCGTACGCCATGTTCATTCTGCCAATTGAGTCATTCGTCCAGCTCAGTCATGCGATTGTAGTTCATCTGGTTGTCCAGTTGCATGACCTATTGTCTGTTCGATTGAAATTCAAATTTTGAGCATATCTTAATATTAGACATCGTGGTTTGGCTCATTAGACTCGTAACAACCCTAGTTAGCACCTAATAACCCTGATTTCAATATTTTACTTCGTTTTATTAGGTTATTTGGCAACTAAGTCTCGGTTCTTTATTAGGGCTGAATTCATTAATTTAGGCACAAATCGACTGCGATTTTTCTAGATTGCACCGCATTGTACCTGTGTAAAGACCAGCAATCGTCAGAATACCGAAATTTGAATTCGTGTAAGGTCAGAATTAATTTTGACATAGTAACGGCACAATATGTGATTTTAGGGTGAATGAGGAGTGATGAGCATATGCGATCAACTATAGGCCTATTTATACAGAATCTGGTTTCAATAAGGCGACTGGATCCATTCACTCTTTTCATTCAGGCGATTGGATCTCAGTCGTGCAATTGGTTCAGTCGATCACACTCACTCGGCCGACTAGGTTTCAGTCGGGCGACTGACTCATTCGGACAACTCCATTTAGGCGAATGGCTCAATCTTGTAAGCCATTTGTGTGACTGGTCAATACTCATGGTTTAGTTACGCGAATGGATCATACTCATGATTTTGACTTTATGACCAATCGACATTTAAACCCTTTTAACTTTTGATTAAACATTTTGATCATTCAACCATCTCAGACATGATCATATTATCTTTTGAAACCTTTTGATGACCTCAGTCGTGATCCTTTTAAACAAAACACATTTTGTCACCTCAGACGTGACCCATTTAACACTGAAAACACGTTTGGTCACCTCAGACGTGACCCTTTTAAGTAATTTAATCCCAGATTGAATTCCATGACATAGTGCGACATATAACTATAAATTGACTAAATGTTAAAACAAAACAATAGTGCTAACAATAAAAGACAAAACTAAAGATTTTTGTGATTTTGTGTGAGGTGAAATCCTAAGATAGAAATCTAACAGATTTATTTCTTGAACAGACAGCTTCAAGTTATTTTGACCATAAGAGGAACGATTCATTATGAAATCATATACGTAATCAACTCATTCAGGACGTGTTACCAAAATCATTTGATGCTGGATTCTTGTTTTTGTCGAGAGTCATCAGCAAATTAAGGAAATCATACTAGTACTATAAGACGAACACATTGATTTGGACTTTCAAGAATTGCTACCACAATGATTGTTAGTATACTTGTCCACTTACATCCATACAACGACTTTTGACACACATTGGTGATGGTTTAAGGTTTAAATTATTTCAATAAGCATTTGTGGATCCCACGCTTATATGGTAATCAACATTCCTCAGGAGATTTTCAAGCGGTCTACGGATATTTTTTACAAGAAGAAACTATTCTTAGAGCTTTCAAAGAGAAGCCAAGCCTCAGGTCAGTGCCACCGCACAGCAGAGAGGCAGCAAACAACAATGAATTCTAGAATATATACCTTATGCTTATCCTCATGTGGGTGCCACCGCACAGCAAAGAGGCACCTAACCTATCTTCTTGTTTGAGCAATTTTATTCTTTTTGCATAGATCGCACCAACAACATAGGTCATTAGTTTGATTGTTTTTTTTCATTTTTTATCATGTGCTTTGCTCATATTTTGGTCATCCGCACACATTTGTGGCGTTTATTTTGCTCGTTAGCCCTTATTGGACTCTGTTGATTATGTCAACCAAGGATAAGATGATAACCCACAGCTTGTTAAACAACTTAGTTTGATCTTGAGATCACCAAAGAGGTCTACTTATCTATTGCGTTGAGTCTACTGACACATCATCTAATGGTCTAGCAACCTCTAGGTTTACTTTCTTCGTGTTACCTTAGTAGCAAATAGTTTTACTATCATTTTTCCTTTTATTTTTGCTTAGACTACTCACACTTATACTTTGAACTTCGCATCTAAATTAATTTAAATCTTCTAAGGTCCCGAATGCTTTGTTCCTATGTACTATCGTTTTCCATAGTCGTTGAATCGATATCTCACATACGATCTTTTAGCTTGCCTATCCTCCTCCCTCATTTTTTAATACTAACTTAATTTAACCTATTCTTCCACTAAAATTCTAAAACCGTAAATGATTTGCGGTTTTAGGATTTTAATAGGCGAAGAAATAAAACCAATAAAATTAATTAACTCAAATAAAATTAAAGAAAATAAAAGAAAATTGACTCGACGCATCAGACTAAACATGTTCATCTTCTGGAATTACATCACTTTTCTTTTTAACGTCGTTGACCTTTAACAGATATAAAAAACGTGGTTTATCAAAGGCTTTTGTATAGAGGTCAGCGCGTTGAAAATCCATGTTTATTTTAACAACATCGATTAGATTCTTTTCAAAACAATCACCAATAAAGTGATATTTAATGCCGATGTGTTTGGTCTTAGGATGATGGACAAGATTTTTGGTAATGCCTATTAGAGCAGAATTATCAACAAATATAGGGGTGTTAAAAATTTCAAACCGTAGTCCCGCATCTGCTGCTGAATCTAGATGATTTGAGAATAGCAGCTTGCTACAACAACATATTCAGCTTCACAAGTTGACAACGCAACTGATGTCTGCTTCTTACACCACCACGTGACTAATCTTCTCCTAAAGAAATGACATCCTACTGAGGTGGATTTATAGTTCATCTTGTAGCCACCATAATCCGAGTCCCTGTACGCGGTAAGTTCGAAATCATCATCATGAGGATACCACAACCCAAGTGTTGGTGTACACTTGAGATAACGGAATATCCTCTCGACCCCTATAAGATGGTTAACTTTTGGTTTCGCCTGATATCTTCAACAAAGACATGTTGCATACATGATATCAGGTCTTGAGGCAGTGAGGTACATGAGGGATACAATCATTCCTCAGTACATGGTGGCATCAACCAGATCACCATTTTCATCGGGTGCTATTTGTAGCATGTGGAGTCCCAGCTGCGGAAGCATTCTCCATGTCAAACCGACTGAGAATATCCCCTACATACCTTGTTTGATGTAGAAATATCCCCTTTGGTGTTTGACCCACCTGTAACCCGAGAAAGAACTTCATCTCTCCTATGGCACTCATTTCAAATTCTACCTTCATTACTGCTTCAAATTCTTTACATAAGTCTTCATTCTTGGAACCAAAGATTATGTCATCAATTTAAATCTGAACAAGCAGCAGATCACCATTCTTTTCTTTGATGAACAGTTTACAGTCAATTACACCTATGCGAAATCCGTGTTTCACAAGGTGAGTTAGGAGTTTTTCATACCATGCTCTCGGGGCTTGGTGAAGCCGTAGAAAGCCTTATCTAGTTTGTAAACTCTATCCCCATGATATGGATCCTCAAATCCTTCGGGTGATTGACATACACTGCTTCCTGGATTTCGAGATGAAGAAATGCACCCTTTACATCCAATTGATAGACTTTAATCTTCATGTAAGAGGCATAGGCTAAGAAGATACACATTGCTTCCATCCTTGCCACTCATTCAAATACTTCATTGTAATCAATTCCTTCGACTTGTTGAAATCCTTGAACTACAAGTCGAGCCTTGTTCTTGATGATGACACCTTGATAATCTTTCTTACCTTTCAAGACCCATTTTGTGCCAATGATCTTAGCACCTTTAGGTCTATCTACGAGTGTCCATACACCTAACTTCATGAACTGAAGAAGTTCTTCTTGCATCGCACTCACCCATGCCTCATCATTTAGGGCTTCACTTACATATTTTGGCTCAAACTAAGACACAAACAATGATAAGCACCATCATGAAGATACCCTTTTTCCATTACCGATGCATAATCAGCTGAATACAACTAATTTCTTGTTCGTACTCCTGATCTGACATCCCCAATGACATTCTCCAAGGGATGATAGACATTTAGTCATGATCCAGGAGTAGGGGAACAACTACCTCAGAATCAAGATTATGAACATTTGGTTTCGTATCTGAGGCAGTAGGAGTGT
Source organism: Flaveria trinervia (assembly GCA_025506515.1). Lineage (NCBI taxonomy): Eukaryota > Viridiplantae > Streptophyta > Magnoliopsida > Asterales > Asteraceae > Flaveria > Flaveria trinervia. The sequence continues at coordinate 24,022,073 of CM046458.1, forward strand.
GAGGTTCCAAAGAATCATAGGCATCAACGTCAGATGCTTGTGGACTTGCAGTAGTTAGAACCTGTTGCTCATGAGTGTCCTGATCATTCTCCACGGCTTCATCGTCAGAGGAATAGTCACTTACCTCGAGCGCTCCCCTTGAGTGGCTAGGTGATTCACCTTGTGAACCAGATGATGTAGAGTCCTATGATGGTGTGTTTAAGACATCATATATCATTTTGCCTGCTAACTCATTGTTAGAAGTGGAGAGAGGAATGTTGAAGTACTTGAAGAACCCATCATAGTTGAAAAAGAATGCGGGTCCTTTTCCAGCAGAAGGAGTGGTGTATCTCTAAATGTCGATGTTACACCACACTTCTAATTGACCCGTTGAGTTGTTGTAAACTCTCTTATTCGGTATGTTGTATCCTAGAAAGATTCCCTCTTCAGCCTTCTCGCTAAACTTGCCTTCTTGAGTTTTCTTGAGTAGGGTGAACGGTGTGCCAAACAGTTCGAGATACTCTAGATTTGGTTTACGTCGTTGAAGTAACTCGTAACACATCTTCCCATGGCGTTTGACTACCAGAACTCAATTTAATGTGTAACACTCATTTGCAATGCCTCATTCCAAAATTGGATAGGCAGTTTCGAGTCTGCTAGCATCATCCTTGCATGCTCTATCAAGCTTTTGTTCTTCCTTTCAGCAACCCTGTTCATCTGTGGAGTGTAGGCAGATGTGAACTGATGTACAATTCCCTTTTCTTTGTAGAATGCCTCCATCCATTGGTTCTTGAACTCTGTTCCATTGTCTGAGCGGACTTGTATCACCTCCAGCTTGTAGAGAGACTCTAGTGTAGTTACCAATTCTTTGAATGACTCAAATGTTTTTTATTTTGACTTCAGAAACATCACCCAAGAGAATCTTAAGTAGTCATCTGTAACTACATAGCAATACAAGTCACCTGTGATGATTCTTATACTGACTAGACCAAACAAAACCGTGTGAAGAAGTTCAAGAGGTGGTTCTATGGAATTAACTTTCTTTGCCTTATGAGTCTTCTTAGTCTGTTTGCCTTTCTTGCAGGCGACACAAAAATCCGGGAGTTGGAAGTTCTTAACATTGACTCCTCTCACTAGATCATTCTGGATCTGGTGATTCATCTTCCTTGGATTGATGTGTCCTATTCTCCTATGCCAGGAGATGGAATCCTTCTCGGTAGCTTTTGACAAGAAGCATTGAACTTGATGATCCATTGTGGAGGTCTTTGATAGATCTAAGACATAAAGGTCATTATATCTTGAGGCTAACAATAGGACTTGGTCCTCCAGAATCAAATAATCCTTTTTCAGGTCATAGCACTTCTTATTGTCGAAAACTACTTTAAATCCCTTGTCACATATTTGGGAAATTGAAAGCAAATTATTTTGAAGTTGTTGAACATAGTTTACCTTGTCAAACTTCACTTTCTGATTCCCCACTTCCCCTTGAGTTGTGATGTAAATGGAACATGACCCTCTTTGATTTGTTTGACGTTTGATAGGAGTGCTCGGTTTCCATTCATGTGCCTTCATGCTCTGCTATCTACAATCCAAGTGTTTGTTTCCGCACTATAGCGAACACCCTACACAGTCAGTTGAAAACATTAGTTAAGTTTAGGGACCCAAGCCATAACTACCTTGGGTGACCCAGAGGCATCACACATCATAAATTCCACCCATTGTGCATTTGAGGGTGAGGGAAGATCATCTGTCTTCTTGTTCTCATTTCCAGACATAGACTTTTCTTTCCATAAGCCAGCTTTGTATAAGGCCTGTTTGTGGTAAACAGACGACTGGCTAATGGCTTATACTTTAGGTTCACTGACCCTTTTTGGTGGAGTCATGGAGCTTCTTTTGGAAGAGCTCGCTTTAGTGTCATAAAGTTCAACCTTTTTCTTTGGTCTCTAATAATGAGGACAGGAAGACGCGATGTGACCATACTTTGCATAGTTGTAGCATGATTTGCTTTCGACTTGACGATTTAACTGTTTCTATGGAGAAGTATATGACACTTGTGTGACTTTATTTTGTTTGGGCTTAGTCATTTCCTGTTTTAATGGTTTAGCATGTTTAACAAAATTAATTGTTTGAACGTCATCCACATCTTTGCTCTTTTATTTACTCGGACTTGGACATGATGCACTTGATTGGTTAACATGTTTAGTTTGTTTAGGTTCAGAATTAAACTTGATTGAAACAAACTTTACTTTAACCCTTTTCCAATTGTTCATCCAGATTAACACAAGGCATTTTACCTTTTGATTTTGAAGTGGCATCCGTTTGTTTAGTGCCAGATTCAAATTATTTACATGTGGAATCTGGATCACTTACAAGAGGAGTGGACACCACATGATCCTCGATTGTATTATTTTTTATTGGTTTACTTTTTGCATTCATCAAGGTCTCATGTGGTGGTGGTACCACTTTATATCCCAAACCCTCCCCATTGTTACATTCTCTCATTAAGTGTTGGACAATGTGAGAAGAACTTGTCCATCTATGCAGTTTTTGTTTTAATGAATTTACTTCTACTTCCAAAATTGCTTTTTGTTTCTTGGTGTCCTATAGGGAGTTTAGATAGAACTTAATGTCATTAGCTTGGTTAAAAGATACAACTTCAGTTTCCCTAAGTTGTTTAGTCAAGAGTTCTATCTTTTCTTTATAGCTATGCTCATTTTGTTTTAAGACTCTATTTGCTTCACTGCACATTTGCAAGTCCTTTACTAAGTTATTATTATGGTCTAATAACCTAGCAAATTTCAAATCAATGCTTTCCCTAAATTTATTACAATCAGAACAAGCATGATTATTGAAAAGTTGAGTAGTGGTACTTACCTAAGAGGGTGAGGTTGAATCAGCCATCAAAGTCGTGTCTGACTTTTCTAGTTCTGGTGATTCTGAACTTGTGGAACTTGTCCCTTCTTCAGGCAGGTGATCAACTAAAGTTGCAGTGTCTTTAACATTTGACATCACGAGTTCCACTGCAATATCACCTTCGCTTGTTGAGTCGTCATGTAGATCTTCAACACTAGCATGTTGGATTCTCCCAGAGACACAAACCGAAAGCTCCAATCGTGTCCTTCGTCATCATGAGCAGTCAAGGCTTTAGGATCCTTGCTTGATGAAGTAGGAATGCTTGTGGGTTTCTCCTGATGATTGAAGGATGAAAATGGATTTCAATTTCCTGTCTTCTTGGGCTTCACACACTCACGTTTGAAGTGCCCCTTTTCCCCACAGTTGAAGCATGTAACTTTGGTCTTGTCAAAACCAAAAGTTGTGTCCTTAGTGGCAATCAGATTCTGTCCGGTCTTCTTGAAAAACTTCTTAGCTCTCCGAATAGCACTTGCTAAGGCCGACATGATGTCCATTCTCTCTAGCTCTGTCTCGTCTACCTGCTCATAGTTCTCATCTGCCAGATGGCAGTTCCAAATCTTTCCAGCAACTAGTCCGTCATAGGAGTGAACGACTGCTGCTAAGAGATCCATGTGCTCCTTGACGAGAAGGACCAGCTGAACTAGTAGATTGAGATGGACCAGCTGAACTCGACACAAATGTCATTTGAAGTGGCGCTCCAACGTTTTGGCTTGTGGAGTTGAGTTGTAAAGTGCTGAATTTTGATCATATGAAGACTTTTGGGCATGTACTTCATCCTCAACTCTTCCTCTCTTAGCTTTAGAATGAAGTCATTGATATCTAACTTCACCAGCAAATCATTCTGTCTGAGGTTGGAGACAAAAGACACCCACTTCTCTCGCAACCCATCTACAAAGTTTGAAACTTTGTCTTCCATAGACGTGGTGACTCCATGAGTGTGCAACTCACTCATCAAATGGTAAAACCGATCAATGACGTCGTCCAAGCTCTCTTTCCTATTGACGAGAAGTTGTCAAACTCCTTTTTCAACGCTTTAGCCTTTAGAGCTTTTAACGATGCATTTCCCTCACACCACTTTTCCAATGCATCCAACAAATTCTTAGCTTGCTTGTTCTCAGAAAATTAATGGAAGATGTCCGTAGGAATTGACTAAGTTAGCAATGCATATACTTTCTAATCTGCATTGTACTTTACTTCTTGGCTATCTGCCATACCGCTTAATGTAAGTTGACTCCATATGCACCTACAGGCATGCTATATCCTGTCTCTGTTGACTCCCATAGATTGGGATCTACTCCATTCAAATATATCTCAAATCTTTGCTTCTATTGTGGGTAATCATCTAACGTTATTAGCATATGGGGCTTGCTATGATTTTCCACTTCATTTTCTAGAAGCAACAGATTCTGAATCCTAGAGTTCCTTCCTGCAATGAATGCTGAATACTGATCCTCCATTACTTTTGACTTTGGTCTTTAGAACAAAACTGTTTTACTTGTGCGAATGAAGGTGTGCGATTGGACAATTCGTGTGACTGACCAATGCGTATGGCTCAGACATGCGAATGAACCAATGCAGATGGCTAACACATGCGAATGGACAGGTGTGAATGAACAATGTGACTAGACAATTCAGTCGTACGTATGGATGAACGACTGAGTCCAATCATGTGTATGAGAGATGAGTATGGATTCAGTCGTGCGATTGAGTCAATCGTGCGACTAAAGCTAGTGAATCTAGAGAATTCAAAGGTTTAAGGTATTTTGACTCAAAAACACGAATTTCTCACTAACCCTAATTGTTGTATGCCGGAAAATGTTAACTTTTTGACCTGGAGACATCCAAAACAATGTTTGACACAAAAAGATTGTGTTTTTGCATGGAAAACACAATTTTTATATCAAAATCGATTGAATCACACGTAAAACAAGAGCCTTGGCTCTGATACCACTTCTTAGGGATCATATACTGGACGGAGTACTAACTGATTCACGCGTATACCAACTCAAATAGTGTAGAATCCTATTTGATTGGTGATCCAATCAGTGAGAACATTTACCCGGTCGATATATGATTAGACTAAACGTTAATAACGAATAGGAATCAATCAAGAACGATCTATGAACTTGGACTGGCTTTCTTGGACGTTCTGGACCGCTAGGGTATGAGTAGGAGTCGAAATATTGAAAGTTTTTCCTTTTTCCACGAATTAAGTGGTATTTATAGGTTAGGGTTACTCATTCGTGTGACTGAACCATTAGCATGGTTTAGTCGTGCGACCGGGTCATGCGTTTGATCCATTCGCATGACTGAGTCTTCAGTCGTGCGATAGAGTCAATCTCATGTCATAATTGTGCGACTGATCCAGTCTCCTGGTTCAATCGTGCGACTGGTTCATTAGCATGAAGTTGTTCATGCGTATGGTCCCTTAACATGGTCCATTCGCATGAGAACTTCATATGACTAAGTTTGAATATGTTTCTCAATCATTACTTGACTAGGATCTATTCAAACAACCACAAACCTATATAGTTGGTTCAATATGCGTTAAAGAATAATAAACATTAAAACATACATTGAAACATTAAACATTAAGATCAACAACCACATATTCTGTTTCATTCAACTCATACGTTTCATTATGTTTAGGACATGACAAACATATTACATTAAGATCGTAAACTAGGTACATATGGATCAACATGGGATACATTAATCCAAGGAAGAAGAATCATTTGGTTCGGAATGATCTAGTGAATGGAGTTACAGTTAAGAATTTCCAGCTCCCAGATTTCTGCATAGCATGTAAGAAAGGGAAACAAACCAAGAAGTCTCACAAATCAAAGAAAGTTAACTCTATTAATATTCCTCTCGAGCTTTTACCCATGGATCTGTTTAGCCCTGTCAGCACAAGGAGCACTGCTGGAGATCTGTACTACTTTGCAGTAACTTATAATTACTCAAGATTCTCTTTGATGATGTTTCTGAGAGCCAAGTCAGAGACATTTGATTCATTCAAGCATCTAGTCACTGCATTGTAATCACTCTACAAGCTGAAAGTACGAAAGATTCGATCAAAAAATGGAACATAGTTCAAGAATGAGTGGATGGAGGCATACTGTAGAGAGAAAGGAATTGTACATCAATTTATTTCTGCCTACACTCCATAAATGAATGGGGTTGCTGAAAGAAATAATCAGAGCTTGACAGAGACAGCCAGGACACTGCTAGCCCACCCTAAACTGCCTATTCAATTCTAGAATGAGGCAGTGGCTAATGCATGCTACACTCTCAATCGAGTCTTAGTGGTCAAACGACATGGAAAAACATGTTATGAACTACTCTAGTGACGTAAACCCAACTTGGAGTATCTAGAACCGATTGGTGCACCGTGCATTCTGTTAAAGAAAATTCAAACCGAGAAGTTTTGTGAGAAGGCAGAAGAAGGTATCTTTCTCGGATATAGTATACCAGACCAGAGAGTTTATAACAACTCAACAGGTCAGGTAGAAGTGTGATGCAATGTTGTTGTACAAAGATACATCACCCCTACTGGAAAAAGGACCTTCATTCTTCTTGATTATGATAGATATTCTATGTCCTTCAACCTACCTTGTTCTCATCCTGATGATGAGTTATCGGCTACAATGATGTACGATGTTCTCAACACTCCTCCACCAGACTCGACATCATCGACTCCATTAGATGATACTTCTAGCCCTTCAGGGGAGAGCTTGAGGTAAGTGACTCATCCTCTGATGATGAAGCAGTGAGACTACAAATGTGAATCAAGAGGAACAGGATTCCAATGATGAAAGTACACAAGTATCTTGTTTTGATGCCACTGACACTTCTGAACCTCATACTCCATCAGCCACAGAAACTGAACAAGGGATTCAAAATATAGATAATGAGGTAGTTGTTCCCACCACTCCCGGAACTCGAGTAAATGTGCATCATCCCCTAGACAATGTCATCTCTGATATTCTATCGGGACTTTAGACAATGTTGCAGTGATTGAAAAAGCATATCTTCATGATGGTGCCTATCGATTTTTTGTGTCTCAATTTGAGCAAAAATATGTAAGAGAAGCCTTAAACAATGAGGCATGGGTTAGTGCTATGCAAGCAGAACACCTTCAGTTTAAGAAGTTTAGAGTATGTACTTTTGTGGATAGACCCAAAGGTCTTAGAGTGCTTGGCACTAAATATGTTCTTAAGTGCAAGAAGGATGACCAAGGGGTCATAATCAGATGCAACGCTCGGCTTGTCGTTCCATTGTATAGACAAGTGGAGAGCATTGACGGCAATGAAATGTTTGCACCTGTGGCAAGGATGGAAGCAATACGTATATTCTTTGCCTATGCATCCTACATGAAGATCAAAGTTTATCAGTTGGATGTGAAAAGTGCAATCCTTCATGGCGAAATCCATGAAACGATGTACGTCAGTCAAGCCGAAGGATTTGAGGATCCTTATCATCGGGATAAAGTTTACAAACTGGACAAGGCTCTCTACGGGCTTCATCAATCTCCATGAGCCTGGTATGAGAAACTCTCTACTCATCTAGTGAATCATGGATAACGCAGAGGGGTTATTGACTGCATGTTGTTCATCAAAGAAAATGATGGTGATTTACTACTGGTACAGATATATGTGGATGACATAATATTCAGTTCCAAAAAATGAAGAATTGTGTAAAGAATTTGAATCGGTGATGAAATCCGAGTTTAAGATGAGTGCCATGGGAGAGATGAAATTCTTTCTTGGGTTATTGGTGGATTAGATACCAAACGGAATTTTCCTGCATTAGTCCAAATATGTAGGGGATATCCTCGGTTGTTTCGACATGGAGAATGCAACTGCTGCTGGAACTCCACTTGCCACGAACCAAGATGTGGTACCCAACGAAAATGGTGACTTGTAGATGCCACTATGTATAGAGGAATGATTGGATCTCTAATGTACCTCACAACCTCTTGTCCTGATATTATGTATGCCACATGTCTTGTTCCAGATATCAGGCTAAACCGAAAGTAAATAATCTATATGGGGTTAAAAGGATCTCTCGTTATCCGAAGGGTACTCCAACACTCAGATTGTGGTATCCTCATGATGAGGACTTTGAGCTTACATCGTATAGTGACTCGGACTATGGTGGTTGCAAGATGAATTATAAGTCAACATCAACGGGATGTCAGTTCTTTGGAAGACGACTAGTCACTTTGCAATGTAAGAAGCAGATATCTATTACTCTGTCAACATGTGAAGCTGAATATGTTGTTGCTACAAGCTGCTGCTCCCAAATCATTTGGATTCAACAGCAAATGCGAGACTATGGTTTGCAATTTTCTAACACCCCCATCTTTGTTGATAATTCTGTTGCAATTGTTGTCACTAAAAATACAGTCCAACACTCAGAAACTAAATGCATCGGTATTAAATATCACTTTATATGTGACTGCTTTGAAAAGAAATTAATCGATACTATTAAAATTAATACGGATTTTCAACGCGCCGACCTCTACACAAATGCGTTTGAGAAACCTTGGTTTTTATATCTTTTAGAGGTTAATGGCGTGAAAAAGAAAAGTGATGTGATTCAAGAAGAATAGAGTTCTTAGTCCCACCAGTTTTTATTATTTATTTGTTATTTGTTATTTTATTTTATTTTCGTGTCTTTAAAAATCCAAAAATACAAAAACATTTTCCGTTTTAGAATTTTAGGGGGAGAATAGTTTAGTTTCAGTATTTAATTACTTAAGAAAAATGAGGGGGAAGGGCAGATAAGCTGAAAGTAAAGAAATCATATCTGTGATTTTAATTCAACATTTATGGAAGATGATAGTGCACAAGAAACAAATTGTTTGGGACATCAAAAGGATTTAATTGCTTAAAATGCTATGTTCAAATTACAAGTCTGAGAAGTCTAAGCAACATTAAGGAAAAATGATAGTACACTCATATGCTACTAAGGTAACACACAAAAAGTAGACCTAGGGGCTGCTAGTTCATTATATGATATGTCGGTAAATTCAACACAATAGATGAGTAGACTTCGTTGGTGAATCAAATTCAAAATAATTTGTTCAACTTGCTATGGGTTCTCATCTTATCCGTGGTTATCACCATCAACGCATTTCCAATAATGGATGACGAGCAAATTAAATGCCACAAATGTGTGCGGATGACCATAAATATGAGCAAAGCACATGAAAAAATGGTTAAACGTAATCAAGCTAATGACTAAAGTTGTTGGTGCGTTATGTGCAAAAAGAAAAAAATGCTCTAACAGGAAGATAGGTTGTGTGCATCTCTATTGTGTGATGGCACTGACCTGAGTATAAGCATAACGTAAATATTCTTGAATTCATTGTTGTTTGCGTCTCTCTGCTGTGCCATGGCACTGACCTGAGGTTGGCATCTCTTTGAAAGCTCTTAGAATAGTTTCATCTTGTCAAATACCCGTACACCGCTCAAAAATCTCCTGAGGAATGTTGATTATCATATAAGTGTGGGATCCACAAATGCTTTTTGAAATAATCTAATTGATCACCAATGTGAGTCAAAAATCTGTGTATAGACTTAAGTGGACAAACATATGATATGGGTACAACTCTCGGCAGTCCAAATCATTGTGTGCATCTTATAGCTCTAGTATTGTTTCCCAAAAGTGCTATTGACTCTTAGACATATGAGAATCTAATATCAAAGTACTTATAAAAGGGTCCCAAATGATTATGATATAGTTGTATGATTCCATAAGAATCTTTCAAGAAATGATAAAATTAATTGAAGCTATTTTGCTCAGGAAGAAAAATCGGTTAGATGATGTCTAAAAGGTTTCAATCCACCGCAAACCAAAAACACAAAATTATGTCTTCATTTGGTTTTATTAAAGTTGTTTTTCTGTTTTGTTTTCTGCGTTGCGTAAATGTAGAACTATGCAACTAAATGAACACTGTCAACCACAAGTAAAAGGATTACGTCTAAGGTGATTAAATCAAATGTTTTATATTAAGAAGGTTGTTGGATTCATTATGCCCAAGACACATAGAATATTGATGTGGTCAGCATGTTAGGATCCAAGTTGGGTCATACCCAATAACAAGTTTAGCAAACACCAATAAATATTTAATTGATTATATGATCATGCAATTAAATAATTACACCAATTTAGAAAAGTGGGTTTTCTATATAAATTGTATATGAGATGGAACAACTTATAAAGATATTTTGTTCGTGTGTATTATTTATAATGTTATTTAAGTTGGTTAAATAACATCAAATAATAATAGTGTGTATGAGTTGTATAATTAAAAGGTTAAATACATAACTTATTTCGTAACTAGTTACAATTAAATGGAAGGTAAAAATTGGGGGAAAACCCCATTTTTGAACCCATTCGGCCGCCCCTTGGTGGGTATTGGTTCATTATTTGTTGTCCTGGAAGTTCACATAATGAACTAGTACCACACTCCATCTCTCTTTCTCTTACATGCAAAGACCAAAAAGGAGACAAAACTCTCTCTACACTTGAAGAAAGTCACGACTGAAAAAGGGTTTTCAGCACCCTTTTTTGGTTGATTTTGGTGTTCAAATCCCAAAACAAAGGTGTTTGATTGATGCTTGTGGGTACGCAAGCTTGAGGACACCTTGTTATTAACCCTTAGGAAAGACCAAATGACCACACTTGTGATGCCAAACAAGTGTGGTCACCTTAGTGGCTAAGGTTATGCACATGTGGTTGTTTGAATATGCTTGTTTGATTATCCATTTTACATTGATTGTTTGACATGTGGATATGCTTAACAATCTACATATATAATTGTAACAAGCTAAATACTCATGGTTCTTGATCATTAATATGTTAATAAAGTTATGTTTCCTTATCATTAAGTGATTAATAAAAGGTTGTTAAAAGGATTAATGATTTTAATAAAAGGGGGTTTTACTAAAATGAGAACCATAGGGTACCATGTATTTGAAAGCATGCAAATACATGGTACATAGAGTTTTCAAAACTAGAATTAATTTAAACTAAAATGCTTTTGGAAACAAGTTTAACACCATCCTTTTACATGACACTCGAATCACTTTAGAACTATTTGTGGAATAAAGGTCACCTAACCATCATTTAAATAATAGGATAAAGGTCACCTAACCATCATTTAAATATAACATTGAATTATAGGTTTTAATTTTAGTTGTCTATGAGACATAAAAGGGTATTAATGATTAAAATTTAATATTTCAAAAATACTAATATGAACTTTGTTAATTATTGTAGAAATGGCCGCAAACAATAATGCTACCACCCCAACATTTCATACCATATCACTAAGAATTATCTTAGAGAGGGATCGTCATAACCATAATAACTTTATAGACTAGTTTCCAAACTTTAGAATTGTTCTCAAGCATGAGAAAAAGGCCTATGTCCTTGACGATCCCATTCCTGACCAACCCGACCCAAAGATGTTCAGGCCTATCACGATTGGCTTTAGTATACTGAGGATTCCATGCAGGTTTCCTCCCTCATGTCGGGAACTATGATTTTCCAAACTACAAAAGGATCTTGAGCATCATGGGGCATGTGACATGATTACCCAGTTGAAGGAAATGTCCTTCAACAAGCTAGGGTAGAGCGCTTCGAAACGGTTCAAACGCTTCACGCACGTCGCATGTAAGAAACCCAATGAGTATCATCTTATGTACATAAGATGAAAAGCCACATTGATCACCTCGAGAGGCTTAATGAATTACAATATGAATGGGTGGGACAAGAGCATTGGTGAGCTTAATGAAATGTTCAAAACAACCGAGGTAGGGATGGGTAGGAAGGTTTTACCTGTCCTCTCGATCAATGAGGGAGGCTATAAGAAAAGGCCATTCCCCGATCCCAAGGCAAATGTTGCCAAAGGAAAGGGGTACATCAAAGGCAAAGAAAAGGGAAAAGCTAAAGCGGAACCTCTAAAGCCTAAGCTTAAGAAGCCTAAGGTAACAGAGAACGATTCATGTTTTGAGTGAGGTGCGATAGGACATTGGAAAAAGAATTGTCAAACCTATCTCAAAGAGTTAAGAATCAAGAGAAATTGGTTTAAATGTTATTTCTTCAAACACATGGGTATTTGAGAATCCTTTTGACCATCGTACTTGTACTTGATCTCCATTCTGCATATCATTTGCAGAGTCTCAAAACGTAGGCCCAAAATGTCTTCTACAGTGGTGAGTGTTTCCATTACACTTTCATTGTGCACTATCTCGAGCTCATCTTCCTCTGAGATTCTTAATTCTGATTCTTCTTAAATGTTGACTCCTTTGAGCAGCCTAGCATCATGTCTTCTTCTTTTGTATGCTTTACCATGTTGTTTATCCACCATTTGAATCATGTGTATATATAAGCATAGATCATTCTGTGCTCTTTCATCTAACAACTTTGGTAAGAACTTATCATGTAGGTATGATGTGTAGTTGGGCTGTAGCAGTTTGATTTCTACTCGGTCAAAAATTCTTATCCTTTCCCCTTTCTTCCCCACAGCATTCCCTTGTAGCACCATTTCTTTTGTGTTCTCCATATATCCCCACTCAGTTATAGGAATAGTGTATCGATTTCTTGCTATGACTTTGACGGCTGCTATTTTTCTATTTGAGTAGCCAACCCTTTTTAAGATTTCATCATCAACCATAGTAAAGGAGTTGATGTTTGATCTTTTCCCTTTTTGATGTCTTTTCTTATGTTCAACATCTTCCCTCTTAGCCTCCTTTTAGTACATCGTCTACAAATCTTGTTTTCATCCTACGCACTGAAACAGAAAGTCTCTTCCTCTTGGATGGATTGGATAGTTTGAGACGATTAGGCTTTGCAGGTCTTTGATGTCTCTCCGAGGAAGTCTCAGTAATGTTTCTACATCATGGAAGTATTCAATTCTTCCAGATGTCCTCTTGATGATAGCACAGTCCCATTCTTGATCATATTTCCATGCCATGATTCTGTCATCTTCCAAAGAGGATGGACTAGTAATGTGGTCAAACAATTCGATCAATGTAGACTTCTTCTCTGTGATTTGTCTGACTATTGTTCCCAATGGCCACACTTTGCCAGGTTTTACTACTCTTGGTTCTCTGATTAGTTTTTCTTTTCCTTTGTGCTGATCTTTCAATTCAACAGTTATAAGATTAGCAAGAAGTTTGATTTGTTTCTCATAAGTGGGTGTGGAGCTTCATTTCTGAATCTGACTCAAGTATCAAGTTCAACAGACATTACATGTTCCATCGTTCTTCTCAGCTCAGTAACACTTCTTCCTTTAAGCTCATGACCCTTATAGTTGTGACTCTGTAGCCAACATATCATATTGTACATGCTTAGTTTTGTTGCATCACGGTGACCTAGATCTTTCTTGATTTTCTGAATGGCTTGAAAAGTGGTGAATGCTTCATAGTCACAACTTGGAATTATGAATATAGCAAGCTCAAACTCTTCCAGCATGTCTTTCATCTCAGTCAAGTTTATTTTTTCAACCATGTCAAATGGGAACCCATAATTGACCAGGGTCATAAACACAAATGACTCGGGTCTCTCTTCCATAATGTCTTCTGTTGTAAGAAGAACATCAGTCTTTGATTCTTCTTGATCTTTGTTAGTTTCATCTCCAATCAGCTCTTTCCATTCAACATCAATCTCAGCTTCATCTTCATCATGAGTTACTTGCTTTAATGGTGAAACATCCACTGAAGGAGTGTGTTCTGAAGATGTATTCCTTGACTTCTTGGGTGTCTCTTCAATATTGATTGTTTGTATATTTGTTGAACCCAAATACATCCTTTTTCTTAAGTATAGAATCAGTTGCTTAGAGGATGTTGTAGGTTCTTTTGGTTGTACTGATGTAGTGATAGACTTAGATTCCAGGACACTTATTTTCATCTTTAGCTCCTCAACCTCTTCTTTCTTTCTTTGTATCTCAGCATGCTGTTCTTCAATAGTCTTGTTAACTTTGTTGCTCTCCAACACAAGCTTTTCTATTTCAGCCTTTTGATTAGTAATAGGTTCCTTTTGTTCTTCAACAAGATTCAATAGAGCATCGATGACTTCATTGTTATATTGAGCATCTTCTCTTAATCTTGTGATGATTGCTTTTTGTTGCATCAGCTAAACATCCTTTTCTTTTACAATCCCTTTCAGCTCTTGAATTTTTTCCTTCTGCAATTAGACTTGTGAATCAGTTTGTTGTATAGCAACCAAATAACTCTTGCTAACAGGGATATCAGTATCACATAGGTCATCTTCATTGTAGGCAATCACATCAACATAGTTTGCCTCTTCTTCTTCTTCCTGATGTTGAGAAGCAATCTCATCATCATTTACTTTTTCAAGGGCTAAACTTGTTGAGCTTGAACTGGCATCAATAGCTTGATCTTCCGTTTATGGATGCGGTTGTTGTAATTGTTGATGGTCAGTGACTGGAGAGAGTGGTTTATTTTCTTGTGCATGTATCCTCCTTCATATTTCCTAGATATTTTATTCAGTATGCATCTGCCAAGGTGTGATTGAACGAACACATCACCATCCACAGTAATTCCAGGCAGATCAACATTGATGATTAGTTGTAGAAACCTTGGAAACATATACATCTTGTTAGCCTTCTGTACTTTGATATGATGACATAAGCAGTTGAAGATGTACTTTGAGTAATTGTAGATTTTTCCCTCAAAAACACCAATAATGCTTGAAGAGATATGCCTTGAAAATCTATCAAGTCCAGATTTTCTCTTTGAGATGCAATTAAGATAAGTGTGGCAGAGAAATCTGTATGGCTTGCAGAGTCTTTCTTTCTTTATTTCTCCCTTCTCGAAGTCACCATCACACCCCATCAGAAGAAAGACTTTTTCTATGTATTCATTGTCAAACACATTAGGGTGACCAGCTTCTATATCTCCTAACTAAAGAACCCTTCTTATTGTTTGTTGATCCACTCTAAGTCTTTGATTCTTCACATTAGCTACAATAACCTGACCATCTTCCTCTATTTGGGCGTAGTTCCCGAAATCAGTGATGTGCGATTGGTGAATCACAGGCTCTGCTCATAAGGCAGAGTCTAAGAAAGCACACACATTGTGCTCTTTGGCAAATCCATTTTCTATCTGTTCAGAAGAAGAATATTTCGTTAGAATCAAACTGATAATACGAACAGGTGGGAGATTAAACGAGATTCGAATGGTTCATTATTGAATCATTACGACATGTTTTACCTTCAACATAGTGGATTAAGAGCACAGAAATATGTTTGTTTAATGTTTTGATTTGGTAAAATTTGAATGTTATAGAATGAATAAAAGTTTGTTGAGAGTGTGTTTTTCTAGGTCAGAAAAAGTGAACTAAAAAAGCGAATAATGAATTTTGAAGTCAAACAACATCATTTATACTCTCAGACACATTAATTTTATCAATATAATTAAGTGGGACCCTCAACAAATTCTTCCGCAGATCATCTATGAATCTTATAAATCATCTGAAGATGTCTTAACGACATCCGCTGATATTCAGAGGAGCCTTTAACCCAAGTCTTTGTTCACATAAAACAGAGGGATGATGAGGATCATGATCTTTTCACCTTTCGTAATTGATATTCAGTATGGTGATCATACACCCAGGTCATTGTTCACACAAAACAAGGGGTGTATGATTTGCAAAGATAGATATTATAAGGTGTTGGTACATAGTGTGTTTAGATAAGTCATTTGGTCATATCAGAATAAGACTCACTTTGTATTCTCAAAATGAAGTTTCCCACAAACAATCACTTAGCATTATGTTTGGCATGCACTTAGTGTAGTTTCCACTCAAGATGAATCTTAATCACATATCAAGAAACTTGCTTATATTTAATGTTATTTATGAATACAGGAATAACCAGAGATATATTGTACTATCATTTCCCAAGCATATGTCATGCTCAAGCATCATTACACACAGTATTTTGTTTGTTCAAATTGATTAATCTAAGTTAATCATGCCTAAAGACTCAATTAGAAAATTAAATATGACTGAATCAAATGCTTTAGTGAATGAATCAGCAAGCTGATTTGTTGTATCCACTTTCACTAACTTAATCAAACCCTTTTCTGAGCAATCTCTCAAAAAATAATATCTTATCTCAATATGTTTTGTTTTACTATGTTGCACAGGATTAGTAGTTATAAACATAGCAGGAGAATTGTCTATGTAAATTGAAGTTTGACGGAAGTTGTAACCATAGTCAAGCAATTGCTTTTGCAACCAAGGGACTTGAGAGCAACTAGCTGAAGCAGCTATGTACTCATCCTCAGCTGTGGATATAGATACATTGGTTTGTTTCTTGCACTGCCATGATACTAGCCTTGGTCCGATAAACTGACATCCACGAGTTATTGATTTTCTGTTACTGTTACATCCACCATAGTCACTGTCTGAGTATGAATAGAGTGTAAAGTCACCATCCTTTGGATACCAAAGACCAAGTCCTAGTTTTCCTTTGAGATATCTAAAAATCCTTTTTACAACATTCAGATGAGACTCCTTTGGATCAGATTGGTACCTAGCACACACACACGGCGAACATAATGTCAGGTCTACTAGCAGTTAGATACATAAGTGAACCAATCATTGATCTATATAATTTTTGATCAATAGGTTTTCCTGAAAGATAAGTAACAATCTTATCAATTGTTGATGCATGTGTTTTGCATGAGGATACTACAGCAAGATTGTATTTCTTCAAAATTTGATATATGTATTTTTCTTCATTGATGAATATCCCATCTGGTTTTTGATGAACTTGAAGACCCAGAAAGAAGGTTAATTCACCCATTGAACTCATCTGTAATATAGATTTCATTAGTTCTTCGAAATTTACACACAATCTCTTATTTGTTGAGCCAAATATAATGTCATCAACATATATTTGACCAACTAAGAGATCTTGACGTTCTTGTTTGAGAAAGAGTGTCTGATCAATGGTTCCTCTTTTGTAGCCATGCTTGAGCAAGAAAGATGATAGTGTTTCATACCACTTTCTTGGTGCTTGATGAAGACCGCACAAGGCTTTATCTAGCTTGTATACCTTATGTGGATAATGAGGATCTTCAAAACTAGGGGGTTGTGATACATAAACTTCCTCATCAATCTTCCCATATAGGAATGCACACTTGATATCCATCTGATACATAGTGAACTTCTTATATGATGCATAAGCTAGAAACACTCTTATGGCCTCAATTCTTGCAATTGGTGCAAAGACCTCATCATAGTGTATTCCTTCTTCTTGTGTGTATCCTTGTGCAATCAACCTTGCTTTGTTTCTTACAATAATCCCTCTATCATCCAGTTTGTTTTTGTATAGCCACCTTGTTCCAATAGGATGTTGACCTTCAGGCAAATCAACTAGAGACCGTACCTTTCGCTTTCTAAATTGTTGAACCTCTTCTTGCATAGCTTCAATCCAACTATTATCTTTCAAAGCAGCAGTGATGTTTGGAGGGACCACTTGTGAAAGAAAACAACTGAAGAGACAAAGGTTGGCAGTACCACTTTGGCTCCTTGTAGTTCTCTTTGTAAGATCTCTAATGATGTTGTTGACTGGATGAGTCTTATGGATTCTCATTGATGGAGTTGATTCAACTGGCATAGATGATTCTAGGTTAGTCATTTCCATTGCCTTAGACATAACCAACCCAAGCTGAGAGTTTAGAAAATAGTCAAAATGTTCAACATGAGGTGTAGGATCATGAGTGTCTTCTGTGTGAGATGTAGGAGCATCCCAGAATCGGTTTGCTCCTCCGTAGGAACTTCTTCAAAATCATTTTGCTCTTCCGTAGGAACTTCTCCGGAATTATTTTGCTCTTCCATAGGAACTTCTCCGGAATCATTTTCCTCTTCCGTAGGAGTTACAGGAACTTCTCTGGATGATAAATGAGGACTTGAAACATTTCCAATGTTTTTTGTATTCAGTTGACAGCATGGATCTGTTCAAGGGACAACATTCACATCTCCGGATGCACCATGTTTATTTCCACATGTAGTGTCTGTAGCAGCTGCTGATGTGTTTCCACCCGAGGATGTGTGTATCATTGGAGGATCAGCAAATAATGTTACTTCAGTCATATCATGTGGAACAAATGGATAACATACTACTTCAGATTTTGCGGTGTTCAAATGATCATAGTTAAATGATTAGTTAAAGCATCTATGTCAAACAACCATGATGAACCTTTAACTGACATAGTAAATACAAATTCATCAAAGCATACATTAGGAGTTTCTTCCAGATGTTATGTTATGGAATATAAATCCTATAAGATTTAGATATTGAAAAGTATCCAACAAAGAAACCATCATATGCTTTTTTGAAAATTTTCCTTATGACTCTTTTATGTTTAAAACAGATACATGACAACAACTCCATTTTGTTATGGAATTCTTGGTGCACTGGATTGCCATGCAATACCTTTTCTCCTTCAAAAGGAATCTAGTTCAAAATCAACAAATTCAATACCATTATCACTCCTAAAAATTTTAACTTTGTATCTAGTTGATTCAAAATCTTTATCACAAAGTCCATTAATGTTTCTGATGTTTCACTCTTTTGTTTTAAGAAAAAGACCCATGTGAATCTTGTGAAATCATCGACTATCACGAAACAATATTGCATTTTTCCAATGCTCATCATAGTGGTAGGACCAAACAGATCCATGTGAAGCAATTTGAGTGGTGTAGTATTAGTATTGATGATTTTGGATTTATGGGAAACTCTATGTTGTTTTCATTTGTTTGGCAATGAAACTCTTTGTTTGGCAATCTAATGACCAGGTCATTTTTCACCAATTTATTCATGTTCTTCATTTTAGAATGGACAAGCCTTCTATGCGATAATTGAGATACATCTTCTTATAACTTAGATAGAAGGCATGTTTCACGTTTTGTGAGTAATGTGTTGTTCATATCCAAAACATAAGTGTTTCCTTTTCTTGCTGGTTTGAGGAGGTCCCATTCTTTTAGAACAGTAAACCCTGGCTTAGGAATGTAACAATTAGTATTATCAAACAATGTGGTATAATTTTTATCCCAATTTTGAGACAGGCTTAGTAGATTATACAGTAAATTTTCACAATAATTTACTTTATCAAATTTGAGTACACCATTTGTTATCATTCCTTCACCAACAATTTTACCTCCCTTTTTATCCCCACCAAATGCCACATAAGAAGCATTTTAATGTTTGAAATCATGGGGAAGTGATCAGTTTCTTGTCATATGCCTGGAACAACCACTATCAACATACCACTTGTTGTCAGCTCTCCAATATTGTTCCCGCATTTAGAAATAAATCAGTTAGAATTAACAACCCAAGTCTTAATGATCTTGGGTTTGTTAACAGTGTCAAAAATAGTTACTCTTTCATGAACAAGTCTTGATGTTTCATTTTTAGTTTTGGTTGATTCATTCTGAGTTGTTTCAGATGAGGATGATTCTGTTGAATGGGATATTGATAAACTAGGTTGTTGTTTCCCAAATTCTTCTTGATTCAACTTAGTTTTGTTCATTTGAGACTTTGGTTTTGATAATGAAACTTTATGATTAAATGTCTCACAATCTTTTGTTTTTAAATGAGGTACATGATTTCCCTTTTCAAATTTATCAAAGAATGCATCATCATCCTTTGTTTCCTTATGAGTCAAATCTACCCTTTTGTGAGGTGTTTTTGACTGCTGAAAAGTTGGTATTTTCTTCAATGGATGAGCACTTGATGATGTTATGTCCTTTGATTTTGACTTTGATTTTAGTTTAGACTTCTTTAGTTTTGAACTCTTTCCACAATCAGTAGATTGAGTATCTGATTCAGACTTATCTGATTCTTTCTTCTTTGTTCCTTTTATCTTGTTCTTTTTGTTGAAATAACATTCCTGAGTGGAATGGCTATTTTTGTTGTAGATGGCACAATGTTTGTTGAAATAACAATCAGCAGTCATGTGATTGTTCATATTGCAAATAGAGTAGTAGCTATTGAAGTAACAATCTTCAGTATTGTGATTTTTCATGTCACACCATTTGCAATACTTTTCATCTGACTCTTTCTCATAATCATTCTTATGGTTTGCTAACTTTTGATGTTGTTCATTTTTCTTTAGCTTTGGATGAGATTCTTGTTTTTCCATTTTATGCATGTTTTGATTGTTTATTGCTAAATTCCTCTTCCGTAGATCATCTACTGAATCAACATTAACTTTTACTAAAGTTTTCTTTTTCCGTAGATCTGGTACTGGAAAGAGGTTCCTCTTCCATTGATGATCTGCTTATGACTTTTTCTTTCCTTCTTCCATGGATTTGTCTCTTTGCTCAGTAGGATCAAATTTTTCATTTACTTTATTGGAGGAGGTTTGTTGCTGATTTAGCTCTTGTAGACCTTCATTCAATGAAGCTATTCTCTTGCAAATGGTTTTCAGCATCTTTCTTTGTTTAGGAGGGTATGAAAGCTTTGTTTCTTCAAGCACTTTTGGAATATTTGTTTCAAAGACAACATTCTTACCCTTATTTAAAAGATCAGCATCATGTTCATCAGAATCATCCAAGTCATCCCACTCATCTAAGTCGATTTTTGAATTAAATTGATTAAACTTTTCTAATTCAGAAGACTCAATTTCATTCAACTCATTATCAATGCTTTGTTGATTTGAGCTACTTTCTATATTGGTGCTAGTCATAAAATGCTTTGACAGATTCTTTGTCATTGATTCAAGCAGAGAAACATAGTTATTATTAACTGGAGGTGCCACAACATTGTATCCCAACCCAGACCTTTTCCTTGATTTAATTTGAGAATTTAGTAATTTCTCATATCGTTGAGATGAGAGCTAAAACTTCTGAAGTTTCACTTCAGTTGATGCATGATCAGCTATGGATTTTCTTAAGGAAGTGGTCAGATGCTCAACTTGTGCTTTCAAACTGTAATTTTGAAAAACAATTTTGTCTAAATCCTTTTGTAAAGAGTTAATTTTAATTTGATATAGTTTATGTTCTCTTACATGAGATTCATTCAAAAACATTGTTTCTTTAACTTTATCAGTGAATTGTTGAGCATGGACTCTATATCTTTCTACATCCACAACACATATTGATGAACATAACATGTCTCTTACCTCACTTACTGTTGGATCTAGAAATGCTCGTGCAACCAAAACCAAGTCACTTAGAAGATTTTGGTACAACAAATAAAGGACTTCCGAAGCTAAGTGTGGAACTTCAGAAGGAAAAAGGAGCTCTTTCGAAGACAAAGTGTAAAACATACTTCCAAAGGAAAAAAATTCCAACTTCCGAAGACAAAGAACCTACTTCCGAAGTTCAAGACTTAGAAAGAAAGATGTGAAGTCAAGTTCTGAAGTACAGAAGTCCTCAAGCCTTGGAAGTATAGAAGCCTTTTCCGAAGTATAAGTGGCTTCGGAGGAACTTGTTCTTCCGAAGCCAACTTACCTTGAGAAAACACTACTACTATCCAGTGGACATAAGTATGGTCTTCTTGACACTCCGCTGCAAATCTCTGAGATACTGCATGGCATTTTCTCAAAAGCCATGCACTTGACCATACGTTAATCCATTATTTACCATTTTATGTTAGTACAGTTGCCATCTTTAGTTGGTGACAAAAGTTAAGTCATCGATATGTCATGACTACCATATCTTAGATAATACTTTATCTAAGATACCTTAACTTTAGCATTGTAGTATATGCTTTAGTCTTAGGTTTCCAGCTGGTATTAAAGTATATCCGGCTGTAGGATCTAGTATCTATAGTTTGTCATTGTAACTCATGTATCATGCTTGTAAGAGTCTTGTAATATCTTGAGTTGAGAAATTGAAAATTTATTTTTGTGTGTTCCTTTACTACTTATTATATTCCTATCAACTCTTGTAAAAGACTTTACTTCATCTGAGTTGAGTGTTTCTATAAGTGAGTTTGAGAGAAATCCAAGTGTCTAAGTGACAAACCCGATCGTGCAATTGGTATCAGAGCTTTTTAGGCTCTTGATTGGGAGATCTTTCAATCCTCCTTATCCTGTTTTTCACTCCTCCTTATACCTCACTCAAAATGGCCCTCAACAAATCTGAAGTAGAGATGGGGACGATGACCAAAGCACCCATCATCACCCGTGAAAACTTCAGGTCCTAGAGCAGAAGAATGGGAGGCTTCATCAGGTATCAAGACAGCAAAATGTGGCAATCCATTGTCAATGGCCTGTATAAGCCAAAAGTAGCTGGTGGAAATGGTGCCATGATGAAGAAGTTGTTGAAGATTATTTTGATGAGGACAGGAAGAAGCTTGACATTGACAGCAACGCTATGACTGTTCTCATGACTGCAATTCCAAACTCTATCATGGTGGGGTTTGAGCATTGCAAGTCTGCGAAAGAACTGTTTGATGCGCTTGCTCAAATGTACTCAAACTCAAATGACTCCATAAAGGACTCACTAAAGCAGCAGTTCGAGAACTTCACCTATGTTGCTGGAGAGACTCTTACCCAACAATATTTTAGGTACATGGATCTCATTTCTTCCCTTCAATCTGTGGGAATTGTTCATGAACTCAGAGACCTTACAAGAAAGTTCATGAGTGTACTACCAATGAGTGGACATTCTACTGTGTCTCTATCAAGAGAACATAAAATATGAATACACTTACCCTGACCGAACTCTATGGGATCCTTGATGGATACTGTTTGGAAGTGGAAAGTAAGAGGGGTCATCAGACAAGCAGACCCTTGAGTGTTCCTGCTAGCAACGCCTTAATGGTTGCTGAAGGCTTAGGAATCTCCGAGCCTCAACAATACCTGACTTACACCCAGTAGCCAACTTGTTCATCTAGGCCATACATCACATTTCCTGAGACTCCAAGGTCTCAACAAGCTCAGCAAAAATCCTTTCAGGACAGCTGTGCTTTTGTCTAAAGAAGTGGACACTCAAGTGATTATCAATATTGCTTTGATGATCTGGAGTGTTTCAGCCCGGATGATGTGGAATACGTGGACATAGTCCAACAAATGACTCTTGTAACCTACACAGCAAAGAAGTTCTTTAAGAAAACTAGAAGGTAATTTCCCCAGAACCCAATCAACAGCAAATTTGGGTTTGACAAAACCAAGGCCAAATGTTACAACTGTAACCAACTTGGTTATTTTGCAAGGGAATGCAAGGCTCCCAAGTCCAACTCGGGAACCCCATAGGCCTCCACACATCCCTCTACACCAAAGCCCACCGGAATGTCAATTAAAATAGCTGGAATGGCTCAAGAAGTTGACTGGAGCTTCATGGTACAGGATGTGACTCCTGCTCAAGCACTCATGGCCAGAACAGATGAAAATAAGGTATATGAACATCTCTATACTCCTGCTTGTATTGCTAAGGTTAAATTGTATCAGGACTACAATATGGAGATTAAATCTGATATTGAGTCTTTAAATGTTTTGAAATCTGACTTTAAAAGGGCTGAATCTGACTACCAAAGAAAAATTGAGGAGTTAGAGAAAACGGTGTCCCTATTAAAACATGAACACACAAACTATAAGACTCAGATAAAGGATTTAATATCCAAATTGACTAAGGCTCAAGCCCAGATTGTCACAGCTGAGGCTCAAGCCAAGAAGTATGCTACTTCCGAGAAAAACTTCCAAGCCATTCTTGCATCATCCTCTCACTCAAAACTTTGTTACCAAAACAAAGGAGGGTTAGGAACCAATGAAGTTGCTCCACCACACTCTTATGAGTTTATAAGACAACCAAGGTGTGGTACTGAAGAGCAAGAGGTTCCATCTACAGACCACCTTCTCATGAGTCAAAGAATGATGCAACTATGGAGACCATCACAGGAAGAACCAGGTAATTATGCCCTCCCCTACCAATGATAATCAAACCCTGACCACCAAACCCAGAAGAAGCAGAGCTAAGGCAGCCAGAAAAACTGCCAAGAAAGTGGCTGAGTCCAAGCTAAAGATAGACCCAAAGCAAAAGGGTATATTCATCTCAGCTGGATTCTAGGTGGTTGGAAACTCTGATTCAGGAAAGGGGTGTAGTACCAGCACTCCTGGCCTACCAAAGGATCAGAAGTTAAAGGGAAAAGTTGCTGATGAAGATAAAAAGAACAAGAAACAGCAATCCTCAAATCCCCAAAAGATTAACGTTGCATGCATAATGTGTGGTCTACAAAACCACATGGCCAAAGATTGTTACTACAATCCTGCTAGCACACATTATGCAAATAATGTTAAAAAGGAAGAAGTCAGGGAAGTTTTCTCATTTGGACCATATCAAATGGTTCATGTGATGAAAAAGGGAAAGCTTGTTTTCGAAGCAAGGTTGCTTTTGGAAGAAGATTCTTCTTCCGAAAGGAAAAAGGCTTCGGAAGCTAAAGCTGTCAAGACTTAGAAGAACAAAAGAGTCCCCTTGAAACCATCCCAGAAGAAGACTACTTCGGAAGAAAAGGTGGTGAAGGCTTCTTCCGAAAAGAAAGAAGCTTCGAAAAAACACCAAGCTACAAAAGCTTCAACAAGCTCATCCTCCATGATGAACCAAGGGATGGAATGGAATATCAAGGAAGATGTTGTAGCCCAAACCTCTTCTTCAAAAACATCCATTGAACCCCTATGCATAAATTTTGGTTCAATTATGTCATTATCTTTGGAAGAACCCAAGACCAATAAAGCTTAGGTTTCCAATCAAAACTAATCATCTCATCTTATGTGCAGGGACATCCATATGACAAGAATAATAACATTTGGATTGTAGATAATGGATGCTCTAGGCACATAACAGGGAACAAATCTGTTGGACCAAAAGAACCAATGAGCCTGATCAGAAAACCTCTAAGTCCTACAGACATTGCAACTGCTGAAGAAGATCACAATAGCTTAAGACATCAGTTGATTACAAGGTCTGAAGACAAAGTCTGAAGACAAGATCTGAAGACTTCTACTGAAGACAAAGTCTGAAAGCAAAGACTGAAGACAAAGTCTGAAAGAAAAGTACTGAAGACAAAGTCTGAAAGAAAAGTACCGAAGACAGAGTCTGAAGCTATCAGCTAAAGACAAATCCTGAAAGTAAAAGTCTGAAGAACAAAGACTGAAGACCAAAGTGATCAGTAGTTATCACAACAGTTGAAGTTATTAACTTCAGCAGTTATGATGATTTCCTTTCAGTACTTGTAATTTACTTTTCAGTAGTTATAGTTTCAGTAGTTGTAGTTCAGTAGTTTTATGTTTTTGTACTTATCATTCTCTGAGATGTAATCAGCAGTTGAGAACATTCTCAGTAGTTTGTATAGTTTCAGTAGTTTGTATAATTCTGTTAGATGTCACTATCAAGTGACATCAGTAGACGTCACATTCCCTATATAAGGAATGTTGACCTAGTTGTAATGTGTGACATTCAGCCACCACGAAAGCATATGAATGAAATATTCTTTTGCAGAATTCTCTCTCTATAACCGTTTACTTTTCACTGAATATCAATTGTGTTCTTGCGAATTGTCTAATTCATTGTTCAAATTCCGCTACTGATGACTAACACCAAGTCCTCTGTTGTTTACAACAGCTGATGACAAAACCATGTCTTCAGTAGTTTCATAACTACTGATGACTAACACCAAGTCCTTAGTTGTTTCCAACACCTGAAGACAAAACCAAGGTTTTTAGTAGTTGTGCAGTAGTTTCACAACTACTGATGACTAAAACCAAGTCTTCAGTTGTTTCCAAACGTCTGATAGTTAAAACCAAGTCTTCAGTTGTTTTCTTACAACTGCTGATAACACCAACACTTTCAGTCGTTTTCTTTTAAGCCTTTTCTTAACCTATAAATACCTGCACTTATAGCCAAACGTTTCATTAGCTATTTTCAAACCTTTTCTCTCTCAACAATGGCGACCAAGAAACTCAAACCCCGACATAACTGTGTTGCCTACCTTCTGAAATCAGCTTTCTGGAACAAGTTTGATACTGCCATCGATCTTATGGTGGATTCCCAATATCGAACAGCCTCTACCTTTGGCACCACCTCTCAGGGACATAACCCCTCTGAGCAGATGGTTGCTATCTTTCAAAACTCCTTACCTCTCATCACTCCAATCATTACTGAGATTGTCCATAAAGCCATAGATGAGAGGATCTCCTCAAATCTACAAACCCATTGATGATGCTGTTCACAAATCTCTTTCTGCCTTTCAATCCCCTTATCCCAATGCAACCAAAAAGGGGGAGAGTACTAAGGCAGTGAAAGAAAAGAAAAGGAAAAGAGTTGATGATGAGAAAGAACCTGAAAAAGAGAAGGAGGTGGAGAAAGAACTTATCTCAGAACAGTGGATCACATACAAGCGAAAGAAAAGTGCTAAGTTAAAAGCTGATGAAGAAAAATCCTTAGAAGATCTTGTCAAAGATGCTGATGAAGCTCATAGCAGATCCATGGATAAAATTATAGATCAGCTCTTTAGACATGGTCATGACACAGCCATATTAGATTCTGAGATCAGAAGGCTGGAAATAGAAGAGATTCAAACAAGATGGGCTGGTTATAGTGTGTTGGAAAGGGAAAGATTGGAGAGAATGATCAGATTCATTGCCAAATACCTTGGAAGTTCATTGATAGAGATAAAGTCCTGGTCCAGAGACAGTATCTTGAAGATAACCAAGAAAATCTGCTCTGCTGGAGGCTATAATAAAGGGTTGATCATCAAAGCACTGGATGAAGCAGGTGCAGGGAAGAGAACTGAAATGGCAAAGCTCTCCAAAGCCAAACTCACCACCAAAATGCTAGATCAGTCTTCTCAAACTCCCACTCAAACACAACCCTCATCTCTAAAATCTCCCAAATCTATCCCTAAACCAAAGCCACCCACAACTCAACCCACAAAACCAATCCCTTTACCTCAAAAACCACCTCAAACCTTACCCAGTGATACACCCAGAAGTTGGAGAAGGGTGTTGAGGGTAGAAGAAGATGAAGAAGAGGATGATGATGAAGATTGTTTGCCAATCTCTACTGTTCTCAACCTTAAAACACCTGAGCACAAAAGTCAACAAGTGATTACACCTGACTTGCAAATGAAAATGGTGAAGGTAAAGATTGAAGAAGCAGAACAACAGAAGCAGCACGATGAGCAGTTTCTCAAGATGGTTGACAAGGATTTCCCTCAACCTCATCCATTCAAGAAATGAAGAAACAAGCTCTGAGGTTGTACACTCTTAGACAAACTTTTCAACATCAAAGAGAAAGAGTGCGGATTTGGCCAGACCCCAGGGCAAGTAGACATCATGGCCAAGTGAAGAAGACCTTGAATACTGCAATTACGTTGGCCATAGTAGTCTCACCCTGGGAAATCATTGAAGTATTCAAGAGAGCTCACAACTCCAAGACAACCCCTCAATCTATTCTTGAGAACCAAATGATCAAGAAGGGGTTGTTATACAAAAGACTTGAAGATCTTCAGAAGAGTGAACTCCAGTTGTTGCTTAAAGGCTCTCACCCTGATGAATTTGCTTATAGAGAGATAACAACTATGGAGTTGAAGAATGGAAAGACAGTGAGATACCTGTCTGAGTATTATGGCCCAGAGTTCTTCTTCGAGGGAGAAGCAGAAGAACTCACCAAGGAGGAACAAATTGTTCTCCTTGAGGCCTATGCTAGTGAGTCTTACAGACTCCTTAATGGGATTAGGTTTCATGGTTGGGACAAAACTCTGTGTCCAGTTTCCCCAAGACAGAGTTCCCTTCCATACTTAGCCAATCAAACGATTAGAAACCTTTTCCCGGCCTGTGCTTAACTGATTACCTCTGAAGTTGATCAAGAGGGTGTTTCTGCCAAGAATAAGTGGGATCATCAATAAGTTTAGAGGCTTTGGCTGCATTGGTTTAGGGGGAGTTTGTTGGACCAAAAGAACCAATGAGCCTGATTAGAAAAACATCTAAGTCCCACAGACATTGCAACTGCTGAAGAAGATCACAACAGCTGAAGACATCAACTGATTACAAGGTCTGAAGACAAAGTCTGAAGACAATATCTGAAGACTTCTACTAAAGACAAAGTCTGAAAGCAAAGACCGAAGACAAAGTCTGAAAGAAAAGTACTGAAGACAAAGTCTGAAGCTATCAGCTGGAGACAAAGTCTGAAAGTAAAAGTCTGAAGAACAAATACTGAAGACAAAGACTGAAGACTAAAGTGATTAGTAGTGGTCACAACAACTGAAGTTATTAACTTCAGTAGTTGTCACAACAGCTGAAGTTATTAACTTCAGTAGTTGTCACAACAGCTGAAGTTATTAACTTCAGTAGTTGTGATGATTTCCTTTTAGTACCCGTAATTTACTTTTCAGTAGTTATAGTTTCAGTAGTTGTAGTTCAGTAGTTTTATGTTTTTTTTACTTAGCATTCTATGAGATGTAATCAGTAGTTGAGAACATTCTCAGTGGTTTGCATAGTTTCAGTAGTTTGTATAATTCTGTTAGATGTCACTATCAAGTGACAT
Organism: Flaveria trinervia; assembly: GCA_025506515.1. Classification (NCBI taxonomy): domain Eukaryota; kingdom Viridiplantae; phylum Streptophyta; class Magnoliopsida; order Asterales; family Asteraceae; genus Flaveria; species Flaveria trinervia. The sequence continues at coordinate 24,050,498 of CM046458.1, forward strand.
GAGCAGACGTCACATTCCCTATATAAGGAATGTTGACCTAGTTGTAATGTGTGACATTCAGCCACCACGAAAGCATATGAATGAAATATTCTTTTGCAGAGTTCTCTCTTTATAACCGTTTACTTTTCATTGAATATCAATTGTGTTCTTGCGAATTGTCTAATTCATTGTTCAAATTCCGCTGCGATCTACTCTAATTAATCAAACTTAGATCTCTGATCCTAAAAAGATCTCTCCTTCAACAATTTCAACGTTATGATGGAGGTCCTATCTAGTTTGGAGGTGAAACCAGAGGATATATTTCTGGCAGAGGGAGTATATCCAATTGAAAATTAAAAGTTGACAAAGTTCACTTTTTCAAACAGCTTGAACACAATCTGTATAGTGTTTCTCAATTCTGTGATCAAAAGCACCAGATGCTTTTCACAGAACATGATTGCATTATCCTCAAACTAGGGATGACAATTCCTCCGGAATTGGTGCTTCTTAGATCTCCAAGGAAAGGGGATATGTACAAGCTTGATATGAACAATGCTTCCCCAATGGGTGAAGTATCATGCTTTCTTTCCAAAGCTGATAGTGATGAGTCAACACTGTGGCATAAACGTATGTGTCATGTAAATTTTAAGACAATGAATAAATTGGATAAAAATAACTTGGTACATGGTTTGCCCAAAAAGGAGTTTTCTACAAAGACAACTGTGTTGCATGCCTTAAAAGGAAACAACACAGGACATCTCATAAATCCAAATGTGTTAACTCTATCACTACTCCATTGCACTTATTGCACATGGATCTTTTTGGTCCTACAAGTATAATGAGCATTGGAAGGAAATCATATTGCCTTGTGATAGTTGATTAATTTACAAGATTCATATCGGTATTCTTTTTAAGAACTAAAGATGAAACTGCTGAAACATTAAAATCTTTTATTCTTAAAATAGAAAATCAAATTAATCACAAGGTTAAAATAATTAGATGTGATCAAGGGACTGAGTTTAAGAACTTCATTCTTGACTTATATGGTAACTCAAAAGAGATGCCAGATAATATAGTGCTCCCAGAACTCCCCAACAAAATGGTGTTGCTGAGAAGAGAAATAGGACACTTATTGAGGCTGCTCAAACTATGTTAGCTGATTCAAAGCTACCTCTAACATTCTGGGCAGAGGTAGTTAGCACTGCATGCTATGTGCAGAACAGAGTTCTTGTAGTTAAGCCCCATGGAAAAACCCCTTATGAGCTATGGAACAAGAGGCCACTGTTCATTGGCTTTCTAAGGTCCTTTGGCAGCAGGTGTACCATACTTAACACAAAGGAAAATTTGGCAAAATTTGCTGAAAAGTCGGATGATGCTATCTTTGTTGGATATTCTTCTAGCTCCAAAGCTTACAGAGTATACAACATTAAGAATCAACAATTTGAGGAGTCATCCAATATAGTTGTTAATGAGCACACTCCTTGTGTTAGGGGGAATGGACCTGATCACATCTTTGATTTAGAATTGTTTCCAAACTATTCTAGACCCTCTTATGAGAATGTTTCAGTTGAGATAGGTGCTCAAAATGATGCTGATGCTACTGCTAATGATCAACTGTTTGAGCTTCCCAGACCTAGACCAAATTCTCCAAGTGCTGCAATACACCAAGCTTCCACTATTCATAGATCTGATAGTCTAACTATATCAAGGAATAGTGAAGCTTCAACAAGTGAATCACCTACTGAGCCTCAAAACTCATTAGGTGATCCACCACAACACCAGGCAGAAGGAGGTAGTATTTTGAAGGAACATGCAACTGTTAATGCTACTTCACAGCCAACTATTGATGATGTTTCTCATTCATTCAATCAGTCCTCATTGAATGACTTTGAAACAACAGCTGGACAGAGTGTTCCAGTTCCTGAGCAAAATATGTGTAACTTGGATCTATCTCTGCAACTGGAAGTGATTCCTCGTCTTAGGATTCACAACACTCATCCAACTGAGAAAATCATAGGGAATGTCTCTGAGGGTGTGAGAACAAGAGGACAGACTCATCACGGGAATGTCTGCTTGTACTCATGCTTTCTATCTCAGATGGAACCAAAGAAGGTAGAAGATGCCTTGAAAGATAGTAGCTGGCTTGAATCGATGCAAGAGGAGCTGCTTCAATTCAAGAGACAGAAGGTATGGAACCTATGTCCGCTACCATCTGGTCAAGTACCTATAGGCACCAAATGGGTTTTTAGAAACAAGAGAGATAATACAGGCTTGATCATGAAGAATAAGGCAAGACTTGTAGTTCAAGGATACACTCAAGAGGAAGGAATCGATTATACTGATGTCTTTGCACTAGTTGCAAGACTTGAGGCAGTTAGGATCTTCCTTGCTTAGGCTGCATCCAAGGACTTCACTGTATACCAACTTGATGTCAAGTGTGCATTTCTATATGGGGATATAGATAGGGAAGTCTATGTATGCCAACCTCCAGGATTTGAAGATCCACAACACCCCAACTATGTGTGCAAATTGGATAAAGCTCTATATGGGCTGCACCAAGCACCTAGGCTATGGTATGAGACTTTGTCTTAGTTTCTTCAGAAGAATGGCTACACTAGAGGGACCATTGATAAGACTCTCTTCATCAAAAAATCTGGAAAGGACATTTTGCTCATTCAAGTCTATGTTGATGACAACATATTTGGTTCCTGAAATGACCAAATGTGCAAGGACTTTGAGAGCATTATGAAGAAAAAGATTGAGACAAGCTCCATGGGAGAAATGGACTTTTTCCTTGGAATTCAAGTAAAGCAACTAAAGGAATGGTTCTTCATTAATCAATCTAAATATGTCTTTGAGATCTTAGAAAGATTTAAGATGAAGGATTGCAAGCCTGCCATGACACCCATACCTAGAAACGATAATCTTTGTCCTGACCTTGAGGGGGAGGATACTGATCAACATCAGTATAGGGCAATTATTGGTTCTCTGGTGTATCTAACAGCCAGTAGACCTGATATCACGTTTGCTACTTGCATTTGTGCAAGATATCAGGCTACTCCAAAGGTGTCTCACCTAGCTGCTGTGAAGAGAATCCTCAGATACCTCAAAGGAGCACCTAAACTAGGTCTCTGGTATCCCAGAAACAAGGATTTCAATCTTTATGGATACTCTGACAGTGACTATGGAGGCTGCAATGTTGACAAGAAATCAACATCAGGAGGATGTCAATTTCTTGGTGGAAGGATCATCTCATGGCATTGCAAGAAACAATCTTGTGTCTCTACATCAACTGTTGAAGGTGAATACATTGTTGTTGCTAGCTGTTGTGCTCAACTACTATGGATTCAAAATCAGATGTTAGACTATGGATTTAACATTATGAGTACTCCTATCCATATTGACAACAATAGTTCTATCTCCATTACTGAAAACCCAGTGAAGCACTCCAAGAGTAAGCACATTGACATCAGGTATCATTTCATTAGAGACATTCATGAGAAAAAGCTAATCAAGTTAATCAAAGTTGATCCGAATGAACAATATGGTGATTTGTGTACCAAAGCTTTTGATGAACAAAGGTTCAAGTATCTCATAACAGCTATTGGGATGATAAACATTGATTAATTTGATCTCTTTTGAAAACCTTTTTAATATGCAAGTCTTGTGTCAATACAATTTAAGCCCTGTTACTAGAAATTCTCTTGGAAAATTTCTAAGTGTAAATTCCTTCCGAAGAGAAATTAACCTTCGGAAGACATTCTCATATCTTCCGAAGCAAAATTTCTCAAAGGATAACTTTCTTCTCATAAGAATTTTTGGCCTCGGAAGAAGCGATTGATTGTATATCAGATCTACTTCCAAAACTTACAAATTCTCTATTCAGAAGCAACTCTAACCTTCGGAAGCAAAGTTTTGACTTTAGAAGTAAGAATTGCCTTTGGAAGACAAGTTACCTTCAGAAATGTTTTACACTCGGAAGAGAGATTTTAATGTGTAACGTAAATTTCTTGGGCCCCACACTATAAAAAGTAAATATTTTGTTAATGATGTTGGATTATTTAACTGATATTAACCTTACCGCCACTGTCATTTCATCCACTAAACCAACACATCACCTTATCCTTACCCTCATTACTGCCTTTCCACAATCTTTTAACTAATCTCGACTACTCAATTTCATTTTCTTACATTCAAATTTTACTACCCTAGAAATTTCTCCTCTCGAACTTTACCCCAGCTCAAATCATCCCAATTCACCTTTCCAAATGGCATTCAACCCTCAGCACAATGAAATCGCACTTCTTGATTCTTCAAGAGATGTTGACTTCTCTGACATCATCTCCTTTCTAACCCAATCTTCTTACTACACCGCTCTGACTGTAAACCCCAAAATTTACTCAAACCATATGTCTGAATTGTGGGCAAATGGTCAGACTGAAACCCTAAATGGGGTTCGTGTCATTTGATCGAGCATCTGTGGCCAGGAGTTGGTCATTTCTTAATAGATCATCAGGGAGCATCTAGAGCTTCATGATGAGGGCCCTCCAATGGGATTCCGCAAAGCAGATTTGGACAATTCTTATCTCCAAATGGGATATGGTGGAGACGTTAGCATGTCAACTGTCAACAAATTTAACTTCTCTTACAAATGGAAGTTCCTGTTGCATGTGGTTCTTCACTGCTTGTCGAATAAATCTGGGGGATGGGATCAAATCCCATATGAACTTGGGTGCCTAGTTCATGTGTTCGTGAAAAGCCTCTGGTTAAACTATTCAAGATTTGTGTTGATTAACCTAATGGGAAATCTTCAAAAGGACACATTCTTCATGTATCCCAGGTTTCTCCAGCACATAATCAACTGCGACTTGGACCAGAGCAAGCTTGTCTATGCAGCTGTTCTGACTGCTCCTCAAATAAGGCCAACCATCTTCAAGACTTTGAAGAGAATGGCCACCAACTTCATCAGAAGAGATACTGCACATCTTCCATGTATGATTGAGCCAATGGCTCTTAGTGACATCCCTGTTAACCCCCCAGGTGATGAACCCACACGAGCAACTACCCTCACTTTGCCAAATCTACCTTCTCCAACCATTACCTTTACTTATCAGAGACGTCCCAAACAACCCTTGTTCAATCTTCTCTGATTGAACAAGCTCCTCATGTTCTACCCAAAAAGGCTAGAGTGGAACAAAGGGCTCCCACTCAGCCTAAGGTCCAACCATCCTTCACAATTGACCTAAATATAGGTCTTGAGTCTCCTCAGTCTCAGACCCATGAGCCCGAAACCCAAGCTGAAAGCCCTTAGGGCGAGTCTCTATACTCCCCTGAGCAGCTAAAAAGGGACAGCCCTATCACAGGCTCAATGCCTTTAGACATTGATCAAAGTCCCGGGTCATTAGGTTTCACTTCCATATCCTTTACTAACCTTTTAATTGGAGTTGATGAAGAGATTATATCTCTTAAGGGAAATGAAGTTGATCCACAACACCCTCTCAAGGATCAATAGATCCTAGAGAGACCTCTTATCTCTAGACCCCATCAGCAAACCTTTACTGAGGTGAGTCCCACTGATGTGGAGGGGACTCATTTAGATTCAGCTGCCACTAATAAAGGAGTCTCAATGGATCCTCAGGACAGTGGTAACATCACTGAGATTGAATCTACGGCAACCATGCCCTTTGATGACTCTGAAAGAGACATCTTTGAGCAAGGGAAACCAGGGTGCCCAGAAACCATATTGGTGGTGAGGATGAACATACAAGGTATGCTACCTCATCTCCACGTGATTCATCAAAAGAAGATCAGGGAAGAATGCAACTTACCATTCAAGACCTAGTTTCTAAAGTCTCAAATATTGAATCCAAGGTTAGGACTTTAGAGGATAGGTATGCCACTCAGCAACTTGAGATTGAAACTCTCAAGGCCAACTAGCTGAGAAACAGATTGAGAGGTTTGTTAGGCATGTACCAACTCAGGTCTCCTTGACCTCTTCCTCTAGCTCATCAAGCTCTCAGGATGATGCTACCAAAAAGGGGGAGAGTGTTCAGAGACAACGTCAAAGACAAGAGGAAACCCAAAGTCAAGCTCTCACTTCCTTGAGATCAAAATATCCTGTGCCACAAGGTTCAATTTTCCCTGAGCCTCCTCCAGCTGTCATTCAAGTGAATCAAAGGATGCTCCAAGATCTCAATAGGTTCTTTAACAAGTTCCTATTGGAATCTCTTATAGAACAGCCAAGTCCTGATATGTCTGTGATCTACTTCGGAGCTCAAGAGCTTCGGAGGTCAAATGCACCTTCTACCACTATTGAGGAAGTTGGTCAACCTAAGGTCCAATTGGAACCTAAGATTAACTTCAAAGGGGAAACAAGGACTGATGGCCCAACAACTAAAACATTTCGGACAGATAGTGCATTTTCACAGACTTCCGAAGCACAATTCAAAGCCTCGGAAGAACAATTTCAAACTTCCGAAGCTGAGATTGCTGCTGCGAAAGGACTATTCTCTTTATCTGGTGATCTAATAGTCACAGATGCAATCCTGGAACTTTCATCTAAGGTTAATAGGGAGGACTTTCTCACCCACCTTTAGCTCTAACATCAGCATTAACTCCAGCTCCCATCTCTACTACTCAACCAGAATCTTCCATCAAGAACCCCCAAAGTCTAGTACTTCCGAAGACATCAAAGGAAAGAGAAAGATGACTTCAGAAGAGCTTTAGAAGGAAGAAAGGTGGGAGAAACTCAAAAGAAAAGGTAGGCAGACAACTAGAAAACTGCTAGCTGCAAGTACCAAAGCAGCTGCAGCCAACCAGGAGGCAGTCAACAACCGAAAAAGGGTAGAGAATATCGATAGACTTGTTAGTCTAGAAGCTGCAACTAAAGATGTACTCCTGCTAACATTAGAGGAGTTAATAGAGCTGGAAAAGGCAACCTTGCTTCTAAAACAGCAAAAAGAAGAAGCTGCAAGGTTGGCCTTAGAAGAAGAGAGGGAGAGGAAAGAAAAAGAAGTTGATCTACAGCTCAGGAGGGAAAGGATAACTTTCCTAACCTCCAGAGGTTTCTCTCAGAAGAATTATCTCCACATAACAATGATACGATCGTATGGCTCTTCAACAAAGAGCAAGATCAAATGGAGAAAGAGAGAAAGAGAGCTAAAAGGGAAAAGCTATTGCAGAAAAAAAGAAGGAAGAGGAAGTAGTACTGACTGCTGCCAAGAAAATAGGTGAGAAGGCCTGGATGAAGAGCTATCTCAAAGCTCATGGCTTCTCTGGCAGGTAGGTGGGTCCTATGTTAGAAAAGACTCTCCGACGACATGTTAGTGACATTAAGGCTGACATTCGCGCAGGAAGAGGAAGGAGATGTATAGAAGGGGACAAGGGATGACCATCAAAGCAACCACTCAACCCAAACTCCAAACCCAACCACAACCTGAACCTATACCCTTTTCACTCCCCATCAAAACCGAACCAACCACTGAACCATACACCCTTGAACCTACAGCATCACTCCTACCAACCCTTCACCTCAACCACCTAAACTACTTATCCTCCAACCCAAAACTCTAGCCAGAACCCAAACACCTCAACCTACCCATCAACCCATCAAACCATCCCCTCAGCCTTCTAAACATCTCCCCTTAGAAGAATTCAAGGCAGTCAAGACAAAGCTCATAAAATTCACAACTCTGAGTGATATCTCCTACGAGGAGGATTCTGTCAGTTTGACCTATGTTGATGGATCCTCAAGTTCCCTCACTAGAGATAATTTCTTGATCTGCCCAGAGGAATAGTGGACCAAGCTGCAAATCTCCTTGGCCTCAATTCAAACACTTTGAATGAGGAAAAAAAGAAGTTAAGGAGAAGGCTGTTGACTCTACTGGATACCAAGAAAAGCGACAGGTGCCAAGACAACCTCTTGCACCTAGAAAGAAGATCATCCAGTGGAGGTTCGAAGACTCTTCTCACAACTTTGTTGTTGAAAGAGAGAATGGAGAGCTCAATAGGCTAAGTACCTCATCTCTGCTACACTTAAGCAGATTTGACATTGTTGAGTTAGCAGAAGACATTCTCCAACCCTTCAAACTCTGATGTAGCTGCCCATATCAAAAATCATCTAGGCAGCCTTCATATGGCCGAGCTAATTGCTAGAAGCAAGGTTGAAGAAGAGTTGAAACTGAGAGAGGATGAGGAAAGGAAGGGATCAACAACCAAAGGAAAAGCCTTTTTACAAATGGTTGAAGGTCCTGAACTTAATCCATTGTTAGATGGGAGTATGACTATAACTCCCGTCAACTAACTCTTTTCAGGGGGACACAACAAAGGGTACATGTCATTCAGAGTGATAGACTGGATCTCCTATCCACCAATGACTTGTACAAGCTTCTCAACACCACTTTAGGGAAGAAAAAAGAGACAGACCAATATATTTTGTCCCTGGTGCTAAAAGCTTTGAGAAGCAGAAATAAGTGAGGTTTTGGTAGCATCAGCCTAGGGGGAGTTTGTTGGATCTAGAAAGGCTAGTGCAACCAAAACCAAGTCACTTAGAAGATTATGGTACAACAAATAAAGGACTTCTGAAGCTAAGTGTCGAACTTTCAAAGGAAAAAGGAGCTCTTCCGAAGACAAAGTGTAAAACTTACTTCCGAAGGAAAAAAAAATCCAACTACCGAAGACAACGAACCTACTTCCAAAGTTCAAGACTTAGAAAGAAAGATCTCAAGTCAACTTCCGAAGTACAGAAGTCCTCAAGCCTCGGAAGTATAGAAGCCTCTTCCGAAGTATAAGTGGCTTCAGAGGAACTTGTTCTTCCGAAGCCAACTTACCTTCCAAAAACATTGCCGTTATCCAGTGGACATAAGTATGGTCTTCTTGACACTCCGCTGCAAATATCTGAGATACTGCATGGCGTTTTCTCAAAATCCATGCAGTTGACCATACTTTAATCCACTAGTTACCTTTTTATGTTAGTACAGTTGCCATCTTTAGTTAGTGACAAAAGGTAAGTCATGGACATGTCATGACTACCATATCTTAGATAATACTTTATCTAAGATACCTTAACTTTATCATTCTAGTATATGCTTTAGTCTTAGGTTTCCAGCTGGTATCAAAGTATATCCGACCGTAGGATCTACTATATATAGTTTCTCATTGTAACTCATGTATCATGGTTGTAAGAGCCTTGTAATATCTTGAGTTGAGAAGTAATATATACAAGTGCCTTGAAAATTTATTTACATATGTTCCTTTACTACTTATTATATTATTATCAACTCTTGTAAAAGACTTTACTTCATCTGAGTTGAGTGTTTCTATAAGTGAGTTTGAGAGAAATCCAAGTGTCTAAGTGACAAACCCGATCCTGCACTTACCATCGGTGGAAACTTGTTTTCCATGTGAGTCATTAGAGCTTGATTTTCTTTTAATACTTCCTCTCATACACACTCCAATCATAGGTTCCATCTTGAAGAATGATTATCCCAGAGTCTTTAGAGTTGCTAGTTCCTGCTCGTGAATTGGTGGCTAGTGGGGATGAGTTGGTCAGTTGTGGCTATCTAAAACATCTTTGAGTTGATGAGGGTTGTTTGGCCTGATGATTCTGATGTTGTGTTGTGTCAGAATTTTGTTGATTGCATTCTCTAGAAAAGTTTCCATAGAGATTGCACTTGAAGCATCTTACCTTTGACTTATCATCTCCAATACGTGATGATTTAGTTGTAGCAGCCAAATTCTTGTTTCTTCTCGCATATTGTTTGGCTCAATATGCAATCATTGCCATTTGCTATTGTAGATCCATTTCCTCCACTACATTCGGATGTAGTTCTTCTAAATCTTGTTGGCACAATGTGGTAGTGGGCAATGTACTTCCTAGGTAAGCTTGAAAGCTTGTGAAATCATGTTAGGTTGGACTCACTTTAGTATAGATGTTACTTTACATTGTAATAGGACTTTTGTTAGTTTCATTTTGTATTTTGTTTGTAATTCACAGTTTTGGCAGTCCAGCGAACTGTGAGCGAATCTATACATTCGCTCACAGTTTGCTGTTTTGGTTTACCCCGAACTTGTGTTCTGCCGGGCGAAACTATAGTTTCGCCATGACAGTTTCGCTGGTAGCGAAACTGTCAGCGAATCTATGACTGCTATATATACTATTGTCATTTCACTTTGTATGAAGCTTGCAAAACCCTAATCGTGGAATTTTGTTGCAAGCTACCATTTCTAAGCAGTTACTTCATTGAAATACAATTGTGCTTGTTGTTATTGAGTGAGTTTGTTCATTTGAGTACCAATTATGTCTTGATTCATCATATTCATTCTCAATTGTTGTTATTTGGATTGTGTTTTGTTATTGATCAAATTATCCTATCAATTGTACTGTTCATCGATCACATGGACCAACAATATATGGTATCAGAGCCTTAGTGCTCTTGATTTGTTGAGTTTTTGTGGTTTTGGTCAATATCTTGTTTCAATCAATTTTCATTGGATTATCAGCTGTTTTTGGCATGGAAATTGATTGAATTATGCTTGTTCTTGATTGAAGAAGATTCTACAATCATCGGATCTCAAATTCATTGAGATTTGGATGATTTCAGATGATTTTGAGGTGAAAAAGGGTTTTGAGATCGACCAGCGAAATTACTGTTCTTACAGCGAACTGTCATCTTCATTCAGCGAAATTATGAGTTATTTTGATCAGAATTGTTTTCTAGAGTTTCAGCGATAGTATTCCCTGAACGAAAGTTCATTAGTGTTTTTGACCAATCATCAAGCGAAATTGCTGCCGAATCTATTTTTGAACAAAAGTTCAAGCTTGTTTCCTGCGAATTTAGCAGCGAAACTAAGCAATTGTTGTCTCTGTTCAAGTGAAAGTGCTGCTAAAATTGCAAGTGAAAGTGTCTGTTTTTGCGAAAGTATCTGCGATAGTATTGTTTCAGCGAAACTGTTAGCCAAGTCACCTCTTTCAGCGAATTTGTTAGCGAATTTGTCAGCGAAATTATCAATTTTTCTGCCGAAACTATCATGTCGAAATTAACTACTCTTACACTTGCGGATCTTGAAAGTGTTGCTCCTAATAGACCTCCAAGACTCATTAATGGAGATAATTTTGAAGATTGGAAGAGATGTCTCAAAGCTTTCTTTTTCTACACAGATCATAATCAATGGGAATTGATTATTTCAGGTCCTCATATACCTACGGTTACGGTTGGTGATGTCATTTCTCAGAACAAAGACCCATCTTCTTATACTGAAAGAGATCTGAAACTGATTGATCGTGATCAAAAAGCTTTTGGTGCTCTAACTCTCTGCTTGGCTCCAGATATCTACAATCATTTTGCAAAGCATAAAAATGCTAAATCTCTATATGATGGCCCTGTGAATTCTATGATGGGAATGCAGATCTGGTGAAAGAAGAGTATTCAAGCTGAAAAGGAGTTCAATTCGTTTGTAGGATACAAGAATGAAAGTTTGACAGATCTGACAAATCGTTTCTTAACCGTCTCAAGCACTCTGAAGAAGTATGATGAAAGACTCTCCAACAGTGAACAAATTAACAGGCTTCTCGATTCTCTTCCACCACAGTGGAGTCTTCAAGTGAGGATGCTCAAAAAAGAAAGAGGTTTTACAGATTATAAGCTGATGGATATCATTAACAAGTTGAAATCTTTTGAGTTGGATATGAAAAGAAGAGAATTTAACCAGACTATGATGCCCACATCTGGTTTTTCTCAAAATGCTGCTTTGTTGTCATCCGCTGCAAACTGTCACATTCAAAATCCAATTCAAGGAGGGAGCAATACAAGTAATTTCTCGAGTGGTAGTAATCATGTTGGAAAAGAATTGGGAAATTCTAAGGTGAATGGTGAAACTTCAATTTCATCTGAAAAAATGGCTCTTTTTGGAATGTTTGTTCAGAGCTATGAAGCTCTTGTTGCTGGTGAATTGAAAGGTAAAGGAATGACTATGGAGGATATGTATCAGGTTGATCCTGATGATTTAGAAGAAACTGACATTCAATGGCAAATGGCAATGTTAACTTTAAGAGCCAGGAGATTCATGGAAAGAACGGGAAGAAAGAACTTTGGTGGTCAATCATCTACCTCAAAACTAGGATTTGATAAGTCAAAATTGAGGTGCTTTAACTGTAAACAATTGGGACATTTTAAACGTGAATGTCCATTACCAATTGTCACAGATCCTAGTAACACTGGAGTACCAGATTGACAGCAGAGAAAGAAAAGGAAGAAGGAAATTCAAAAAAGGAGTCAGCTTTGATCTAAAACTTTGACTGGAGTGTGAGGTGGAAGAAACAAGATCTGAAATAAATCACGTGTTAGTTGCTGAGGTTGTCAAAAGTGATGAGATGGAAGTTGATAAGATGGATTTGTGTTGTTCAAGGAATTCAAAGGAGCAAATGAATCTTCAGTAAAGGAGAAAGAAGAGAAGGCAGATGGAGAGGAGAAAGAGGAAATTACAGGTTCAGATGAAGAAAGGAATTCAAAAGCTGCGAATGGAAAAGAGAAGGATGATGCGGCCGCTACTGTTGAGGAAAGGAAATCAAGTACTCGAGCATGCATGTGCGATAAAGCTTTAGCTGCCGAAAGGATGGAAATGGGACTTCCTTATGAGGTAATACAGGATATGTGCTCATGCTTGCAAAGTTAGACTTTTTGGGATTTATAAGGCTAATCTTTTGTTAATTGATAATGAAAAGGATTTAAAACGAATAATGATGAACTTAAATGAATGAATCAAAATATTTTGTGAAATTAAATGAGGCTTAAAAAGAAACTGATCATTTAAAAAGAATTGTTTTGGAAAGAAATGTAGAGGTTAATACTTTGACTGAACGGGGTGTTCTTGCTGAATTTGAAGCAAGCAAACTTCAGTCAAAGTTAGATAAATGACTATTTCTGGAATGAAACATGATGATCTTTGTAAATCTCAACGGGGAGCAAGAATTAAAAAGGTTTGGGTTATGAAAATGTATAGGTTTATCCTCCTCCTAGTACATATTGTTATCTCCTATGCCTGTTCCTCATCCTTCTAATGATTTAATCAAATCAGATACTGACAGTATGTCTACAGGTTTAGTCGGGAATAACTCTAAGTACATTCGTGAAGACTACGACTATGGACCAACTAGTGGGCTTGGATGCACTAGTTCTAGTACACCTGACAATCAGCAGTCTGTTTTAGATAATAAGTCTAGTTTAAATTCAGTGTTTATTTCTAGTTCAAATGTAACAGACTTGAATGTCTCATGTTCTCTTGATAGTTCTATTTCATCTTGTACTTCAATCAGATAGATATGATATTTTTGTTCTGGTAATGAATGCAATGAATCTGATGTTTCTCCTAAAACAACTGAGCAAGTAAAATTAATTCTTTCGAAAAGTTATTTTCTCAACCTATTCCATCTTTCATACCATTAATATGACATCATTAGAAAAATGTAGTTCGTCTTTATCTGACACTGGTACCAATGGTACGAGTTTTACTGATTTGTTAGAAGAATCACGTTTTGATTTTGACAAGAAGAACTCTGATTCAAATAAACAAAAACATCATGAGATGTATGAGACATTCAGTGATGTTGATTCTAGTTTTTCTGAATGTGATGAGGAGATTATTATTGATCCTATTTTTACCTCAGCACATCATCGACCTAGATTCAAACATCATTGTTTCAGGTATGGTGAAGAGGATCATCTTATCAAAAATTGCCCTTTGATTCAAAGATCCTCTAATAGGAATTGTTTTGGGAATAAATTGACAAAATTGGTTAATAATTTCTTTTGTAAAAAATCTGCTTCTTTAAAAACAAAAGTTGTTCAATCTTGGGTCCCTATTGCTCCTGGCTAAATGATTTGTTAATTCATTTCAGGGATCCTCTTCAAAGATTGTACACAGTCTGTGGCATGTTGATAGCGGATGTTCCAAGCATATGACGGGATTAAAGGATTTGTTAACCAATTATCGGATTATAGATGGAGGATATGTGGCATTTGCTGGAAATAAGAAGGGTGGAAAAATGATTGGACAAGGAGAAGTTACCAATGGTTCTCTTACTCTAGAAAAAGTCAACCATGTTCCTGAATTGGCTTTTAATCTTCTGAGTGTCTCTCAAATTTGTGATAAAGACATTCCTGTTCTATTTAAATCTGACGAATGTTTATTTTTAAAATCAGCGATAGCTATTCCGGAGGATTTAATTCTCATGCGTGCTCCAAGGAAACATGATACATATCTTCTTGATATGAATTCAATGAGTCAAAGGCTACTGCAACTTGTCTTCTCTCAAAAGCATCAACCTCTGAGTCACTCTTGTGGCATCGTCGCTTAGGCCATGTCAATTTTAAGATAATTATAAATTAGTCAAGAACAATCTTGTTAGAGGACTTCCTTTAAAAGATTTTTCTGTTACTGAAAAATGCATGGCATGTGCCAAAGGGAAACAACATAAGAAACCTCATAAGCCCAAACTTTTAAATAGCATATCAAGTCCTCTTGAGTTGTTACATACTGATTTATTTGGGCCAATTAGTGTTAAATCAATTGCTAAAAAATCTTTTTGTCTTGTTGTTACAGATGATTTCTCACGTTATTCACGGGTGTGGTTTCTTGCACACAAAAGTGAAGTTGCAGAGGAATTGCAGAAATTAATCATTTCTATTGAATCAGTCAGTAGGAGAAGAGTTATGGGATTAAGAAGTGACAACGGCACTGAATTTAAAAATCAGATTCTTGATTCATTTTGTGCTCAAAAGAGATTGTGAGACAATTTAGTGCTGCAAGAACACCCCAGCAGAACGGTATTGCAGAAAGAAAGAATCGCACTCTTGTCGAAGCTGCTCGTACAATGTTGATAGAATCCTCATTACCCATTATTTTCTGGGCTGAAGCTGTTAATTGTGCATCTTATGTTCTAAATAGGGTGCTAATTATGAAAGATAAAGTGAAGACTCCTTATGAACTTTTTCATAAGAGGAAGCCACTAATTGATTTCTTTCGACCATTTGGATGTTCTTGTACTCTTCTGAATACTCGTTCTCAAAAGACAAAATTTGGTGTTGTTCTGACGAGTGTTATTTTGTTGGATACTCTTCTTCACAAAAGGCGTACCGAGTTTATAACAAGAGACACACGTATTTTTCAAGAGTCATTCTGTGTTGATTGGCAAGAATCCAATCCTTCTGAAGTGAAATCTGAACCTGCATGGTTCTTTGACTCCAATACTGTGTTCAATTCATTTAATTTGCCAGTTTTCGATGATGATACATCCATTCCAAGTACTCAAACGAATATTACTCCATCATCTCCATCGTCTGTTCCATCCATCCCGCTAGTAAATGATGCTGTTTCAACTGATGTCAGCTCATCGTCTCCAATGCCTGATCAAGTTCCATTATCTGATTCTTTATCTCCTACATCTCCTAACTTACCTGATTCCACACCTGTCATTGATACACCTTCATCTAATCTTTCTCCGGACATGGCTGATACTTCTTCAACTATCTTTCCTTCTTCAAGTGATTACAAAACTTTGAAAGATCATCCGCTCGATAATGTGATTGGATCTGTTTCTGATGGTGTTCGCACGCGAAGTCTATCTGGTCTGATTAATGTTTGTCTTTTCTCATGCTTTATTTCTCAAATTGTTCCAAAAAATGTTCATGCTACTCTACAAGATCCTTGTTGGGTAGAATCTATGCAATTAGAACTTCAACAGTTTGAAAGCTTCATATTTGCACCTTAGTTGATTTACCTCCCAACAAATATCCAATTGGTACAAAATGGGTATTTAAGAACAAACCAGATGATCGGGGTGTGGTGGTGCGCAACAAATCTAGACTTGTAGTGCAAGGCTTTGCTCAAGAAGAAGGAATTGATTATACAGAAGTCTTTGCTCAGTTGCTCGTCTTGAAGCAATCAGAATATTTCTTGCTCATGCTGCTCATAAACAATTCAAAGTTTACCAGATGGATGTGAAATGTGCTTTTCTCTACGGAGACATTGATGAGGAGATATGTGTGTCAACCACCAGGCTTTGAAGATCCTGATTTTCCTGATAAAGTGTATAAACTTGATAAATCTTTGTATGGTCTTCATCAAGCACCCAGAATCTGGTATGAGACTCTTACGCAATATCTTCTAAGCAATGGTTACTCTCGTGGTACCATTGATATGACCTTATTTAAAAGAGAGGTGAATGGTGAAATGATCTTTGTTCAAGTGTATGTCGATGATATTATTTTTGGATCTACAAACTCTCAATTGTGTAGAGAGTTCGAAGAAGTGATGAGCCAAAGGTTTGAAATGAGTATGATGGGTGAAATGTGTTTCTTTCTTGGATTGCAAGTTGAACAACAGAAAGAAGGAGTCTTATTCATCAAGAAAAGTACATTAAAGATATCTGAAGAAATTTAAGATGGATGATGCGTCTACTGAGATGACTCCTTTTACTGCTCAGACATGTCTAACTCCGGATGAAAATGGAAAACCAGTTGATCCTCATCTTTTTCGGTCTATGATTGGCTCTCTCATGTATCTTACTGCAAGTCGTCTTGATATCACTTTCGCTGTTGGTTACTGTGCTAGATATCAGTCGGCTCTAAAGGAATCTCATCAGAATGCTGTCAAACGAATATTTCGTTATCTCAAAGGATCGTCTCGTCTCAGGGTGTGGTATCCGTATGGTGGAAATTTTGATTTACATGCTTACTCTGATAGTGATTCCAATGGTTGCAGGTTAAACAGAAAATCTGTGTCTGGAGGTTGTCAATATTTGGGAAATTGTCGGGTATCCTGGCAGAGCAAGAAACAAACTACTGTTTCTTTTTCTACAGGGGAAGCTGAATATATTGCTGCCTCCAGCTGCTGCTCTCAAGTTCTCTGGATCCAACATCAAATGATTGATTATGGCATTAATTCCTTCATACACCTTTATTCTGTGACAATGAGGCTGCCATTGGAATTGCTAAAAACCCCATTCGTCATTCCCGCACAAAGCATATTGAAACACGAATCCATGCTATTCGTGATGCTCAAGAGAAGGGTTTCATTAATATTATACCCATCGATACAAAAAATCAAAAAGCTGATCTTTTCACAAAAACATTTGATAAACCTTGTTTTTATGAATTGATTTCTATGCTTGGGTTAATATCTTTTTAAAAATTTTCATTTTCTATTTCTTTATTAAAAAAAATAAAAAAAAATAAAAAAATAAAAAAATTTATAACAAACATATAATAAAATTAATTAAAATGAAAATTCATTGATAATAATAGAAATATGAAAATAAAAATTTGGGGGAGTAATATCATTATTCTGAGATTGGAATTTAACATGATGAGAAATGATTGTATATTCTCTAAAAAATTTTATTTACATGACCAGTACTTCTATGAGAAATGATAGTAACTGTTACTGGATTCAGTTTCACATTAAAAAAAAGGAAATGGATCAGATTCTTTAACGATATGCTTGATAGACTCTGCGTGACGAATGAAGTAGATAGCAGCTTTTTGATTAAATTAAACTTTATGCTTAAGAATGTCTGGATTTACTCAATCGTTTTGGATTGCACAAAAACTGAGTCCTGACAAAAATTGGATTGAGAATGAATCTTTCGTTCATTTTGCTTTGTTTTGTCATCATCCTCTGCTGGTATATTTAGTGTCAAGATGTCTTGTGTCTGTGCTTATCTCCTCTGCTGTACGTGAGTACTGACCTGGAGTGATGATCTCCTCTGGTACGATAGTACTGACCTGGAGCTCTGATCAGCACATGTTCAAATGGTTATCTCCTCTGTTATACGTGAGTATAGATTGGAGCTCTCACCAATTTGATATAATTATGTCAAATCATCTTATCGATAAATTTCTCTCAGAATGAAATATTCTGTTGATAATCATTTGCACACTAATTCACAAACCTTGTTCTTTGAAGATTGATTCATAATTCAAGAAATCCTGAGGTTGGGTGAGGGTTTTTTACCAAATGATTGTGGGGTCTTGCATTTTAAAGCATCTAATCGAACATAAATGAATCATAAGCTGTTGTTCGAAAAAGGATAAGGCATGAGTTAAGTGGACAATTATATCAGCAATCGTTATTGATTGTTCTAATTTCAGTTGTTTCTGTGCAGATTGTGATCAGATCTTGTATTCAGTATGATCTCATGACTGGTAGATGATTTTTTGATCATCTTTACTTTCTAAAATATTTAGAGAATGTGATCTCTGATTATTTTAGATCTCATTATTAGATGTGCTTCCTTTAAGTATTATAATTTAAAAAAAAAATAATAAATAATAAAAAAAAATAATAATATAAATAATAAAATAAAAGGTGTGAAAGATTCTTTCGCTAATAATTTCGCAAAGCGAAACTACAATTTCGCTAGGTTGGCTAATAAATTGTTAATGAGTTACCTCCTAGCGAAATTACAGTTTCACTGGGCGAAACTGTAAATTCGCCAGACGAATTTATAGTTTCGCTGTCTGCGAAACTATTTGCTACATAAGTCATGTTTGTGAATTTTCCTCATAATTCGCACAATCGCTCAGTTTCACTTTTAGGGTTTATCGTAACTTTTAAGGCGATTTTGACTTGTGTTTGTGTTGGACTGATTTTTCGTGAGATTCACTTCGTATGTGAGTTTCGAACACTGATTCACTTTCTAATCTGGATTAAATAGTCTATTCTTAAGTTATCTAGATTGTGTCTCTTCGGTGGTTTTGCTGTTCGATCAGCGAAACTACTAATTTCTCTGCGAAATTGAACGAAAGTTCACATCTTTTCTGCGAAACTGTAAAGTTATGCTGTCCGAGCAAACTTAACAGTTTCGCCATATCTTCTCTAATTTCGCAATGAATGATCTTTAATTTACACAGTTTCGCTTGTATTTTCTTATGTCAGCGAAACTAATTTGTAATAGCGAAACTAAATTAATATTTGGTGAAACTAATTGCGAAACTACTTTAATTCATTCTAATCTTGTCGAAACTAATTTTTGTTCTGCGAAAATAACAAGTTTCAATGAGCGAAATTATAGTTTCGCTTGTCGTAACTGTTTGTTTTCCTTGTTGAAATTGTCTTTGATTCAGCGAAACTATCATGTCTTAGTGAGCGAAACTATTGTTTCGCTTGCCGAAATTGATTGTTTCTTTTGTTTGTTTTTATTTTCTTATTTTCAGTATTTCTTATTCAAATTTATTTGTGTTCTTCTCAGGTTATCATGGCGAATCTCAAGTTTGATGAGAGGAATAACATCACTGCCATATTAGACGATACTCTTCCAAAGGCGGCCGGATTTTGTGACTGCATTAGATGGCTTCAGAGATCACCCATTGCATATGCTATCTCTCACTCACCCACTATCTATGATCTTAATATTAGATTTTGGAGATCAGCAGAATACAATACTGGAGGAGATGTACAGAGAATCACAGCTAGAGTGATTGATCATGATATAAGTTACTGCTGAGAGCGTGTCGAGGATTCTTATACTAGAAGATGATACTGGTGATGAAGTGGATATGACGGAGTCTGAAGTATTCCAAGCTTCCAGACAAATGGGGTATGAGGGACCAGCTTTTGGTTCGAGGAAGGAGATTAAAAAGTCTTTTTTATCTAAGGAATGGAGATATATAGCTCATGCTTTTATTATGTGCTTAGATCACCGTAAGGGTGGATCCGATGGACTTAATCT
Organism: Flaveria trinervia; assembly: GCA_025506515.1. Taxonomy (NCBI): domain Eukaryota; kingdom Viridiplantae; phylum Streptophyta; class Magnoliopsida; order Asterales; family Asteraceae; genus Flaveria; species Flaveria trinervia. The sequence continues at coordinate 24,070,203 of CM046458.1, forward strand.
TGACTGGGCCAAAGCTATGGTGATATGTTGTAAAGGGGAGAAAGCAAACATTGCTAGACTGATCTTTGCGTGTATGGCAGAGAATGTGATGGCTGTGAAGAAGGATAAATGGTTGTTATATCCTCGCTTTATTAAGATGATTATTGATGGTCTTATTCCTGATGTTCCTAAACATGGTGAAGTCAAGAGATTAGTGCAGATGAACCCTCAGATATTTGCTGATTGTTGTGCTATCTGCCATGATTTCAGTGGTAAAATCACCCATCTCTGGGAAAATATGTACCCTCCAGAACGCTGGAATTATATCAGACGGGTAGATGAGTCTGAAAACAAAAAGGACTGAGGAAACAAGGGTGCAACAAGCTGATGCAGCTAAGTAGAGAAAGAGATATGCAAAAGAGAAAGATTATGATTTTGAAGAAGATATAGACGCACAAGCAGAGGAGATAAGGGTGGAGAAAGAACGGAGATCCAAAAAGAAAACTGACTTTGTTGAGCCTGAACGGAGATCAAAACATCGACACGAGGGTTTCACAGCAGGGAAAGAGGCTAGTGCTAGTCTTGATGTGGATGTTATTCGTAGTCTAAATACTTCATTGGCCAATGAGTTGAGTATGATAAAGACTAAACTGACGAATCAGGAGATTAGGGAAAAACAGAAGGATGAGGTAATTGAAGGAATGAAAAAGATGTTGGTTGACCAGAATAATCTGATTAAGAGATTGTTTGAAGAAATTTCTCAGATAAAAGCGGCTGCTGGCCTACCTAGTCAACTAACTCAATCTGAGTTAGATGATATGACTGATATATCTAAGTACTCATTCTTGAATATGGGTACTTCATCCAAGGTAGGAGAGGGCACTTCGGGAGCAGCTAATACTGAAGCAGGGGAACAAGAGATCCCAAGAGAAGATGCTGGAAGAAATGAGGATGATGATATTATTGAAGCAGGGTTTGTTAACCTACAGTTTGATTTTGATAAGATAGTGTGGGTGAAGAAGTGGTTGTTACTGCTACCACTGAGGGAATGTCTGATAAAGGAAAAGGTTTGATTGATGAAGAAGAGGAGGATGAGCAATTGGTTGATTATGATTCTGAACCAGAGTTTTATGAAGTAGATGAGAGACCACTGGTGTATGTTGCTAAGAAGGGAGATGATGAAGCTGATGTGTTTGAGATGGATAAGAGTGACTGGTTGGTGAAGGAGAAGGAGGCTGAAGAACTTAATCCTTTGTTTCAAAATATGGAAGGTTTAAGCAGGAAAGAGGCAGACAAGAAGATAATAAGTTGGTGTTATAATCCTAGTTTAAAGATGTTTATGATTAAAAGAAGAGGAGGTAATATCAGCTACATGCTCAAGAGGAAGGCTTTTAAGACCTTGCCCAAATGGGATCTGAGACGGTTGGCCACTTTGCCTTTGATTAATGCTAATTAAGTGAAAAGGCAGTATTTCTTGAGAAGGAAATTAAAAATGGACTTAATGATAATTTTGAGTCATTTGGATACATGAAGGCTGAACGAAAAAGATCAAAGAAAGATAAGACTGGGAGACTGGAAAAGGGAGGATTGTTTTGAGAGTCAAACCACCAAAGACTGTAAACAGGGTAAGATTGGCTGATCCTCTTCCCCAACGTTTACAGGACTTTGAAAAGTGGTTTTATGATAATAACACTGGCGAGGCGGTGATTAGAGCCAAACACGGAAAAGAGTTTAGGGTGTTTGGCCCGATGGAATTATTCAGCTTCAGTGATAAAGATCTCTTAACTCTTTGTGAAAATCATATTAAGGCTGGGGCAGGAGAGGAAACACGAAAACAGGCAAGCTTGTTTATGAATGTGGCAAACAAAATAAGAGGAGTACGGGCGGAGGTAAAGGGTTTGGCTGAAAAGGTGAGAGCACAAGATGACTTTGCCATGGATGTTCAAGATATGACCAGGCAGTTTGCTAAGCTAGTGGTCATTCTGAGGAAGCTGGTGATGCAGGAACTAACCTTGGAGGATCAGTGGCTGAAGCTTCTAAAGATGTTGCTGCGGGAGGTGATGAAGATAGACCAACAGCAAGAGAGGAAACCGGAGCAGACGAGTCAAATCAAGAAAAGGGAAGATAGTGAGGTCCAACCTAGGGGGAGTATTGAAGATCATGTTAGGTTGGACTCACTTTAGTATAGATGTCTACTTTACATTGTAATAGGACTTTTGTTAGTTTCATTTTGTATTTTGTTTGTAATTAGCAGTTTTGGCAGTCCAGCGAAACTGTGAGCGAATCTATACATTCGCTCACAGTTTGTTGTTTTGGTTTACCCGGCGAACTTTTGTTCTGCCGGGCGAAACTATAGTTTCGGCATGACAGTTTCGCTGGTAGCGAAACTGTTAGCGAATCTATGACTTCTATATATACTATTGTCATTTCACTTTGTACGGCAAGCTTGCAAAACCCTAATCGTGGAATTCTGTTGCAAGCTACCATTTCTAAGCAGTTACTTCATTGAAATACAATTGTGCTTGTTGTTATTGAGTGAGTTTGTTCATTTGAGTACCAATTATGTCTTGATTCATCATATTCACTTCTCAATTGTTGTTATTTGGATTGTGTGTTTGATATTGATCAAATTATCCTATCAATTGTACTGTTCATCGATCACATGGACCAACAGCTTGAACTGAAGGCTGCAAAAGCTGCCTTTTGTTCTTCATAGTCTAGAATGATAGTGATAGACTCTGATTGATTGTTGGATGATGGTTTTTCAGATGATTTATCTATTTGATCATCAGATCTTTCTTTCTCTTTTCTTGAATTACTTTGAGAAGATTTCTTAGGAGGTTTTGAAGCATAAAAACTTACTTCCCCTTCATCTTCACTCAAAGTACAAGAGTTATCACCATCATTACTGGACATGAAAGCACTTCCAGCACTTCTTGCTTCTTTAAAATGATATGGTGATACATGTGTTCTTATAATCTTGTTTCTTGATTTCTCATCCACTTCAAGAGCCTCAACTTTAGCCACTAGAGTGTCTAAGATCTATGTATTCTTGAACATGGATACAGTTTGCTTCCACTTTCTAGTAAAGTATGAAGCATTTTCTTGTTTAGTTCCTCATTTGTGTATTTCAACTCTAGAATGTTCATTTCTGTTACAAGTTGCATAACCTGTGGAGTTGTTGAGGAATTGATTCACCCTTAATATGATGAAAGGTTTCATATTGTGAATGAAGGGTGTCCTTCCTAATGCTTCGGATTTCATCACTCCCTTCACAAAGTGTATGAAGAATCTTCCACAAGAAATTTGTTGTTTTATAATTTTCAAATGTGATCAATATTTCTTCTGGCAAAGCCATACTAAGCAAGCTATATGCTTTGATATCAACTTTAACCTTTTTAATATCATGAGGTGAAAGATCTTTTGTGCTTATGGGTTGATTGTTGTCATTATAATCTAGCCCAACGGTGGGTGGTAATAAGGACCTTCTGTTATAGAGACCCATAATTGAGAATCTGTATAATTTATATGATTCCTAAACTTGATTTTCCATGACTTGAAGTCTACTTTTTTCCAACTTCGGTGGTTGGTAAGAAGATCACTAAAGTTGCTCATGATTAGTTAAGATCTGAGATGTTAATTGATGAATTTAATCAACAGGATATGCTATTCAATTGATTTGAATATAGATCCAAGTTAATCTAACCGACTACTATTGAATGACAAACAAGTTTCACACAAATCCTTGTTAATAAGAATTCAAAGCAATTAAACACAACCTGAGAATCCAAGGATCGCAATAAGGAATTATCAGTGTCAATTGAAGGCAAGTCAACGTTTGTGGAATCAACGTTGGCTTAGTTTAATTGTGTTCAATATCAATAAAGATTCAAGAACACACTAAAACAAATACAATCAATGAATAATATGTATTTCATTAAAACATGTTAATGATTACAAATAATGAATGAATGATATTAAATTTTATGATGAATGATGCGACGACTGCTAGGGTTTGATTGTGAGATTTGATGTGATGTTTGCTATTGTGGAATTGTCGTATTGCTATTGTTGTTGTTGTAGAAGCCACCCATGATTCGAAACCTAGGATCCATTTATATAGACAATGATGTATCTGTTAAAGGAAACACCAGATCTCTCAGGAATTGAATTTTTTCCATTAAGGAATCATCGAATTTCTTGGAATTCGCATAACTACCTTTTTGACTTGTTGACTTGTAACACTTGTATTATACAAGTGTTTGGACACCGCAGGAATATTGTCTTCCATAGATGTTTTGTTCTTCCAAGAGTACATTGTTCTTCCACAGCAAACTAATTCTTCCATCCTCAGTGCTGGTTGTTCATACGCAGAAGATCTTTGGATGCATTTTACTTGTAACTAACATATCTACGGAATAACAAAATGTTCATCCATAGATGTTTCTTACACTTAGTCAATTTCAAAAATTGACCAAGTATAATGTTTATACCTGCAACCATACATAAATCAACATGCATACAAATGTGTTAAGCTATATATATAATGCATACACAATAATGAATTACAACCATTCATTACAGATATTAATTCAAGTACTAAGCCTATACAAAATGGACTAGATCTACTGATCCTAGACCTAACAATATTGGATACCAAATATGGAACTCATACTTGCAATTTGTTGCAAAGGTTCAAAAGAAATAAGCACTTCAAGAAGGGAGACAGAAGTCTCTACATGGGAAACAGTGCAAAAGTTGATGTCGAAGCCCAAGGAGACTATATTTTGAAACTTTCAAATGGTTTGGAAGTTGTTCTTACGAACATTTTATATGCTCCTAGTTTGACTAGGAACATAATTTTTGTTTCCCTTTTAAAACAATTTGGTTATTAATTAAAGTTTGTTAACAATGGTATTTATGTTTGTATGGATAATGTATTTTTTAAGGCTATGCCTTTTAATGGTATATATGAATTGGTTCATGATGATTCATCCTTTAATAACTCATTATACCAAACAAGCACCAAGAAACTTAAAATTGGTTTAAGTCATTCATATCTTTGGCATTGTCATCTAGGTCACATAAACAAGAATCAGATTAGGTCTTTTGAAAACAAATGAAAATGGTTCATTTGATAAGTGTGAATCTTGTTTACAAGGTAAGATGACCAAGTTGTCATTTAGTGGTACTAAAGAGAGGGCAAACGACTTATTGGGAATCATACATTCGGATGTATGTGATCCTTTTAAGATAATGATAAGAAATAGTGAAAGATACTTCATTACCTTTATCGACGATTACAGTCGCTATGGTTATGTGTACTTTATGACACACAAATATGAAGCTTTTGAAATGTTCAAAATCTTCAACAATGAAGTAAAAAATCAACTTAACAAATCTATCAAAGTTCTTCATTAAGATAGAGGAGGGAATCCTCAGTGAGGCTTTTCAGGATCATCTAAGAAGTTTTGGGATCCTCTCACAACTACTACTCCACACACCACCCACCTAATGGTGTGTCTGAAAGGAGAAACCAAACCCTATCGGATATGGTTCGATCTATGATGGCTATAAGCTCACTACTTCTATCATTTGGGGGTTTTGCATTGATCTTCGTGGCTTGTATTTTGAATATGGCCCCAACCAAGAAAGTGGATTCGACACCTTTTGAAATATGGCATGGAAGAGTTCCATCGCTATCAAATTTAAAAGTATGGGGTTGTGAAGCTTATGTTAAGCGAAACACCCAAAAAAGGTTGGAAAGTTGATCCACTAAGTGTATATTTGTTGGATATCCCAAAGACTATTTAGGATACTACTTCCTTGATCCAATAAAGCCAAAGATATTTATTGCTCGAAAGGCAGAGTTCTTGGAAGCTAAGTTCCTTATGGAAGGAATGATGTATAGAACAGTGAAATTTGATAAGGATGAAGATCCACAAGCCAATACATGTTTGGTTGACACTAGCAATCAACAAAAGGTTGTTGATGATGATCAAGAGGTTGATAAATACACACAAAACATTCGCAGATCTGTTAGAGTTAGCATTCCACCTGAAAGATATGGATTTTTCATGAATGGATGCTACGTGGTTGACTCAAATGAGCCAACTACATACCATGATGCAATGTCCAATTTGGATTGTGACAAACGGCTGGAAGCCATAAACGTAGAGATGCAATCCATGTATGACAACCAAGTTTGGGAATTGGTTGACCCTCCACTTAAATCCAAACCAGTTGGATGCAAGTGGGTTTTCAATAAGAAAACGGATATGCATGGAAACTTGGATACTTATAAAGGAAGACGTGTAGCACAAGGTTTCACTCAAACTTAAGGGGTTAATTATGATGAAACCTTCTTGCCTGTGGCAATGCTAAAGTCAATTAGGATATTATTTTCCATAGCTACATATTATGAGAATGAGATTTGGCAAATGGATGTCAAAACTGATTTTCTTAATGGACCTCTCAAAGAGACTGTCCACATGGTTCAACATGTGGTTTTGTCAATCCACGACATCCTAATAAAGTATGTAAGTCAAAGAGATCAATCTATGGATTGAAACAAGCATCGGGAAGTTGATATCAACATTTTGATAAAGATATCAAGAAATTTGGTTTCATCAAGAACGCTAACGAGGCTTGTGTATATAAGAAGGCTAGTGGGAGCATAATTACATTCTTAGTATTGTATGTTGATGACATACTACTTTTTGGAAATGATATTCCAACCTTGGAAGGTGTTAAAACCTGGCTTGGAAGTTGTTTTTTCATAAAAGATCTTGGTGAAGCCGCCTATATTTTAGGAATAAAGATTTATAGGGACAGATCGAGGCGGTTGATAGGTCAGGGGTAGTTTAGTCATTTTGCAAATGGCATCTTGTCAGCCTATAAATAAATAGAAAACTTCGTATGTGAGGTGACTGTTGATACACACTCTAGAGAATTAGAATCTTTTCTTTACGAGGTGTCTTTTTACTGTGTAATGCACTTACCCTAGCATTCATTGTAACTGATTACCTTCATTAATACAACATCATTTATGAGTATTTCTTGCATTCAATGTTCCTTGATTGTTTGATTCCACCTTACAATCATTGACTCAATCATTATATTCAGGTCTTGTTGATTCACATCAAAAGAGAATATCATTCTCTGGCCCAATGAATTCGTATTAGAGCTTTGGCTCTTGTTTCTTTTTCAGATCTGCCTAGATCTGAGCAAAAATTGATTGATTTGGTGATTCAGTTACTAATAGAGTGTTCAACTACCTCTACTTAGTAAACTGCAGAATTCTCTTCAATAGTCACTATTCATCTGTACTCATCTTCAAGAACAAACCCATGAATAGTTGTTACAATGGAAACATGTGACCATTAGAAATTCTAGTTATATATAAGCCTATTTGGACTATTTGGACTACGTTGAACTTAACAATCAAACTAATCATTTTTAAAAGGTTAAGCAACAACTTATTAAAAATGGATTCACATAGTTTCTTTGAACTTGATCATACTCCAAAATCACCCATGCTTAAACACAAATTTGAGTTTAAGCAATGGAAAATCAGATTTATGATCTATATTATAGGTGTACATCCGGACTACTGGATTTCAATATGTAAAGTCCCTCACATCCTCTGACACTTTGTGGTGATCATGCTGCATATACAAAACCTCAAGAATACCTATTGAAGATCTCACTCCTGATGATGATGATTACAAGAAGATAAAAGTTGATCTCAAAGCTTATTCTAAACTCACTCTAGGAATGAAAATGGATGTGCTAAAAAGATTAGAAAAGTATGGAACTGCTAAAGTTGTTTGGGATGCACTAGTGATAATATGTGAAGACAATAGTGAAGTGGTAGAAATTAACAGGGACAAGCTTGTCAAGCAATATGAAACTATTCATCACTGCAAGGGGGAGTCAATCTCTAAACAACTGCATAGATTTGGGCAGCTGGTGAATGATTTAGAGAACATGGGGGTAATATGCAAAGTCAAAGAACTAAACAAGAAGATGCTTCAAAGTCTTCCAGAAAGTTGGAAACAAAATGTTACATGCTGAGAAACACTCTTGATCTAGAGAGTACCATATTGGACATCATGATTGCCAAGCAAGAAGCTCTTGAACTTGATGAAAGAATTAGAAATCTTTGTGGACCTTGAGTTATTGAAGCTTATAAACTTACAACAGTCACTCACTTTGTAGAAAATGCATTCATCACTGGGGATGATGATTTTCTTTCCTCAAGAGATCAAGTGAAGACAATTGGTTTCATTGCTACTTTATCAACTAACAAGCCCTCAACACCATCACAACCAGTAGGGTTCTCTGCAACTCCCTCAACTACTCATGAAGATCCCAGATTAGAAGAGCAAATAACGACATACAATGCCTTTATTTCAAGCTTTGAAGCTTACCTGGGAGGCAGACTCATTTCTACGGATCCGATCCAGGAGGACTTAGAAGAAATGGATCCAGATATTGTGGAAGAAATGGATTTGCAATGGCAAATGGCTATAACTGGAATGAGAGCCAAGAAGTTCTTCAGAAAACGAAGAAAGCTAAGCCTCAATGAAAACACCAAACTTGGATATGACAAATCCAAGGTAAAGTGTTTTAGTTGTGGCATGACTGGTCACTTCTCTAGAGAATGTAATGCTCCAAGAAGAAACAACAACAATTTCCAAAGGAATTCTCAGATTCAGTCATCTCCACAACAAAGCACAAGCTTTCCCTCCAACATTCAACAACAACAGTATCATCATCAACAACATCAACTACCATATCAGAGTCACCTACAACTGACTAATCAAGCTCATGGAAGCAGTCAGTCATCCTCAAATGCTCTTGTCATCAAACAAGATAGAGTATGTAATTGGAGTCTGTATGCAAAGGAAGTGAAGCCTTAATTTTAGCAACATGCACTCATGGGTCACATTATGATACCAATTGACTGGGGTTGAGTAAGAGTGATATTCTTAATGTGAATCAAATATGATAATCAAGTCAATGATTGAGTGGCGGAAACAAACAATCAAAGAACATTCAAAGCAAGAAAAATACTCATAAATGCTTTTTGTATTGATATGAAAGTTGATAATTACAAAGAATAAATACAACAAAAATTTTCTATCTATCAGCCGTCACCTCATGTACGAGGTATCTATTCTATTTATAGGCAGACAAGATGCGTTTTACAAAATGACTAAACTACCCCTAACCTATTACATCAGAACTAGTCTAAGTCTTTATCCGCATCTTTTCTTGTTCATCCACATTGACAAATGCGGATGAGTTAACTTGATCAGCATTTCTTCACTTGATCAAACGCATTAGTATGTTGGTCATCCGCATTGGTTAATGCGGATGAACAAATACTTGTGCGCATTGGTCATCCGTATTTGTCAATGCGGATGAGCAAAGTCTTGTACGCATTTACTTTGTGGTCTTCCGCATTTGTCAATGCGGAAGAACAAATACTTGTCCGTATTTGTTCTGTGCCTTCCGCATTGACAAATGCGGGAGACAATACTTTATTCTTTTATGCTGATTCTTCATCCGCATTTCTTCTTGGACTTAAGGGATCCAGCAGAACAATCATCAAGTCACCCATTGAGTTGGCATGTATGATCCTTTCAAGGGTCCAGCAATACTCCCCCTAAGGATTATACAGCCAAGTTTTCCTCAATGTTTGGGTGGTGATTGATGTTGTGAAGATTCTGTTGGGTCTTCTGGGGGTAAGATGAATGCAGCTTTGGTAGGATCCAGTATAACTTTGATCATATTCACAAAGTCTGTAGCTTCTGACATCCTTCCTCTGCTTAGCACATGAATCTTCATCTTGCTCATATTGTAGATGGCTTCCATTGGCAGCTTCTTCAGTGAAATTGGCTCCCATATAGAAATTGTAGAAAGTCCATCTCTATGTGTCAGTAAGCTCCCCCCACATCAACCTCTAGTTTTACAATGTTGCTAAGCTGCAATGGTGTCTTCTTCTTCTTTCTTTTCTCTCTTTAATTCATATTTTATCATATGCCAACTTCAGCAGCTTGATGCACTTTAGAAAGAAGTGCATATCCAACTCTCCCAGTTTATTATTCAATTCCCTGAAATGTCTGGTGTATATGAAATCGATATATGATTCATCAAGTAGTTTAACCTCATATCCACTGAATAATCTGATTTTAGCTCCCTCCTTTCCTCCCCACTTCCTTTCAATTACCATCTCATAGGTTTTCTCATCATAGTAAACATTTGAGATGGGTGTGGAGGAATGAGTACCAGACACCATTTTCCTTTTAATGATTCTGTAGGCTTTACCTTCAGCTCAGGGAATACAATTTCTTCTGCTTGCATCTTTTTCTTCTTAACAAGGGGATTGACAAATGTTTTCTCTTTTCTCAAGCATATTGTCTTTAATGAATTGAAGTTGTTTGTTCTTCTGAACATCTTAAGTATGTTCTCAAATTCATATCCCCTAATCATAGCTGCATGATTGATCAGTTCAAGTTGAGCTAGTTCCTTTAAATCATGAATTTCTAGGGCATTTCCAAGAGCTGAGTACTCTATAAGAATTGTACTAGCCCCGAGATCCTTTTCACCATGAACATATTCCATGTACTATCGTACTTCCGAGACATTATCTTTTGATCAACTTTACCCTTGGGAGTAGACACCCCTCGGATCAGTTCTGCAGTAGTCAGTCCTTCTTGCATTTTCACTTGAGATGGTTCTGCAAACCATTCAGGGTACTTGTGTAGCATAGGGGCAAGTAGTTCTTGGTCTTTCTGGTTCACATCATGTCTTGAGCTGATACTCTACTTCTTGGTTTAGTGCTTGCTTCTTAAGTTTTTCTTTCTTCTCATTAATCAATTGAAGAGTTGCAGCCCTTAATGAGTTGGTCTTCATGTTTCTAATCCTCTTCTCGTGAACCCCTTACTTGATAGATATTCCTTCATTTCCTTATGAAACATATCATCAGGATCAGGAAATAATGGTTCATGGTTTGGAGATGATTTCTTTATTAAAGACAACTTGTGTAGGGGACCCCTTCCTGGCAATAGTCTTTCATACCCGGTTGATTTCTTCAAAGAGGATTCTTTATGCTTTGGAGTATCCTTGGTGATTGTTTTCTAATATTTTGTTTCAATGTTCTTTTATTCCTTCATATGTCATTCCAAACACTTCATCTGGATCATATCCTTGATTGATCAGAAACATAGCTATAATTATCAAGTCATCAATTTATGCTTTGGATACCATGTCTTCTACTGCCTGTTCTGTTTTCATGGGACTGTCCATATAAACATCCCTTTTAGCTTCATATCCACTAGCAATCTCACCTTCTTCTAAATCAACTGCACCAGCCAATTTCTTCAATTGAGCTTTTGCCCGCTCATGCTCTTCCAAAAATTCAGTAATTGCTGGTAGACTTCTGGGGTCATCCTTTTGTTTCTTAACTGGTTCTTCTTCAACTATTGGTCTCTTACCCTTAGCCTTTTTAGCTAAGTATTTCCTTTTTCATGAGTATGTTTGAAGTTGAGGGCTAGAGGTTTCAACTTGTTCTACAGCTTTAGGTACCTTTTGAGGTGTGCTTGGCTCTTAATCATTTAGTTTACTTTTCTCCTCCTCTTTCTTTTCTGTTTCTGTTTCTTCTTTCTTTTCCTTTTCTTTTTCCTCTTTCTTTTCTTTTTCATACATTTCCTTTATTATTTCTTTTTGTTCTTCAGATAAAGAGATAGCAGGGACAATTTGCTAAGTCAATTCCTTCTCCAAAGGCACCGGTGACTTAGGGATAAAAACAATAGGCTTTGAATCAGCCCTTTGATTGTTGACAAATTCCCAAAGTCATCATCAATGCTGAATTTTTCAGATGAAAAACTATCCAATGCACTGAAGAGTTCTTCAAATTCAGCTTTCTTATAGTTAGAGTTATCTGTGTTTCCAGAATATACTACCATATCTAGACTTTGATCTTTAAACTCTGTTTGACTTGCATCACCTCCTTTTTCTTCATTTTCATACACATACTTGTTATCATCCACATCTTCCTTTTCTTGTTCTTCATCTTTCTTTTCATCATCCACTCTACTTCTTTAACTTTCAATTATCAGTTCTAGTTTAGAGATTCTTCTGTTTTGACTTTGAAGCTCTTTTTCAGGACTAGAAATGATTTCTGCTTGTTCCTCAATGATGTTTTCTTGTTCCTCCATTGCTATAGTCTGAATAGCAAGAGTGTCCACATGACCACTAATTTCTTCTCTAGAGTGGTTTAGTATGGCTTTTAGGTACTCAATGTCCTTGTCTTTTTATTTTCTTTCAGCTGCATATTTCTCTTTTAGTTCTTTCAATTCACTTTCTTTCTTATCCAGTTCTAATATTCTGTCATTCATGATTCTAGCTCTCCTATTTAAGGTTCTTTCCATCCGTTCTACTTTATGTAAGAGCTCAGAGATTAGTTCATCCTTTTCATCAGGCCTATTGATGTTAGATTCAGCCTAGCTCTCTGAAGGAGTAGCCTCAGAAGGTGCTTTCATAGCAGGGATTTGATCATGATGATCCTCCTCATCAGAAGATGATTTGGATGATTTACATGTACTTGTTGATCCTTCTATTTCAGCAGGGTGATCATGGGATGATGGTAAAGGTTGGTAAGGTGACATAGGTGATTGATGTGGTGGTGATATTGGAGATTGATGATGAGGTGATATAGGTGTAGGTTGAGGGGTTGTCTCTGGTGTTGGCTGTGGTAATGTTTGTGGAGATGGTTGTGGTGAAGGTTGTGGTGATGTTTGTGGTAATGTTTGTGGAGATGGTTGTGGTGAAGGTTGAGGTGATGTTTGTGGTAATGTTTGTGGAGATGGTTGTGGTGAAGGTTGAGGTATTGGTTGTGGTGGTGGTTGAACTATTGGTTGTGGAGGTGGTTGAGCTATTGGTTGTGGAGGTGGTTGAGCTTGACCTTCTTGATTTAATTGTGGAATCATCCAAGGAAGAAGGGGTGAGTGGGCACCACTGTAAAAGTTCCTTGGGTCCTTCTTCTTGATGTATTTATAGGATCTTGCATCATAGTGAGGGATGTTAAGCACAGGTCCTTCATTAACAATGTCATGAAATGATTCATTGATTAGACATTGAATGAATCTGGGATAATGAGAAACTTGTATCTTAATCCTTCTTGAATGTTAGAAATTAGGCCATTGAACACATATGCAGACATATTAATGGTCTGTTGGTGCAGAGAGCACATATTGTAGAAGATGTGAGGACTGGAATGTCATTCCATCTGTTTTTCTTTTTGACAGACAGTGTCGGAACATATGAATTTGAAACCTCCAAGGCAGACCCACTAATCCTTTGACTATCTATTTTGCTTTGTAACTCCCTTCATAACCAATTTCAGTGAAAAATGTGGTTATTTCTTCATCATCTAATTCAAAAGGATCATTAGCATTATCATCAAATTATAGACATCTTCTAACAAACTCTTCTGTGATCCTCAGAGTGAGCTCATTATTGATTCTCCCAGTTAGTGTTCTCACACCATCATCTTCAACTACCTCAGCTGATTCCCAGAACCTGATGGGATTCTCATAGATTGTTGGTCTCACAATCATGGCATATGCTACCCTTATGGTAGATAAGAATCTTATCATATCTCTAAGTCCTTCGGCTTTAGGCACATCAGGGTTTAAATAACCGCTGACGTTATGGAGCTTGCTCCATGTATTTTGAACAAGAGACATGTGTGTTAGTTATCAGTTTTGACTTTAAATTGACAAGGAAGACTGCTTGTTATTTCTGTTGAATTACTGTCATGGCAAATGGTGAATTTGTCATTTAACAATCACAGTTTCAATGTTTGAACCATTAAAGAGATATTGTTTTATTGATTTGTTTCAAATGTGTAATTTCAACATGCTCTGTTCGTACAACAAACATGAATATCAAGATTTTCATGATAACAAGAATTTCTGTTGGTTTTCATGCTCATTGAAGTCGAAAAGGTGTATTATGTTACATCAACGAAACATGTTTTTTTGTGTTCTTCATTATTAGTTGGTTCTTGACTGATTTAGGTTTATCATTCTGAAACATAGGTTTTGATTAAACTTTTTATGAAAATTTCACCTTATTTCTCATCCGAATGTTGTTTCAGAATCGATAACAAAAGTCGATTGAGTAAGTTCACACGAAAATCTTTGAATGTTTATGATGATGATAATTAAAGATGGTGTACTGTATGTTTGCGCTCGTCTCACTATAAAGTCTCTCAAATTTGAAAAGTATTAAACGACCCGTTTGAATTCCTTTAAATAGTCAAATAATACATTTTGAATTTTTTTACAAGGTTAAAAGCAGATACAGTCACCACTGTAGCAAATGCTGACGGTTAATTTGTTTGACTTTTGGTCCTCCGCATTTGTTGACTGTAGCAAATGCGGAAGACAAACTTTTGACATTGACAGTCCGTATTTGGCTACTTCTGGTCATCCGCATTTGTAAACTGTAGCAAATGCGGAAAACAAACTTTTGATAGACTGTCCGCATTTCGCTACTGTTCTAAATACGGAGGTTTTGTTTCTTCTTATTTTTATTCTTTCTGCATTTGTGTACCATAGCAAATGCAGAACTTAAAACTTGAAACCTTTGGCTGTCCGCATGTGTTGTAGTAAATGCAGAAGAATAACTTGTTTTATCCTATCTGTATTTGTACACAGTAGCAAATGCGATAGAACAAAGCCAACCAGCATTTGTACAACAATTCCAAATGCGGTTGACAACACTTGGTCAACATTGCGCTGTAGCAAGTGCGAGAGAGACCTGTTCATCCGCATTTGTTAACTGTAGCAAATACGGTAGAGTAAATTTCACATCCACTTCAGACACTAATGCGGTAGAGTAAAATCATTATCCACATTAGTTGCACTTAAAAGAATATATTGTTACCCGCATTAGTTACATGCATGGGTTACCTTCACCCGCATTAACTAATGCACTTACCAGCATTAGCTTTTGAACTTAATCAAAAGTTAATGTGATTAAATTGATTATTCATCTTATGAAGAGGTGTCCGTGATTGATTTTTCTTATGAAGTTGGCTGTTGAAGTTGTCAATTCTTGCTTGGATTGACTTGTATGTCACAATTGATACAAGTTTCCCAATTTTGACAGATCTTGGACTTATCATGCTTCTAAGAATCTACATAAGCTGAGATATAATGGTATGACTTATTGCAACAACACCAACTAAAATTCTTTTTGTTTAGTTATTCAAAATTAAGTTAATAAACAAAATTTTGAACTTCTCAAAAGTTTTATATTACTCCCCCTAAAGTTATGTCCACATTTGGATAGAAACTTTAAAGATTTAAATTTTTTTGAATATTATTGTGATTAATATTAATAATGAAGAGAGAAATCTATTTGTTGGGATCATATGAGTCTTACATTACACTTGTGCATCGTTTATGATTAAATGGACATGATCATGAACTTGAAGATTGAAGGTATGTTTGTCCTCTTAAACCCATACCTGGTTGATATTTTGATGCAAATGACTTTTATCTTGTTTTGGTTGATTAATTATTCAATGTGTACCCCACACACATAAGCATGAAGGGATCAACCCTCCGTATACAATGCATGGTAGAACTTTTTCACAACTTTTCTTACCAGGTTACTTAAGTCATGAAATCTCATTTTCACTGATCCTCATTGGGATTCTTTTAATTTGATCCTTTTTCATGTTGATCCATATTGGGATTCTTTTAACTTCACTTTGGAAGGTGATCCATGTTAGGATTCTTTTGTTCATTCACTTGGAATGTATTACTTTGTTGATTCATCCAATTTTGGATGTGTTCCACATTGGGAATCTTTTGGATCATGACATCTGCACTATGTGCAAGTTTCATTAGGTCTTTGTTTAGCAAAACAAAGATTGAAACATGATGTGGTGAAAGAGATTCATAAAGTATCATTACCTGGTGTATTTAGGCTACTACACACACATGCATTCAGATAAGTCAATACATACCTGTACTCTGTGATGAGTGTTTCACTATAGAATATGTCTATAATTCATCACTGCTTGTATCTTTTCTTCCAAGTTGAGCCTACCAACATATCTAGTAAGTCATTTCAGTCTTTTACATTTTGAAATTAAGCACAGTGAATGATATAACGATTGTAATTATATCATTTCCCAAAGAATTCTTTTCTTCATCAAACTTGATTTCTTTTTGTGGTTTTCTGATGTTTTAAATTGTTTTTGATGTTTTTCATAGTTTTTACTCAAGGTTAATCACGCCAATTGACTGAACCAGAAATTCAAACCTACTAGGTTCAAATGCCTTGGTAAAAAAATCAGCTAATTGATTTGTAGTTGGTACTTGAATCAATTTGATTAAAACCTTTTTAGCACAGTCTCTCAAAAAATGATATCTAATCTCAATATATTTTGTTTTTGAGTGCTGAACTGGATTATTAGTTATAAAGACAGCAGTGTGTTGTCAATAGAAATTGGTGTGTGCAAGAAGTTAAAACCATAATCAAGCATCTGGTTTTGAATCCAGAGAACTTGAGAGCAACATCCTGATACAGCAATATACTCAACTTCTGCTGTGGGCACAAACACATTTGTCTGCTTCTTGCATTGCCAGGATACTTGTCTCGGACCAAGAAATTGACAACCACCAGAAGTAGATTTTCTGTTGAAGTTGCATCCTCCATAATCACTGTCTGTGTAGGCATAGAGATTAAATTCTCCTTCCTTTGGACACCATAACCCAAGAACTGGCTTGCCCTTCAGATATTTGAATATCCTCTTGACTGTGTTCACATGTGATTCTTTTGGATCAGCTTGATATCTAGCACACACACAAACACCAAACATAATGTCAGGCCTACTGGCTGTTAGATACATAAGTGAACCTATCATTGATCGATAGTGAGTCTGATCCACTGATTTTCCTTTAGGGTCAGGTCCAATCTTCACTTTATTATCCACCGGAGTTCTGATAGACTGACAGTCAGCAAAGTGGAATTTCTTCAACATGGTTTCTACATATTTTGATTGGTTGATGAAGATTCCATCTACTGTTTGTTGGACTTGCACCATATAAGGAAGGTGAGTTCCCCCATAGCACTCATTTGGAACTTTGAATGCATAAGGTCTTCAAATTCTTTGCATCATTGCTTGTTTGTCGAGCCAAATATAATGTCATCCACGTAGATCAGGACTAACAGCATGTCTTTCCTTTTATTCTTTTGAAGAGAGTCTGATCAATCTTTCCTCTTTCATACCCATGTTCAAGAAGAAAGGATGATAGAGTCTCATACCACTTTCTTGGTGCTTGATAAAGACCATACAGAGCTTTGTCAAGCTTGTAAACTCTGTGAGGGAAATCTGAATCTTCAAAGCCAGGTGGTTGATTCACATAGACTTCTTCAGCAATCTTTCCATACAAGAAGGCACACTTTACATCCATTTGATAAGCAGTAAATTTCATGTATGCAGAATATGCAAGAAAGATTCTGATTGCTTCTAGTCTGGCAACAAGAGCAAACACTTCGTCGTAGTCGATTCCTTCTTCCTGAGTGTATCCATGTGCCACTAGTCTTGCTTTATTTCCGATGACTATCCCTCTATCATCAGTCTTGTTCCTGTACAGCCATCTGGTACCGATAGGGTATTGTCCTTAGGTAAGATCTACCAGCTGCCATACTTCTTGCTTCTTGAATTGGAGCAATTCTTCCTGTATTGCTTCAATCCAACTATTGTCTTGAAGTGCCTCTTTGATGTTTTTGGGTACTGTTTGACATAGAAAGCATGAAAACAAACAGATGTTGCAATAATGGACTTGCTTTTAGTCACCCTCTCATTAAGATCACCAATAATGGTTTCAACTGGATGATTCTTGTGTATTCTTGTGGTCGGAATGATGTCACCAGCAATAGTTACATCAAGATTGGAGATATTCAGTTCATTATGGTCAAAGGCACATTCATCTTCTATTGTTGTTGAATTATGAAGATTGTCAAATTATGTTTCAGTAACTGCTACATCTTCAGTAGCACTGAGATTGCTTGCATCATTTGATGAACCTTGTGTTTCTACCGGATGAGAGGCCTGTTTTTGATTTCTGATATCATTTGACAAGTCATCTGTGTGTGATGGTACTAGGGTGGGACCTTCTTCAGAAGAAACACTAAGGTTTTGTGACAGTTGTCTGATGGGATTAGCTTGAAGAGGAACATCTTCATTCATATGTTCATTAAATGTAGGTGGAATCAATGGATAGTTATCTCTTCTTTCTAAAGTTGACGAAGTATCACCTGAATGTATATTTCGTGCATGAGACAAGTGAAATTGGTCAAATGATTTGTAAATGTGTCAATATCAAACAACCACTCAGGACCATTTGTAGATTTGGGAAATGAATGTTCTTTGAATTGAACATTTGTAGATTCATCAATAATGTTCAATCTAGGATTGAACACTCTATAAGCCTTTGAGACACAAGAATAACCAAATGATCATGGGTGTTTAATATTGATACTTGGATAAGAATTTTCCCAAATGATCACAGGTGTTTAATATTGATATTGGACAACCAAATGATTTGAGGAATCCAATAAATGGTTTCCTATGGAAGATCAGTTCATAAGGTGTCATATTACTTTCTTTAACAATCAGAGCTAGATTTTGCACAAAGCATGATGTGTTAACTGCTTCTGCCCAGAAGGTGATTGGCAGTTTAGTATCGGCTAGCATCGTTCTTGCTTTTTCAATTAGTGTTCTATTTCGCCTTTCAGCTACCCCATTTTGTTGAGGTGTTCTAGCTGCACTGAATTGATGATCAATGCCTTTGGTTGCACAAAAGGAACTCATATTTTCATTTTTGAACTCTGTACCATTATCACTTCTTATTATTTTGACCTTAAGATCAAGTTGATTTTCAATTTTAGTGATAAATTCTTGAATGATTTGGGATGCTTCGTTTTTATGAAGTAGGAAGAACACCCATGTGAATCGAGAAAAGTCATCAATGATCACTAAACAATACTATTTCTTTCCCATACTCATTACATGAGTTGGTCCAAATAGATCCATGTGAAGTAACTTTAGTTAGTGTTCACCAGCTTAGTTTTGTGAGACGATTTGTGTTGTTTTCCTTTGAGGCACGCTGAACATTAATCAATAAAAGTGAATTCTTTTTTAGGAAGACCAATGACACGGTTTCCTTTGACTAACTTGTTCATATTTTTAAAGTTAGTGTGCCCCAAACGTCTATGCCAAAGCTATGACTCATCAAATGATGCTTTAGACAAAAGACATGTTTCTTCCTTAGGTGATGCAAAACATAGGTTTAAGACATATGTATTATTCTTCCTCGACGTCCTTAAGACATCCCATTCTTCAGGGATCTGAAATCCAGGTTTCAAAATGTAGCAGTGAGTGTCTGTAAAGTGAGTGGAATATTTTTTGTCACAGATCTGAGACACACTTAGCAGATTGAAATTCAGTTATTCACAGTAATTCACTCTGTCAAAGCTCAGCATCCTATTTGTCATGTATCCTTCTCCTGTAATTCTACCACCTTTTGAATCTCCACCGAATGCCACAGTAGTTCCTTGTATGTACTTGAAGTCATGAAGGAGGGAACGATCTCCAGTCATGTGTCGGGAGCATCCACTGTCTACATACCATAGACTGTTAGACCTGTGTGGATGAACCTACAAGCAAAAAGAACTAATTAGAATGAGGAACCCAAGCCATGATGGTCTTGGGTTTCCCGTTCCTATTCATGATTGTCACCTCCTGGTATTTCCCTCTGAATTATGATTTGGATGGAGGTGTTCTGGGAGATTTTTGATGATGAATTGGTTGAGTCATCTCATCAACATCTACTGAGGATTCAGATGAATAATGAAATCGTTGGTCTCTATTTCTTTGTAAAAATTTAGCCTGAGTTTCCTTATCAAAGGTTAGTTTTTTCTTAGGAAGGTCAAGTTTATGTTTCATTGTTAGATGATTTCTTTGACCCTTCCTTAATTCCTTCAAGTAATTTATGTCATTTGTTGATGTAGGTGTCCTAGATTGAGTACTATGAAGATGAGGTATGACAGAATGCATCACAGTAGATGTTTTTGAGATGGGCATGTGTTGGGGAATTCTCAGCCCCTTCTAATTAAAGTAACAATTAGATGTATTGTGATTGTTCGTGTCACAGATTGAACAATACTTGTTGAAATAGCAATTTTTGGTGGAGTGATTATTCATATCACAGATGGAACAATATTGTTTGAAGAAGCATTTATCTATCTTGTGATTGAACATGTCACAAATATCACAATGCATTTGTTTGTTTCTTGAATCAGATTTTTCCTTGTGTGACTCAACTAATATTTTCTTTTGATGAGTCACTTTCTTTTCTTTAGGTGATGAATCAGAATCAGCCATTTTAGTAGTTTGCTTCACAACACTACTTTTGTTCAATTGTCTGGGCTGTTTCCATTTCTTCAACCTGTTTCTCACTTCTTTTTCAAACTGGTCAACATGTTCCTTGTTACAGATATCAAACCTAACTCCCTGCCTTAACCTTGATGATCGAGGGTCTGACAATGTTTTGTGTGTTGAACTCAGTTTTACAGTTTGTTTCTTTTTCAGTGAAACCTTTTTTGATTGCTTGAATTTTGTGGAGATATAATCTCATTATCAGAACTACTCTCAGTAGTGGGTTTCACTGTCTGACATATTTCTTTTTGCCTTGTAAACCAATGGTAGAATTTTATAAAAGGTACAATTGCTTTTACAGGGCTTGTTGGTTTCAGGACACTCACTAACTTGTCTAAACACTCTTTGATTTTGATTGGGTGACCAACTTGATTTTATCTCATTGGTTTCAATATAAACATAGGTTTGTTTTGAGGATTTGTCACTTGTTTCACTACAGATTTAGGTTCCTAGTTTTAGGTTCAATTGCTTCAGAGAGTGAGACAGAGTCAGCATGACAGTGTAGTTGTCATGTTTGGGGGAGGCATGACTTATACCAATCCGTGACATGTCCTTTGGATCCTTTTGGGAAAATCAGCATCCTTCTGCTGAAGAAGACATGAAACTTTTCAGTTTACTTGTAATAGATTGTTGAGCTTTAGCTGAGCTAACATTTCAGTAAGTAGCTCATTTTAGCTGCAAAAGTGTATTTCTAGCATGCAGTTTTCTATGTCAGAAATGAGTGATTTGATTTTGATTTCAAAGCTTTTTAGTTCTCTCTTCATCATTTCTGACTTCACTTTTTTTCTTTTGATTTTATCTGCCAGTTTATGTGTGTTCCCTAAACTCTTGTAGTCATTAATGATTTTCACTACCAAAGGTAGTTTTTGACCTCAGTAGGCATTGGAATGTACTCCATCATTGATGTAGCATAAGAGCATGATTTGACTTGAGGCTTGACTTACTCGGAATACACACTCCAGTCACATACCCTAATCTTGTTTATCACAAGGGCACTGGTAGAAGGCTGTTGTTGCATGAGCTTGATGTCAGCTGTGGTTGATATGGTATGTTGTTGATGATGAGAATGATGATACTGTTGTTGTTGGTTTGGCGTTGTTGGACCAAAAGAACCAATGAGCCAAGATCAGAAAATCTCTAAGTCCCACACGGTATCACAACAACTGCTGAAAGCCTCATCAGTAGTTTGACAAGTGCTGAAGACTTCAACAGCTGAAGATCAAGTGCTGAAGACTTAACAGCTGAAGAACAAAGTGCTGAAGTACAACAGCTGAAGAACACAAGTGCTGAAGCTGAAAGACCAAAGTACTGAAGAACAACAGCTGAAGAGTTCACAAGTGCTGAAGATCAACAACTGATGTACAAAGTCTGAAGACAAAGACTGAAGACATCAGCTGATGATATCTACTGAAGTCATCAGCTGATGAAACACCTGAAGGTCAAAGTCTGAAGATCAAGTACTGAAGCCTCAGTAGTTTGTCACAACTGCTGAAGAGTACTTCTTCAGTAGTTGTGATATCAGTAGTTTTATTTTCTATGTTTCAGTAGTTTTGTAAAACGACTGAAGAGCTTGTTCTTCAGTCGTTGTAGTTTCAGTAGTTTTATATTTTGTACTTAACTTGCTGATATGTTCTCAGTAGTTGTGAACATTTCAGTAGTTTGTTAAGAATTAGTTATTTCTGTATTGGATCTGCCAGTTGTCACTTTCCGTGATAACAGCAGTGACTGTTGCACTCTATATAAGGAGTGACAACCTATTGTAATCACTGAGTGAAATGAGTAATGAATGGAATGATTGATTGATTCGATTAGAATATTCTACATCTATAAACATTCCTAGAAATCAGAAATTCATATTTCTCCCTATAACCGTATGCGATCTTAATGCTCACAAATATCGTTGCTTGCTACAATTTGTCTAATTCGTGTTTGTATTCCGCTGCTTATATTCTGATACATCAAACTTGTGATCACTGATCCTGTCAAATGGTATCAGAGCCGGTTAAATTGATCGATCTAATAATTGATCATTGAAACTGCTATTCAAGATCCAAGTTTGATTGAATTAGCTTTTGTTTTTGCAAGAAACGGTTATAGAGATTGAATTTTCTGTATTTCTGCTCATTCATCCTGAGATCTTTTTCTTGGTTCTCATTGAGTTGTTGTGGTTTGTCTAAAACTTTTTAAAACTTGAACTAAACTGTTTTTGAACTGAAAATGACCACTCCCTCCAATGATCCTCACAATACTGGTTCCTCAACCAAGCCTCCTATGCTGGTTAGGAATGAGTATAACATATGGCAAAGACGTATGCTCCATCACCTGTCTGTTAACAGCGCAGGGTGTTGGACATCAGTGGTACATGGTCCACACAAGCCTATGGTGAATAACCCGGAAACCAATCAAATGGTTCCGAAGAGGAGGGAGCAATACTCAGATGAGGATAAAAAGTTGCTTGAGATTGATGCAAAAGCCCATGGAATTCTGGCCATGGCTTTGCCCAATGAAATCTATTCTGGGCTAATGCATCATGAAACTGCCCATGACCTCTGGATTGCTTTGAAAGAACAATTTGGAGGAACAGATGAGGTCTTGGCAAATAATAGAGAAATTCTTGCCCAACAATATGAGACATTCTCTCATAGAAAGGGTGAGACACTGACTCAACAATATGAGCGGTTTTCTTGTTTGATCTCTGAACTAAAAATGGTCAAACTTGAATACACCAATATTCAGATGAATAACAGATTTCTCAGATCACTGCCTGAGAGATGGGACACATATACTATTGTCCTACGCTCCAGTGCAAGTTTGGACAAACTATCTCTCACCCAACTCCATGGGAAATTGCTCACTTTTGAGAGAGAGATAGAACAGAAGAGAAAGCTGTCTTCATCTGGAAAGCTCACTGAAGACTTTATACAAGGCAACACTGCCTTGGTGGGTCATGAGTCAGAATATGCTTCATCTGAATGCCAGTATGATGAGCATATTAATTTCTCTTCGAGCACTTCTAATTCTGCATTTGTAAGTGTTGATGGTCAGTTCACTGGATGTAATAATGACAATTTATGTTTCATTATGGATGATCTCAAGGGGATTGCTGATGATGACTTAGAAGAGATGGATATTTTGAGCCAAATGGCCTTGATAAATATCAGATCTCAGAAGTTCTACAAAAGAACTGGAAGAAAATTCCCAGGACTCTCTGGCAAAACCAAAGTTGGTTTTGACAAGAGCAAGTTGAGGTGTCACAAATGCCAACGGCTTGGACACTTTGCAAGAGAGTGTAGATCAACTGGATCTAACTCTACTGCACCCTTTGTGACTTTTCCTGGCAATAGTCAACAAACAGAGGGCAACATCCTGTCACATCTAGTCATCATCCTCAACAACAATCTCCGGCATATTTTGTTCCTCAGGGTCAAATGCCATATCAGTACCCTGGTTATTACATGCCACAGTCAAATCAAGTTCAAGTTCCTATGACACCACAACCTCATGCATTACCAGAACCTCAGCCTTCCCTATCTCATCAACAACCTTCATCTCAACAACACAGCTTCTTCACCCCAGGAGTTGTTGACTGGAGCAGTTTACCAGATGACTTGTCTGGTCATGATCAACTGTTCTCAGGTGCTGGTCAACATGGTGGTGACAGTCCCTTTGGGAATCTAGCTCTTATGGCTTTGGAGTCTGCTGATACTTCATCTTCCAATGCCTCTACACCTCAGGTATCACAGGTATCCTCTGAGGCAAAAGCCAAATTATGTTCTGAACAATGCATAGCAGCATTTGCTTCCATTAGAGAAGCAAATGTAGCTTTAATTAATAAGAACATTGAGCTAGAACAAATAATTTCCAAAAACAAAGCTGAGTTTGAGTTTGTGCTCAAAGATAAAAATGATGAGGTTTATAAACTGAATTGCAAAATAATTGATGATAAGGCTAGAGAAGATGTACTTCTAGAGAAGTACAAAGATCTCAAAGAAACCCTTGCAGTTACCCAGGTCGAGTGTGATAGATGGGTACAATCATGCAAAGGTTTTGAAATGCTTCTTAGTAAGCAATCTGCTTCAAATGTGAAGTTTGGAATTGGCTACAATCACACTGCTCCACCTACAGATTTTACCCCAAGAGCAGAGGTAGAATCTGATGGTGAGAGTGATAACCAATCCATCAAATCATGTGATCTACCTTCTGATACAGCACAATCAGAAGTAGCAGTCAGCATCAAGTCCTCTTGAACCTATCAGCTGATGTTGATGGTCCAAATGCTGACATTCACATGATCAATAAGTTGATCAACTCAGGAGTTAATCCTGAAGGTCCTGAAAGGACTGGAGAGCAGGATTTAACACCTGAAGTTCAAACTTCAACTGCTGTCAGCACTGAAGAGAAGAAAACTGGCAGTAGAAAGAGTTTGAAGACTACTAAAGAGGATGTCAAGAAAGCAACCAATGCTTCCAAAGCATTGAAGAACAAGTCTTCTGTTGCTTCACCATCTTTAGTTGATGATCAACCTAAGATGAAGAAGAAACCATGTGAAATATGTGGTTTGTTCAATCATCTTACAGATGATTGTTGGTACAAAAGAGGTTCCAAACTCAAACAAAAAGAAGAAATTAATGAGAAAATGGTAAAAATGAAAAATGAGTTTGAGACCACATTTGTATCAGCAACATCAAATCCTGTAACCCTTAAGTCCTTAAAGCAATTCAAAAAGGAAGGAGTTAAACAGGTGACAGCTGAGGGTGCTCAAAAGAAGAAGGTGCAACATAGGACCTTATCTAACTCCACTAGCAATGTGTCTGATGAGCTGAAAGCTTTATCACAAAATCAGACACAGCTGGTGATGATGGTACAACATCTGTTGGGTAGAGTTAACCAACTAGATTCTCCTATGTTGAAACCACAGAAAAGGAGGTCTAAGCCAAAGGACTCCTCTTCTACCATCTTCTTCTTCTCAGGCTGTTGTTACAAATAAACATGTTAGTTTACCATCTATTGATGAGACCAGGCCCAAAACCAAAAAGGTTTGGGTCTCTAAAACTAACTGATTGTTTATTATTGCAGGGTTCTTCAACATGCCAAGTAGCATCTGGTATGTAGACAGTGGGGGATCTATGCACATGACTGGGAACATCTCTCTTCTTCATGACTACTCTCAAGGAAAGAAGGGATTTGTCTCTTTTGGCAATGATGCTAGGGGTTACATCATCGGTAAGGGCTTTGTCTCCAATGGAGAAATCAAATTTGATGATGTTAATCATGTGGAAAATCTCAAGTACAACCTCTTGAGTGTCAGTCAAATGTGTGATAAAGGCCATGTTGCCCTTTTCACAAGTCAAAACTGTAGGATTCTGTCATCCAAAGTTTTGCACTTGATTGACAAGGTGTTGGATGATCACACTCTCCTGAAAGCCAACAGGACAGGAAGAGTGTATGCCTTAGATCTCTCTAAGAAGATAGATCTCAAAGGCAATCCTTGCCTATTTTCCAAAGCCTCTTTTCAAGAATCTAAACTGTGGCACAGGAGGCTTGGTCATGTTAATCTCAAAAACATGAATCAGCTTAGCCACAATAGTTTAGTCAGAGGCTTACCAATAAAGGAGTTCCACTGTGATGAAACATGCACTGCTTGTTTAAAAGGAAAACAGCACAAGGTCTCATTTCCTCCTATTGAAGTGTCCAAGTCCACTGCCTGCTTGCAATTACTGCATATGGATCTATTTGGTCCTGTGAGAGTAATGAGCATGGCAAAGAAGAAATACTGTCTGGTAATTGTGGATGATTACTCCAGATTTGTATGGACTTTCTTTCTACATTCAAAGGATGAGGCTGCTCAGAAGATTATCCACTTTGTGCTGTACATTGAGAAGCAGTATTCCCTTCCAGTCAAGTGTATTAGGAGTGATAATGGAACTGAGTTCAGAAATCACACTTGATGACTTCTATCTTTCAAAGGGAATCAAAAGGCAGTTCAGCATTCCAAGGACTCCAGAACAAAATGGAGTAGTGGAGAGAAAGAACAGGACCCTCATTGAAGCTGCAAGGTCCATGCTGGCTGACTCAGGTTTGCCATTGACCTTTTGGGCCGAAGCTGTCAACACAGCTTGTTATGTGCAAAATAGAGTTTTAGTAAATCAGAGGTTGATGAAGACTCCATATGAAGTTCTCCATCATTTGGCTCCACTGATTTCATTTTTCAAAGCATTTGGGTGTCCCTGTTTTATTCTCAACACAAAGGATCAACTCCACAAATTTGATCCTAAGGTGGATGCAGGATACTTTGTTGGTTATTCATCTACTTGCAAGGCATACAGAGTCTTCAACTGCAGAACAAAGATGGTTGAAGAAACTCTACATGTTAAGTTTAATGAATCTCCAAAGGACAAGATTCCACAAAGTCCTGTGGAGTTATTTGATCTGGACATACTGCAATATGTTCCTTATCAAACTCCTGCTGTTGCTCCTGTCAACAGTTCACCACCTGGTGGTACTGCTGATGATGATGATGATTGCAGTACTCACCTCTTCAGGTTTAGTGATCAGCTGCCTGACTCAACTAGACCTGATGTTCCTGTAGCGCCAGTAGCACCATCCACAACAAATGCTGATGAGATTTCTTCGAATTCAACTTCCTTTGAATTACCATCCACTGATTGGTTTCAAGGAAATGATTCACCATCACCATCTGTTGCTGCTGAACGGCTACAAACACTTGCACAGATCTCATTGTGTATCAAGATCTGAAGAATCACCCTATGTCTCAAATCATTGGTGATATCACTGCTGGAGTATCAACAAGAAGTCAATTGTCAAATTTCTGCTTCTATGCTCTCTTCATCAGTCAGCAAGAGCCAAAGAATTATCACATTGCTTTAAAGGACAATGGATGGGTTGATGCCATGCAGCTTGAGCTTCTTCAGTTCAAGAAACAGCAAGTGTGGGAACTGGTTCCTCTACCTCCAGGTAAGTGTGCAATAGGCACTAAATGGGTGTTTAGGAACAAAACTGATGAAAATGGGCTTATTGTTAAGAACAAGGCCAGACTGGTTGTTCAGGGGTTTGCACAAGAAGAAGGTATTGATTATGATGAAACCTTTGCCCCTGTAGCCAGACTGGAAGCAATTCGATTGTTTTTAGCTTATGCTGCTTATCAAAAACTTAAAGTCTTTCAAATGGATGTCAAAAGTGCATTTTTGTATGGAAAAGTTAAAGAAGAGGTTTATGTATGTCAACCTCCAGGCTTTGAGGACAATAAACATCCTAATTGGGTGTATAAGCTTGATAAAGCTCTTTATGGGTTAAAACAAGCTCCCAGAGCCTGGTATGAGACATTATCAAACTTTCTTCTGGAAAACAATTTCACTAGAGGCTCCATAGACAAGACTTTATTATTAAGAAAGCTGGGCAGCATAATCTACTTGTTCAAATTTATGTAGATGATATCATTTTTGCATCCTCTGATCCAAAGTTGTGTGATGCCTTTACAAAGTTGATGCAACAGAAGTTTGAAATGAGTGCCATGGGAGAATTACAGTTCTTTCTGGGGTTGCAAATCAAACAAAAGGCTGATGGAATTTTTATTCATCAATCCAAATATACAAAAGATCTTTTGCAAAAGTTTGATTTACAAAACTGTAAGCCCTGTTCTACTCCCATGAGCAGCACCACACAACTGGACTCAGATCAGAAAGGTAAAGTGGTTGATGAAACACTTTACAGATGTATGATTGGGTCCTTGATGTATTTAACAGCTTCTAGACCAGATATTATGTTTGCTACATGTGTTTGTGCTAGATTTCAGGCTGCACCTAAAGAGTCTCATCTGATTGCAGTCAAGAGGATCTTTAGATATCTGCAAGGCACTCCATCTCTAGGTTTATGGTATTCTACCAGACATTCTGGTAAATTAGTTGCTTTTTCTGACAGTGACTATGCAGGGTGTAAGTTGACCAGGAAATCAACTTCTGGTGGATGTCAATTCCTAGGCAACTGCTTGATTTCTTGGCAGAGCAAGAAACAGACCTCAGTTGCTACATCCACTGCGGAAGCAGAGTACATTGCTGCTGCAAGCTGTACATCTCAGGTACTCTGGCTTCAAAACCAACTTTTGGATTATGGCATTACAGAGACTAAGACTCCATTGTTAATGGATAGTGCTTCAGCTCTTTGCATTGTCAAAAATCCAGTCCAGCACTCTAGGACCAAACATATAGAGATCAGACATCATTTTATAAGGATTGTTTTGAAAAAGGTCTGATTGATCCTAAGTTTGTGCCTAGTGCTGATGAGCTTGCAGACATTTTTACTAAGCCTTTGGATAGTTCAACTTTCCAAAACCTGGTGTTAAGGCTTGGTATGCTGCAGCTAGAATAGGTGACAACTACTGATGATCTCAGTAATTCATACTGATGATCATGAGTGCCTGTCACATATAAGTACTGATGAGCTCTTTTAACCTCAGTAGTTTTATAACTACTGAAGGCTAAATGTCTCACAAGTACTGAAGTACTTCATCTGCTCTAAACTACTGAAGTAGTTACAACTACTGATGCAGTCATAACTACTGCAATCAGTAAAAACAGATAAGTACTGATGTCCTATGAAACAACTGAAATCAGCCATAAAGACTGATGAATGTGTTGAGGACAGTTTGAAACAGCTGAAAAGCTAAGAATTGACGAAAACAGCTGAAGAGAACTTTCTCTCAGTCGTTTGTACAACTGCTGTTTCATTTTAAACAACTGAAGCAAAACCACGTCTTCAGCAGTTTATATAACTACTGATGACCAATACCAAGTCTTCAGTTGTTTACAACAGCTGATGACAAAACCACTGTCTTCAGTAGTTTCATAACTACTGATGACAAACACCATGTCCTCAGTTGTTTCAATCATCTGAAGTCAAAACCACGGTCTTCAGTAGTTTTCTAAACTACTGATGCCTAACACCACGACTTCAGCTGTTTCAACGTCTGAAAGGATAATACCATGTCAACGGTCGTTTAAAACTACTGATGACTAACACCACATCCTTCAGTCGTTTCCTCACCCGTACCCTATAAATACCCTTAACCTGAGCTCTCCATGCTTCATCTTCTTCAAACCTAACGTTCCTCTCCAAAACTTCCATGGCGTCTATGCAAATTAAACCGCGACACAACTGTGTTGCCTACCTCACAAAATCGCCGATCTGGACTAAGTTCGATACTGCTATCGATCTTATGGTTCAGTCCCCATACAACAAGGCATTCCTTCTGAACCCCGTTTTACATGCCGAATCCTTGAACCAATTTTGGATGAACGTTACTGTTACAACTGAGGAGAGCAACACACGATCCCTCCGGTCAGTAGTCAACAACAAAGAAGTAGTGATTACTCCTGCAACAATCCGTAAAATTCTTCAACTGAGTGATGCTACCTCTCCTGCTGGATATCCGAAGGGCACCATAGATCTATCATTTGCTCAGCATGGATATCAAGGTGATCTCAGTGCCACCACCATCATGAAGAAACACTTTAATGACGCTGAGCGCCTGATTTTTCACATGGTCAATGTATGTTTGGCCCCTAAGACATCGTCTTGGATCAAATGTCCACCAAATGGCAGCAGGTAATGTATTCTATCCTTGAGCAACAACCACTGAATTTTTCAGAATTAATATTTTCAGAGCTCAAAGATATGGCTCAAAAACTAACTGCCAACCGTTGGATACTCTATCCACGGTTCATAATGGCCATTATTATAGACCAGCTTAATGCTGAGGGACTTGTTGGCTTGGGAGTCCCTGCTACGGCTGTTCTGCCAGAAGTATACTCCCGGCACAACTCTGACCGGACACTCAAACTGGCTGCCAAGCTGCGAAAACCCACGCAGCTGGAACCCACAGCCACCACCTCCAAATCCAATGTCCCCACCAAACCCACCAAAAAGAAACCCAAAATGGCTACTCAGGGAATTGAGTCCCCTGAGGATGCTCCTGCACACAAACGCAGGATATATCCACTAGTCCAAACCCCTAGTGGATACAATGACTCTTCCAGCCACAGCCGCTCAGGCTTCCTCTCAACAGGAGCCTGCAGCAACCCAAGGGGCACCTACTTATCTGGGATCTCACTCACTTGAGGAGATTGCCATTGAAGAGCACCATCCACCCCAGGTGCACACTGCTTCTAACCCCTTACCCCAAACAACCGCCCCTCACAGCCCAACTTTAATAGTTGCACAAGTGCTGACTCAATTGCACTCCTCACCCCCTCCCCAGAAACCACTTACTACTGGGAATTCCTCTACAATTGAGGGGGAGGAACACAGTGCACCTGAGAACCCACAGCACAGGGGTTTCCCAATTCTATCTCCTGGTGTAGACAAGGAGCTTAGAATATCTAGTGAGGCTGCCACCTCCTCTGACTCAGCACATGACCAGAGTGAGGCTGGTAACATTGCTAAGACCTCCCTAGAGGCAACAGCTGATGATGGACATTGTCCTGAGGCTGGAAGTCCCCAGTACCAAGCACAAGGGGCACATGCACCAACTGGTCTACACCCAGTGCATGTAAATCCTGCTCTAAGCAGGAGGTCAGGTGATTCAGTATCAACTGATGATGACCTGAGCTTCTTCTATGATGTAGTTGCTCAAAATACCATTCTAGAGGATGAGGTTAGCAGACTCAAAGAGCTGCTGGCCAAGATGTCTCAGGATGCAAGTCCATCTGCCACCATCATACACCCACAGATGGCACCTTCCCTTGAAGGTTTCCCAAACACAGAGCACCCCAAAATCAACCACACCTGCCTCTGCTTCAGGCCCTACTTCTCAGGAACAGAACCCTCCTGAGCAAATAGGTGCTGTACTCCAAAATTCCCTCCCTCTCATCACCCCCATAATCACTGATATAGTGATCAAAGCCCTTGATGAGAGGCTTTCTCAACATTACAGCCCCTGGTTGATGCTGCTGTCCAAAAGACTCTTTCTGCGGTACCAACCCCTTCCTCCAATGCAACCAAAAAGGGGGAGAGTACTGCAGTGAAAGAAAGAAAGAGGAAAAGATCTGAGGAAAAGGAAGAGGAGGAAAAAGAAAAGCAACCTCTGCTCACGTACAAGCGAAAGAGAAGTGCTGATGATCACACTGCTGAAGAAAAATCCTTGGAGGAGCTGGTCAAAGAAGCTGACACCACACACAGCCGCTCCATGGATAAAATAATTGAACAACTATTCAGGCAGGGGTTTGACACAGCCACACTGGATAGTGAGATCAGAAGGTTAGAAGTACAAGAGATACAAACCCGATGGGCAGGGTATGATGCTCTTGAGAAAGAGAGGTTGGAAATAATGATCCGCTTTATTGCAAAATACTTGGGAAGATCATTAATGGAGATCCGCGCATGGTCCAGGGACAGCATTCTGGCTATAGCCACCAGAATCTGTCTGTCTGAGCAATTCAACAAAGGGATTATTGTGGAAGCCCTTGATGAGGCTGGGGCTGGCAAAAGGTTAGAGATGGCTAAACTCACAAAGGCGAATTAACTACAAGGATGCTAGATCAACCTTCCCTTCCACCCACTCAAACAGATCCTATCCCTCAAATCTCCCAACCAACCTCTAAGCCAAAATCCAAACATCCTCTTTCTTCAAAACCAATCCCTTCACCAACCCAACCATCATCCAGTGATGTACCCCGAAGGAGGAGAAGGGTGCTGAGGATGGAAGAAGAAGAAGAAGAAGAGGATGAAGATGATAGTCTGCCACTCTCTGCTGTTCTGAAGCTACCAAAACCCCGAAGTCAATCCATGATCACACCTGACTCTCAAAGGGAAATGGTCAGAGTCAAGATAGAAGAAGAAGAACAGCAGAAACAGCACGATGAGCAACTGTTGAAGATGGTTGACAAGGAATTTCCTCAGTCATCATCTATTCAAGCCATGAAAGGGCATGCTCAAAGGCTGTACACTCTCAGGCACACCTTTCAGTATCAGAAGGAGAGAGTGAGAGTATGGCCAGACCCCAGGGTGAGTTCTAGAATCCATAAAAGAACTATCCCACACAGATACAACGGCCAAGTACGAAAAAAAATAGAATCTACCATCATGTTGGCCGTTGTAGTCTCACCTTGGGAAATCATTGATGAATTCAAGAAAGCTCACCAAGCAAAGAAGACACCTCAAGCCTTACTAGAAAACAAGATGATTAAGAAGGGGTTGTTATATAAAAAGCTTGAAGACATCCAAAAGAATGAGCTCCAGTTACTCCTTGAAGGCAACCATCCTGATGAATTTGTATATAGGGAGGTAACTACGGTGGAGCTGAAAAATGGCAGGACCATGAAGTACTTATCAGAGTACTATGGTCCAGAGTTCTTCTTCGAAGGAGGAGCTGAAGAACTCTCTCAAGAGGAACAAATTGTTCTCCTTGAGGCCTATGTTCGTGAGTCATACAGACTCATTATGGGGAAGTAAATCTCATGAATGGGATAACAACTCTGTGTCCAGTTCCCCAAAACAGAGTTCCCATTCATACTCTGCCAAACAAATATTTGAGATTTCTTCCCAGGCCGGAGCGTACATGGGTCATCTTCTCTACTGATCAAGAAGGAAAAAGACCAACATTTTGCCATCAATAAGTGGGAGTATAAATAAGTTAGAGGTTTTGGCTGCATTGGTTCAGGGGGAGTTTGTTGGACCAAAAGAACCAATGAGCCAAGATCAGAAAACCTCTAAGTCCCACACGGTATCACAACAACTGCTGAAAGCCT
This sequence comes from Flaveria trinervia, assembly GCA_025506515.1. Taxonomy (NCBI): domain Eukaryota; kingdom Viridiplantae; phylum Streptophyta; class Magnoliopsida; order Asterales; family Asteraceae; genus Flaveria; species Flaveria trinervia. The sequence goes on from CM046458.1 coordinate 24,103,476, forward strand.
CATCAGTAGTTTGACAAGTGCTGAAGACTTCAACAGCTGAAGATCAAGTGCTGAAGACCTTAACAGCTGAAGAACCAAAGTGCTGAAGTACAACAGCTGAAGAACACAAGTGCTGAAGCTGAAAGACCAAAGTACTGAAGTACAACAGCTGAAGAGTTCACAAGTGCTGAAGATCAACAACTGATGTACAAAGTCTGAAGACAAAGACTGAAGACATCAGCTGATGATATCTACTGAAGTCATCAGCTGATGAAACACCTGAAGGTCAAAGTCTGAAGATCAAGTACTGAAGCCTCAGTAGTTTGTCACAACTGCTGAAGAGTACTTCTTCAGTAGTTGTGATATCAGTAGTTTTATTTTCTATGTTTCAGTAGTTTTGTAAAACGACTGAAGAGCTTGTTCTTCAGTCGTTGTAGTTTCAGTAGTTTTATATTTTGTACTTAACTTGCTGATATGTTCTCAGTAGTTGTGAACATTTCAGTAGTTTGTTAAGAATTAGTTATTTCTGTATTGGATCTGCCAGTTGTCACTTTCCGTGATAACAGCAGTGACTGTTGCACTCTATATAAGGAGTGACAACCTATTGTAATCATGAGTGAAATGAGTAATTGAATGGAATGATGATTGATTCGATTAGAAATATTCTACATCTATAAACATTCCTAGAAATCAGAAATCATATTCTCTCCCTATAACTGTATGCGATCTTAATGCTCACAAATATCGTTGCTTGCTACAATTTGTCTAATTCGTGTTTGTATTCCGCTGCTTTATATTCTGATACATCAAACTTGTGATCACTGATCCTGTCAGGGATTGAAGCTTGAGTTGGGTTGTGATGATGATTGGCCTGGAGAGTTCCTTTGATAGTTGTTTTCTTTTTAGGGGCATTGAACTCTCTGAGAAATGGTCAGTTCATGCCACAGTTAAAGCATTGTCACCTTGGATTTCAATACCAAGTTTTGTGTACTCATTCAGGCTCAGCTTTCTCATTTTCGGAAGAATTTCTTGGCTCTCATGACAAATCATTGCATTTCATTGTAGATCCATTCCTCCAAATCATCAGGATCATTTCTTCCAAATCTCCTCAATTAGATGAGCAGAATGAGTCTTCATTCCCAGATATGCTTCAAAAGCTTGAAAACAAAGCATTATTATGTTGCCTTGTGCTCTTCTGATCTTGAGTCTTCAGGAGAGGTTGAGGAGCAGTAGAGACTTTAGGTGCTTGTGATGCAGTGAGGGATGATTGATGGTGGAGTTAAATGAACCAAGTATTGTTCATTTGATCTCTTGATGAAGATGGATCATCGTCCTCAGTGAGAAAGCATTTTCAACAGAATGAGATTTGGAAAGGAAATTTGTAGGCCCAATATCTTGGTCCACCAAGGTTGGCTTCTTTCACCAGTTCCAACGCTTCAATTTTGGCTATAAAATGTCTAGAGTGGTACTCTTTAGATCAGAGTATTTTCAGCATGGTTAATTCTGTTTCAGCTTTCAGGAGACGGAAGCATTTTTGTTGAGTTCTTTAATTTTGTAAGTGACTACCATGATTCCAAGTCATTACCAACTGGACAAATCTGTGAGTGTCTAGATATTGATTCTCATTTGGTGTGATGGAATGTTTAATAATGATGACCAGCTTGTCTTTGTGATTTTAGCCACCTCACTGCTTCTTCCTTCACACATGATTTTCAGTGCACCCAAAACAGCTTTAGCAGTCCATACTTTTCCAATCTTTTCAGACATCCACTGAGTGCTTGAGTCAAGATGGAGTATGCTTTGAGGTCATCTTGATTTTCTTATAGTCATCTTCATCCAGAGTTAAGTCTTCAATGGGAATTCTAGCAGTCTTGTAAAGTGCAGTTGAGCTATTGATAGAGTAACAGGGATATGTGGACCCTGCATATTGAAATCCAGAAATCAGGATCTACACCTGTGATGTAATTTCTAAACCTTATTCTCCACTATTTAAACTCAGATTTGTTTAAGCATGGAAGGTTTAGGTGTATGACCAAGTTCAGAGTAACTGTTAGAATCCATTTATAATTTGTGTAAATATAGGTTTACTTGATTTTAAGATTGATTATGTTTGATGAGTCCAACTGTTCAAGCAATTCTTTCGAGGTCCAAAGTGAGTTATGTAATGATTTTCTTGCTGTTTAATAGGAGTATTCTTGTTGTTTACTAAGTAGAGATGATGATATCCACTACTAGCAACTTGATTACCAGATCAATCGAATTCTATTCAGTCTATGCGCAGATCTGAAAGAGAACCGAGAGCCAAAGCTCTGATACCAATTGACTGGGGTTGAGTAAGAATGATATTCTTATTGTGAATCGAATATGATAATCAAGTCATTGATTGAGTGGCGGAAACAAACAATCAAAGAACATTCAATGCAAGAAAAATACTCATAAATGTTTTTTGTATTGATATATAAAAGTTGATAAATTACAGAGAATAATTACAACAAAAATTCTCTATCTATCAACCGTCACCTCATGTACAAGGTATCTATTCTATTTATAGGTAGACAAGATGCCTTTTACAAAATAACTAAACTACCCCAGACCTATTACATCAGAACTAGTCTAAGTCTTCATCCAAATCTTTGCTTGTTCATCTGCATTGACAAATGCGGATGAGTTAACTTGATCAGCATTTCTTCACTTGATCAACCGCATTAGTATGTTGGTCATCCACATTGGTAATGCGGATGAACAAATACTTGTGTGCATTGGTCATCCGCATTTGTCAATGCGGATGAGCAAAGTCTTGTCCGCATTTACTTTGTGGCCTTCCGCATTTGTCAATGCGGAAGAACAAATATTGTCCGTATTTGTTCTGTGTCTTCGCATTGACAAATGCGGGAGGGAGACAATATTATTCTTCTAAGTAGATTCTTCATCCGTATTTCTTCTTAGACTTAAGGAATTTCAGCAGAACAATCATCAAATCACCCATTGAGTTGGCATGTATGATCCTTTCAAGGGTCCAACAACATGAATGATGGCCTATTTTCGATGCCATCTAAGGTAAAATCCAACCTTTGTAGTGATAAATGCATTACTGAACTGCAAGGTTAACGTGAGCACCATCATAAATGGATGATAAAATAAAACAAGAAAAGGTCAAGTCAGAGATGCTTAAGAGAGAAATTAAAGGCTTTAAAATTAAAATCAAATCTCACATCTCTAACATTAAAAAATTGCATGGGAGAAGTACACTCTTTTAACTGAGAATGAGCAACTAACTGAAAAGTTAGCTCAACCAAAAGCTGAACAAACACTTAATGAAGTGAAACTGAAAAGTTTCAACTATCTTCCATCAAACTCCAAGCGATGCTAGACTCATAAAAAGATCCAAGGATATGTCTGGGATTGGGTATAATTCATATCCTCAACCCTACAATGACAACTACACTGTCATGCCTGAATCTATCACACTCAAAGAGCTAAATGAACCTAATACTATTGAACCATAAACAATAGTAAAACAGGTCACAAATCCTAAAAAATACCAAATGTTTACATTGAAACAAATGAGGAGAAAATTAAATTAGGTCACCTAATAAAATCAAGGAGTTTATAGACAGGACAGTGAAATTAACTAAACCATCAAGCGCAATCAAAGCCATTGTCCCATTTGTGAAATTTACACCTGCAATTTCAAAAGGGAAGAAGAAAGTTATGGCTTTAGTGAAATCTTCTGCTGAAAGCAGTTTTTATTATAAGATTAAATCTCCAAACAATTCAAGCAAATTAGACAAGGTTTTAATGCCAAAGAAAAGCAAAAGTTCACTAATTTCAAACACTAAAAATCAGTCAGACCTCTGATCATCAAAACCAAAACAAGAAGTAGGTTGTGACATCTGAAATAGGGAGCATGTAAATTAGTGTGAACAAGAAGTCAAGAGAAGGTTGAGGAAATAGAAATAGTCTAAAACAGTCAACAAAAGTAGTGTTGTGAAACAATCTACAAAAAAGGATGATTTTCCTTCTTCCCTTAAACCAAAGATTGTGATCCAGTTGTGAATGGTTAAATCAACTGAGTCTACAAAAATCAAATCAGATTCAAGAAACAAACATATGTACTATGACATCTGTGAAATGTCTAATCGTAAAACAGAGAGTGCTTTTCAATCAATACTGCTCTATCTCTGACATGAACAATCATTCCACCAAAAATTGTTATTTTAATAAATATTGAATAGTCTCTGATATGAACAATCACAATACATCTGATTGTTAATTCAAGCAAAAAGGTTTGAGAACTTTCCAAAACAAGCCAATCTCACTAATATCATCTATGAAACCCAAAGTCAAAAGTCACTTTCATAATAATCAATCTAGGACTTCTAGCTTAATTAATGACAATGGTAACATAAAATTGTTAAGGAAGAGTCAAAGAAACAAATATCACAACATCAAGCAAACATACGATCTTCCCAAACCAATAATGATGTTTGATAATCAAAAACGGGTGGGATTTCTTCATTGAAATAAGGAGCAAAGGTTTCATTATTCCTTTTCTCCTTAGTTGATATAGATGAGATGAAACATTCAAAATATCATAAAAAATCTCCGAGAACACCTCTCTCTAAATCATAGTTTAGAGGAAAGTACAAGAAGTCACCATCATGGATAGGAACAGCAAACCCAAGACCATTATGGCTTGGATTCCATATTCTAATTATTTCTTTTCTGCTTCCAGGGTCATGCATATAGGTCCAATAGCTTATGGTACGTAGACAGTGGATGCTCCCAACACATGACTGGAGATCATTCCCTCCTTCATCACTTAAAGCATATACAAGGAACTACTGTGGCATTTGTAGGAGATTCACAAGGTCGAAGGATTACTAGTGAAGCATCTATGACAAATGGGATGCTGAACTTTAACAGAGTGAACTACTATGAACAACTAACTTTACCGACACACATTGCTACATTCTGAAACCAGAATTTCAAATCCGAGGAAGAATAACACCTATGTCTTAAACCTAAATTCTGCTACACCAAAAGAAGAAACATGTTTTCTGTCAAAAGCATCTTTTGATGAGTCTCAGCTTTGGCGCAGACCTTTGGGGTACACAAACTTTAAAAACATGAACAGATTGGTCAAAGGAAACCATGTCATTGGTCAACCACAAAAAGAATTTCATTTTGTTGATCATTGTTCATCGTGCTTCAAAGGAAAACAACATAAATCGCCACACAAACCAAAGCTTGTGAGCACAAACAATACTCCATTGAAGCTTCTTCATATGGATCTTTTTGGACCAACTCATGTTATGAGTATTGGAAAGAAATAATATTTTTTGGTGATCATTGATGACATTCCAAGATTTACATGGGTTTTCTTTTTACTTCATAAATTGAAGCATCCCAAATAATAAAAGATTTTATCACAAAAATTGAAAACCAACTTATTATAAGGTCAAAACTATAAGAAGTGATAATGGAACTGAGTTTAAAAATGAAGATATGAGTTCCTTTTGTGCAACCAAAGGCATTGCTTATCAACTCAGTGTAGATAGAACTCTTCAACAAAATGGGTAGCTGAAAGGAGAAATAGAACACTAATTGAAGCAGCAAGAATAATGCTAGCCGATGCTAAACTACCAATTACCTTCTGGGCAGAAGCAATTAAACTCATCGTGCTTTGTGCAAATAGAACTCTAATGTTAAAGAAAACAACATGACTCCTTATGAACTATTGTTTCGCAGAATACCATTTATAGGATTTTTCAAGTCATTTGGTAGTCCTCTCTCAATATTAAACACTGGACATTAATTGGGAAAATTTTCATCTAAGTTGATGAAGGATTCTTTGTTGGTTATTCTTCAATTTCAAAGGCTTACAGAGTGTTTAATTCTAGATTAAACATTATTGACGAATCAAAAAATGTTCAATTCAAGAAACATTCATTTCCTAAATCTACAAATAGTCCAGACTGGTTGTTTGATATTGACTCATTTACAAAATCTTTTGATCAATTTCATTGTCTCATGTAGGGAATATACCTTGAGCTGAACTCATTAAGGAGTAGAAAGAAGAAATGACTTTCTAATGGTTCCTCCAACCTCTTCTGCACAACTGAATAAAGATGTTCCACTACAAGTTGATCCTATCAGACAACCATCTCAAAATCAAAGTGTTTCAATTGAATCTGGTCCCACCTTGTTACCATCACATTTAGAAGACCCATCAACTATGGTTAGAAATCAAGATCAAGCTACTCTTCTAGTTGAAACAGAAAGAACAACAAATTATGGAAGCAATGAAAATGTTGCTAATGCTGAAGTAATCATAGAAACAGAATCTGATAATCTTCATAATTTTCCAACCATACAATATGAACATGCATCTCACCATAATGATCTGAATGTCTCCTTTCTTGATGTAACAATTACTGGTGACTCAATTCCAACCACCAGAATACACAAGAATCATCCATTAGGAAGCATTATGGTGAACTCAATGAAAGGGTGACAAGAAGCAAGTCAAGTATTGCAAACATTGTTTATTTTCATGCTTTATTTTTCAAACAATACCTAAAAACATCAAAGAGGCTCTTCAAGACAATAGTTGAATTGAAGCAACGCAAGAAGAATTGTTGCAGTTCAAGAAGCAAAAAGTATGGTAACTGGTAGATCTTCGCGAAGGACAGTACCCTATTAGTACCACATGGCTGTATAGAAACAAAACTAATGATAGAGGAATTGTCATCAGAAACAAAGCAAGACTGGCGGCATAGTGGTATACTCAGGAAGAAGGAACTGACTATGACGAAGTGTTTGCACATGTTCCCAGATTAGATGCAATAACAATCTTTCTTGCATACTCAGCATCCATGAAGTTCACTTTTTATCAAATGGATGCAAAGTGTGCTTTCTTGTATGGAGAGATTGCTGAAGAAGTCTATGTGAGTCAACCACCTATCTTTAAAGATCTTGAATTTCCTCACAGCGTTTACAAGCTTGACAAAACCTTGTATGGTCTTCACCAAGCCCCAAGAAAGTGGTGCGAGACTCTATCATCTTTCCTTCTTGAACATGGGTACGAAAGAGGAAAGATTGATCAATCTCTCTTTAGAAAAAGAAACGGACGAGACATGTTGTTGCTCAAGATCTACGTGGTTATATCATGTTTGGCTTAACAAATAAGCTACTCTGCAATGATTTTGAAGATCTCATGCATTCAAAATTCCAATGGAGTGCAATGGGGGAACTCACATTTTTTCTTGGAATGCAAGTCCAACAAATGACAGATGGAATCTTCATTAATTGATCGAAATACGTGGAAACAATGTTGAAGAAATTCCACCTTGTTGACTGTTAGTCCATTAGAACAATTGTTGATACTAAAGTGAAGATAGGACCTGATCCAGAAGGCAAATTAGTGGATCAAACTCAGTATTTATCTATGATGAGTTCACTTATGTATCTAACAGCCAGTAGGCCTAACAATATGTTTTGTGTTTGTGTGTGTGTCAGATATCAAGCATATCCCAAGGAATCTCATATGAATGCTATCCAAAGGATATTCAGATATCTCAAGGGAAAGCCTGATTTTGGATTATGGTATCCAAAGGAAGGATATTTCAATCTTTATGCATTCACTAACAGTGCTTATGGGGGATGCAATTTGAAAAGGAAGTCCATTTCTAGTGGTTGGCAATTTCTTGGTCCCATACTGGTCTTTGGCAATGCAAGAAGCAGACCAGTATGGGACCAAGAAATTGATGTGCTCCAAAGTATACATAAAAATCCTATTAAAAGGACATCAATTATTCCTTAATATCTTCCTTAAAATGATGAAAATGTACTTAAAAGTCTTAAATTGTGTTTTAAGGTGTTTAAAAGGGCAAGATGGATAAAAGAAGCATATTTAGCAAGAAATTGAAGTAATCCGAGCTTTAGAGTCCAAGCATGGGGCTGTGCCTCTTTAAGCACGCCCCCATGCTTTGCCAGAAACACACCCCCGTGTTTGGACATCTGACAAGGACAAAAGTACTGTTCCCTAAAAGTAGACACGGGGCCATGCCTTTTAGGCACGGGGCCGTGCCTTTTAGTCACGGGGCCGTGCCTTTTAGGCACAGCCCCGTGGCCCACCTCCAACACGGGGTCGTGCCTCATTTAGCATGGGGTCGTGCCTGACACAACCTGCATGTACGAGCTGACCAACTTTCGTAAGCATTGTACTAGCATGGGGTCGTGCCTTTTAGGCACGGGGTCGTGCTTAAACACTCCGGAAAGCCTATAAATAGAAGCCTAAGTTCACTATTTTTGGCAAGCTTTGGTGGGAGAGTTACTCTGCAAAACTCTCTAAGGAATCAAGACTTCAAGATCATTTGGAGGCTCAGGAGGGCATACAACACTTGGAAGAAGCTCGGAATCGTCTAAATGCCATCCATGTGGATTATCGGTTTGGTTGTTCCATTTCACCGATGATTACATATCTATATTCTTTTTTATATGTTGTTATGTTCGAGCTCATTATGACCTAAATACTTTTTATCATCCTAATCGGATGAAACTTATGTAATTTGTGATGAACTAATGGTGTAATAAATATTATGTTAATGTTATGGTGGTCTTGGGAAAACTATTGATGGGTAGCATCTACATTTGAACGGGAAGTTATAAATTTATGGTTGGTGATTGTGATCGTCATACAAAGTTGAAAAACCATATGATTAACTTTCATTCGCTAAACCGGTCTTCATAATAAATCCATGGCTAATGAACTAGAAATGGTTATTAGAAATCATATCACTTTAACTTTCTGATCATTTGCAGGTTCCCTTTTATTTGTTCGAAAACTTCAGTAATTGTTACGGTTTTCTAAAATTAATGGTATGTTAGGAAAGAACCTCATCAACTCTTTTTGACATTAAGTTATGTTTTCAGAAATCGTATCTCAAATAGGTCACAAAAGATTTACCTACATTACTAGGGCTTTGATCTGAGCAGTAAAACTCAGCCTGACAGGATCAAGTCACTACAGTAGCAGGATAGACGAGAAATCGTGCCAGCTTATCTTTATAAACATTAACATAATTACATTAATCCATATCTTTAAATCACACCACCAAATCATCACGGTTATATAAGTGGAATCTAATTAGGATGATAACTTTTATTCCCTGGTTTTAAATCCAAACGCTTCAAATCTTAGCTTACTTCCTTTCTATTATTGTTATTTTTAAATCCAAAAAATCTTTCCAATGCAAATTATCATTTTCTTTAACTACAAAAATCAGACAATCAAACATCAAGTTTGTTTAGTAGGCTAGGTGTGTCCACGGATTGATACTCGGTTATTACCAACATTATATTACCACACGATAGGTAGACTGCCTTTTGTGTGTGTGATTTAGTATTAGTAATAACCAATTAAAACTGAATCTATGCTATAAATCTATATCAAAATATATATACTATCCGCACCCATTAAGTTTTTGGCGCCGTTGCCGGGGACACACGGCAGTTTCAAAGACAAACTAAAGTTTTGATTATCTTGTATATAACTTGTTAATATATTTTTGTGTAAACTTCATTTTTATTTTTTGGTAGTTTTCCCTAGTAGTTTAGTTACTTTTGCCTGATTCATTTTAAGCCATAGTTAGTTTATGCTTCATTAAGTTAGTGTATGTCCGACTCGTCTAGTTCTGAACTTGTTCCGCCTCTTCCGGAACCCGAATGACTTTTCCGTCAACGATTGCACGAAAGATCACAACAAACTACACCAGTCATTGAAGAAGACATTTTGGAAGATACACCATCCGAAGAAGACATGGCTAACCAAGACGAGGAAATGAAGAAGACACACTATGCCACACCGTCAATAGATGGTTATGAGTCTAGTGTTGTCCAACCAGCAATAGCGGGCAACATTTTTGAGATTAAGTCTAGTATTATCCAACTCGTAGAAAACTCTGTTCAATTCCATGGGTTACAAGACGAAGATCCTAATGCTCACATATCATGATTCCTTCATATCTGTGCTACCTTCAAAATAAATAACTGTTCAGACGACGCCATTCGACTAAGACTTTTTCCATTTTCACTTCGAGGCCGAGCCATCAATTGCCTTTATTCACTTCCGCCTGGTTACATCACCACATGGGCGGAAATGGCTGAACAATTCCTTTTGAAATACTTTCCACTCGATCGCACTGCCAAACTAAGAAGCAGCATCACAAGTTTTCGTCAGGACGACGATGAATCATTACACGCAGCATGGGAGAGATATAAAAGTATCCTTCGGAAATGCCCACTTCATGGACTTGATCTGTGGCTGTAGTGTCAAACCTTTTATGATGCAATCAGCGGAGCCCACAAGCAAGCAGTAGATCAAAGTGCGGGAGGAGATTTTGGAATTGTCATGCCAACAGAAGCATACAAGCCTTAGAAAGAGCAGCTAAGAAGAGCTTTCTTACAATCCCTTAAGAACCAAACCTAGTTCTAAAGGTATTCATCAAGTAGACTCTGAAACCTAATTGCAGCCCAATTAGAATCTCTAACCAAAAAATCGAACAATTGCAAAGTGAACTAAGGAAAACTCCAACACCATGCAACACATGTGGAAATTCACACAAGACCAATGAATGCCCACAAGGCATTATGATGGTTGAAGATGTGACTACATAGGAGGGCCAAACAACTCATACAACAACAACTCAAATTGGAGAAGCAACTCAAATTACAGAGATGCTGGTAATAACCAACAATCATCTGGATTCAACCGAAGGCCACCTTACCAACAACAAAAACTACCATACCAAGGTCCAAGCAGTAGTAACCAAGACCGTGGAGCATCATCAATGGAAGACTTTTGCAGCAGTTGTTGTTAACCACACAAGCCACTGATGAGTACATCCAGAAATCTGATCGAAGAAATGAGGAGAGGTTCCAAAGAAACGAAGCTGGCATCAAAAGCAACAAAGCATCATTGCAAACCATAGAGCACCAAGTAGGTCAAATAGCACAACAGCTATCTGAAAGACCTCAAGGAGCTTTGCCCAGCAACATTGTAACAAACCCTAATGCTCAAGTCAAAGCCATCACCACCAGGAGTGGCAAAACCATCAAGGTGATGCACTCGCATTACAACCCATCCTTGAAGAGGTAGAAACTGAAACTCCAACTAATGCGAGTGATAAGCAAAAGCAACCTATTGTTATTGAAGAACCAACCAAGAAATACGTTCCACCACCACCTTATGTTCCACCACCTCCATATCCTGGTCGTCTCATACAACAAAGAATGAAGGCACAATATGGCAAATTCCTTGGGTTGTTCAAGCAACTCCACATCAAGCTGCCCTTGGTGGAGCCCTTAGCACAAATGCCAAACTACGCTAAGTTTCTAAAAGGTGTTTTGTCAAACAAAAAAAATGGAAGAGTTATCACATGTAGTTTTGAATGAGGAATGCTCTGTAGTTCTTCAAAACAAACTACCTCAAAAGATGACTAATCCAGGAAATTTCACCGTACCTTGCCTAATAGGAAATCTTTCTGTCAGTAACGCATTAGCTGATTTAGGTACAAGCATTAACCTTATGCCTTACGGAGTTTTTGAAAAATTAAACCTAGGTGAACCTAGACCTACCGGTATGAGCTTCCAGTTAGCTAACCGTTCTGTCAAATATTCGAGGGGCATCATTGAAAATTTCTTAGTTAAAATTGACAAATTCGTATTTCCCGTTGATTTTGTGATCCTTGACATGGATGAAAACAAAAAGGTTCCACTTATCCTAGGTCGACCTTTCTTAGCGACTGCTCGAGCCCTCATTGATGTTTGTACAGGCAAACTCACACTTAGAGTAGACGAGGAGGAAGTAACTTTCGATATAGGCCAATCCATGAAACACCCTTAACATCATGATGACTCACTCTATTATGTTGATGCTTGCGATTCAATCATAAGTTGTCATTTGGAGAAAACTCTTCAAAATGAAGCTTGCAACACTCAATTAATAGAAGTCCAAATCACCGAACCTGTTTGTTAGAACCAAATCATTCAAGAACTTGAAGTTGATGAAACAACACTTCATAAAGAAGCATTTGAGATCATTGAACAAGACCTAGAACCAAAAGCCCAACCTTTTATAGAAGACCCTCTAGTTTTAGAGCTCAAAGAACTTCCATCTCATCTCGAATACGCTTTTCTTGAAAACACAACTCAACTTCCTATCATAATCTCATCCGCCTTATCAATTGACAAGAAGAACAAGTTGCTCAATGTGCTCAAGGCACACAAACGAGCAATTGCATGGAAAATCATGGACATCAAGGGAATCAATCCATCCTTTTGAACTCATAAAATATCGATGGAGGCAAACTTCAAATTCGTCATTCAACCTTAAAGATGTTTAAACCCGAGCAGGCAAGAGGTGATGAAGAAAGAAGTAATCAAATTGCTAGATGCTGGTTTGATTTACCCTATTTCTGATTCACCTTGGGTCAGTCCCATCCAAGTTGTTCCCATGAAAGGAGGAATGACTGTTGTAACTAACGAGAAGAGTTAGCTTATTCCCACTCATACGGTTACCGGATGGAGAGTTAGCATAGACTATCGCAAACTCAATGACGCCACAAGGAAAGAGCATTTCCCTCTTCCTTTCATTGACCAAATGCTTGAGTGATTATTTGGAAAATGTTCTATTGTTTCCTGGATGGTTTCTCAGGTTATTTTCAAATCCCTATTGCTCCCGAAGATCAAGAGAAGACGACGTTCACTGTCCATATGGCACATTTGCTTATCGGTGAATGCCTTTGGATTGTGTAATGCTCTTGCTACATTTCAAAGATGCATGGTAGCATTTTTCATGACATGATTGAACACTCAATGAAAGTTTTCATGGATGATTTCTCCATCTTTGGAAACTCATTTGAGCAATGTCTTGAGAATCTAGAAAAGATTCTGGTTAGATGTGAAGATTCTGACCTTGTTTTAAACTGGCAAAAGTGCCACTTCATGGTTAGGGAAGAAATAGTGTTAGGACACAAAATCTCTCGAGCAGGGCTTGAGGTCGATCAAGGAAAAGTCGACACTATTTCTAAACTTCCACATCCCACAACCGTGAAAGATATCAGAAGTTTCCTAGGTTATGCAGGATTTTACCATCGTTTCATTAAAGATTTCTCAAAAACCGCTCGACCAATGACTCAACTTCTCGAGAAAGACGCTCAATTCGTATTTTCTGACGAATACATTAGTGCATTAAAAATGCATAAAGAGAGGCTAGTAACCACTCCAATCATGGTTTCCCCAGATTGGACGCTACCGTTTGAACTCATGTGCGACGCAAGCGATTTCGCGGTAGGGGCTGTATTAGGACAAAGGAAAGACAAGCAATTCCACCCAATTCATTATGCGAGCTAAACCCTAAACGACGCACAATAAAACTACACCACCACCAAAAAAAACTTCTTGTGGTAGTTTTTGCATTTGACAAATTCCGCTCGTATCTCATCCTTTTGAAAACAATTGTTTACACCGATCATGCAGCCCTTCGTTATTTGTTCAACAAACAAGATGCAAAGCCAAGATTGATTCGTTGCATCCTTCTGCTTCAAGAATTTGACATCGAAATTTGTGATAAGAAGGGAGCATAAAATCTAGCGGCTGATCATCTCTCGCGTCTTGAGGATTCAAGTCCTTCACAAACTGAGGAAGCCATAATAAACGACAATTTTCCTCACGAATTCCTTATGCACATTCAATCCTCAATCGATGAACATCCTTGGTTTGCCGATTTTGCAAATTACTTAGCAAGCGGAATCCTTCTCAAAGGAATGACTTTTCAGCAAAAGAAGAAATTCTTTACTGATATCAAACATTACTATTGGGAAGACCCCTGTCTATTCGGAATCGGTGCAGACCAACTCATTTAAAGATGCATATACGGAAGAGAAGCAGAAAAATTCTAAGGCACCGTCATGAAGGACCCACGGAGGACACCATGGAGCAACCTTAACAGCTAAGAAAGTATTTGACTCTGGATTTTACTGGCCCACGATCTTCAAAGATGTTGGAGCCTCTGAGCTAGAATTTTAAGGCACCCCACATGTATCAGTTGAGTTCGTCATTGTAGTGCTAATAGACACCTCATTTGCAGAAGTAGTTCCCACTAAAGCTGAAGATGTATGACTTGAAGATCTTCTCAGCTCAAATCTTGGATGAGGATCACCTGTATTTAGATTTTCTGTAGATCCTGAAACATTCTCACAAGATTTGTTAAAATAGTTGGTAACTAAATCAAGATCAAATAGCCAATCAGGACCAAAACCAACCACATCGGGTGTGCGTTCATTGAAAGTCATATTGGCTGAATCCTCAACAATTTTAGTTCTGAGATTGTGTACTCTATAAGCCTTAGCTTGAGAAAAGTATCCAATAAAATGTCCATCATTTAATTTCTTAGCAAACTTGGCAATTTGATATATAGTATTGAAGATGGTGCAACGACATCCAAATGACCTGAGAAAACCAATGAAAGGTTTCCTCTTGTGCCAAAGTTCATAAGAAGTCTTGCCATGAGTCTTGACCACTAAAACTATATTCTGCACATAGCAGGTAGTGTTGACTGCCTCTGCCCAGAAGGTGATGGGCAGCTTAGAGTCAGACAGCATGGTTCTTGCAGCTTCAATCAGTGTCATGTTTCTCCTCTCAGCAACACCATTCTGCTAAGGAGTCCTGGGAGCACTATATTGTCTTGAAATACCCTTTTCATTACAAAATGTATTAGGTATTTGGTTCTTAAATTCAGTTCTTTGATCACATCTTATGATCTTGACCTTGTGATCAGATTGATTCTTAATCTTTAAGATGAAATTCTTCAGAATCTCAAGAGTCTCATCCTTAGTTCTATGGAAGAAGACCCAAGTGAATCTTGTAAAGTCATCTGTGATCACTAAACAATAAGAGGTCCTTCCTAGACTCATTACACTGGTGGGTCCAAAGAGATCCATATGCAACAAGTGTAGGGGTGTAGTGATGGTGTTTCTTTCCTTAGGCTTGTAAGATACCTTATGTTGTTTCCCTTTCAGGCATTCAACACATTGTTCATCAATTGTAAACTCTTTCTTTGGTATTCCAGTTACCAAATCAGTCTTAATTAATTTATTCATGTTCTTAAAGTTTACATGGCACATTCTTTTATGCCACAGGAAAGACTCATCACTATTCGCTTTAGACAGAAAGCATAAAACTTCTCTAGAGGGAGATGTTTCTTGCAAATCCATCTTGTACATGTTCTCTTTCCTGGGGGTTCTAAACAGGATATGCTCATGAGGAATGACCACACCAGGCTTGAGAACAATGCACTCATGCTCAGTAAAGAGCATGTTATGACCTGATCACAAAATTAGGATACACTCAGAAGATTGTACCCAAGCTCTTTGACAAAGTTTACCTTTTCAATGCTGAGTTTACCATTTGTGACCATGCCCCTTCCTGAAATGTAACCACCTTCATCTCCTCCAAAAGCAACTCGTCCTCCATCAATCCTTTCAAAGTTCTGGAGTAGAGACCTATTGCCTGTCATGTGCCTAGAACAGCCACTATGAATGATCCATAAATTTTTGTTTGTCTTGAGCTGTCCCTGCACAAAGAAAATGATTAGTTACAGTTGGAAACCCAAACCTTGCTTGTCTTGGGCTCAAAAACAGAAGGTAATGCAACAGTAATAGATCCTATGGTTATGCTAAGAGGATCTTGAGTTGTTGTTGATGGAGAATTCCCAGTCACTTGGTCTTTCTTAGACTTCCACACCACGTTTGGAGTCTTCGACTTGACCTTCAAAACTTCAAAAGCTTTTGGAACTTTGGAAGTTTTGATGACTAAACCTTTGGAAGATTTTGCACACATTGCAGCAGACTTCAGTGCTTCGGAAGAACTCCTTTCTTCCAAGACCAACTTCTCTTCCTAGGATAATTTTCCACTTTCCTTCTTCCTAGATTTGGAGCTTCTAAAGGAAACAGGTTTTCCTTCTAAAGCATGAATCTTCTTGAAACTCTTTGAAGTCATTGTCTTGGTCATATGGACAGTACCTTTAGGATTGTATGGACAATACTTAGCAATGTGAGTGGTACTTTCACACATGACACACACTATTTTCTTCTTCACAAGAGTCTTCTGTTGGGAACAAGACTATCTTTGGTCACATCCCGTCTCCACCTTCATCTTTGCAGATGCTGAGACAGTTCCTTTGGGCTGGGAACTGTTCTTGGAGTTTGATGGTCCAAGCTGTGCAGCAGTGGTACATAGCAGATCAGTCTTCTTCTTATTACTGAGATGAGTTGAACAAGAACCTGGACTCTTAGTAGAAGAGTTTTGGTTTATGTCTTCAGTCCTCACTACTTCAAACCCTGCAGATATGAAAACTTGTTTTTGCTTAGAGTCAAAAGTAGCCTTGATCTCTTGAGCCTTCCTTGCCTTTCTTTTGCTCTTTCTGATCAAGTTCTTTCTCATGGACTTGGTTATTACAGTCTTTTTCTTCTCCTCAGAAGGATAGTGGCCCTTCTTAGAATTCTCCTCTTCACTCTTCTTAGAGGAATTTTCACAATCTCTTCTTCATCCTCATCACTCATAGGATCTATGAGAGGAAGCTCATCTTCACAAGTTCAAGACCTAGGAGGTCTTACAGACAAGATTATGTGTGGAGGAGCTATCTCATTGGATCCCAGTCCCTGCCTGTTTTGATAGCACACCTTGTTATGTAGGGATGAGGATATCATGTTCTTGAAGGTCTCTTCTTCAAGAACACTCTTTTCTACCCTGACTTTGCTAATCAAAAGCTCAGCCTGGCACTCAGTCAGCTTGGTTATGAGATCTTTGATTTGAGTCCTAAAATCTGTGTGTTCATGTTTTAGAATTGAAATGGTTTTCTTTAGGTCCTCTATCTTTAGTTTATAATCCTTTTCAAACTTTCTAAAATCATATTTTAAAATGATTAAGGACTCAAGGCCAGATCTCATCTCTAAGTTATAGGACCTGTATCTATTTACTTTAGCAATGCATTGAGGAGTACATAGATGTTCCAATA
This sequence comes from Flaveria trinervia, assembly GCA_025506515.1. Lineage (NCBI taxonomy): Eukaryota > Viridiplantae > Streptophyta > Magnoliopsida > Asterales > Asteraceae > Flaveria > Flaveria trinervia. The sequence continues at coordinate 24,120,535 of CM046458.1, forward strand.
CCTTGGCTTCATCATGATCTGCCATTAATGTTTGGTTTGGAGAAGCATCTTCCATGTGAAAGCTCCAGTTAAAGCCTCCTTCTTCAACAAAAACAGCAGCTTGCTGCTTTCACTTCTCATTCTGGAGAGCTTTGTTAGTGTAGTTAAGTCTGGACTGTATTTGGCCACCACTTGTTTTAGGCGCCTTACACTCTCTAGCAAAGTGTCCCATCAAGTTACAATTGTAACACTTGACTTTACGTTTGTCCAGGCCAAACATTGCACTGGTTGTATTGCTTGGAAACTTCCTTCCAGTCCTCTTGTAGAACTTCTTGGCTCCATGAGTGAGAAGAGCCATCTACTGGACTATTTCCATATATTCTAGATCATCTGGATGAATACAGTCCGGGTCTTTAAGAGTGAAAAGAGAGTTGCCACAGCTTTCATCAAAAGACATAAAAGCTTGAGAAGAGCTTGTCTCTTGGAATGGGCTTCCTTGAGTTTAGTTCTCCCTTGGTGTCTCTGGGAAGTTGATGAAAGGACCCTTTGGTGAGTTGTCACGGTAGCATATGAGATGATGTTTGGGTTCTATGCTATCCCTTTCAACCACATGTAGCGCTGAATCCATTTGATTGTAGAAGTTGCCAGATGAACCTTGCATGTTCATCTCCATCTGGTAGCCACTGAGAATCCCATATAACTCTATCAGAGTAAGAGTTTTGAGATTTTCAGTCCTCTTGATCACCACATAGTTGTGTGTCCACTGCCTAGGAAGTAAGGACATGAAATTCCTTACAATGTCTCTGTTCTCAAGAGAAACTCCTCCATCCACAAGGGTATCCACAATCTCAACGTACCTGAAGTATTGCTGAGTCATGGTTTCACCTGTTTTGAAGGTGAAGTTTTCAAACTGCTGCTTTAGGAGATCCTTCTTGTTCCCCTTTGCTTCAGAGGAACCCTCATACATCAATTTCAGTGCGTCCCACAGCTGCTTAGCTATTTTGCACTCCTTGAAACCTCTGTACACAGAGTTTGGAAGGGCAGTTTGAAGGGCTATCATGGCTTTTCTGTCAATCTCCACTCTCTTCCTATCTTCATCAGAGTAGTTAGCCACATCCTTGGGGATCATACCAGCACCAGTAGCAGAGGGAGTGCTAGGTATGAAAGGTCCATTTTCAATAGACTCCCACTGTAAGGCCCCGTTCCCGGGACGCTTACAGCTAATGATTCATTGCATGTAAAACATATACTTTACATTTATTCATCAAAACATTGCAGCGGAAAACATAAAACAAATGGCATTTCATTTCATCATAAAAACTTTTGCAAAATAATGCATCGTTTGTCGGTTACAAAATTTCATTGTTGTATTACATCACAAAAGCCTAATTAAATTGATGTCGTCCAAAAAAGCTGAGTAGCTGCCTCGTGCCATCCTCAGCAACGTTTACCTGCCAACTGAAAACATATAAAAGTCAGCGTTGCTGAGTGAGTTCTAGTTTTATAATAAAACATACATAAAATCGTTATTTATTTCCTTACAGAGTCCATACTATACGTTTCATTCGTTCGTGATCATACATCATGCGTACATATAGATAATATCATTATTATCTTCAATTATGTTCATTAACCATCGTTCATTCATTACATCTTGTGACATGTACATTACCCCGAACATTGTGCACAAAGCTGGTTACAGGGCCTGAGGTCTTTCATAGACCTCGAACATTATGCATGACGCTGACTCCAGAACCTAGGGCAAGTACATTCACCATTCATCTTTTCTTTTTCATTCCGGATCAGTGCCATATGCTATACCCCGAACATTGTGCACGAAGCTGGTTACTAGGCCTGAGGTCTTTCATAGACCCCGAACATTGTGCACAAAGCTGACTCCAGTACCTGGGGCAAGCGGCAAGGATCCCATACATATGGTCAATCACAAGGATTGAACCCCAGTGTGCATCCTTCTAGGGTAGCTAACCCGCACACAATTGAGCTATCACCCTCATTGGGTGTGGACCTCCATACATTTGCTTGCAAGACTTTTTACGTTCATTCATTCGTTAATGCATGCATTCATTCATCATGTTCCTCTTTCATTATCTTTCACTTTACGTTACATAATACTATTGGTTCATTCATTAACATAACACGTAAAGCCATGGAAAGATAAACATTCATCATTATAGGAACATAACATAACATACCATTCATACAACATACAAGGCATCATCCATACATAACATGCATCATGCATAACCATGCAACATTATCATCATCATCATCAACATAAGCATCAATCACAATGTATAACATGCCCCTCATACCATCTATGACCCCAAAAGTAAACTTATATAGTTCCCCGAGAATTTCCCAAGTCAAAGCCTACTTTACACATTTTCCCCAAAAATCAGAAAAATATTCTAAGTCCTAGGCGCATGGGCACTATGCAGGCGCACGGACACTATTCAGGCGCATGGGGAACACTTAGGCGCATGGGCCACTTTCAGGCGCATGGGTACTGTTCAGGCGCATGGGGAACCTGGACGTCTGAACACTTAGTAAATTCCAGCCCAATCTAGACGCGTGAACTCTTAGGCGCATCGGCCACTTAGGCACATGGGCACTATTGGGGCATGGGCCTACACTTAGTCATCCGACTAACATTTCTAGGTGCATGAGCCACTGTTCAGGCACATGGGCTATACTTAGACTTTTCTAAGGCAAATTTTGGGCACATGAGCTACTAGTTTGGCGGATGGTTCACACTTACTTCTTTCTAAGGCAATTTCAGGCGTATGAACACTTATCTAGGCGCATGAGCATTCCGTAAAACATGTTTCTAAGATATTTTCAATCCTAATCATCAAACCTATCTGTTCTAAGCATAATGTGGCTATTATAAACATGAATAACCTATAAACATTCAAGAACCAACATCCAACATACATAATACATACGGGTATTCACACATAGACTTTGTAAAATCATTTTAATACGTTTTATGCCCCAAAGATAGTTTAAAACATGTCAAAACCGGGGTCTAGAACTCACCTAGTGCAACTTGGGTGTTCTTCCTTTTTAACCCGCTTGCAAAGTGTTCAAAACACCTAGAAACAACAATCAAAAACACACACACCCGAGCACAAACACAACCCATAAGCATACAAACACATAACCGGGATAAAACCCGACATAAAAACATAAAAACCTTGAATTCTTACCTTGAATTCACTTTCCTTCTTCCTTTTCTTCTTCAATCCAAGAGTGTTCTCTACTCTCTCTCTCTAAAACCGAGAAAAATGGTGAAGTGAGGTGAGGGTGGGCGGCCATACTCCCTTTACACCAACTTTTGAAAGTTTTGTCCTTTTTGGACACTTTTAGTTCCTCCACTTGGACTTTATTGCCTTTCTTGCTTTTATTATTTATATCTTGACTTTTTAAAAATAACCGGGTGTTACAAGTCCACCCCTCTTATATAGGTTTCATCCCCGAAACCTGTTATTCCTCGAACATATAAGGATAATGCTGCCTCATCTCCTCCTCAGTTTCCCATATATACTCGGATCCCTTCCTGTGCTTCCACTATACACGCACAAGAGGAACCACTTATTTCTTAGCCTCTTCTCTTTACGATCAATGATTGCCACTAGTTGGTCCACACACTTGAGCCTTTCATCAACTTCAATGTCCTCCAGCGGAAAAATCATGTCTTCCTCAGCTATACACTTTCTCAAATGAGATACGTGGAATGTTGGGTGAATTCCACTTAACTCATCCGGTAACTCAAATCTATAGGCCACCTCTCCTACTCGAGCAATAATTCGGAAAGGTCCTATGTACCTCGGGCTTAGCTTACCTCGTTTCCTCAATCGGATAATTCCCTTCCAAGGTGAGACCTTCAACATGACCCGGTCACCCACCTAGATCTCGATCGGTCTGCGTCGTTTATTAGCATATGACTTCTGTCTATCTTTAGCCGCCTTCATGAAGGCTTTAATCTTTTCAAGCTTCTTAGTCGTAGCCTCGATTACCTTGACGCTTCTTAATTCCTTTTGACCAACATCACCCAAACAACGGGTGTTCTGCATCACCTATTGTATAGCATCTCGTATGGTGGCATACCAATGTTGGCATGATAGCTGTTGTTGTACGAGAAAACGGTAAGTGGTCATCCCAACTTCCACCAAAATCGATTACACATGTCGGAAGCATGTCCTCCAACGTCTGAATGGTCCTTTCTAACTAACCATCAGTTTGGGGATGATAAGCCGTGCTAATATGTAACCTCGTCCCCATGGCGTCGTGGAATTTCTTCCAGAATTTAGACGTAAACTAGGTGTCACGATCAGACACAATGGACACCGACACACCATGACGAGTTACAATCTCCTTGATGAACAAGTTAGCCAACCTCTTGGATGAATATGTCTCATGGATCGGTAGGAAGTGAGCACTCTTCGTCAAGCGGTCAACAATCACCCGGCATCGTACCCCTTTGGAGTACGTGGTAGCTTTGTAATGAAATCCATGGTGATGTGCTCCCATTTCCATTCCAGTATATCAAAGGTTGGATCTTCCCATACGGCTTCTGATGTTTTGCCTTCACTTGCAAGCAAGTAAGGCACTTACTCACATACTCCGCCACGTCACATTTCATACCCGGCCACCAGTAGTGTTTCTTCATGTCTTGATACATCCTTGTGGCACCAGGATGAATGGAGTATCGAGTCTTGTGAGCTTCATCCAAAATCCTCACACGTAGATTCCCGAAACAAGGAATCCACACCCGTCCAAATCGAGTTTTAACACCAAGCGTGTTCTCACCCAATTCTCTAACCAGACCTCTCATTCTTTCAGAGTTTAGATGATCTTCTTTTAATGCCTCATCCTGAAACTCCTTGACTTGCTTCATTACCTCAGAGGTCATAATCAGTTGGTATGCCTTCACCCGAATAGGTTCGGGCCTCTCCTTCCGGCTAAAAGCATCAGCCACCATGTTAGCTTTGCACGGATGGTGATGGATCTCACAATCATAATCTATTATGAGCTCCAACCATCGTCTCTGCCTCATATTCAGGTCCTTCTGCTCAAAGAAGTACTTTAAGCTCTTGTGGTCAGTGATGATGGTGCACTTCGTCCCATACAGATAGTGCCTCTAAATCTTTAATGCAAAGACCACAGCTGCTAGCTCCAGGTCATGAGTAGGGTAGTTGACCTCATGAACCTTCAGTTGTCGGGATGCGTAGGCTGTAACTTTTCCTCTTTGCATTAACACACACCCCAACCCCGAGTAAGAAGCGTCTGAATACACCACCAAATCTTCGCTTACATCGGGTAATGACAAGACAGGAGCTTGAGTCAACCTCGCCTTCAATTCTTTGAATGCCTTCTCCTGGGCCTGAGCCCATACAAACTTTACATCCTTCTGGGTCAACTTAGTTAGTGGAGAAGCAATCTTAGAGAAGTCTTGGATAAATATTCTATAGTAGCCCGCCAAACCCAAGAAACTACGAATCTCGGACGGCATCTTTGGAGACTTCCATTGCATCACTGCCTCAACCTTAGCCGGGTCCACCATAATCCCTTGGGATTCACCACATGACCAAGAACTGAACTTCGTGTAACCAAGACGCGCACTTGGAGAATTTGGCATACAACTTCTGCCTTCTTAAGGTCTCTAACACCTCCCGAATGTGATCGGCATGCTCCTCCTTACTCTTTGAATAAATCAGGATCTCATCAATAAACACAATCACTGATTTATCTAACATTAGCCGACACAGTCGATTCATCAAAGCCATAAAAGCAGTTGGCGCATTGGTCAAACCAAACAACATAACAAGGAACTCATAGTGACCGTAACGCGTGCGAAAAGCTGTTTTAGGGGTGTCTTGCTCCTTCATTTTTAGCTGATGGTAACCAGATCGAAGATCTATCCTGAAAAACCAACTGGAACCTTGGAGCTGATCAAACAGATTGTCTATTCTTGGTAGGGGGTATCGGTTTTTTACCGTCAGCTTGTTCAACTCTCGGTACTCAATACACATCCTCATACTACCGTCTTTCTTCTTCACAAATAATACCGGAGCACCCCATGGAGAGATACTCGGTCTAATGAACCCCTTATCCATGAGTTCCTGCAACTGCTCCATTAACTCTTTCATCTCAGTCAGAGCCAACCGGCACGGTGCCTTGGCAACGGGTTGAGCACCGGGTATCAAGTCAATTTGGAACTCAACCTCACGATCTGGTGGCACACCGGGTAAGTCTTCGGGGAATACGTCCGGAAAGTCACACACAACTGATACATCCGATAGTTGTGTTGTTGGCGCGTCCAAATCCTTTACATAGGCCAAGTAGTCACTACATCCACGCCTCATGCACTTCCCCGCCACTGCCATCGAAATCACCTTCGGTATCATCGCGATTCGATCGCCATAAACCGTCACCTATCCCCGTTAGGTGCTGTCAATCGGATCATCTTCTTGCGACACACAATATTTGCTTCATAGGTTGCTAACCAGTCCATCCCTAGTACTACATCAAATCCACCTAGGGGTATCACGTGTAACCTAGCAACAAACCTATGGCCTTCTAGTTCTATGGCACAGTCCTTTATGACCTCAGTAATTCTAGTGGACTTACCAATAGCAGTTTCTACATTGAATGGCACACCAATACATCTACTCTTATTGGGAAACTTAGCACCAAAGGCAGCAGAAATGAAACTCCTACTAGTACCAGAATCAAACAACACACATGCAAGAGTTTGGTTTACTAGAAACATACCTGACACCACGTCGGGGTCTGTCCTAGCCTCCTCCTGAGTCATTGTGAAAGCTCGGGCGCTTGCCTTCTGCCTTTCTCCTCCGGTCTTCTTCAGCGCGGAACTCTCGGCCCTTGGCTTCTTACACTCCCTACTCATGTGACCACTTCCCCCGTAGTTGAAACACTTCATGCCTCCACAATCTCTAGCCATATGGCCAGACTTCCCACACTTGAAACAAACATTCGACCGCCATCTACACTCGCCACCGTGCTCCTTCCCGCACTTGCCACACTTCTCCAACCCAGCACCAGTTGTGACCATGCGTCGGTCACCTACCCTCGCCACCTTATTGTTTGGAGCGGCTCTACCACGTCCAAACCATTTCCCATTCCAGTTTCTCCTATCCCTACTCGTCTTCTTCTCCTCAGCCACTACCACCTCATGCTCATCATATAGTCTACGAGCCAAATCAACCACCGACCTAAAAGTGCTCGGTCGGGCGGTGATCATATGCCTACGGATATCCGCCGGCAGCCCCCGGATATATCTCTTAATCTTTCGTGATAGTGGTGTCACCTGATCGGGCACTAGTCGTGCCACTTCATTGAACCTCATGGTGTACTCTTGATGTGTCATAGTTCCCGCCTCTAGTTGCAGAAACTCTCTCTCACCTTGTCCATTTCCCGGTGAGGACAAAACTCCTCGATCACCAACTTCTTCAACACCGACCATCTCATTCTCCCGATCGCCTGACTACCCTCGGCTTGGACTATATTGTCCCACCAGCATAGAGCCGAGTCTACGAATGAGTGGGTAATGAACTTAACCTTCTGGTCTTCTCGGCACTCGCTGATATCAAGTACCGCCTCCATTTCTCTCACCCACCAATGAGCAGCAGCGGCAGTGTCGTTTCCATTGAAGGTAGGGGTTTGCATCTCATAAACACCCCATACTTGCAGCCTCGGGTCGCCTCTGAAGTAGGCTCTTCTTCCTCGTCCACATCATCAGATAGAACCGTCTCAGTCTCGGGCTGTCTTCTCTCGCCCGTAGGTCCACTCCTTTCCTTTCTCTCTCCCTCTCTAACTGCTTTATCACTTTGGTCCCCACAGGCAGTAGGATCGTCTGCCTGACTTGGTGCACTTCTTCCACACCTGCCTCCTTCACTGAGGCTCTCAGGTTAGCACTCTCATCTCCGCCCTCCGGATGAGGGGTTTCTGGTTCTTCATGAACCACCTTTTCGGCCCTAGGCATTCCCCTCGTAACCCGTGGTTCAGCACCATGTCCACCACCACATGAAGCTTTAGACGATCTACCACCGACCATCTACTAACAGACTGAAAGATTCAAACACCAACACGGTCATTCAAGGGAATGGCTCAGTTTATGTCAAGTATAGTAAGTCCCTAATTACAGTGGCCAGTTATGATTAGCCACTTACTTTACTCTTCATACCCCGAGTACTACCTGTCCTGACTAAATCAGTATTTAAATCTACATACAACACATAACCACATACCATTCGCACATAAACCGGTTAACATTACGAAAATACCTCATGGCACGCATCTACTCAGATTGGCATCCCATTCCCATTCCATCCCATTCTTAGTTTAAGTTAAGGTTTATTTTGAAAATTTACCCATTTCACTTAAACTTTGGCTCTGATACCAACTTGTAAGGCCCCGTTCCAGGGACGCTTACAGCTGGTGATTCATCGCACGTAAAACATATACTTTACATTTATTCATCAAAACATTGCAGTGGAAAACATAAAACAAATGGCATTTCATCTCATCATAAAAACTTTTGCAAAATAATGCATCATTTGTCGATTACAAAAGTTCATTGTTGTATTACATCACAAAAGCCTAATTAAATTAATGACGTCCAAAAAAGCTGAGTAGCCGCCTCGTGCCATCCTCAGTAACGTTTACCTGCCAACTGAAAATGTATAAAAGTCAGCGTTGCTGAGTGAGTTCTAGTTTTATAATAAAACATACATAAAATCGTTATTTATTTCCTTACAGAGTCCATACTATACGTTTCATTCGTTCATGATCATACATCATGCGTACATATAGATAATATCATTATTATCTTCCATTATGTTCATTAACCATCGTTTATTCATTACATCTTGTGACATGTACATTACCCCAAACATTGTGCACGAAGCTGGTTACTGGGCCTGAGGTCTTTCACAGACCCCGAACATTGTGCACAAAGCTGACTCCAGAACCTAGGGCAAGTACATTCACCATTCATCTTTTCTTTTTCATTCCGGATCAGTGCCATATGCTATACCCCGAACATTGTGCACGAATCTGGTTACTGGGCCTGAGGTCTTTCATAGACCCCGAACATTGTGCACGAAGCTGACTCCAGTACCTGGGGCAAGCGGAAAGGATCCCATACATATGGTCAATCACAAGGATTGGACCCCAGTGTGCATCCTTCTGGGTTAGCTAACCCGCACATAGTTGAGCTAACACCCTTCATTGGGGGTGGACCTCCATACATTTGCTTGCAAGACTTTTTACGTTCATTATTCGTTAATGCATGCATTCATTCATTATGTTCCTCTTTCATTATCTTTCACTTTACATTACATAATACTTTTTTTTTGGGTAAAGGGGACAGTACCCCGGAAAGATAAACATTCATCATTATAGGAACATAACATAACATACCATTCATACATCATACAAGGCATCATTCATACATAACATGCATCATGCATAACCATGCAACATCATCATCATCATCATCAACATAAGCATCAATCACAATTCATAACATGCCCCTCATACCATCTATGACCCCAAAAGTCAACTTATATACTTCCTCGTGAATTTCCCAAGTCAAAGCCTACTTTACACATTTCCCCAAAAATCAGAAAAATATTCTAAGTCCTAGGCGCATGGACACTATTCAGGCGCATCGGGAACACTTAGGCGCATGGGTACTGTACAGGCGCATGGGGAATCCTGGACTTCTGAAAACTTACTAAATTCTAGCCCAATCTAGGCGCATGGATACTATTCAGACGCATGAACTCTTAGGCGCATGGGCCACTTGGAGCATGGGCGCTATTGGGGCGCATGGCCCTACACTTAGTCATCCGACTAACATTTCTAGGCGCATGAGCCACTGTTCAGGCGCATGGGCTATACTTAGACTTTTCTAAGGCAAATTTTGGATGCATGAGCTACTGTTTAGGCGCATGGCTCACACTTACTTCTTTCTAAAGCAATTCCAGGCGTATGAACACTTATCTAGGCACATGAGCATTCTGTAAAACATGTTCTAGGATAGTTTCAATCCTAATCATCAAACCTATCTGTTCTAAGCATAATGTGGCTATTCTAAACATGAATAACCTATAGACATTCAAGAACCAACATCCAACATACACAATACATACGGGTATTCACACATAGACTTTGTAAAATCATTTTAATACATTTTCAGCCCCAAAGATAGTTTAAAACATGTAAAAACAGGGTCTAGAACTCACCTGGTGCAACTTGGGTGATCTTCCTTTTTAACCCGCTTGCAAAGAGTTCAAAACACCTAGAAACAACATCCAAAAACACACACACCCGAGCACAAACACAACCCATAAGCATACAAACACATAACCGGGATAAAACCCGACATAAAAAAATAAAAACCTTGAATTCTTACCTTGAATTCACTTTCCTTCTTCCTCTTCTTCTTCAATCCGAGAGTGTTCTCTGCTCTCTCTCTCTCTCTAAAACCGAGAAAAATGGTGAAGTGAGGTGAGGGTGGGCGGCCATACTCCCTTTACACCAACTTTCGAAAGTTTTGTCCTTTTTGGACACTTTTAGTCCCTCCACTTGGACTTTATTGCCTTTCTTGCTTTTATTCTTTATATCTTTACTTTTTAAAAATAATCGGGTGTTACACCCACATTCTTGAATCAAGAGACCTAATGAAACCTTCCATTCTCAAACACCAGGTATCAAACTCATCAAGAGTGATTAGTGGGGACTTGTTCACGGTTCCAGTTTCCATATCAGTCTTAGAAATGGCTGCCATTTGAAAAGTTTAGTATATGTGTATGTGAGGGATCTTAAGATGGTGAGATCTTATATCAAGAGCCTGGAAAGCTCTAATACCAAATGCAGGACCGGTGAAGGGGGTCACTTACAACACAATACAACAAAGAGGAGATTAACCAAACTTATTCAAACACTAAACTGGATTAACCGCAAGTGAGACACTAAGAACACAAGTAATATATGAAACAAAATAGAAGAACACATGTGTATGGTTTTCAAGAATGCAGTATATTGCTTTCTCTATGTTTGATTACAAGTGTTACAAAGCATATTAGAAAGATACAAGAACATGAAATACTTATACTACATCCTATAACCAGGTATACTTTGAAAGCCAGCTGGATACAATTGACTAGACACAAACAAAATCAATTGTAAAGTCAAAAGGCAGATTGCCTTTTGACTAGTGACTATGACATGTCATGGCTCACATCCTTATCTACTACAAAAAGGATAAAGTACATGAAGTAGAAAGTTTCAGACTCAAGACCTCAATGTACAGTTACCAAAAGCATGGACCTTTTCACCAACTCATGTAAGTTGGTGACCTTACAGAGATACAACGGAAAGGTGTCCAGCTTTATGGAAAAGTACATAAGATAAAGCATGTGTCAAAGTCTTCGGAAGAAATCTGTCTTCATAAGTTGAAGCTTCGGAAGACTTTGTCTCTAAGGCTTCGGAAGACTTCATATTTGGTTTCGGAAGATATTGCTCTTGGCTTCGGAAGGTTTCACGCTTAGAATATTTTTGTTGCATGTGTGAAACTTCCTAAGCATTCTTCTTCATTGCACTTGTTTAGCATGCAGGACAAACTTTGGATGTTTAGGTTGCATGAACCTCTTCATTAATCTCTACAAAGACATAATGCACAATCATCAATATTTAAAAGTTTATACGATTAGCTAAGTGTACTTGGATTAACCAAGCAGGCTTGTCAGACCCATAGACCTATGACGTCGCCAGGCTAGTAATAGTTAATGATTATTCATATAATCATCAATACATGGTAATTACTAAGATCAACTAACCACAACATACAAGTGAATTGCCAAAATTTTACAAGAATCAAACATTTTACAAGTGCAATGGTTATAAGGTAACATGTTTTACCTCAAAGTGTGAAAATATGAAAAAGGGGCATAAAAATACTCACATGGAAAACTCACAAGTATAGTGATGGTTGTAGAGTACATAAGAAAACTTCAATGTTAAGAGTCAAAGGTGATGTTCTAAATGATAAAAAGAACAATAACTTTAGGTTGGAATTCATTACAAGAAATTAGGATGTTTAGAGAATGCTAAAAAACGAAAGATAGATTGAAAAAGAATTATTGCATCAATTTTAGATTTTGGACAGAATGTTTGGTATGTGTTTGAACAGCTTTTAAAAATTGTAAATGGTTTCATCAAATTATTAAAATTTTTACTTGATTATTTCAAAGTCTCCTGAACAACTTTCATTCAGAAACAATTTTATGAAAAAATCTTTAAATAGGTCAAACAAGCAGCACAACACAGAAGGTGCTGAAATGCACACTTATCTTGTGAAGGCTATTGTTGAGTCGTCCAATTGAGTTTGAAGACGTATAAACGGTCGTTGAAAAGGTAATTCAAAGAACTTAACATTGGAGTCTGAGTTTACTCAAATTTATTTTTTTATGATCATGTTATGGTCGGTTGAAATAAGATTATATTCTGCCAGAATTGTAATAAGACACTAATGTGCACTTTTAAAATCGTTAAGCATGATACAGGTTAGAATATTTTATTATGTCAACATATGGTATATTAGTCTTCAGTTGAGTTACAAAAATATCTAAGACTTTGGCATAGCCATCACATATGGAAATAATCTTGTGGAATAACGAATGCGGCGGCATAGCTGTCCATATGCAAACGGGATTCTTTGTTTATGTTAGTTTGTTGTTACCTTAATTTAGGAATGTTAGTTATTTTTATAAGGTTAGTGATTATTAAAATGTTAATGATCAAATGATAATGATTAAAATAAAAAGAGATTTGGTAGAAGAAGAATAATAGTAAGAACATAAAATTATGAGAACAATTGGATGTTAGGATGATTGAAATGTATAATATAAAAACAATAAAAGATTACCTTAGTATTAAGAATTCTTGAAATTTCTTGTAAAATAAAATTCTTCAATTGATTATAACCAATAGATGAAAGAATGATATGAGAGTGAGATTTTTAGACAATGAGCAAATGAAAAGTGAGGCATAAGGCTTGCTTTTATAGTTGAGGTTAGGAATAGGTTATGAATGATGTTAATGGTGAGTTATAAGTCTTTTAAAAGGGGGTTATGATTTTGAAATAAATAGAAGACTAAATAAAAAATAGATAAAAGAATAATTACAATTTAAACTTTTAATTTATTAATACCTTAATTTTAATTTAATCAACTTATTTTCTTATAAAATCTTTATAACTTTTATAAGACTTGTAACTTTATAAGTTTATTAAAATTCATTTTATAACTTTATAAGTTTAATAAGTCTTTTCCATTTAGTTATTCATTGTAAAATGAGAAATAAAGATTTATATTTTTATGAAAAAGATTTATTTATAAAATCAATAAATTATTATTCTTTGATTAAATTATAAAATGAATAAAACAATTTTCAATATTGCTTAAATTGCACATTTAACGCGTTTGATTCAATAAAATAAATAATAAATATTTTATATATTAAATTTTTCATGATATGAAAGTTTAAAGTGAGTTCGGGTTTGGTTTCATAATTTTGAAATACGACGGATGTTACAAAAACCGAGAGAATTCTCTGCTTTCTCTATCTAGAAATATCGATAGAATGGTGATGGTACAAGAGGTGGGTGGCAATGCTCCTTTTTTAACGAATTAATAATAAAGTTTTTCCCTTGTGAAAGTTTAGCCCCTCAACTTGGGTTATTTGGCTTTTCTTTCTTGTCGTCACTTTTCTTTTCTTTTGAAATTTTCGGGTGTTACATTGCAGTTGATTAGCATCTCATCCATTTGAGTGTTAATAACTAGTCAATCCACATGTCATGACTATTAGTGTTGATCGGTAGTGGTTTAGCACTTGGCAGCCAATGCTGAATCCTTGAGTTTTTGGAAGCTTCATTCTCTTCATAGATCAACACCGAACGGTTGATAAACATATGCTTGAAACGAACTAAATCTAGAAAACATAAACCACAGCTTATGCAGCACAGGTTAGGATTGCGAATGGGTATCGAGCTTAATGTCCCGGTCACAACAAATCATGATAGTGGTGTGACAGTGGTTGCTCATAACTGGCTGAGAAGATAAGCAACAAGATGATGGATAGATTTGGTTTTTGCTTCGGGTCTTCAAATATTTAATATCTATAAAGAGAAATATATAATAAAAGGAAATCATAAGCTTTGCAACTTTATGTTATCAAATGGCAAAAAACATAAAACCAAAATAAATGATAACAAAACATAACATAATCATTCAACCATAGAGTCTAGCCATATTTACATATTAAACACAATTGAAATAAATCGGGTGATCTTTAGGTTAATAATATTTAAGAAACTATATAAGTTTTCATAAATAATCAAGATCAAAAAGTTTGCATAATTTTAAATTAACTTGTTAAAAAAACTGGATTTATTTGCATGTTGTAAGGGTGGTTATGATACCATTATTGAGTTTAATGGTATCTTGATTAGGTTTCTTAAACAAAAGCATTTTGATTTTATTACTTAAATGAATAATTGCTAATTCATCAGAATAATAATTAAATACCAAAATGAAAGTTGACATGATTTGGTTACACATCATGCATATATAGATAAATTATAATGCATTGATGAGAGAATTACATCTTTTGGTTAATAATTAACCATTTGGGACACCAAGGATTCAAAGAACATATGCTAGAAACCTGTGACACCCGTCACCTTAAGGTCCGTCGAACGACATAAATAAGCATTGAATTATTTTAATTATTCTTCCTTTTCTTCATGAACTCCTGTTTTAAGGAATCATGTTTGCTTTATTTTTCCTTGTGCCTGTACTTCCTCCGAGAATGTGTGCTCAACATAAACCTTTTATAATTTCATCACCATTACCACCAAATATATCGTTTTTAATGTCAACCATTGTCATTAATAAGACCATTTTAGACTATCAATTACCATTTAACACGCTTTTAACCTTAATATAACGAACATTTTAAGGTCATAATCAACCGAAACAAATTTTGGGGAACTCGAGGGTTAAGTGCAGGGACTAAACTCACCATTTTGCAAACTTGGGCTGGGTATATAAGCCCATACTCCAGCCCTTAATCTCATTTCATCTCCATCTTCTTCATCCTCTTCACCTTCTTCTTCACATCTTCTTCATTCTAGCACCAAATCCAACCCGCTTGGTCTTGTTTTTGTCGTCTAGACTCCATCTACGGCCTAGTCTACTCTATTCTAGCAGGTAGACACCTTGGTTGTCCCTTTCCTTGCTTATTCACGGCTGTCCAAACTAGGGTTTTGGGTGTTCGGGTTCAACTCGAACACATGAGGTCGTGTGGGTGCGTGTGAGGTCTTTCTGCTTGTGTTTCATGTTTGTGTATGTTTGTAGAGTGTTTCTGGAAGTCCTTGTTGTGTAAAACCCATGCTCGGAGCAAGGCTGCTCTGCACTTCTGCAGTCGCGAACCTACAGTTCAGGCGACTGGGTTTGTCATGCGACTGAGCTGTGCGACTGGGTGAGTCGTGCGACTGAGTCATGTGATTGTGTCTTTCGGGCGACTGAATCGTGCGACTAGGGATGTCATGTGACTGAGTTGTGCGAACGAATGAATGTGTGTGCGATTGAGTCAATGCAGATGAGTGTGTGTGCGATTGAGTCAGTGACCAACTGAATGTATGCGATTGTGCGTGTTTCGCACGACTGGAGTCCAATCGCACGAATGAAGGTTCAATCGCACGAAAGTAGCTAATTCGCACGATGAGGGTTGATTCATGCGCATGGAGGTTGGATCGTGCGAATGTGTGTTGTGTGGTACGACTGAATGCCAGTCATGCGAATGAAGACTCAATCGTACGAATGAAGCTGATTCGTACGATTGAAGGTTGATTCGTACGGATGGGGCGTTGAGTCGAGCGTCTGGTCTTGTTGTGTGACTGATGATGTTGAGTGTGAAATTCCCCTTGAACGTCTGATGATGTTAAGGTAACATCAGTAAAAGTGTCATTGCTTGACCACAAAGATTAAAGTCAACGCTATCAACATGCACATACTATTTCAATTGAAATCAACCTAACATTTTACAATTACCGACGACCCATTTTGAACTACAAATACTTAACAAGTGCCATCTTTCATAACAATGAGATCATTTCACGAATGTCATAAGCAATGATGACTGCTCATAGTACTTGGATCTACATAAGATCTGATACGTGTGTCCGCTTATGTGTGTGTACTACCCACGACCGAACCGATACAACCCGAACCGACCAAACATTACTATACGCTTTATACACGTCATTAATGCTTAACAATAACTGTCAATAGGTGTTTGACTGATCATTGCATTCAACTGTTGGGAATCTTGATCAATCATACTTACCACTTAACATGTGAGTTTCGTGGCCCCTTTTATGCTTATACTACTTTACAAACATTTACAAACATGGGGGAAAAGTATGCTCGCCCGTTTTCTATGTTGTACAATATACATACAATTACATACTTAGAATCAACGTGCTACTGTTTTGTGGGTACTTATCTGATACATGCTTGAGTCTGCTTTGGGTTCTTTCTTACAACCATTTAATTCCAGTGTGGAACCGACGGTTAGGTATTGGTAGTACTATGGGTTGAAACCCCCACCCTCGTGTTGGTATACTAGTTAGTACCAACAAAAGCAAGGAACGAGCCTTGGTTGAATATATTCCGACAAGATTCTTTGTGTACGTCATTAGGTTTGGTTGTAAAGCTCTTGTCATGTGATTTTGCTTACTTATAACTGTATGCACGGTATTCTACAACAACTTTATACAACATAAATTACTTATTTACTTTAAACCTGCGAACTCACCAACAATTTTGTTGACCATTTTGAGCATATCTTTTCAGGTGATCATGCTAGCTGAGGTTCTAGGTGTGCTGCCCTAGTGGAGACCCTAGGATGCATTTTCAGGCTAAACTTGTCGTTTTGAAAACAATTGTTGTAACTGTTTCAAACAACATTACACTTTGTAACTTGTTCCCGGGTTGTGGGAATTGCATACAATGTTATTATCAATGTTTATCTTATATCATGTTTATGCTTATGGCTATGTGGTCGTGAATACTGACTAAACACGACACAAGTCCCCTTGTTGTCGGGTGTCGTCATGACAGGCTTGTCATCATTATTATTATTGCATCTCTATCGCTTACCATGTGTTATGACGATTCCCGTCTCGTTACGCCCCCGTGTTTCCGCTCTTAGCGGGGGTGTGACAAAACCAACCGAATCCGAACACAAAAACATCGGCAAAAACGATTGCTATTGGGTCTCGGTGTAAGGCCCCTCTCTCAGGAGGCTTACAGCTAGCCAATCATTGCTCATAAAACATATAATTACATTAACAAGAAATAAATGATGCAGCGGAAACATTTAAAACAACATTTTCATTAACAATGCTTTTGCAAAATAATACAACATTCATTACACAATTTCAATTGTTCGCATTATCATGCAAATCATTAACAAAAGAATGCCATCCCATGCCAAGTAGCTGCCCCGTGCCATCCTCAGCAATGCTTACCTACCAACTGGAAAATACATAAAAAGTCAGTGTTGCTGAGTGAGTTCTAGTTTTACATTAAAACATACTTTTCTCACGTTAAAACCGTTCTTTACTTTCATGCGATCATACATCATACGTACACATAGATAATATCATTATTATCTTCATTAATCTTTCATACTTTCATTCATCCATTTGTATGTTCATTAACTTCGCATTCTTTCACCATTACCTCTTTCCTTTCCTTCAACCATAAACTTTATCCAGCTATTCCTGGTACTAGACCTAGGTCTATCATAGACCAGCTATAACGATGTGTCGCACCTCTGGTCACAGTACCTAGGGTAGAGTTTAGGTGTAACACTGCTATATGCAATACCCGGCTATTCCTGGTACTGGACCAAGGCCGATCATAGACCAGTTATAACGGTGCATCGCACCTCTGGTCGCACTACCTAGGGTATGCAACAATGGGGCTATACAAATGGTCAATCACAAAGAAAGACCCTAATGTGCATCCTCTCGGGGTAGCGAACCCGCACACTATTGGGCTAACACCTTTTAATGGTGTGTCCCGACATACCAGGCTTGCAAGACTTTCTTTACTTTCATCATTCATTAATGCATGCATTCTTACTTCATGTTCCTCTTTCATTATCTTTCGCTTTACATTACATACTACTTTCATTCATTCATTATCATTAAACATAAATTCACGGGAAATATAAACATACATCATAATAAGGAACATAACATACACAAACATCATCATCATACAGGGCAACATCATACATACATAACATGCATAATCATGCAACATCATCATCATCATGCATATGCACCAATCACACATCATAACATGCACATCATAACAGCTTGAACCTCAAATAGTCAACCTACATAGCCCCGGGAACCTCCCAAGCCAAGCCTACGTTTCACCCTTTTCCATGAAGTCAGAAAACAGTTTAAGGGTTCATCCGCATTTGCTATAGTTCATCCGCATTTCCCCTTGTTCATCCGCATTTCCCATGCTTCATCCGCATTTCCCTATGCTTCATCCGCATTAGTCGTACGCATTCATTCACACTTAGACTTTCTCATCCGCATTAGCCATCCGCATTTCCCATACTTAGTCAATGCCCATCCGCATTGACCTTACTCATCAGCATGAGCCATCCGCATTTCCCATACTTAGTCAATGCTCATTTGCATGAGCCGTCCGCATTTCCCATACTTGGTCAATGCTCATCCGCATTGACCTTACTCATTGCATGAGCCATCCGCATTTCCCATACTTAGTCAATGCTCATCCGCATTGACCTTACTCATCCACATGAGCCATCCGCATTTCCCATAGTAAATGCTCATCCGCATTAACTGTTCATCCGCATTTCCCATACTTAGTAAATGTTCATCCGCATTAACTGTTCATCCGAATTCTTCCCATTATTCCTCCGCATTTACTTTCCAACACTCAGGCAGAATCAAAAACTTAACACATGAGCCTAAAACATCATATTACATCCCCATACACATTCATCCTATTGTAAGCTTAAATCTTACCCTCTAAGCCTTAGAAATCCCACCGTAAATCCACAAGCACGAACATAGTCACATATCGCATCATAACATCAACATACACACAATCAAGCATATGGGTCCGAAACCCAGTTTAATGAAAATTATACATTCATGCATTTCCAGCCACAAAAAAATCAGTTAAAAACATGTAGAAGGGGGGTGTTCTAGAACTCACCTTTGCAGCTCTTGAGTATGGCTTTCTTCCGAACTCCTTTGCAAATTGAATTCAACCGCCTAGAACCCACAAAAACATACCCGAACACATATAAACACACATAAGCATAGACCCGAGGACATAACCGGTTAAGAACACCATAAAAACATGAATTCTTACCTTGAATTCGCACCTTTCTTCTTGCTTCTCTTCAAACCCGAGAGTTCTCTGCTTCCTGCTACTTTCTCTCTCTAAAAATCCAAAAATTATGTGTGTAGAAAGGGTGATGGGCGGCCATGCCACCTTTATCCCCAACTTTTCAAACATTTTGTCCTTTTGGACACTTTTTACGCCTAGACTTGGGTTTTATTTTTTTTCCTTCTTTTCTTTCACTTTATTCTTCTTTCTTGACTTTAAATAACCGGGTGTTACAAGTCCACCCCCTTTATTTAGGTTTCATCCCCGAAACCTGCTATTCCTGAAAGAGTTATGGGTAATGCTATCTCATCTCTTCTTTAGTCTCCCATGTAGACTCGGATCTTTTCTTGTGCTTCCACTGTACACGCACAAGAGGAACCATTTTATTTCTCAGCCTCTTCTCTTACGATCGATAATTGCCACTGGTTGCTCCACATAATTGAGCCGTGCGTCTACTTCAATATCTTCCGGTGGAACAATCATATCCTCATCTGCCAAACATGTCCTTAGATGAGATATGTGGAATGTCGGGTGAATTACACTTAACTCATCTGGTAACTCCAGTCTATAGGCCATCTCTTCTACTCGAGCAATGATTCAGAAAGCCCCTATATACCTTGGGCTCAACTTGCCAAGCTTCCTAAATCGTATGATCCCCTTCCAAGGTAAGACCTTTAACATAACCCGGTCACCCACCTAGAACTCAATCGGTCTGCGTCGTTTATCAGCATACGACTTCTGTCTATCTTTGGCTGCCTTCATGAAGGCCTTGATCTTTTCAAGCTTCTCAGTCATAGCCTCAATTACCTCGACGCTCCCTAGTTCTTTCTGACCAATATCTCCCCAACCGACCGGCGTTCTGCATCTCCTATCGTATAGCATCTTATAAGGTGGTATACTAATGCTAGTATGATAACTGTTGTTGTATGAGAATTCAGGTAACAGTAAGTGGTCATCCCAACTTCCCCCAAAATCAATAACACATGCCCAAAGCATGTCCTCTAAGGTCTGAATGGTCCTTTCTGACTGACCATCAGTTTGAGGATGATAAGCCATGCTAATATGTAACCTCGTCCCCATGGTATTGTTAGACCTTATATGCCCAAAACACACACAAGATTGATGTGGTTAGTACGTTATGATCCAGTCGGGTCATACCCAATAACAAACTAAACAAACACCAATTAGTATTTATTTGTTGATGAGATCATACAAATAAATACCAACACCAATTTAGAAAATGGGTTTTTCTAAAACATTGCTTTTGTAAACGAACAACATTATGTGGATAATTTGTTCATGAAAAATTGTTTGTTTCATTATTTAAGTTGGTTAAATAATAACAACTAAAAGTGTGTCATCGTTATAAAATTAAAAGAGGTTTTAATATTATAAATGAAGGGTAAGAGTGTAACATTTTTAAAAAAACCAAAATGGGGGGAAACCCAATTTAAGGGGCAAACTTTCGGCCGCCCAAAGTGGGTTTGGACTCCCCTTTTCGTCTTGTGATTTTCAAGTCATTACTACTAGAACACTCTTCTATCATCTCACCTTTCTCTCACACACACTTAAGCAACAAAAGACTCTCCACAAGGCTGAAAGATTTTCGGATTTTCAGCTACAACAAGGCTGAAATTTTTGGTTTTGAAGGTGCTTTGGTGTAAAGCTTTGGTGTAAAGCTCCCTAACAAGCAAGGTGTTTGAAGAGCTTGTGGGTATCACTACTTGAGGCCTCCTCCTTTGAAGGCTAGACACATTCAAGAACATCATCATCTACCTCTTTTCATCTACAACATCTTGTTCTAGAAAGGTTGATTCTATGAACACCCTATGGTTGGTTTTGTTGTGTTTGATAGCATATTATTTCACATACATTTTGATCCTTATTCTTGGGTATTAATTTGTGTTTTAAACTGGCAAAATTTTCAGATTACAAACATGTTAAACCTATATTCCGCTGCGATTTTTCTTGTTTAAATGGTTAAACTAGCTTGGTTTTACATGTCAAAAACCCAAAAATGGCATCTAGAGCCGGTTATGTGGAATATGTGCTTCAAAAGGTCTTTCAAAAATAGTTTTCATGGACTTTTTCAATCCATTAGGTGATGGGTTTGATAGAACACAAGAAAACAAGTTTAACCTTTTAAACTTTCTGAAAAACGCAACGGAAGTATAGCTTTATAACATATTAATAAGCTGAAAATTTCATGTTCTTAATGATGTTATAAGATGGAAAAACAAACCCAAATCAAAAGGATCTTTAATATGTGAATAAGCAAGCTATATAAACACATATAACATTCATAATGTGACAACCAAACAAGCTGCCAAACTACCTCCTTCCAGCAGCAAAATCAACCAGAGAAGAAGGATTGAATGCTCAAAATCTCGGCCAAAACTCCAAGGAAGGAGCCCTCAAGCTTGTATACCCCAAGCCTCCTTGCAATCACCTTCTTGTTAGGAAGATTCACCACCAAAAAGCTTCAAAACCCTCTAAAACAAGCTGCTAGAACCGTGGGTATTTTGAGAGAGAGGAGAAAGCTTTTGATCTATTGCATGTCAAGAGATTGGATGGAGATCAAGGTAAAACAAGACTTGTTAATATGTGTAGTGTTCAAGGCAAAAGGTCCAATCCTAAAACAAGGGGGGGCGGCCGAAATTTTTATCCAAAAGGGTTCCCCCCCTTTTTTTGATTGAACACATACACACAAGTTAAAATGTCTTGTAACTAGACATACAATTAACCATTTAATTGTATGTACAAGTTATATAACTTATACAATTAATCATTTACCTTATAAGTTATAATCTCTCATTATTATTTGGTGTCATCTAACCAATTTAAATAACACATCAAATAATATTATTGAACAAAATATCCTAATAAGTTGTTCCCTCTCATATGCAACTTATTTAGAAAACCCATTATCTAAATTGGTGTAAACATTAATTGCATGATCATATCATCAATTGAATATTAATTGGTGTTTGCTAAGCTTGTTATTGGGTATAACCCGACTTGGATCATAACGTACTAACCACATCAATATTCTACGTGTCTTGGGCACACAGAATCCTACAATCTCCCACTTGCCCAAGATTCATAGAAGATTGATGCAAGCGGTAAATACCGCCTAACAACGGCCTACTGCCCTTAATAGGCATGACTTATAGCCATTCAATAACATCATCCCTTTCAAGTACCCTACTTGAAATGATTTAGGTGAATTAATCATCTATCCTTTTGTTACAGATGTCATGTTAAATCCAAGGACACAGAATGAACATTCCTTGTTGATTTAACTTAATCAGGCCTTAGACATCTAACTCTCAACGAATAAGAGCAACAAATTCCATCTTGACCACATACGTTTTTCACAAACACCTCGTGTCATACCTGAACATACCCTTATGTATTGTTCACTATTTCAGGACAGTGAAGAATAAGCTCAAGGTATAACACTTGGTGAATATCAAAACCCAATATGTATCTCAGGTCTGAGGATACCAAATGATATTCACCTTTACTCAAATTTACTTATGATCTATCAGTAAGATTCCATGTAGTAAAATTTGAGATGCGGGTTAGTCCAATATTTGTATCCCATAAATATCTATGAACCTTGGTAGCAACCCATTGCTCTGTATTCATTCTTATGAATATCAACCAATCCAAGTTCATAATAGTCTTATCCTCAATACTTGTTCCCACAAGTTTGAACGTCTACGGACATTTAGAGTAAACAATTTACTCATGGATTAAACATGCTAAATTGGAACATTAATTGAAACATTATAACCAAATAATTTTATTCAAATAATAAAGAGTTCCACATATCCAAATACAAAATTTACAGATCAAATCCAATCACTAGAATATCAAAGTCCCATGGCACAAGTATGACCTTCATGCTTTGCCTTTTCAAGGAGCTTCGTGAGAGGATCCGCAATGTTCTGATCCGTATGAACTTTGCGAATACATATCTTTCCCTTTTCAACTTCATCTCGTATGTAGTTGAATCTCCGCTCAATGTGCCTAGTCTTTTGATGAGCACGAGGTTCCTTGATTTGAGCAATCGCACCCTCGTTATCACAAAAGATCTCTAGGGGGTCCTGAATGGAAGGGACAACCCCCAGATCGACAATGAATTTCTTTAACCATGCAGCTTCTTGAGCTGCCAATGAAGCGGCGACGTATTCTGATTCTGTAGTTGATAGAGCCACCACATCCTGTTTGGAGCTTTTCCAAGAGACCGCTCCTCCATTCAGAATGAAAATATATCCCGATTGCGACCGAGAATCATCATGATCGATTCGGAAACTCGCATCCGTGTAACCCTTTACAACGAGTTCCTCATCACCAGATCCATAGATTAAGAACATATCTCTTGTCCTCCTTAGGTACTTAAGTATGTTCTTAACAGCCATCCAATGACTGTTTCCAGGATTTTGCTGGTAACGGCTTGTCATGCTTAAGGCGCATGACACGTCCGGTCAAGTGCATATCATCGCATACATGATGGATCCAATAGCAGATGCATATGGGATTGCCTTCATTTTATCTTGCTCATCCTTTGAGCTTGGACATTGAGTCATACTCAATATCGTTCCTCTTTGAATAGGTACGGTACCTTTCTTAGAGTTCATCTTGAACCTTTTCAAGATTTTATCAATATACGCACTTTGATTTAGACCAATCAACCGCCTTGATCTATCCCTGTAGATCTTTATTCCCAGAATATAGGCGGCTTCACCAAGATCCTTAATGGAAAAACAACTTCCAAGCCAGGTTTTTACACCTTCCAAGGTTGGAATGTCATTTCCAAATAGTAGTATGTCATCAACATACAATACTAGGAAAGTTACTGTGCTCCCACTAGCCTTCTTATACACACAAGCCTCATCAGCGTTTTTGATGAAGCGAAATTTCTTTACCTCCTCATCAAACGATGATTCCAGCTTCTCGACGCTTGCTTTAATCCATAGATTGATTTCTTTAACTTTCATACTTTATTAGGATGCTTTGGATCGACAAAACTTCAGGCTGAACCATATAGACATCTTCCTTAAGATATCCATTTAGGAAAGCGGTTTTGACATCGATTTCCAAATCTCATAATCATAATGAGCAGCTATGGCAAACAATATCCTTATAGACTTTAGCATCGCAACAGTGAGAAGGTTTCATCATACAACCCCTTGAGTTTGAGTGAAACCCTTTGCTATAAGTCTAGCTTTATAAGTATCCAATTTTCCATGCATATCGGTTTTCTTCTTGAAAACCCACTTACTTCCAACTACCTTGGAATTAAGAGGTGTACAACAAGTTGTTGGACCAAAAGAACCGATGAGCCGATCAGAAAAACCTTAAGTCCCACAGACGTCACAACAACTGCTGAAGTCCACAACAGCTAAAACAAAGTCTGAAGACAAAGTCTGAAGACACAAGTGCTGAAGACAAAGTCTGAAGACAAGTGCTGAAGACAAAGTCTGAAGACACAAGTGCTGAAGACAAAGTCTGAAGACAATTGCTGAAGACAAAGTCTGAAGACACAAGAGCTGAAGACAAAGTCTGAAGACAAGTGCTAAAAACCAAGTATCAGTCGTTGTCACAACAGCTGAAGAGGTCTTCTTCAATAGTTGTGATGGTTTTCTTTCAGTAGTTTTATGTTTTTCCTTTCAGTAGTTTTGTAAAACGACTGAAGAGCTTGTTCTTCAGTCGTTGTTTTCAGTAGTTTCGTATCAGTAGTTTTATGTTTTATACTTAGCACTCTGATATGTTCTCAGTAGTTGTGAACATTTCAGTAGTTTGTTAAGTTTTAGTTATTTTTGTAATAAATCTGCCAGATGTCACTATCCCGTGATATCAGCAGTGATTGCACTCTATATAAGGAGTGTCAACCTTATTGTAATATGTGAATGATTGAGCAGAAACATTTGATATTATTGAAACATTCCTTTTCACAGAAATCTATTCTCTCTTTACAACCGTATTTGTTCTTAATGCATACGAATATCAAATTCTTGCTATAATTGTCTAATTCTTGTTCTTATTCCTGCATTACACTCTAATCCATCAAACTTGAGATCACTGATCCTGTCAAATGTTATGAGAGCTGGTTCATCATTGATCGATCTAATAATTGATCATTGAACTGCTATCCAAGATCCAAGTTTGATTGAATTAGCATTTTTGCAAGAAACGGTTATAGAGATTGAATTTTCTGTGTTTTTGGTCATTCATCCTGAGATTTATTCTTGGTTTTCATTGAGTCTGTTGTGGTCTGTGTAAAATCTTTTAAAAGCTTGAATTAAATTGTATTTGGACCTAAAATGACTACTCCTTCCAATTATCCTCACAATACTGGTTCCTCAACCAAGCCTCCGATGCTGGTTAGGAATGAGTACAACATATGGCAACGACGAATGCTCCATCACCTGTCTGTTAACAGCTCAGGTTGTTGGACATCAGTGGTACATGGTCCACACAAGCCTATGGTGAATAACCCGGAAACCAATCAAATGGTTCCAAGAGGAGGGAGCAATACTCAGATGAGGATAAGAAATTGTTTGAGATTGATGCAAAAGCCCATGGAATTCTGGCCATGGCACTGCCCAATGAAATCTATTCTGGGCTAATGCATTATGAAACTGCCCATGACCTCTGGAATGCCTTGAAAGAACAATTTGGAGGAACAGATGAGGTCTTGGCAAATAATAGAGAAATCCTTGCCCAACAATATGAGACATTCTCTCATAGGAAGGGTGAGACACTGACTCAACAGTTTGAGCGGTTCTCTTGTTTGATATCTGAATTAAAAATGTCAAACATGAGTACACAAACAGCCAGATGAATAACAGATTTCTCAGATCACTGCCTGAGAGATGGGACACATATACTATTGTCCTACGCTCCAGTGCAAATTTGGACAAACTATCTCTCACCCAACTCCATGGGAAATTGCTCACATTTGAGAGAGAGATAGAACAGAAACGAAAACTGTCATCATCTGGAAAGCTCACTGATGATTTTGTACCAGGAAACACTGCCTTGGTAAGTCATGAGTCAGAGTATGCAGGATCAGAATGCCAATATGATGAGCATATTGATTTCACCTCAACAATTCTAATCATGCCTTTGTGAGTGTTGATTGTCATTCTGGTAATAATAGTGACAATCTATGCTTTATCATGGATGATTTGAAGGGCATTGCTCATGATGATTTAGAAGAGATGGATATTTTGAGCCAAATGGCCTTGATCAATATTAGATCTCAGAAATTCTACAAGAGAACTGGCAGGAAATTCCTGGACTCTCTGACAAAACCAAAGTCGGTTTTGACAAGCAAGTTGAAGTGTCACAAATGCCACAGGCTTGGACACTTTGCAAGAGAGTGTAGATCAACTGGATCTAACACTTCTGCACCCTTTTTGACTTTTCCAAATAACAATTCACAATTCAAAGGGCAACACTCTACTGGTTCTAGTCATTCATCACACCCTCAATCTCCTGCATATTTTGTTCCTCAGGGACAAATGCCATATCCTTATCCCTGCTATTATATGCCACAGTCAAATCAAGTTCAAGCTCCTATAGTACCACAATCTCATGCACTACCAGAACCTCAACCATCTCCATCTCAATCACAACCACATCACAGCTTCTTCACACCTGGAGTCGTTGACTGGAGTAGCTTACCTGATAACTTGTCTGGTCACACTGAGCAATACTATGTTGGTGCTAGTCAACATGGTGGTGAACACCTTTTGGAAATCTTGCTCTCATGGCCCTGGAGTCTACTGAGGGTTCCTGTTCAAATGCATCATCTTCACAGGTAACTCAGGTATCTTCAGAGGCTAAAGCCAAGTTATGTTCTGAATCATGCATAGCTGCCTTTGTCTCTATTAGAGAGGCAAATGTAGCATTAATAAATCAAAAACTTGAGCTTGAGAAAACCATTTTCAAAAGAAAAGTTGAGTATGAGTCTGCTCTTAACAGTAAAAGTGATGAGATTTATAAGCTTAAATGCCAATTAAATGATGAAAAGGCCAAGCTAGAGGTTATTCTGGAAGACCACAGGAGTCTCAAAGAAAACTTGCAGTGACCCAAGTTGAGTGTGAACGCTGGGTCTCATCATGCAAGGGATTTGAAATGCTTCTTAGCAAGCAAACTGCTTCAAATGTGAAGTTTGGCATTGGTTACAACCATACTGCTCCACCAACAGACTTTACTCCTAACTCCATAGTTAAGTCTGAAAGTGAAAGCAATCTCCAAACCACATTATCGTGTGAGTCATTCTCCAATGATAATCTAAGATCAGAGAATGAAACCAGTGTTAAGATCTCAACAAATAAATTGACTGATGGTCTAACTACTGAGACTCATATGAAGCTGAGTACTTCAGATGTTGTTCCTCAATGTACCCCAAGTACTGAAAGAGACCCAACATCTGAAAAGCATTTCAAATCAGTTGAAATACAAGGACTAACAACTGCTGAGGAATCCATCAAACAGTCTATTAGGACGGATGGAAAACAGTTGAATTACCAGTCTTCAGCTGTTACAAATCCTTTAGTACCTAGTACTGATAGGAGGAAAGTACTGAAGATCACACCTTCAGTAGTTTCCACTTCAGCAGTAAAGATGTCCAAGATGAAGAATAAACCATGTGAAATTTGTGGTAAATTCAATCATCTATCTGATGAATGTTGGTACAAAAAGGGTTTAAAGCTCCAAAGGGATGAGCTCATTAAACTAGAAATAAATAAAATGAAAACTGAGTTTGAGACCAAGTTTGTACCACAATCATCTCAACTGATAAACCAAGGCCTTACCCAAATCCACTAAGAAGGATGCGGTTTATCAGAAGACAGCTGATATTGTTCCTCATGATAAACATAAGACTAAGTCTGTGAAGTCTAAGAAGGAGGAAATGGTGGGTCACAGGAACTCATCAAAAACAAGCTCTGGAGTGTCAAATGAACTGAACGCTCGAGCTTCAAATCAGACACAGCTTGTTATGATGGTTCAGCATTGTTGGGGAGAGTTAACCAACTTGAAGCCCATGTGATCAAACACTGGAGAGGAATTCCAGGTCCAATCCATTTCAGACCATCTCCATCTTCATCAGCTGTTAATCATGAGAAACCAGCTATGGTTAAATCTGTTGATAAAGTCAGTCCCAAAACCAAAAGGTTTGGGTCTCCAAAGCTAACTAGTTTCTTATGATTGTGCAGGGTTCTTCAGCATGCCAAAGAAGCATCTGGTATGTGGACAGTGGAGGATCCATGCACATGACTGGGAGCAGCTCTCTTCTTCATGATTACTCTTAGGGAAAGAAGGGATTTGTCTCATTTGGAATGATGCTAAAGGTTACATCATTGAAAGGGATTTGTGTCTAATGGAGATATTAGATTTGATGATGTCAACCATGTGGAGAATCTCAAATACAATCTGTTGAGTGTCAGTCAGAGTGTGACAAAGGACTGTTGCTCTTTTCATAAGCCAGAACTGTAGGATTCTGTCTTCCAGGTTCTGAGCCTGATTGACAAAGTACTGGATGATAATACTCTCCTGAAGGCTAACAGGATAGGAAGAGTATATGCCTTGGATCTGTCAAAGAAATTGAGTTAAGAGGCCATCCATGCTTGTTCTCCAAGGCCTCTCTCTAAGAATCTAAACTGTGGCAGAAGGCTAGGTCATGTTAATCTCAAAAACATGAATCAGCTGATCCACAAGAGTTTAGTGAGAGGTCTTCCAATAAAGGAGTTCAATTGTGATGAAATCTGCACTGCATGCTTAAAAGGGAAACAACATAAAGTTTCATTCCCAACCATAGAAGAGTCCAAGTCTAATGCCTGCTTACAACTACTGCACATGGATCTTTTTGGTCCTGTGAAGGTAATGAGTATGGCAAAGAAGAATACTGTCTGGTAATTGTGGATGAATACTCTAGATATGTATGGACCTTCTTCTTGCATTCAAAGGATGAGGCTGCTCAGTCCATTATGAACTCTGTGTTACACGTTGAGAAGATATTCCTACCAGTTAAGTGTGTGAGGAGTGACAATGGTACTGAATTCAGAACCACAATCTTGATGAGGTTCACTTGTCAAAGGGAATCAAGAGGCAGTATAGCATCCCAAGGACTCCAGAGCAAAATGGAGTAGTGGAGAGAAAGAACAGGACCCTCATTGAAGCTGCAAGGTCCATGCTGGGTGATTCTGGTCTGCCACTGACCTTTTTGGCTGAAGCTGTCAATACAACCTGCTATGTACAGAATAGAGCCTTAGTAAATCAGAGGTTGATGAAAACTCCTTATGAAGTTTTACATCATTTAGCCCCTTTGATTTCATTCTTTAGAGCATTTAGGTGTCCCTGTTACATTCTCAACACAAAGGATCAACTCCAAAAGTTTGATTCTAAGGTGGATGCAGGGTATTTTGTTGGGTATTCATCCACTTGCAAGGCTTATAGAGTATTCAACTGTCGGACAAAGATAGTTGAAGAAACCTTGCATGTGAAGTTCAATGAATCCCCTAAGGATACAATTCCACAAAACCCTGTGGAGTTGTTTGATCTGGACATTCTGCAAATGTTCCTTATCAACCACCTGCTGTTGCAGATCATATGAATCCATCATCTTCTGTAGCTAGTCATCCATCTGGTGTTACTAATGATGATGATGATATCAGTAATCACCTTTTCAAGTTTAGTGATCAACTGCCTGATTCAGCTAGACCTGATGTTCCTGTAGCTTCAGTAGCACAATCCACAACAAATGCTGATGAGATTTCTACAACTTCAACTTCCTTTGAATTACCATCTACTGATTGGTTTCAAGGAAATGCTTCACCATCACATCTGTTGCTGCTGAGCCTGCTACAAACACTTGCACAGATCTTATTGTGTACCAAGATCTGAAGAATCACCCTATGTCTCAAATCATTGGTGATATCAATGCTGGCGTTTCAACAAAAAGTCAATTGTCTAATTTCTGCTTCTATGCTCTCTTCATTAGTCAGCAAGAGCCAAAGAACTATCACATTGCTTTAAGGGACAATGGATGGTTGAAGCCATGCAGCTTGAGCTTCTTCAGTCAAGAAACAGCAAGTGTGGGAACTGGTTCCTCTACCTCCAGGTAAGTGTGCAATAGGCACTAAATGGGTGTTTAGGAACAAAACTGATGAAAATGGGCTTATTGTTAAGAACAAGGCCAGACTGGTTGTACAGGGGTTTTCACAAGAGGAAGGTATTGATTATAATGAAACCTTTGCCCCTGTAGCCAGACTGGAAGCAATTCGATTGTTTTTAGCTTATGCTGCTTATCACAACCTTAAGTTTTTCAAATGGATGTCAAAAGTGCATTTTTGTATGGGAAAATTAAAGAAGAGGTTTATGTATGTCAACCACCAGGTTTTGAGGACAATAAACATCCTAATTGGGTGTATAAGCTTGATAAGGCTCTCTATGGGTTGAAACAAGCTCCTAGAGCCTTCTTTGAGACATTATCAAACTTTCTTCTGGAAAATAATTTCACTAGAGGCTCCATAGATAAGACTTTATTCATTAAGAAAGCTGGGCAGCATAATCTACTTGTTCAAATTTATGTAGATGATATTATTTTTGCATCTTCTGATCCACAGTTGTGTGATGCCTTTACAAAGTTGATGCAACAGAAGTTTGAAATAAGTGCCATGGGAGAATTACAGTTCTTTCTGGGTTTGAAAATCAAATAAAAGGCTGATGGAATTTTCATTCATCAGTCCAAATACACAAAAGATCTTTTGGAAAAGTTTGATTTACAAAAGTGTAAGCCTTGTTCTACTCCCATGTGCAACACCACACAACTGGATACAGATCAGAAAGGTAAAGTGGTTGATGAAACACTTTACAGATGTATGATTGGGTCCTTGATGTACTTAACAGCTTCTAGACCAGATATTATGTTTGCTACATGTGTTTGTGCTAGATTTCAGGCTGCACCTAAGGAGTCTCATTTGATTGCAGTCAAGAGGATCTTTAGATATTTGCAAGGCACTCCATCTATAGGTTTATGGTATTCTACTAGACATTATGGTAAATTAGTTGCTTTTTCTGATAGTGACTATGCAGGGTGTAAGTTGACAAGAAGTCCACTTCTGGAGGATGCCAATTCTTAGGCAACTGCTTGATTTCTTGGCAGAGTAAGAAGCAGACCTCAGTTGCTACATCAACTGCTGAAGCAGTACATTGCTGCTGCAAGCTGTACATCTCAGGTACTCTGGCTTCAAAACCAATTATTGGATTATGGCATAACAGAGACTAAGACCCCATTGTTAATGGACAGCTCTTCAGCTCTTTGTATTGTCAAGAATCCTGTCCCACTCTAGGACTAAACATATTGAAATCAGACAACATTTTATTAGAGATTGTTTTGAAAAAGGTCTGATTGATCCAAAATTTGTTCCTAGTGCTGATGAGCTTGCAGACATTTTCACTAAGCCCTTGGATAGCACAACTTTCCAAACCTAGTGTTAAGGCTTGGTATGTTGCAGCTAGAATAAGTGACAACTACTGGTGATCTCAGCTCACAAGTACTGATGATCATTAGTTTATTATTGTCATATATATATACTACTGTTATTTTCTCTCCGGAAGTTTTCTTTAAACTACTAGAGCTTAACTTCTCAATCTCAGGTACTTTATTTGTTAAAACAATTGATGTAGTTACAACAGCTGATGTAGCTACAACTACTGTTGTCAGAAATACAAATACGTACTGATGTCCTATGAAACATCTGCAAAAGATGAAAACGTCTGATGAGTACGTGTTGAGGATAGTATGAAACAG
Source organism: Flaveria trinervia (assembly GCA_025506515.1). Lineage (NCBI taxonomy): Eukaryota > Viridiplantae > Streptophyta > Magnoliopsida > Asterales > Asteraceae > Flaveria > Flaveria trinervia. The sequence continues at coordinate 24,152,908 of CM046458.1, forward strand.
CTAAAAAGCAATGAATTGATGACAACTACTGATGAGCCTTTTTGTCTTCAGTAGTTTCCCAACTGCTGTTTCTTCTAAACAACTGAAGCAAAACCATGTCTTCAGTAGTTTCTCAACTACTGATGACTAACACCAAGTCTTCAGTTGTTTACAACAACTGATGGTAAACCAAAGTCTTCAGTAGTTTCCCAACTACTGATGACTAATACCAAGTCCTCAGTTGTTTCATCACCTGAAGTCAAAACTGTCTTCAGTAGTTTTATAACTACTAATGACTAAATCTTCAGTAGTTTTATAACTACTAATGACAAATCTTCAGTAGTTTTATAACTACTGATGACTAAATCTTCAGTAGTTGATGACTAAATCTTCAGTTTCATAACTATTGATGACTGAATCAAGACTTCAGTTGTTTCAACGTCTGACGGTTAAAACCAAGTCTTCAGTTGTTTTATAACAACTGCTGATCACACCAATACGGTCAGTCATTCCAAACCTCTGAAAGCTAATACCACGTCATCAGTAGTTTCAACAACTGATGACTAACACCAAAACCTTCAGTCGTTTTCTAACCCTACCCTTTAAATACCTTATCCCACCTTCAGAGTTTTCTTTCTTCTCTTCTCAAACCTAACGTTCAAAAAACTCTGTAACCTCTCTTCATCCATGGCGACCATGCAACTAAAACCCCGACACAACTGTGTCGCACATCTCACAAAATCGCCATACTGGACCAAGTTTCACAACGCGATTGATTTAATGGTTCAGTCACCTTACAAAACGGCTTTTCTGTTAAATCCCACCATATATGCCGAATCTCTTAACCAATTCTGGACAACGTCACTCTTGTCTCTGAGGAGAATGACACAGAGTCTCTTCAATCGTTTGTCCATCATCAAAAAGTGGTCATTACTCCAGATATTCTTTGCCAAACCCTCAATCTGGATGATGCCACTTTCCCAACTGGTTATCCAAAGGGCACAATCGATCAATCATTTGCCCAGCATGGATACCAGGTAACCTGAGTGCATCTACCATATTGAAGAAACATTTCCAGGATGCCGAACGTCTCATCTTTCACCTGGTAAATGTCTGCCTTGCCCCCAATAATTCATCATGGGATCAAATGTCCACAAGGTGGCAACAGGTAATGTACTCCATCCTTGAGCAACAACCTTTAAATTTTTCTGAAATACTATTTTTAGAGCTCAAGGATATGGCCCAAAAACAACTTGCTAACCGTTGGATATTATATCCTCGGTTCATAATGGCCATAATTGAAAACTAGCTTCAAGCTGAGGGACTTGTTGGCCTGGGAGTCCCTGCTACGGCTGTATTGCCTGAAGTATACTCCCGGCACAACTCTGACCAATCACTAAAAATGGCTGCCAAGCTGCGCAAACCCACGCAGCTGGAACCCACAGCCACCACCTCAAAATCCAAAGTCCCCACCAAACCCACTAAAAAGAAGACAAAAAAGGCTACTCAGGGAAATGAGTCCCCTGAGGATGCCCCTGCAACACAAACGCTGGCTATATCCACTGGTTATAACCCCTAGTGGATACAAGGACTTCACCAGCCACAGCCCCTCAAGATTCCTCTCAAAAGGAGCCCGCAGCAACCAGAGAAGGGGTACCCACTAATCTGGGATCTTCCTCATTTGAGGAGAATGCCATTGAAGAGCACCATTCTTCCCAGGTGCACACTACTTTTACCCCATCTCCCACTGCAACCGCCCCACAAAATCCTAGTCTCATTATTGCAAACGTGCTGACTCAGCTGCATGCCTCTCCTCCTCCCTAACAAACACCAACAAAGGGGAAAACCACAGCAATTGAGGAAGAGGATCAACATGCTTCTGACAGCCCACAGCACAGGGTTTAACTACTATCTATCTCCTGGTGTGGATATGGAGACCAGAAAATCTGGTGAGGCTGCACCACCTTCTTCTGAATCAGCACATGATTAGACTGAGGCTGGTAACATTGCTAAGACCTCACCAGAGGCAACAGCTGATGAAGGACATCGTCCTGAGGCTGGAAGTCCCCAGTTCCAAGAAAAAGGGGCACATGCTAAAACTGGTCTACACCCAGTGCATGTACATCCTGCTACAAGCAGGAGGTCAGGTGATTCAGCATCTGTTGATGATGATCGGGGCTTCTTTTATGATGTTCTAGCCCAGAACATAATTCTTGAGGAAGAAGTCAGTAGACTACAAAGACTACTTGACCAATTCTCTCAAACAGCAAGTCCATCTGCCACCAACATAAACCCACAGATGGCACCTTCACCTGAAGGTCTCCCACACACTCAGCCACTCAAAACTTCCAAGCCACCAGCTTCTATTTCTGGCACTGCTTCTCAGGGACAGAACCCCTCTAAGCAAACAGCTGCTATCTTTCAGCAATCCCTACCTCTCATCACCCCAATGATCACAGACATTGTGATCAAAACCATGGATGAGAGGCTTCCCTCAATCATACAACCCCTGGTGGAGGAGATTGTGAGCACAAGGCTTTCTACTACTCAAACCCTTGCAACCAATGCAACCAAAAAGGGTGAGAGTCAGTTAGTGAAAGCAAAGAGGAAGAGCATAGAGGGGAAGAAAGAAAAGGAGACTAAGAAGGAAGAGGAGTTTGTGAAGGGAGCTGACATTGATCAAGTGGGTGAAAGTCACAAAGACTTTCATGTCACATATAAGAAGAGGAAGGTTGAAGGAAAAGAAAAAGAACTCGAACTCGATGAGATGATCAAAATGGCGGATGCTACACACAGTAAATCAATGGACTCCATTATTGATCAACTGTATAGACAGGGGTTCGATACTGCACAGCTTGACTCAGAGATTAGGAGACTTGAAGTTGAAGAAATTAACTCAAGATGGGCAAGTTATCATGCATTAGAAAGAGAAAGACTAGAGATCATGATCAGATTCATTGCAAAGTACCTTGGGAGATCATTGATCGAGATTAAGTCATGGACCAGGGACAGTATCTTGGCAATAACCACCAAGATCTGTTCGTCTGAAGCATACACTAAGGGATTGGTGATTGAAGCACTAAATGAGGCAGGTGCTGGGAACAGAAAGGAACTAGCAAAACACTCAAAAGCCTCACTCACTACAAGAATGCTAGAACAACCTGCAAAACCTCCCACTTCAAAATCACCACTACCACAACCCACTAAACCAATTCCTTCACCTCAAAACCAAAACCGATGATGCACCCAAGAAGAAGAAGAGAAGGGTGTTGAGGCTAGAAGAAGTAGAAGAAGAGGATGATGAGGAAGAAGATAGACTGCCTCTTTCTGCAGTCCTAACTTTGCCTAAAGCCAAAACTATGCCCATCACTCCCACCTCATAGAAGTTGTGAGAGTAAAGATAGAAGAAGAACAGCAGCAAAAGCTTCATGATGATGAGATGCTGAAAAGCATAGACAAAACTTATGCTGCTTCTTCATCAATAATCAGTATGAAGAAAGAAGCTCTGAGATTGTACACCCTTGCTAACACATTTCAATATCAAAAGAAAAGGTGAGAATATGGCCTGATCCTAGGGTGGCTCACAGAATTGTGAAGAAAGACATTCCTTCGAGATACAAGGGCCAAGTAAAAAGATCGTAGATGAAGAGATCACAGTGGTCCTTGTAGTATCACCCTGGGAAATTGTAGAAGATTTCAAGAAGGCCTATGAAACTAAACAGCCACCCCAAAAGATGTTAGAGAACAGAGTAATTAAAAAGGGGTTAGTCTACAAGAGGCTTGAGAACTTCAAACAAAATGAGCTCAGTCTGTTACTTGAAGGGACTCACCCAGATGAGTTTGCATACAGACAGATCACAACAGTTGAGCTCAAAAATGGCAAACAGGCTAAGTACATTTCAGAGCTGTATGGGCATGAAGGATGTTTGATGGTGGAGCTGAAAATCTTACCATGGAAGAACAAATATGTTTCTCAGAGCATACACCAGAGAATCCTACAGGCTTATACATGGGAAGTAGATTTCATGGATAGACCACACCCTGTGTCCAGTTCCCCAAAGTCAGGGCTATTATCCATACTATGCCAACCAAATTTCAGAAAACTATTCCCAGGCCAGTGCTTAATTGGGTCATCTTCTTAGCTGATCAAGAAGGAAAAAGACCAATCTTATTGCCAACAATAAGTGGGACCTCAATAAAGTTAAGGTTTTGGCTGCATTGGTTCAGGGCGAGTTTGTTAGACCAAAAGAACCAATGAGCCGGATCAGTAAAACCTTAAGTCCCACAGACGTCACAACAACTGCTAAAGTCCACAACAGCTGAAGACAAAGTCTGAAGACAAAGTCCGAAGACAAAGTCTGAAGACACAAGTGCTGAAGACAAAGTCTGAAGACAAGTGCTGAAGACAAAGTCTGAAGACACAAGTGCTGAAGACAAAGTCTGAAGACAAGTGCTGAAGACAAAGTCTAAAGATACAAGTGCTGAAGACAAAGTCTAAAGACAAGTGCTGAAGACCAAGTATCAGTCATTGTCACAACAGCTGAAGAGGTCTTCTTCAGTAGTTGTGACGGTTTTCTTTCTGTAGTTTTATGTTTTTCCTTTCAGTAGTTTTGTAAAACGACTGAAGAGCTTGTTCTTCAGTCGTTGTAGTTTCAGTAGTTTCGTATCAGTAGTTTTATGTTTTATACTTAGCACTCTGATATGTTCTCAGTAGTTGTGAACATTTCAGTAGTTTGTTAAGTTTTAGTTATTTTTGTAATAAATCTGCCAGATGTCACTATCCCGTGATATCAGCAGTGATTGCACTCTATATAAGGAGTGTCAACCTTATTGTAATATGTGAATGATTGAGCAGAAACATTTGATATTATTGAAACATTCCTTTTCATAGAAATCTATTCTCTCTTTACAACCGTATTTGTTCTTAATGCATACGAATATCAAATTCTTGCTATAATTTGTCTAATTCTTGTTCTTATTCCGCTGCGTTACACTCTAATCCATCAAACTTGAGATCACTGATCCTGTCATTCCTAAACTTGATTGTCATACATGGATTGTATCTCAATGTTCATGGCCTCAAGCCATTTGTCACAATCCCAATTGGACACTACATTATGGTATGTGGTTGGTTCATCTGAATCTTCCACATAGCATCCATCCATTAAAAATCCGTATCTTTCAGGTGGATTACTAGTTCTACCACTTCTGCGAACATTTTGTGTGTATTGATCAACCGCTTGATCATCCTCAACATCCTCATGTTGAGTGCTAGTTTCAACCAAACATGCATCGGGTTGCGGTTCTTGATCCTCCTCAAGATCAACTGTTCTACTGTTAGTTCCTTCCATAAGGAACTTGCTACTAAGAACTCACCCTTTCTGGCAACAAACACCTTTTGTTCCAGTGGATCGTAGAAATAATATCCCATAGAATCTATAGGATATCCAATAAAGATACACTTGGTGGATCGGACTTCCAATTTGTTTGGAGCGGGAGTTTTAACGTAAGCCTCACAACCCCAGACCCTTAAGTATGATAGGGATGGAACTCTTCCATGCCATATCTCAAAAGGTGTCCTTCCCACCTTTTTGGTTGGGGCCATATTTAAATACGGGCCGCGGAGAGCAAAGCGAAACCCAAAATGATAGAGGTAATGTGCTTCTAGCCATCATAGATCAAACCATATCCAATAAGGTTCGATTCCTCCTCTCAGACACACCATTATGTTGTGGTGTTCCAGGGGAGTGAGTTGTGAGACAATCCCACAACTCCTAAGATGATCTTGAAAAGCATCACTTAGGTATTCACCTCCTCTATCAGTGCGAGAACTTTAATCGACTTGTTGAGTTGATTTTCTACTTCATTCTTGAAGATTTTGAACATTTCAAAAGCTTCATCTTTGTGCCTTAATAAGTACACATACCCATAGCGACTATAATCGTCGGTAAAGGTAATGAAGTATCTTTCACCATTCCTAGTCATTGGTTTAAAAGGACCACATACATCCGAATGTATGATTCCTAATAAATCTTTTGCCCTTTCGTTAGTTCCACTAAAGGGTGCCTTAGTCATTTTACCTTGTAAACAAGATTCACAAACATCAAATGAATCACATTCATTCATTTTTAAAAGACCATTCTTTTGAAGTGTTTGTATACGTTTCTTGTTTATATGACCAAGACGACAATGCCAAAGATAGGTATCACTCAAATCCAACTTGAGTTTCTTGGTGTTAGTATGGTACAATGAACTATTTAAAGCATTTTCATGAACCAATTCATAAATACCATTAATGGGAATTGCTTTAAAATAGAACATATCATTTAAAGAAACATGAATATCATATTCAACAAAAGATAATACATAATCATAATGTCTTAATTGGGATACAGAAATAATGTTCCTAGTCAAACTAGGAGCATACAAAACATTCTTCAAAATAACATCCAAGCCACTTGGAAGTTTTAGGATGTAGTCCCTACGAGCTTCAACTTGGACTTTGGTTCCATTGCCCATGAAGAGGCTAACATCCCCTTGTTTGAAGTCCCTACTTCTTGTGAACCCCTGCAACAAATTGCAAATATGAGTTCCACATCCGGTATCCAATACGCATGTGTTAGAAGATGTAACATTAAGATCAATATGAATCATGTATATTATACCTGAGGTCTGCCCGGCATCCCTCTTGGCTTTCAACTCTTGGAGATGGACAGGACAATTTCTTGCCCAATATCCAATCTCCCCACACTTGAAGCATGGGTCATTGGCAGCAACCTTTTGCTTCTTCTCTTGTGGTTTGGGTGGCACCCTTGCCACCCCTTTCCCCTTTCCCCACATGGGTCCCTTACCCTTGGCAACCTTTGCCTTGGGTGCGGGATGAGGCCTTTTCTTGTTCCCACCTTCATTGATGGTGAGAACGGGTAAAACCCTTTTACCCATGGCCGCCTCGGCCGTTTTCAGCATTGAGTGAAGCTCACCAATGCTTTTGTCCCAAGCATTCATGTTGTAGTTCAACACGAATGTCTCGAACTTCTTGGTAAGGCCATTAAGGATCAAATCCATCGCCAATTCCTTCGAGACAGGATAATTAAGCCTCTCGAGGCGGTCAATATGACTTTTCATCTTAAGTACATAAGATGAAACAGATTGGTTGTCGTCCATACGACATGCATGGAGTGCTCGAACCGTTTCGAATCGCTCAACCCTAGCTTGCGTTTGGAACGTTTCTTTTAGCTGGGTTATCATGTCGTAAGCTCCGTGATGTTCATACTCCTTTTGGAGATCCGGAGTCATGCTCGCTAGCATGAGACAAGACGCTTGGACGGAGTCCTCAGTGTACTTCAGCCAATCGTTGTAGGCCTCCTCATCATCCTCAGTAGGCTGATCGAGGATAGGGTCGTCTAAAACATATGATCTTCTCTCTTGCTTGAGAACGATTCTCAAGTTTTGATACCAATCAATGAAATTATTATGATTTAGACGTTCCATTTGGAGGATCGCTCGTAATGATTGGGTGGACGCGGATGTGTTATCATGAATGTCATTATTGGTGGCCATCTACAAAATTTAACAAAGATCTATTTAGTATTTTCGATATTGTTGTTTTTAATAATTAATGCCTTTTAAGGTCATTTTTATATTAAAATCTAGAACCCAACATTACATTTAAATTGTGGTTAGGTGACCTTTATCCCACGATTTAAATTAATAAGGTGGTCAACAATTGACGGTTGCAACCATTTGCAACTTCTAGAAATATGGGATCGACTTGAAACATCATATGTAAAGTCGGCATGTTAATCCCATCAACACCATTTGGAAACCACACCTTAGGTGATCCATTTGACATGGTTTGCAAATCAAGAAACCCTACTTACACCTATGTGTGAGTTTGCCAAAATAAATGGTTAGGTGACCTTTATCCCACAATTAAGGCATTCTCACCTCAACTCGTAAGTTCCCTCAAAATGGTTAGGTGACCTTTATCCCACTAAGATTTCCCAAGTGACTCAAGTGTTGTGTAAAAGGACGGTGTTGATCTTGTTAAAATTTTAGAGATTTCATAATACAAGTTTTAGAAAACTCTATGTACTTGTATTTGCATGCTTTCAAATACAAGGTACCTTATGGTCCTTTGATGAAAACTTATTTTAATCTTTAAAATCATTAAATCATTTTAACAACCTTTTATTACATTTTAATGATTAAGAACCATCATTTTTATAACTTGTTAAGTTTGTTAATTAGTTTGTAATGCATGTCAAAATTTCAACCATACAATCAAATAACAAACATTCAAACAAGCATAAATATACAAACATGAGTGCATAACCATAGCCACTAAGTTGACAACACTTGTTTGCCATCACAAGTGTCATCATAAGGTCTTTCCTAAGGGTTGAAATCAACACAAAATTGAGGTCATCATAGACCCCCACTTGAACTTGCATCCATATGCTTCAAGTTCCATGTCTTTGATATCCATCTTTGGGTCTTGATCTTGTGCATCTTCCTTTTACAAAATTATATCCTAATACATTTTTCTAATAAAATAATGCACCTAATCTATTAATTACATAACCAATATGAACAAATAATTACAAACCAAATAATAAACATAAAAATTACAACCCATTGACTGAATAAAACAACCATTCCAATCATCCAAATCAAAAGGCCAAAGGCTAGGTTATGCACACTAACATCCAATGATCATATCATCCAAACATATAATGAACCCCACTTAAAACCACCAAATTTCAGCCAACATAAACTGAAATTTTGGTTTTTAAACATTGTCCAAACAATCAACATTTCATAATATATATCTTTCAAGGTCTAATCACTAGCATGTGTGATATGACCTTGAAAGTTTGGGGAATCATTCATACAAAGTAGCAGCCCAAAATCAGCCTATAATAAGTGATAATACATCTTTAAAACGATTTTAAAGACAAAGAACAAGCAAGTTATCCACATAACCGGCTCTTGATGCCATTGATGGGTTTGATAGAACACAAGAAAACAAGTTTAACCTTTTAAACATTCTGAAAAACGCAGCGGAAGTATAGCTTTATAACATATTAATAAGCTGAAAATTTCATGTTCTTAATGATGTTATAAGATGGAAAAACAAACCCAAATCAAAAGGATCTTTAATATGTGAATAAGCAAGCTATATAAACACATATAACATTCATAATGTGACAACCAAACAAGCTGCCAAACTATCTCCTTCCAGCAGCAAAATCGGCCAAGAGAAGAAGGATTGAATGCTCAAAATCTCGGCCAAAACTCCAAGGAAGGAGCCCTCAAACTTGTATACCCCAAGCCTCCTTGCAATCACCTTCTTGTTAGGAAGATTCACCACCAAAAAGCTTCAAAACCCTCTAAAACAAGCTGCTAGAACCGTGGGTATTTTGAGAGAGAGAGAAAGCTTTTGATCTATTGCATATCAAGAGATTGAATGGAGATCAAGGTAAAACAAGACTTGTTAATGTGTGTAGTGTTCAAGGCAAAAGGTCCAATCCTAAAACAAGGGGGGGGGGCGAAATTTTTATCCAAAAGGGTTTCCCCCCTTTTTTTGACTGAACACATACACACAAGTTAAAATGTCTTGTAACTAGACATACAATTAACCATTTAATTGTATGTACAAGTTATATAACTTATACAATTAATCATTTAACTTATAAGTTATAATCTCTCATTATTATTTGGTGTCATCTAACCAATTTAAATAGCACATTAAATAATATTATTGAACAAAATATCCTAATAAGTTGTTCCCTCTCATATGCAACTTATTTAGAAAACCCATTTTCTAAATTGGTGTAAACATTTAATTGCATGATCATATCATCAATTGAATATTAATTGGTGTTTGCTAAGCTTGTTATTGGGTATAACCCGACTTGGATCATAACGTACTAATCACATCAATATTCTACGTGTCTTGGGCACACAGAATCCTACATTAGGGGCTGTTTTGTTGTGGGTATATGAATCCCTTGTGTTTCAAGGTTCATTCTTGCATGCTTTTGTTGGATTCTTAATGCCCAAGAACACATAGAATATTGATGGGGTTAGTATGTAATGATCCAAGTCGGGTCATACCCAATAACAAGTTTGCAAACACTAATATAAATAATTAATTGATGATATGATCATGCAATTGAATAAATACACCAATTTAAAATGGGGTTTCTAAATAAATGCATATGAGATGAAACAACTTATAAGGATACTTTGTTTATGGACATTATTTGTAATGTTATTTAAGTTGGTTAAATAACATCAAATAATAATAATAGTGTGTGTATAAGTTATATAATTAAAAGGTTAATTAGATAACTTATATCTATAATTAGTAAAACATTAGTGAAAGTTTTTGGGGGGAAAACCCCAAACTCTTCAAGTTTCGGTCGCCCCTAATAGGGGTCCATGGCCACTTGTTTCTTTCACTTGTTTTTCCTAGAAACACACACACACTCCATCTCTCTCTCTCTCTTACATGCAAGCACCTCAAGAACATTTCTTCCTCTCCATTGTTGAAGAATATAGAGGTTGAAAATTCGGATACCAGCAGCTCTTGTGGTGTGTTTTGGTGTCCAAAAGCCTAGCAACAAAGTGTCTTGCTCGAGGCTTGTGGGTATACTAGCTTGAGGACATCTTCCTTGGTGTTTTGGTCCTTCAAGACTTCATCCTCTTCTTCACATCCAACGTTTTTGGGCAGCATTTTGGAAGGTGGTTCATCCAACGTTTTTGGACAGCTTTGGAAGGTAGTTCCATGGTCGTTTTTGGTTGTTATTTGTTCTTGTTAGCTAGTTCATACACATATATATGATCCTTATGTTCTTGGGTTTGTTGTTGTCATGATATGAGCCTTCATTTTCAGATTAAAAATGATAATATTAAAGTTATATTCCACTGCGTTTTCAAGTTTAAAAAGGGTAAACTACTTTGATATGGTCCAACAAACCCAACATTGGCATCTAGAGCCGGATATGTGGATGACTAGCTTCCTTATCCTTGTAAAATTGGTTTTATGAGGTTTTAACAACCTAATAGGGGCTGTTTTGTGATGTTTTGATGAATCCCCAACCTTTCAAGGTTATATATTACATGCTTATGATTAAACTTTGAAAGAATAGATATCAAAATGGTTGATTGTATTTTGTTTGGACAAAACACCCTAAATTTTTGGTTTATGTTGGCTGAAAATTTAGGGTCATATGGGGATTTATTTGGTTCTTGGATGTTGTTTCATATTGGTGCATAACCTAGCCTTGACCTTGTGTTGGTTTGGTTTTGGATGGATGTTTTGTTTTGGTTGTATTCATTCTTTATGGGTTGTAATAATTATTCCTTTGTGCTTGTATTTGGATGTAATTTATTTATTCATTCATTTGTGATGTAATGGATAGATTAAATGTGTTTTCTTTACTAGAAAAATTTGTATTAGGATATAAATTTTGTAAATGAAGATGCTCAAGATGGAAGAACAAAAGGAAGACACAAAGAGGACTTGAAGCATTTGGATGCAACTTCAAGTGGGGGTCTTTGGAGACCTCATATTTTGTGTTTTGTTTAACCCTTAGGAAAGACCTAATGACAACACTTGTGATGGCAAACAAGTGTTGTCAACATAGTGGCTATGGTTATGCACTTGTGGTTGTTTCTTGTATGCTTGTTTGATTATTCATTTTACGTTGATTGTTTGATATGTGGATATGCTTAACAATCTTAATAAATGGTCATAAAAAGCTGAATTTCCATGGTTCTTAATCATTAATATATTAATAAAAGTTATTAAAAGGATTAATGATTTCAAATAAAAGAGGTTTTATTAAAAGAACCATAGGGTACCATGTATTTGAAAGCATGCAAATACAAGGTACATAGAGTTTTCATAACTAGAATTAATGAAAAATAAAATCCCTTTTGGAACAAGTTTAACACCATCCTTTTACACGACACTCGTATCACTTGAGAACTACTTGTGGGATAAAGGTCACCTAACCACTTTTAGGGAACTTGTGTGTTTGAGGTGGGCTTAACATATTTGTGGGATAAAGGTCACCTAACCACTTGTATGTGTAAACTCACACGTGTGTGTAAGTAGGACGACTTGAATTGGAAACCATGTGCATAGGGTCACCGAAGCATGGCGTACAATGGTGTTGATGGGATTTTACATGCTGACTAAACATACGATGTTTAACCGATCCCATGAAGCTAGAAGTTGCAATAGGTTGCAATTGTCAAATGTTGACCACCTTGTTAATTTAAATAATAGGATAAAGGCCACCTAACCATAATTTAAATGTAACGTTGGATTCTAATTTTAATTATTAATTGTATATGAGACATAAAAGGGTATTAATAATTAAAATATAATTTTTCAAAAATACTAATATGAACTTTGTAATTTTGCAGAAATGGCTGCAACCAACAATGCTACCACCCAGAATGCCCCTACCCTATCACTGAGAACCATCTTAGAAAGGGATCATCTTAACCATAATAACTTTATGGACGAGTTTCGAAACTTGGGAATTGTTCTCAAGCAAGAGAAAAAGGCCTATGTCCTTGACGATCCCATCCCTGACCAACCCGACCCCGAGGATGTTGAGGCCTATAACGATTGGCTTAAATACATAGACGATTCTATGCGGGTTTCTTGCCTCATGTTGGGAACCATGATTCCTGAACTCCAAAAGGACTTTGAGCATCATGGGGCATATGACATGATTACCCAGTTGAAGTAAATGTTCCTTCAACAAGCTAGGGTAGAGCGCTTCGAAACGGTTTGAGCGCTTCATGCATGTCGCATGGAAGAAACCCAATTGGTATCATCTTATGTTCTTAAGATGAAAAGCCATGTTGATTGCCTTGAAAGACTTAATTGTCCCGTCTCAAAGGAGTTGGCCACGGATTTGATCCTTAATGGCCTAACCAAAAGGTTTTAGACGTTCATAATGAATTACAATATGAACGGGTGGGACAAGAGCATTGGTGGGCTTCACACAATGCTCAAAATAGCCGAGGCAGGCATGGGTAGAAAGGTTCTACCTGTTCTCTCGATCAATGAGAGTGGCAATAAGAAAAGGCCCTTCCCTGAACCCAAGGCAAATGTTGCCAAAGGAAAGGGGTACATCAAAGGTAAAGGGAAAGGGAAGGCTAAATCGGAACCTCCAAAGCCTAACCTTAAGAAGCCTAAGGTAACGGAGAACGATCCATGCTTTGAGTGTGGTGAGATAGGTCATTGGAAAAGGAACTGTCCTACCTATCTCAAAGAGTTGAGAAACAAGAGGGATGCTGGGTAAACCTCAGGTACAACTTTCATGATTCATATTGGTTTAAATGTTATTTCTTCCAACACATGGGTATTGGATACCGGATGTGGAACTCATATTTGCAATTTGTTGTAGGGGTTCAAAAGAAATAAACACTTCAAGAAGGGAGACACAAGTCTCTACATGGGCAACGGAGCAAAAATTGATGTTGAAGCCCAAGGAGACTATATTTTGAAACTTTTAAATGGTTTGGAAGTCGTTCTCAAGGACATCTTGTATGCTCCTAGTTTGACTAGGAACATAATTTCTATTTCCCTTTTAAAACAATGTGGTTATGAATTAAAGTTTGTAAGCAATGGTATTCATGTTTGTATGGATGATGTGTTTTATTTTAAGGCAATGCCTTTTAATGGTATCTATGAATTGGTTCATGATGATTCATCCTATAATAACTCATTATACCAATCAAGCACCAAGAAACTTAAAATGGGTTTAAGCGATTCATATCTTTGGCATTGTCATCTTGGTCACATAAACATGAATCAAATTCAAACACTTCAAAAGAATGGTCTTTTGAAAACAAATGAAAATGTTTCATTTGATAAGTGTGAATCTTGTTTACAAGGCAAGATGACCAAGTCACCCTTTAGCGGTACTAACGAGAGGGCAAAAGACTTATTGGGAATCATACATTTGGATGTATGTGGACCTTTCAAGACAATGACAAGAAATGGTGAAAGATACTTCATTACCTTTACCGATGATTATAGTCATTATGGTTATGTGTACTTGATGGCACATAAACATGAAGCTTTTGAAATGTTCAAAATCTTCAAGAATGAAGTAGAAAATCAACTCAATAAGACAATCAAAGTTCTTCGTTCGGATATAGGAGGTGAATACCTCAGTGAGGCTTTTCAGGATCATTTAAGTTGTGGGATCGTCTCACAACTTACTCCTCCTGGAACACCACAACATAATGGTGTATCTGAAAGGAGAAATCAAACCCTATTGGATATGGTTTGATCTAGGATGGCTATAATCTCACTACCTTTATCCTTTTGTGGTTTCGCATTGCTCTTCGCGACTCATATTTTGAATATGGCCCCAACCAAGAAAGTGAATTCGACACCTTTTGAAATATGGCATGGAAGAGTTCCATCATTATCATATTTAAAGGTATAGGGTTGTGAAGCTTATGTTAAGCTAAACACCCAAAACAAGTTGGAAAGTTGGTCCACTAAGTGTATATTTGTTGGATATCCCAAAGACTGTATAGGATACTACTTCTTTGATCCAACAGAGCAAAAAGTATTTATTGCTCAAAAGGCAGAGTTCTTGGAAGCTAAGTTCCTTATGGAAGGAATAACATATAGAATAGTGGAATTTGGTGAGGATCAAGATCCACAAACCGATACACGTTTGGTTGACACTACAATCAACAAGAGGTTGTTAATGATGATCAAGTGGTTGATTAATACACACAAAACATTTCTAGATCTGGTAGAGTTAGCATTCCACCTAAAAGATATGGATTTTTCATGAATGGATGCTATGTGGTTGACTACGATGAGCCAACTACATACCATGATGCAATGTCCAATTCGGATTGTGACAAATGACTGGAAGCCATAAACTTAGACATGCAATCCATGTATGACAACCAAGTTTGGGAATTGGTTGACCCTCCACTTAACTCCAAACCGGTTGGATGCAAGTGGGTTTTCAAGAAGAAAACCGATATGCATGGAAACTTGGATATTTACAAAGCAAGAATTGTAGCAAAAGTTTTCACTTAAACTCAAGGGTTGATTATGATGAAACCTTCTCACCTTGGCAATGCTAAAGTCAATTAGGATATTGTTTGCCATAGCCGCATATTATGACTATGAGATTTGGCAAATGGATGTCATAACCACTTTTCTTAATGGACATCTCGAAGAGACTATCTATATGGTTCAACCTGATGGTTTTATCAATCCACAACATCCTAATAAAGTATGCAAGGTAAAGAGGTCAATCTATGGATTGAAACAAGCATCAAGAAGTTGGAATCAACGTTTTGATGAAGAAATCAAGAAATTTGGTTTCATCAAGAACGATGACGAGGCTTGTGTATATAATAAGGCTAGTGGGAGCATAATTAAATTTCTAGTATTGTATGTTGATGACATACTACTTTTTGGAAATGATATTCCAACCATGGAAGGTGTTAAAACCTGGCTTGGAAGTTGTTTTTCCATAAAAGATCTCAGTGAAGCCGCCTATATTCTGGAAATAAAGATCTATAGGGATAGATCGAGGCGGTTAATAGGTTTAAATCAAAGTGCATACATTGATAAAGTCTTGAAAAGGTTCAAGATGGAAAATTCTAAGAAATGTATGGTACTTATTCAAAGACGGACAATATTGAGTACATCTCAATGTCCAAGCTCAAAGGATGAACAAGTTCGAATGAAGGACATCCAATATGCATCTTCTATAGGATCCATCATGTATGCGATGATATGCACTAGACCGGACGTGTCATGCGTGTTAAGCATGACAAGTAGATATCAACAAAATCTAGGTAATAGCAATTGGATGGATGTTAAAAGTATATTGAAATACCTTAGGAGGACTAAGGATATGTTTCTAATATACGGGTCTGGTGAAGAGGAACTCGTTGTAAAAGGTTACACGGATGCAAGCTTCCAAACTGATCGAGATGATTCTCGATCAAAATCGGGGTATGTCTTCATTATGAATGGAGGGGCAGTGTCATGGAAGAGTTCAAAACAAGATGTGGTAGCATTGTCCACTACAGAATCCGAATACATAGCCGCCTCATTAGCAGCTCAGGAAGCTGCATGGACAGAGAAATTTATCGCTAATCTAGGGGTCATCCCTACCATTCAAGACCCCCTAGAAATCTTTTATGATAACGAGGGTGCGATTGCACAAATCAAGGAACCCCGTGCACATCAAATGACTAGACATATTGAGCAGAGATTCAACTACAAAAGGGATGAAGTTGAAAAAGGAAAGATATGTATTCGTAAACTTCACACCGATCAAAACATTGCGGATCCACTCACGAAGCTCCTTGAAAGGGCAAAGCATGCAAGTCATACTTGTGCCTTAGGACTTCGATTTTCTAGTGATTGGAATTTATCTGTGTAGTATTTAAAATTTGGAACAATGTAACGTTTAACTCTTTATATATTGTGATATTCTGAGATTGTGTTCCTTTTAGCATGTATATATCCATGAATATGTTTATTTTTCTAAATGTCTATAGTCGGTCATATCTGTGGGAACAAATATGAACGTAAGACTATTATGAACATAGATTGGTGGATATTCATAAGGTATGAATATAGAGCAATTGGTTGCTATCAAAGTTCATTGATATTTGTGGGATTCAAATATTGGACTGATCCGCATCTCAATTTTACTACATGTAATCTTCTAGATTTATCATAAGTAAATTTGAGTAAAGGCGAATATCATTTGGTATCCTCTGACCTGAGATACATATTGGGTTTTGATATTCACCAAAATATTATACCTTGAGCTAGTTCTTCACTGCTCTGAAATAATGGATAGTACATAAGGTGTTCAGGTGTGACACGAGGTGATTGTGAGAAACATATGTAGTCAAGATGGAATTTGTTCCTCTTATTCATTGAAAACAAGATGTCTAAGGCCTGATTAAGTTAAATCAACAAGGAATTATCATTCTGTGTCATTGGATTTACCATGACATCTGGAACAAAAGGATAAATGATTGATTCACCTAAATCATTACAAATTGGATACTTGAAGGGGATGATGTTATTGAATGGCTTTAAGTCATGCGTATTAAGGGTAGTAAACCGTTGTTAGGCGGTATTTACTGCTTGCATCAATCTTCTATGAATCTTGTGCAAGTACGTAATGATCCAAGTCAGGTCATACCCAATAACAAGCTTGCAAACACTAATATAAATATTTAATTGATGATATGATCATGCAATTGAATAAATACACCAATTTAGAAAATGGGGTTTCTAAATAAATTGCATATGAGATGAAACAACTTATAAGGATACTTTGTTTATGGACATTATTTGTAATGTTATTTAAGTTGGTTAAATAACGTCAAATAATAATAATAGTATGTGTATAAGTTATATAATTAAACGGTTAATTAGATAACTTATATGTATAATTAGTTAAACATTAGTGAAAGTTTTTGGGAGGAAAACCCCAAACTCTTCAAGTTTTGGCGGCCCCTAATAGGGGTCTATGGCCACTTGTTTCTTTCACTTGTTTTTCCTAGAAACACACACACACTCCATCTTTCTCTCTCTCTTACATGCAAGCACCTCAAGAAAATTTCTTCCTCTCCATTGTTGAAGAATATAGAGGCTGAAAATTCGGATTCCAGCAGCTCTTGTGGTGTGTTTTGGTGTCCAAAACCCTAGCAACAAAGTGTCTTGCTTGAGGCTTGTGGGTATACTAGCTTGAGGACATCTTCCTTGGTGTTTTGGTCCTTCAAGACTTCATCCTCTTCTTCACATCCAACGTTTTTGGGCAGCATTTTGGAAGGTGGTTCATCCAACGTTTTTGGACAGCTTTGGAAGGTAGTTCCATGGTCGTTTTTGGTTGTTATTTGTTCTTGTTAGCTAGTTTATACACATATATATGATCCTTATGTTCTTGGGTTTGTTGTTGTCATGATATGAGCCTTCATTTTCAGATTACAAATGATAATATTAAAGTTATATTCCACTGCGTTTTCAAGTTTAAAAAGGTAAACTACTTTGATATGGTCCAACAAACCCAACATTGGCATCTAGAGCCGGATATGTGGATGACTAGCTTCCTTATCCTTGTAAAATTGGATTTATGAGGTTTTAACAACCTAATAGGGGTTGTTTTGTGATGTTTTGATGAATCCCCAACCTTTCAAGGTTAATGATTAAACTTTGAAAGAATAGATATCAAAATGGTTGATTGTATTTTGTTTGGACAAAACACCCTAAATTTTGTTTGACATGGTTGCAAATCGAGAAACCCTACTTACACCTACGTGTGAGTTTGCCAAAATAAGTGGTTGGTTGACCTTTATCCCACAATTAAGGCATTCTCACCTCAAGTCGTAAGTTCCCTCAAAATGGTTAGGTGACCTTTATCCCACTAAGAGTTCCCAAGTGACTCAAGTGTTGTGTAAAAGGACGGTGTTGATCTTGTTAAAATTTTAGAGATTTCATAATACAAGGTTTAGAAAACTCTATGTACTTGTATTTGCATGCTTTCAAATACAAGGTATGTCACACCCCAACCTTGACGGGGGAAACGTCGAGATGTGAGGGTTACGATTGTTCACAGCCACATAACGCTATTTATTAATTCCAAATATATTATTCATAAGTTTCATTGGTAACATACAAGCAAAAGTTTCAACAAAGAACACATCATGTACAAAAGCTACAAATAACATGATCATCCATTTTATCTCTAGGTCCAATCCTAGATGTAATAAGCTTCAAGAGTGGAACACAAACTTGAGGTATACCTGAAACATGTTAAAAAATAAAAGGGTCAACATAAAAATATTGGTGAGCATTCCACAGTTTTCAATACATAAGTATATAAAAGATGGCAATTCAAGTCATAAGTTAGTGAATAAAGTGATTAGGGATGTTATGAACAATGCAACAATCAAACCTCGACAAAAGTTTTACAAGTCTCAAACGTTAAAAGTATATACGATCAGCTAAGTGTACTCGGATCAACCAAGCAGGCTTGTCTTACCCATAGATCTATGACTTCGCTGGGCTAGCAATAGTTAATGATTGTACATATAACGCCATAACATGGTAACCACGGAAGTTCAACTAACCACAACTTTACAAGATGAAATGCCATGAGTTTACAAGTCTCAAATAAGTTTACAAGTGCAATTGTATAAGTTAACATGTTTCATCCCAAAGTGCGAAAATAGGAAAAAAAAGGGGTATAGAATACTCACTTGGTCAATAACTATATAATTGACGATTAATAAGAAATATAATAAGCAACATTTCAACGTGGTCCTTCACATTGCACCTAAAATAAATATTTATATTTACAAGATTTTAAGTTTAATAATAAGTTTAACGAATTAACGAAGACTAGAATTAGTGATTTAACGAGAATTAGGGTTTCAAGTGGAGTTTGGGGATTTTTTTGTAGTATTCTAAATAACGTAGTAAAGGAATATACAATTTATGTAAATTATTAAAAAGAAAACGATAATAATCATCCATAATAGCTAGTACAGTTTAAATATACAATTTGAATAATATTTGAAATAGTCATGATTTTAACGTTAATAATTTAAAGGTATACTTGGACCAATAATTATTTTATTTGAAATCCATTTTTATAGAATTAACCCAAGAATAACCTTTGTTAAAATGTTTAAAAAAATATTTAATTATTTAAATTTAAAAAAAACTATAGAAAATAATTTGATGTCTTTAAAAATATTTAAAGTTTACAAAAACTATTTTTATATTTATTAAGAATTTTCTATAATTTGTTTAAAGCTTAAAAGGCTTTAAAAAAAATGTTGGAGGGTGCCCGGGTTCGAACCCGGGACCTCAAGGTTTGCTAGTGAGTGTGTAACCAATTAGACCAGGGTCACAGCCGTGGTATATCCCAGTTCTAAATCCTTTTAAACCAAATTAATTAAGTGCCCCCAAATCCAAGAACCCTAGTTTGTTCCCGAATCAAATTGAACATCAATTCAATGTTGTTAACCAAATTAAAGATAGGGCTTTTATTCCCCATGCCTAGACGAACAGAATCATGTGTTTTACTTACTTGATTACAATCGAATTGAAGTTTTTGTGCTCGGGTTGTGTCTCGGTTCGCTCGCGAAGAACAGGGACCTTCAAATCGATGTTGGTGACAGATTTTTGAGAAATTGGGGGTTTCGAGAGTTGAAAAGGATCGAAAGCACTATTTCCCTCTGTTATATAGTTTTAGTTTGGTCTGTTATGTCTCGAACATATCAAGGATTTGAATCGGGGCTTTGAGATGTGTTTTGAATGATTTGGGCGTTGCAGATTCAAATTGATGTGGTAATTATGTTAGACATGATTACAGAAACGTTTCTAGACCAAAGTTTTAATGAATTCGGTTAATAAAACGCGTTGTAACACTCGGATTTTCATTCAAAGCTTCGGTTTCAATTTGATCAACGTTTAACGATGATTTGAATCGAATCGGAATATACATTGTGTTCGAACAGGTTCACGACACTTATGGGACTGTTTCATTTCATTTTTAATCGACGACTTTTGGTGTTTTGGTGGTCATCGGAGACGGCCGGAGGCTGGCGGAGACAGAAGGGATCGACAACAAAAAGGGGGGCGGTTTGGGTAAATTTGAGGTTTTAAAATGAATTAACACTTTGGTCCCTGATGTTTAAGTGGTTTGTTATTTTATGTAAAAACTTCTTTTGAGTTTCAAAATTGACATTATAACCCCCTAGACTTTTAAATCCAAGTTGTATACATGTTTTTTTTTATAATTCTTACAAGTTATTAATAACAATATTATTGTTATTATTCTTAGTTATAATTATTATTAATGATATTATTAATAATATTGTTATTATTATTATCAATATTTATTTATTAAGTAATAATTAACATTAATAACTTTCAAACTAAAGGATTAAGGATAATAATAAAATAAGCCCATAAATTTCACATATGGCAACAATGGCCCTCATAAGAATAAACGCAGTTAACTTTTGGTTAACAAAAATACAAGATGTTACAAGGTACCCTATGGTCCTTTGATGAAAAGTTATTTTAATCTTTAAAATCATTAAATCATTTTAACAACCTTTTATTACATTTTCATGATTAAGAACCATCATTTTTATAACTTGTTAAGTTGTTAATTAGTTTGTAATGCATGTCAAAATTTCAACCATACAATCAAATAACAAACATTCAAACAAGCATAAATATACAAACATGAGTGCATAACCATAGCCACTAAGTTGACAACACTTGTTTGCCATCACAAGTGTCATCATAAGGTCTTTCCTAAGGGTTCAAATCAACACAATATTGAGGTCATCATAGACCCCCACTTGAACTTGCATCCATATGCTTCAAGTTCCATGTCTTTGATGTCCATCTTTGGGTCTTGATCTTGTGCATCTTCCTTTTACAAAATTATATCCTAATACATTTTTCTAATAAAATAAATGCACCTAATCTATTAATTACATAACCAATATGAACAAATAATTACAACCCAAATAATAAACATAAAAATTACAACCCACTTGACTGAATAAAACCAACCATTCCAATCATCCAAATCAAAAGGCCAAAGGCTAGGTTATGCACACTAACATCCAATGATCATATCATCCAAACATATAATGAAACCCCACTTAAAACCACCAAATTTCAGCCAACATAAACTGAAATTTTGGTTTTTAAACATTGTCCAAACAATCAACATTTCATAATATATATCTTTCAAGGTCTAATCACTAGTATGTGTGATATGACCTTGAAAGTTTGGGGAATCATTCATACAAAATAGCAGCCCAAAATCAGCCTATAATAAGTGATAATACATCTTCAAAACGATTTTAAAGACAAAGAACAAGCAAGTTATCCACATAACCGGCTCTTGATGCCATTGATGGGTTTGATAGAACACAAGAAAACAAGTTTAACCTTTTAAACTTTCTGAAAAACGCATCGGAAGTATAGCTTTATAACATATTAATAAGCTGAAAATTTCATGTTCTTAATGATGTTATAAGATGGAAAAACAAACCCAAATCAAAAGGATCTTTAATATGTGAATAAGCAAGCTATATAAACACATATAACATTCATAATGTGACAACCAAACAAGCTGCCAAACTACCTCCTTCCAGCAGCAAAATCGACCAACAGAAGAAGGATTGAATGCTCAAAATCTCGGCCAAAACTCCAAGGAAGGAGCCCTCAAGCTTGTATACCCAAGCCTCCTTGCAATCACCTTCTTGTTAGGAAGATTCACCACCAAAAAGCTTCAAAACCCTCTAAAACAAGCTGCTAGAACCGTGGGTATTTTGAGAGAGAGGAGAAAGCTTTTGATCTATTGCATATCAAGAGATTGGATGGAGATCAAGGTAAAACAAGACTTGTTAATGTGTGTAGTGTTCAAGGAAAAAGGTCCAATCCTAAAACAAGGGGGGGTGAAATTTTTATCCAAAAGGGTTTCCCCCCTTTTTTTGACTGAACACATACACACAAGTTAAAATGTCTTGTAACTAGACATACAATTAACCATTTAATTGTATGTACATGTTATATAACTTATACATTAATCATTTAACTTATAAGTTATAATCTCTCATTATTATTTGGTGTCATCTAACCAATTTAAATAGCACATTAAATAATATTATTGAACAAATATCCTAATAAGTTGTTCCCTCTCATATGCAACTTATTTAGAAAACCCATTTTCTAAATTGGTGTAAACATTTAATTGCATGATCATATCATCAATTGAATATTAATTGGTGTTTGCTAAGCTTGTTATTGGGTATAACCCGACTTGGATCATAATGTACTAACCACATCAATATTCTACGTGTCTTGGGCACACAGAATCCTACATTAGGGGCTGTTTTGTTGTGGGTATATGAATCCCTTGTGTTTCAAGGTTCATTTTTGCATGCTTTTGTTGGATTCTTAATGCCCAAGAACACATAGAATATTGATGGGGTTAGTATGTAATGATCCAAGTCGGGTCATACCCAATAACAAGCTTGCAAACACTAATATAAATAATTAATTGATGATATGATCATGCAATTGAATAAATACACCAATTTAGAAAATGGGGTTTCTAAATAAATGCATATGAGATGAAACAACTTATAAGGATACTTTGTTTATGGACATTATTTGTAATGTTATTTAAGTTGGTTAAATAACATCAAATAATAATAATAGTGTGGTATAAGTTATATAATTAAAAGGTTAATTAGATAACTTATATCTATAATTAGTAAAACATTAGTGAAAGTTTTGGGGGGAAAACCCCAAACTCTTCAAGTTTCAGTCGCCCCTAATAGGGGTCCATGGCCACTTGTTTCTTTCACTTGTTTTTCCTAGAAACACACACACACTCCATCTCTCTCTCTCTCTTACATGCAAGCACCTCAAGAACATTTCTTCCTCTCCATTGTTGAAGAATATAGAGGTTGAAAATTCGGATACCAGCAGCTCTTGTGGTGTGTTTTGGTGTCCAAAACCCTAGCAACAAAGTGTCTTGCTTGAGGCTTGTGGGTATACTAGCTTGAGGACATCTTCCTTGGTGTTTTGGTCCTTCAAGACTTCATCCTCTTCTTCACATCCAACGTTTTTGGGCAGCATTTTGGAAGGTGGTTCATCCAACGTTTTTGGACAGCTTTGGAAGGTAGTTCCATGGTCGTTTTTGGTTGTTATTTGTTCTTGTTAGCTAGTTCATACACATATATATGATCCTTATGTTCTTGGGTTTGTTGTTGTCATGATATGAGCCTTCATTTTCAGATTACAAATGATAATATTAAAGTTATATTCCACTGCGTTTTCAAGTTAAAAAGGTTAAACTACTCTGATATGGTCCAACAAACCCAACAGCTTTAGTGTAAACCTTGAAAGATTTACATCAATGGTTGATTGTGTTGTTTGGACAAACCTTAAAATTTGAGTTCATGTTGGCTGAAATTTTAGTGCTGTTGTAAGGGATTCATTATTGTTCTTGGATGTTATATATATTTCATATTATGGTGCATAACATAGCCTTGGCCCTATGGTTTTGGTTTTGGTTGATTGTTGTATGCCATGTTGGTTTTGATTCTTGTAAGGGTTGTAGTTTTGTGTTTTGTATTTTGGGTTGTAATTTATTTATTC
Organism: Flaveria trinervia; assembly: GCA_025506515.1. Lineage (NCBI taxonomy): Eukaryota > Viridiplantae > Streptophyta > Magnoliopsida > Asterales > Asteraceae > Flaveria > Flaveria trinervia. The sequence continues at coordinate 24,177,128 of CM046458.1, forward strand.
ATTTGGTTATGTAATAAATAGATTAGTTGCATTTCTTTTATTAGAAAAATTGTATTAGGATATGATTTTTGTAAAAGAAGATGCACAAGATGAAGACTTAAAGAAGGACACAAAAGACATGGACACTTGAAGCTTTTGGATGTGGATTCAAGTGGGAGTTCATGGAAACATTTTGATGTGTCATCTTTACCCTTAGGAAAGACCTTATGACAACACTTGTGATGGCAAACAAGTGTGGTCAACTTTGTGGCTATGGTTATGCACTCATGTTGTATGTTTATGCTTGTTTGGATGTTTGTTGTTTGAATGATTGTTTGTCTTTTGGTTATGCATAACAACTTAACAAGCTGAAAATTTAATGGTTCTTTATCATTAAGTGGTTAATAAAATGTTATTAAAAGGATCAATGGTTTTAATAAAAGAGGTTTTATTAAAAGTGAACCATAGGGTACCTTGTATTTGAAAGCATGCAAATATAAGGTACATAGAGTTTTCTAAACTAAGATTATGAAAACTATAAATTTCTTTTATAAACAAGTTTAACACCATCCTTTTGCACAACACTTGAGTCATTTGGAAACTCTTAATAGGATAAAGGTCACCTAACCACTTATGTTGGAAAGCTCACATGTGTGTGCAAGTAGGGTAACTTGATTTGAAAACCATGTTAAATGGATCACCTACAATATGGTTTACAAAGGTGTTGATGGGATAAACATGCCAACTATATATATGACGTTTTAAAGTCGATCCCATACCCTAGAAGGTGCAAAGGGTTGCAATTGTCATAACGTTGACTACCTTGTTAATTTAAATAATGGGATAAAGGTCACCTAACCACTATTTAATGTAACGTTGGATTCTAGATTTAAAATTGTGTAAGACACTTAAAAGGGGTTTTAATTATTAAAATATGAACAATCTCAAAATTACTAAAATTGAACTTTGTTATATTTGTAGATGGCCAACAACAATAATAATAACAATGAAATCCCGACCGTTCATTCACTATCACTAAGGACCATTCTCAAAAGGAGCGTCTAAACCATAATAACTTTATTGATATGTTTTGAAACTTGAGAATTGTTCTAAAGCAAGAAAAACGATCATGCATATTAGACGATCCGATTCCCGATCAACCTAGTGAGGATGATGAGGGGCCTACAATAATTGGGTAAAATACACTAAGGGAGCGTTGGTTTGAAGAATGGAATAGAATGGAATGGAATTGAGAAACTAGTATAATTTTCAAGTAAAATTATGTTTGAGTGGTTAATAAAATGTAAAACCCAAAGGAATGTTTCACTTCAATTCTTGTGGTTGTGGGATTTCAAATTCCCTCTTTAGGTGGAAGGATTTTGAAATCCCACAACCAAGGGAATGAGGTTAAATATTCTCTTGGGTTTTACATTTCATTATCCACTCAAACATAATTTACTTGAAAATTATACTAGTTTCTCAATTCTATTCCATTCTTCTAACCAAACGCTCCCTGAGGACTCGGTCCAAGTGTCTTGCCTTATGTTGGCAAGTATGACTCCAGATCTCCAAAAGGAGTATGAACAGCATGGAGCATACGACATGATAACCCAGTTGAAGGAAACGTTCCAACAACAAGCACGGGTTGAGCGCTTTGAAACGGTCGAGCACTCCATGCGTGTCGTATGCACGACACCCAATCTGTTTCATCTTATGTACTTAAGATGAAAACCACATAGATCGCCTCGAAAGGATGAATTGTCCCGTCTCGAAAGAGTTGGCTACGGATTTGATCCTCAACTCATTGTCAAAAGGGTTGACAACTTTTTCATGAATTTTAACATGAACGGGTGGGATAAGAACATAAGTGAGCTTCACTCTATGCTCAAACTACTGAGGCGGCATGGGTAATAGGTTATACCCATTATCACCATCAATGAAGGTGGGAACAAGAAGAGGCCTCACCCCGCACCCTAGGCAAATGTTCCCAAGGGTAAAGGGCACGTTAGGGGAAAGGGAAAGGGAATTGTAAGAGCGCCACCGCTAAAACCAGCAGAGAAGAAGCAAAAGGTTGCTTCAAATGACCCATGCTTTAAGTGTGGGGAGATTAGACATTGGGCAAGAAAATGCCCAGTCCATCTCAAGAGTTGCAAGCAAAGAGGATGTCGGGCAAACCTCAGGTACAATTTTCATGATTCATATCGATCTTAATTTAACATCCCCTAACACATGGGTATTGGATACCAGATGTGGAACTCGTATTTGCAACTTATTGCAGGGGTTCAAAAGAAGTAAGGACTTCAAGAAAGGGGATGTAAGCCTCTATATGGGGAATGGGGCAAAGGTTCAAGTTTAAGGCCGAGGGGACTACATCTTGAATCTTCCAAATGGTTTGGAAGCAATTTTGGACAATATTTTGTATGCTCCTAGTTTGACTAGGAACATTATTTTTGTTGCCCAATTAAGACAATATGGTTATGTTTTGTCATATATTGAGAATGAAATTCATGCTTCTTTAAATGGCACGTTTTATTTTAAAGATATTCCTCTTAATGGTATTTAGGAATTGGTTCGTGAAAACACATTATATGATAGCTCGTTGTACCAAACCACCACTAAGAAACTCAAATTGGATTTGAGTGATACCTATCTTTGGCATTGCCATCTTGGTAATATAAACAAGAAGCGCATAGAAACACTTCAGAAGAACGGTCTTTTAAAAGCAAATGAATATGATTCATTCGATGTATGTGAATCTTGTTTACAAGGTAAAATGACTAAGGCACCTTTTAGTGGCAAGTCCGAAAGGGCAAAAGATTTATTAGGCATCATACATTCAGATGTATGTGGTCCTTTTAAGCCAATGACCAGGTACCATGAGAGATACTTCATTACCTTTACAGACGACTATAGTCAATATGGTTATGTGTACTTGTTAAGACACAAAGATGAAGCTTTTGAAATGTTCAAAGTCTTCCAAAATGAAATAGAAAATCAACTCAACAAGAAAATAAAAATTCTCTGCATCGATAGAGAAGGTGAATACCTAAGTGATGCTTTTAGAGATCATCTTAAAAGTTGTGGTATTGTCTCACAACTATCTCCTCCTGGAACACCACAACATAATGGCGTGTCTGAGAGGATAATCGAACTCTATTAGATATGGTTCGATCTATGATGGCTAGAAGCTCACTGCCTCTATCATTGGGGTTTCGCTTTGCTCTCTGCGGCCCGTATTTTGAATATGGCCCCAACCAAGAAGTGGAAATGACACCTTTTAAAATATGGCATGGAGGGTTCCATCACTATCATATTTAAAGGTATGGGGTTGTGAGGCCTATGTTAAGACTCCCACCTCAAACAAGCTAGAAAGTCGTTCCACTAAGTGTATCTTCATTGGATATCCCAGAGATTCTATGGGATATTATTTCAATGATCCATTGGAACAAAAGGAGTTTGTTGCCAAGAAGGCTGAGTTCTTAGAAGCTAAGTTCCTTACGAAAGGAACTAGCAGTAGAACTGTGGATCTTGAGGAGGATCAAGAACCACAAACCGATACACGTTTGGTTGACACTAGCACTCATCATGAGGATGTTGAGAATGATCAAGTGGTATACACAAAACGTTCGCAGATCTGGTAGAATTAGTAATCCACCTGAAAGATATGGATTTTTCGTAGATGGATGCTATGTGGTAGATTCCGATAAGCTAATCACCCTTCATGATGCAATGTCCAATTTGGATTGTGACAAATGGCTTGAAGCCATGAACATAGAGATGCAATCCATGTATGACAACCAAGTGTGGGACTTGGTTGAACCACCTCTTAACTCCAAGATAGTTGGAAGTAAGTGGGTTTTCAAGAAGAAAACCGATATGCATGGAAACTTAGATACTTATAAAGCTAGACTTGTAGCAAAAGGTTTCACTCAAACTCAAGGGGTTGATTATGATGAGACCTTCTCACCGTTGCAATGCTAAAGTCTATTAGGATATTGTTTGCCATAGCTGCTCATTATGATTATGAGATTTGGCAAATGGATGTCAAAACCGCTTTTCTAAATGGATATCTTGAGGAAGATATCTATATGGTTCAGCAGAAGGTTTTGTCAACTCGAAACATCTTAAGAAAATATGCAAGTTAAAGAAATCAATCTATGGATTGAAGCAAGCATCAAGAAGTTGGAATCACCGTTTTGATGAAGAAAAACCAATTTTGGGTTAATCAAAACGCTAATAAGCATGTGTATATAAGAAGGCTAATGGGAGCATCACCATTTTCTTAGTATTGTATAATGATGGCATCCTACTATTTAGAAATGACATTCCAACCATGGAAGGTGTAAAAGCCTGGAGTTGGAAGCTTTTTCTCCATTAAGGATCTTGGTGAAGCCGCCTATATTTTTGGAATAAAGATCTATAGGGATAGATCAAGGCGGTTGATAGGTTTGAATCAAAGTGCGTACATTGATAAGATCTTGAAAAGGTTCAAGATGGACAACTCTAAAAAGGTACCGTACCAATTCAAAGGGAACAATATTGAGAAAAACTCAATGTCCAAGCTCAAGGATGAGCAAGACAAATGAAGGAATTATGTATGTGTCTGCTATTGGATCCATCATGTATGCAATGATATGCACTAGACCGGATGTGTCATGCGCTTTGAGCATGACAAGCCGATACCAACAAAATCCTGGAAGCAGTCATTGGATGGCTGTTAAGAACATACTGAAGTAGCTAAGGAGACTAAAGATATGTTCCTAATCTATGGGTCTGGTGAGGAAGAACTCGTAGTAAAGGGTTACATGGATGCGAGTTTCCAAACTGATCGTGATGATTCACGGTCACAATCGGGGTATAGTTTCATCTTGAATGGAGAAGCAATCTCTTGGAAGAGCTCTAAGCAAGATGTGGTGGCATTATCAACTACAGAGTCAGAAAACATTGCCGCTTCATTAGAAGCTCAAGAAGCTGCATGGTTAAAGAAGTTCATTGCCGATCTAGGGGTGGTCCCTTCCATTCAAGACCCCCTAGAAATTCTTTATGATAATGAGGGTGCGATTGCTCAAATCAAGGAACCCCATTCACATCAGAAGACTAGGCACATTGAACAAAGATTCAGTTAATAAGGGATGAAGTTGAAAAGGGGAAGATATGTATTCGCAAAGTTCACATGGATCAAAACATTACAGATCCACTCACAAAGCTTCTTGAAAAGGTGAAGCATGAAAGTCATGCTTGTACCATGGGGCTTTAATATTCTAGTGACTGGATTTGATCTTTAATTTCTGTAATGAGATATTGTAAGCCTTTATTACTTGAATGAATTATTCAGTTATAATGATTCAACTAATGTTCCTATTTTGCATGTTTTAAAATCCATAAGTAAATTATTTACTCAAATATCATAGTTTTTTCAGATTTTGTGGCAACAAGTAATTAAAGTAATGCTTTATGAACTTGGATTGGTATATATTCATATAGATGAATATAGAGCAAAACGGTTGCTGCCAAAGTTCAGGTATTGTGGGATGCAAATATTGGACTGACTCATCTCACTTTTATTGTTTTTAAAAAAAAACAATTCATGGAATCTTCCTGATTGGTCATAAGTAATTTTTGAGTAAAGGCGAACAAACATTTGGTATCCTTTGACCTGAGATACATATTGTTCTTTATATTTCCGAATATTATACTTTGACTTTAGCTCTTTCTGCTTTGAAACATGTCAAGTACACAGTCTAGTTCATGTATGATTATAAGAATAATTGTGAGAGACTATGTTGTCAAGGTGGATTGTCCCTCTTTAGTCTTTGATGTAATGTCTAAGGCCTTATCACGTTAGATCATGGAGATGATCACTCTGTTTCTCTAGGATTTTAACATGACATGTGCGACAAATGGATAGATATGTTTCACCTAAAACCTTTCAAGTAAATGGTACTTGAGAGGATGATTTAGCGAATGGCATCTTAGTCATAGTATTAAGGTAGTACACCGTTGTTACGCGTATTTACTGCTTGCAATCAATCTCTATGCATCTTTGTGCCAGTGGGAGATGTTAGTTGGACCAAAAGAACCAATGAGCCAAGATCAGAAAACCTCTAAGTCCCACATGATATCACAACAACTGCTGAAAGCTTCATCAGCAGTTTGACAAGTGCTGAAGACTTCAACAGCTGAAGATCAAGTGCTGAAGACTTCAACAGCTGAAGACTAAAGTGCTGAAGTACAACAGCTGAAGAACACAGTACTGAAGCTGAACAGCTGAAGAACACAAGTCTGAAGCTGAACAGCTGAAGAACACAAGTGCTGAAGCTGAAGACCAAAGTACTGAAGTACAACAGCTGAAGAGTTTACAAGTGCTGAAGATCAACAACTGATGTACAAAGTCTGAAGACAAAGACTGAAGACATCAGCTGATGATATCTACTGAAGTCATCAGCTGATGAACTGATGAAAGTCTGAAGATCAAGTACTGAAGTTTCAGTAGTTTGTCACAACAGCTGAAGAGTACTTCTTCAGTAGTTGTGATATCAGTAGTTTTATATTTTTACTTTCAGTAGTTTTGTAAAACGACTGAAGAGCTTGTTCTTCAGTCGTTGTAGTTTCAGTAGTTTTATGTTTTTCAGTAGTTATAACAACTGATAACACTTAGCATTTTTGTAAGAGATGTCAGCTGTTTTGACATCTTCAGTAGTTGTGTTTCAGTTGTAATAATCTGTTAGATGTCACTATCAAGTGACATCAGCAGACGTCACATCTCTTATATAAGAGGTCGACCTAATTGTAAGTGTGACATTCTGTTACCACGAAAGCGAATATTGAATGAAATATATTTGCAGAATTCTCTCTCTATAACCGTCTTTGTTCTTCATTGAATATCGTTTCGTTCTTGTGAATTGGCTAATTCATTGTTTGATTCCGCTGCTATACTCTCTAATCAATCAACATAGATCACTGATCCTAACAAGTGGTATCAGAGCAGGTTAATCATTGATCGATCTAACAATTGATCATTGAAACTGCTAATTGATATCTGTGTTTGATTGAATTAGCGTATTCGCAAGAACTGGTTATAGATTATTGAATTTCTGTCGCTTTCGTTCATTTATTTTGAGATCTTCTGGTTCAATTGGTTGTTGTGTTTTGTTCTAAATCTGTTTTAGCTTAATCGAATTTGATTGAATCTGAGATGACTACTCCTTCTAATGATCCTCACAATACCGTTTCCTCAACCAAGCCTCCGATGCTGGTTAGGACCGAGTATAACATGGCAACGAAGAATGCTTCATCACCTGTCTGTTAACAGTTCAGGTTGTTGGACATCTGTGGTACATGGACCACATAAGCCTATGGTGAACAATCCGGAAACCAATCAAATGGTTCCGAAGAAGAAGGAACAATACTCTGATGAAGATCGGAAACTATTTGAGATTGATGCTAAAGCCCATGGAATTCTGGCCATGGCACTGCCTAATGAAATCTATTCAGGGCTTATGCATCATGAAACTGCTCATGATCTCTGGAATGCCCTGAAGGAACAATTCGGTGGCACAGATGAGGTCTTAGCAAACAATAGAGAAATCCTTGCCCAACAATATGAGACATTCTCTCATAGAAAGGGTGAGACACTGACTCAACAGTTTGAGCGTTTTTCCTGCTTGATATCTGAGCTGAAAATGGTGAAACAGGAATACACCAATAGCCAGATGAACAACAGATTCCTCAGATCACTGCCTGAGAGATGGGACACATACACTATTGTCCTACGCTCCAGTGCAAATCTGGATGGCCTATCTCTCACCCAACTTCATGGGAAACTGCTTACATTTGAAAGAGAGATAGAGCAGAAGAGGAAACTGTCCTCATCAGAAAGCTCACTGATGACTTTGTACCAGGAATACTGCCTTGGTTGGTCATGAGTCAGAATATGCTGCATCTGAAAGCAATTATGATGAGCATATTGATTTCTCTTCAAATAGTTCTGATCATGCATTTGTTGGTATTGAGAGTCATTCTGGCAGTAATAGTGACAATTTATGCTTCATCATGGATGATCTGAAAGGAATAGCTGATGATGATCTAGAAGAGATGGATATTCTGAGCCAAATGGCATTGATTAATATCAGATCTCAGAAGTTCTATAAGAGAACTGGCAGGAAATTTCCTGGACTCTCTGGCAAAACCAAAGTTGGTTTTGACAAGAGTAAGTTGAGGTGTCACAAATGCCAAAGGCTAGGACACTTTGCAAGAGAGTGTAGATCAACTGGATCTAACTCTTCTGCACCCTTTGTGACTTTTCCTAGTACTAGTCCACAAAACAGAGGGCAACATCCTGCTGGTTCTGGTCATCATTCACATCCTAGATCTCCTGCATACTTTGTTCCCCAGGTCAAATGTCATATCCTTATCCCTGCTATTATATGCCTCAACCAAATCCTGTTCAAGCTCCAATTGCACAACAACCACAAGCATTGCCTGAACCACAACCTTCCCAATCTCATCAACAAACTCAACCTCAACAACACAGCTTCTTCACCCCAGGAGTTGTTGACTGGAGCAGTTTACCAGATGACTTGTCTGGTCATGAACAACTGTTCTCAGGTGCTGGTCAACATGGTGGTGAAAGTCCCTTTGGAAATCTAGCTCTTATGGCTTTGGATTCTGCTGATACTTCATCCTCTAATGCCTCTACACCAAAGGTATCACAGGTATCCTCTGAGGCAAAAGCCAAATTATGTTCTGAAACATGCATAGCAGCATTTGCATCTATTAGAGAAGCAAATGTAGCTTTAATCAACAAGAACATTGAGCTAGAACAAATAATTTCCAAAAGCAAAGCTGAATTTGAGTCTGTGCTTAATGATAAGAATGATGAGATTTACAAACTTAAATGCCAAATAACTGATGATAAGGCTAGGGAAGAGATACTTCTAGAGAAGTATAAAGATCTCAAAGAAACCCTTGCAGTTACCCAGGTAGAGTGTGATAGATGGGTACAATCATGCAAAGGTTTTGAAATGCTTCTTAGTAAGCAATCTGCTTCCAATGTGAAGTTTGGCATTGGTTACAATCACACTGCTCCACCTACAGATTTTACTCCCAGAGCAGAGGTAGAATCTGATGGTGAGAGTAATAACCAATCCATCTCATCATGTGATCTACTTTCTGATACAGCACAATCAGAAGTAGAAGTCAGCATCAAGCCCTCTCAGAACCTATCAGCTGATGTTGATGGTTCACTGCTGACACTCACATGATCAATGAGTTGATCAACTCAGGAGTTAATTCTGAAAGTCCTGAAAGGACTAGAGAGCAGGATTTAACACCTGAAGTTCAAACTCCAACTACTGCCAGTACTGAAAAGAAGAAAACTGTCAGTAGAAAGAGTTTGAAGACTACTAAAGAGGAAGTCAAGAAAGCAAACAATGCTTCCAAAGCACTGAAGAGCAAGTCTTCAGTTGCTTCACCCTCTTTAGTTGATGATCAACCTAAGATGAAGAAGAAACCATGTGAAGTATGTGGTTTGTTCAATCATCTTACAGATGATTGCTGGTACAAAAGAGGTTCCAAACTCAAACATAAAGAAGAAATTAAAGAGAAAATGGTAAAATGAAAACTGAGTTTGAGACCACATTTGTATCAGCAACATCAAATCCTGTAACCCTTAAGTCCTCAAAGAAATCCAAAAGGAAGGGGTTAAACAGGTGACAGCTGAGAGTGCTCAGAAGAAGAAGGTGCAACATAGGAACTTATCAAACTCCACTGGCAATGTGTCTGATGCTGAAAGCTTTATCACAAAATCAGACACAGCTGGTTATGATGGTTCAACATCTATTGGGTAGAGTTAACCATTAGATGCTCCTATGTTGAAACCACAGAAAGGAGGTCCAAGCCAAAGGATTCCTCTTCTTCACCATCTTCTTCCTCTCAGGCTGTTGTTTCCAATAAACCTGTTAGTTTACCATCTGTTGATGAGACCAGGCCCAAACCAAAAAGTTTGGGTCTCCAAAACTAACTGATTGTTTATTATTGCAGGGTTCTCCAACATGCCAAAGTAGCATCTGGTATGTAGACAGTGGGGGATCTATGCACATGACTGGGAACAGCTCTCTTCTTCATGACTACTCTCAAGGAAAGAAGGGGTTTGTTTCTTTTGGCAATGATGCTAGGGTTTACATCATTGGAAATGGCTTTGTCTCCAATGGAGAAATCAAGTTTGATGATGTTAATCATGTGGAAAATCTCAAGTACAATCTCTTGAGTGTCAGTCAAATGTGTGATAAAGGCCATGTTGCTCTTTTCACCAGTCAGAACTGTAGGATTCTGTCATCCAAAGTTCTGCATTTGATTGATAAGGTGTTGGATGATCACACTCTCCTGAGAGCCAACAGGACAGGAAGAGTGTATGCCTTAGATCTTTCCAAGAAAATAGATCTCAGAGGCAATCCTTGCCTATTTTCCAAAGCCTCTTCTCAAGAATCTAAACTGTGGCACAGAAGGCTGGGTCATGTTAATTTCAAAAACATGAATCAGCTTATCCACAATAGTTTAGTCAGAGGCTTACCAATAAAGGAGTTCCACTGTGATGAAACCTGCACTGCTTGTTTAAAAGGAAAACAGCACAAAGTCTCATTCCCTCCTATTGAAGAGCCTAAGTCCACTGCCTGCTTGCAATTACTGCATATGGATCTATTTGGTCCTGTGAGAGTGATGAGCATGGCAAGAAGAAATACTGTCTGGTAATTGTGGATGATTACTCCAGATTTGTATGGACTTTCTTTCTACATTCAAAGGATGAGGTTGCTCAGAAGATTATTCACTTTGTGTTGTATATTGAGAAGCAGTATTCCCTTCCAGTCAAGTGTATTAGGAGTGACAATGGAACTGAATTCAGAAACCATACACTTGATGACTTCTATCTTTCAAAGGGAATCAAAAGGCAGTTTAGCATCCCAAGGACTCCAGAACAAAATGGAGTAGTGGAGAGAAAGAACAGGACCCTAATTGAAGCTGCAAGGTCCATGCTGGCTGACTCTGGTTTGCCACTGACCTTTTGGGCTGAAGCTGTTAACACAGCTTGCTATGTGCAGAATAGAGTCTTAGTAAATCAGAGGTTGATGAAGACTCCATATGAAGTTCTCCATCACTTGGCTCCTCTAATTTCATTTTTCAAAGCATTTGGGTGTCCCTGTTTTATTCTCAACACAAAGGATCAACTCCATAAATTTGATCCTAAGGTGGATGCAGGGTATTTTGTTGGTTATTCATCTACTTGCAAGGCATACAGAGTCTTCAACTGCAGAACAAAGATAGTTGAAGAGACTTTGCATGTGAAGTTTAATGAATCTCCTTTGGACAAGATTCCACAAAACCCTGTGGAGTTGTTTGATTTGGACATACTGCAATATGTTCCTTATCAACCTCCAGCTGTTGCAGATCCTGTGGATAAATCATCTTCTGCAGCATGTCTTCCACCTGGTGGTATTGATGATGATGATAATATCAATACTCACCTATTCAAGTTTAGTGACCAACTGCCTGTGTCTGCTAAATTGATGTTCCTGTAGCTTCAGCAGTTCCATCCACAACAAATGCTGATGAGATCTCTGTTTCCTCTACATCTTTTGAGTTACCATCTAATTCTTGGTTTCAAGAGTCTACATCAACATCTGCTGCTGCTGAAGGTTCTACAAACACTTGCACAGATCTCATTGTTTATCAAGAACTGAAGAATCACCCCATGTCTCAGATTATTGGTGATATCAATGCTGGTGTTTCAACAAGAAGTCAATTGTCTAACTTCTGCTTCTATGCTCTCTTCATCAGTCAGCTAGAGCCAAAGAACTACCATGTTGCTTTGAGAGACAATGGATGGGTTGAAGCTATGCAGCTTGAGCTACTTCAGTTCAAGAAACAGCAAGTGTGGGAACTGGTTCCTCTTCCCCCAGGTAAGTGTGCAATAGGCACTAAATGGGTGTTTAGGAATAAAACTGATGAAAATGGGCTTATTGTTAAGAACAAGGCTAGACTGGTTGTACAGGGGTTTTCACAAGAAGAAGGTATTGACTATGATGAAACCTTTGCCCCTGTAGCCAGACTAGAGGCAATCAGATTGTTTTTAGCCTATGCTGCATTCCACAATCTTAAAGTTTTTCAAATGGATGTCAAAAGTGCATTTTTATATGGTAAAATAAAGGAAGAAGTTTATGTGTGTCAACCACCAGGCTTTGAGGATAATAAACATCCTGAATGGGTGTATAAACTTGATAAGGCTCTTTATGGGTTGAAACAAGCTCCTAGAGCCTGGTATGAGACACTCTCTACTTTTCTTCTTAAGAATAATTTCACTAGAGGCTCCATTGATAAAACTTTGTTTATTAAGAAGGTGGATCAGCATAAGCTACTTGTTCAGATTTATGTTGATGATATCATTTTTGCATCCTCTGATCCCCAGTTGTGTGATGATTTTACAACATTAATGAAAAGAGTTTGAAATGAGTGCAATGGGAGAATTACAGTTCTTTCTAGGCTTGCAAATTAAACAAAAGGCTGATGGAACCTTTATTCATCAGTCAAAATATACAAAAGATCTTTTGAATAAGTTTGATTTACAAAACTGTAAGCCCTGTTCTACTCCCATGTGCAACACCACACAACTGGATGCTGATCAGAAAGGTAAAGCTGTTGATGAAACACTTTACAGATGTATGATTGGGTCCTTGATGTATTTAACAGCTTCTAGACCAGATATTATGTTTGCTACATGTGTTTGTGCTAGATTTCAGGCTGCTCCTAAAGAGTCTCATTTGATTGCAGTCAAGAGAATCTTTAGATATTTGCAAGGTACACAATCTCTGGGTTTATGGTATTCCACTGGACACTCTTGCAAATTAGTTGCTTTTTCAGATAGTGACTATGCAGGGTGCAAGTTAACTAGAAAGTCAACTTCTGGTGGTTGTCAATTCCTAGGCAACTGTTTGATTTCTTGGCAGAGTAAGAAACAAACATCTGTTGCTACATCAACTGCTGAGGCCGAGTACATTGCTGCTGCAAGTTGTACTTCTCAGGTACTCTGGCTTCAGAACCAACTTCTGGATTATGGCATTACAGAGACTAAGACTCCATTATTAATGGATAGTGCTTCAGCTCTGTGTATTGTCAAAAATCCAGTCCAGCACTCTAGGACCAAACATATAGAGATCAGACATCATTTATTCGGGATTGCTTTGAAAAGGTCTGATTGATCCTAAGTTTGTGCCTAGTGCTGATGAGCTTGCAGATATTTTTACTAAGCCTTTGGATAGTTCTACTTTCCAAAACCTTGTGTTAAGGCTTGGTATGCTGCAGCTAGAATAAGTGACAACTACTGATGATTTCAGTAATAATTACTGGTGATCATTGGTACCCATGTCACATATAAGTACTGATGAGTCCTTTCACCTTCAGTAGTTTTTATAACTACTGACGGCTAAATGCCTCACAAGTACTGAAGTACTTTATCTGTTCCAAACTACTGATGTAGTTACAACTACTGATGTAGTTACAACTACTGAAATCAGTACAAACAGATAAGTACTGACGTCCTATGAAACACCTGAAAAGCAGATGCAAAGTCTGATAAGTGTTGAGGACAGTATGAAACAGCTGAAAGGCTATGAATTGACGAAAACTACTGAAGAGAACTTTCTCTTCAGTTGTTTCTACAACTGCTGTTTCATTCTAAACAACTGAAGCAAAACCATGTCTTCAGTAGTTTTATAACTACTGATGACTAATACCAAGTCTTCAGCTGTTTACAACAACTGATGACAAAACCACTGTCTTCAGTAGTTTCACAACTACTGATGACAAACACCAAGTCCTCAGTTGTTTCATCATCTGAAGTCAAAACCATGGTTTCAGTAGTTTTCTAACTACTGATGCCTAACACCACGACTTCAGCTGTTTCAACGTCTGAAAGGGTAATACCATGTCAACAGTCGTTTAAAACTACTGATGACTAACACCAAATCCTTCAGTCGTTTTCTAACCCGTACCCTATAAATATCCCTGACCTAATCCTTCAGAGCTTCATCTTCTTCAAACCTAACGTTCATCTCTCCAAACTTCTCTCTTCTAAATGGCGTCCATGCAAATCAAACCGCGACACAACTGTGTAGCTTACCTCACCAAATCGCCATTCTGGGCTAAGTTCGATACTGCTATCGATCTTATGGTCCAGTCACAATACAAAACGGCATTTCTTCTCAATCCAATCCTTCATGCCGAATCCCTAAACAGTTTTGGATGAACGTCACCCTCACCACTGGGGAGAACAACACAGCTCTCTCCGGTCGGTCGTCAACAACCACGAAGTGGTCATCACTCCCGAATACTTCGTCAAACTCTACACCTGGATGATGCCACTTCTCCTGCTGGATATCCAAAGGGCACAACTGATTTATCCTTTGCCCACCATGGATATCAGGGCAACCTTAGTGCCTCCACTATATTGAAGAAACATTTCCATGACGCTGAACGTCTAATCTTTCACATGGTAAATGTCTGTTTGGCTCCTAAGACTTCGTCTTGGGATCAAATGTCTACAAAGTGGCAGCAGGTAATGTATTCTATTCTTGAGCAACAGCCTTTAAATTTTTCAGAAATAATATTTTCAGAGCTCAAGGATATGGCTCAAAAACTAACTGCTAACCGTTGGATATTATATCCGCGGTTCATAATGGCCATAATTACAAACCAGCTTCAAGCTGAGGGACTTGTTGGCCTGGGAGTCCCTGCTATGGCTGTTTTGCCTGAAGTATACTCCCGGCACAACTCTGACCACTCACTCAAAATGGCTGCCAAGCTGCGCAAACCCACGCAGCTGGAACCCACAGCCACCACCTCCAAATCAAAAGTCCCCACCAAACCCACCAAAAAGAAACCCAAAACGGCTACTCAGGGAAATGAGTCCCCTGAGGATGCCCCTGCAACACAAACGCAGGATATATCCACTGGTTATAACCCCCTAGTGGATATAAGGACTCTTCCAGCCATAGCCGCTCAGGATTCCTCTCAACAGGAGCCTGCAGCAACCACACAAGGGTACCCACACATCTGGGATCTTCCTCACTTGAGGGATTGCCATTGAAGAGCACCTTCCTCCCCAGGTGCACACTGCTTCTATCCCTTCACCCCATGCAACCGCCCCCCAAAGCCCTACATTGCTTGTTGCACAAGTGCTGACTCAATTGCACTCCTCACCCCCTCCCCAGATACCATTACTACTGGGAACACCTCTACCATTGAGGGGGAGGACCAAAGTGCAGCTGAGAACCCACAGCATAGGGGTTACAATGTTCTATCTCCTAGTGTAGATATGGAGATTGGAACTTCTGGTGAGGCTGCCACTTCTCCTGCATCAGCATATGATCAGTTGTAGTTGGTACCATTACTAAGACCTTACCAGAGGCAACTGCTGATGATGGACATAGTCCTGAGGCTGGAAGTCCCCAGTACCAAGACAAAGGGGCACATGCTACAACTGGCTACACTCAGTGCATGTTCATCCTGATCTATCAGGAGGTCAGGTGATTCAGCTTCTGCTGATGATGACCTGGGCTTTTTCTATGATGTTCTTGCCCAGAACACAATCCTTGAGGAGAAGTCAGTAGGCTGCAAAACCTACTTGACCAACTCTCTCAAGGAGAAAGACCATCTGCCTCCACCAACCCACAGATGGCACCTTCAGTTGAAGGTTCCCCAAACACTTTCCCCTCTCACACCAAGGCCTCCAGCTTCTGCTTTGGCACTATCTCTCCGGGACAGAACCCCCCTGAGCAGATGGTTGCTGTATTCCAACAATCCCTCCTCTCATCACTCCCATAATCACTGACATTGTGACTAAAGCCATTGATGAGAGGATTTCCTCAACTCTACAACCCTGATTGATATGCTGTGCAAAAGACACTTTCTGCGGTACAAACCCCTACCACCAATGCATCCAAAAGGGGGAGAGTACTGCAGTGAAAGAAAAGAAGAGGAAAAGAACAGAGGATGAGAAGGCAAAAGAACAAGCCCAGGAGTTGGAAAAGAAAAGCAACAACTGATCACCTATAAAGAAAGAAAAGTGCTGATGATCAACCTACTGCTGAAGAAAAATCCTTGGAAGAGCTGGTAAAAGATGCTGATGAACCACAGCCGATCCATGGATAAAATCATTGAGCAACTCTTCAAGCAAGGTTTTGATACAGCCACATTAGATAGTGAGATCAGGAAGTTGGAAGTGGAGGAGATTCAAACCCGATGGGCTGGGTATGATGTACTGGAGAAGGAGAGATTGGAGATCATGATCCGTTTCATTGCCAAATACTTAGGAAGATCTTTGATGGAGATTCGTGCGTGGACCAGAGACAGTATTCTGGCTATAGCCACCAGAATCTGTCTGTCTGAGCAATTCCATAAGGGGATTATCATTGAAGCCCTTGATGAGGCTGGGGCTGGAAAAAGGTTTGAAATGGCAAGACTTACAAAGGCTAAACTCACAACCAAAATGCTGGAACAACCTTCCCTTCCACCCACTCAAAAACAGCCTACCCCTCAAATCTCCAAACCAATCTCAAAGCCCAAATCCAAACAACCTCAACCCACAAACCAACTCCCTTACCATCTAAACCAACAGCCGATGATGCACCTAAGAAGAAGAAGAGAAGGGTGTTGAGGCTAGAAGAAGAAAAAGAAGAGGATGATGTGGAAGAAGATAGGCTGCCTCTGTCTGCAGTTCTAACATTGGCGAAAGCCAAACCTATGCCCATCACTCCCACCTCACAGATGGATGTTGTGAGAGTAAAGATTGAAGAAGAGGAGCAGCAAAAGCTTCATGATGATGAAATGCTGAAAAGCATTGACAAAACTTATGCTGCTTCGTCATCAATTATCAGTATGAAGAAGAAGCTCTGAGGTTGTACACTCTCCCAACACATTTCAATATCAGAAGGAAAGGGTGAGAGTATGGCCTGATCCTAGGGTGGCTCACAGGATTGTAAAGAAAGACATTCCTTCGAGATACAAGGGTCAAGTCAAGAGGATCGTAGATGAAGAGATCACAGTGGCCCTTGTAGTATCACCCTGGGAGATTGTCGAAGATTTCAAGAAGGCCTACGAGACTAAACAACCACCCCAGAAGATGCTAGAGAACAGAATTATTAAAAAGGGGTTAGTCTACAAGAGGCTTGAGAACTTCAAACAAAATGAGCTCAGTCTGTTACTCGAAGGGAATCATCCTGATGAGTTTGCATACAGACAAATTACAACAGTTGAGCTCAAAAATGGCAAACAGGCCAAGTACATCTCAGAGCTGTATGGGCGAGAAGGATTGTTTGATGGTGAAGCCGAGAACCTGACCATGGAAGAACAAATCATGTTTCTCAGAGCCTACACCAGAGAATCCTACAGGCTCATACACGGGAAGTAGATCTCATGAATGGGATAACAACTCTGTGTCCAGTTCCCCAAAACAGAGTTCCCATTCATATCTTGCCAAACAAATATCTGAGATTCTTCCCAGGCCGGAGCTTATATGGGTCATCTTCTCTACTGATCAAGAAGGAAAAAGACCAACCTTTTGCCAACAATAAGTGGGAAAATAAATAAATTAGAGGTTTTGGCTGCATTGGTTCAGGGGGAGTTTGTTGGACCAAAAGAACCAATGAGCCAAGATCAGAAACCTCTAAGTCCCACATGATATCACAACAACTGCTGAAAGCTTCATCAGCAGTTTGACAAGTACTGAAGACTTCAACAGCTGAAGATCAAGTGCTGAAGACTTCAACAGCTGAAGACTAAAGTGCTGAAGTACAACAGCTGAAGAACACAAGTACTGAAGCTGAACAGCTGAAGAACACAAGTACTGAAGCTGAAGCTAAGACACAAGTGCTGAAGCTGAAGACCAAAGTACTGAAGTACAACAGCTGAAGAGTTACAAGTGCTGAAGATCAACAACTGATGTACAAAGTCTGAAGACAAAGACTGAAGACATCAGCTGATGATATCTACTGAAGTCATCAGCTGATGAAACGTCTGAAGTTCAAGTCTGAAGATCAAGTACTGAAGTTTCAGTAGTTTGTCACAACAGCTGAAGAGTACTTCTTCAGTAGTTGTGATATCAGTAGTTTTTATTTTTACTTTCAGTAGTTTTGTAAAACGACTGAAGAGCTTGTTCTTCAGTCGTTGTAGTTTCAGTAGTTTTATGTTTTTCAGTAGTTATAACAACTGATAACACTTAGCATTTTTGTAAGGAGATGTCAGCTGTTTTGACATCTTCAGTAGTTGTGTTTCAGTTGTAATAATCTGTTAGATGTCACTATCAAGTGACATCAGCAGACGTCACATCTCTTATATAAGAGGTGTCGACCTAATTGTAAGTGTGACATTCTGTTACCACGAAAGCGAATATTGAATGAAATATATTTGCAGAAATTCTCTCTCTATAACCGTCTTTGTTCTTCATTGAATATCGTTTCGTTCTTGTGAATTGGCTAATTCATTGTTCGAATTCCGCTGCTATACTCTCTAATCAATCAAACATAGATCACTGATCCTAACATACAGACCTATATTCCCAAGACACATACAAGTTGATTTTGGTTAGTACTTATACCAAGTCGGGTCATACCCAAAACCAGCTAAACAAACCCATTACCCCAGTCTTTATTTTTTTGATGCGATCATACCAATAAATACGCAACACCAATTTAGAAAAGGGTTTTCTAAAACGTTCTTCTAATGAACAACACTTATGTGGATAAGTTGTTCATGAAATTGTTTGTTTCATTATTTAAGTGGGTTAACTCTAACAAATAACAGTGTGTCATTGTTGTAATTAAAAAGGTTTTAATTTTATAAAATTAAGTGTCAGAGGTGTACATTTTTAAAAACCAAAATGGGGAAACCAATTGAAGGGGCAAACTTCGGCCGCCAAATTGGGTTTGGACTCCCCTTTTGTCTTGGTGATTTGCAAGGTCATTAACTACTAGAACACTCTTCTATCATCTCACCTTTCTTCTCACACAACATTTAAGCAACAAGGCTCTCCACAAGGCTGAAAGATTTTCGGATTTGAGCTACAACAAGGCTGAATTTTCGTTGAAGGTGCTTTCGTGTAGAGCTTTTGTGTGAAGCTCCCTAACACGCCAGGGTGGTTTTGAAGAGCTTGTGGGTATCACTACGTAAAGGCCTCCTCCTTTGAAGGCTAACACATTCAAGAACATCATCATCTACCCTCTTTTCATCTACAACCCTTGTTCTAGAAGGTTGATTCTATGAACAGACACCATGTTGGTTTTTGTTGTGTTTGATAGCATATTATTTCACATACATTTTGATACTTATTCTTGAGTTTTTAATTTATGTTTTTAATAAAGTGGAATTTCAGATTACAACAACATGTTAACCTATTTTCCGCTGTGATTTTTCTTGTTTAAATGGTTAAACTAGCTTGGTTTTACATGTCAAAAACCCAACAGGCATCGTGGAACTTCTTCCATAATTTGATGTAAACCGGTGTCGTGATGAGACACAATGGACACCGCTCACTATGACGAGTTACAATTTCCTTGATAAACAGATCAGCCAACCTCTTAGATGAATATGTCTCGCGGATCGGTAGGAAGTGAGCGTCATACCCTTTCGGAGTACGCGACAGCTTCGTAATAAAATCCATGGTGATGTGCTCCCACTTCCATTTCGGTATATCCAAAGGTTAGATCTTCCCATACAGCTGTTGTTGCTCAGCCTTCACCTATATAGATAAGTAAGGCATTACTCACATACTCCACTACATCACGTTTGATACCGACCACCATAATCCTTCTTCATGTCTTGATACATCTTTGTGGCACCTGGATGAATGGAGTATCGAGTCTTGTGAGCTTCATCTGAAATCTTCACCCGTAGATCCCCAAAATGAGGGATCCACACCCGTCCAAATCGGGTTTAACACCAAGTGTGTTCTCACCCATTCCCCAACCAGACCTCTCATCCTTTCAAATTAAGATGATCTTCTTTCGATGCCTCATCTTGAAACTCTTTGACTTGCATCATCACATCATAGGTCATGACTACTTGATATGCTTTCACCCGAATTGGCTCGGGCCTCTCTTTACGGCTAAGGGCATCAGCCACCACGTTGGCTTTGCTCGAATGATAGTGGATCTCACAATCATAATCCTTTATAAGTTCCAACCTTCGTATCTGCCTCATGTTCAGTTCCTTCTGCTCGAAGAAGTACTTCAAGATCTTGTGGTCAGTGAAAATGGTGCACTTCGTCCCGTAAACATAGTGCCTCCAAATCTTGAACGCGAAGACCACGGCTGCTAGCTCCAGGACGTGAGTAGGATTATTGACCTCATGAACCTTAAACTACCGGGATGCGTAAGCTATAACATCTCTCCTTGCATTAAAACACACCCCAAACCCAAGTAGGAAGCATCAGAATAAACCACCAGATCTTCACTCCCATCGGGTAATGACAGAACAGAAGCTTGAGTCAACCTCGCCTTCAATTCTTCGAACGCCTTCTCTTGAGCTTGACCCCATACGAACTTCACATCTTTTTGGGTCAACTTGGTTAGTTGAGAAGTGATCTTGGAAAAGTCTTGGATGAATCTCCAGTAGTAGCCTGTCGAACCCAAGAAGCTACGAATCTCGGATGGCGTATTTGGGGACTTCCATTGCATCACTGCCTCCACCTTTGTCGGGTCCACCATAATCCCACCGAGATTCACCACATGACCCAAGAACTGAACTTCGTGCAACCAGGATGCACACTTGGAGAACTTGTCGTACAACTTATCCTTTCTTAGCGTCTCCAGAACCTCCCGAATGTGACCGACATGTTCCTCTTCATTCTTTGAAAAAATCAGGATATCATCAATAAACACAATCACTGATTTATCCAACATCGGTCGACACACTCGATTCATCAAATCCATAAAACCAGCTGGCGCGTTGGTCAAACCGAAAGACATTACAAGGAACTCGTAGTGACCATAACGCATGCGGAAAGCTGTTTTAGGAATGTCTTGCTCCTTCACCTTCAGTTGATGATAGCCAGATCAAAGGTCTATTCTTGAGAACCAACTGGCACCTTGAAGCTGATCAAACAAATCATCGATTCTTGGTAAGGGTATCGATTCTTGATCATCAATTGTTCAGCTCACGTAGTCAATACACATCCTGATACTACCGTCTTTCTTCTTCACGAACAGGACCGGAGCACCCCAAGGAGAGATACTTGGTCGAATGAACCCCTTATCAAGAAACTCTTGCAACTGATCTATCAATTCTTTCATCTCCATTGGAGCCAACCGATATAATGCCTTGGCAACAGGTTGGGCACCCGGTATGAGATCAATCTGGAACTCGATTTCTCGGTCAGGTGACACTCCTGGTAAGTCTTCTGGAAACACGTCTGGAAAGTCACACACCACCGGTACATTGGATAGTTGTGGTGTTGGCGTATCCACATCCGTTACATAAGCCAAGTAGGCGCTACATCCACGCCTCATACACTTTCCCGCCATCGCCATTGAGATCACTTTCAGGATCGTCGTGACCCAATCCCCATAAATAGTTACTGAACTCCCGTCAGGCGCTGCCAAATGAATCATCTTCTTACGACACACAATGTTCGCCTCGAAGTCTGCCAACCAATCCATCCCAAGAACTAACTCGAAACCACCTAAAGTCATTACCAACGGTCTAACAGAAAACTTATGACCCTCAAGTTCCACATCATAGTTCTCCTATCATCTCAGAAATCCTGGTAGACTTACCTATTGCAGTTTCTACATCAAAGGGCGCATCAACACGTCTACTACTAACAGGCAGTTTAGCACAGAAAGCAGTAGAAATAAAACTTTTACTAGCACCTGAATCAAATAACATAGAAGATAAAGTTGGTTCCCCAGAAGCATACCAGACACGACATCAGGGTCCGTCCTAGCTTCTTCCTATGTCATTGTGAATGCCCTAGCACTCGCCCTTGGTCCTTCTCCCCCCCCCCCCTTGTCTTCTTCGCCCTGGAACCCTCCGCCCTCGTCTTCTTGCAATCTCTACTTATGTGACCTTCTTCACCATAGTTAAAGCACCAGACCGTACGACAGTCCTTGGCTATATGCCTCATCTTCCCACATTTGAAGCACCCTCTTAATCCTAGCCTACGTTCTCCCGCATGCTCCCTTCTACACTTGCCGCACCTTTTTGACCACGCACTCGATGTGGCCACACGGCGGTCATCCACCGGTGCCTTCTTGTTAACTGTCGAGGCATTATCCCGACCAAACCTCTTCCTATTCTAGTTTCGATCACCTCCACCCTTCCTGCTACCTTCAGCCACCACCACTACAGCCCTCTCATCATATAACCTCCCTACCAAATCCACCGCCGACCTAAACGTGCTCGATCGGGCCGCGATCATATGCCTGTGGATGTCCTTTGGCAAATGCTGAATGTACGTCTTAATCTTCCATGATAGAGGCATCACCTGATCTGGCACCAGACGTGCCATCTCGTTGAATTTGGTGGTGTACTATTGGTGCGTCATCGTTCCCGCCTCTAGTTGCAGGAATTCCCTCTCAACTTTATCCATTTCTCTATGAGGACAGAACTCCTTAATCACCAACTTCTTGAGCTTAGACCATCTCATCCTCCCAATTACCCGACTACCCTCAGCTTGGACTATATTGTCCCACAAGCACAGAGCCGAGTCCACAAAAGAATGGGCAGCGAACTTCACCTTTTGATCCTCCCGGCACTCGCTGATATTTAAAACAACTTCCATTTCTCTCACCCATCGGTGAGCAGCAGCAGCAGTGCCATTACCGTCGAAAGTAGGGGCTTACACCGTTGAAATGCCCTGTAGTTACAGCCTCGTGCCGCCTCCTACACAGGCACTGCTTCTTCCTCTTCTTCTTCGTCATCAGACGGAACCGTCTCACTCTCGGGCTATCTTCTTTCGCCCGTAGGTCTACTCCTTTCCCTTCTCTTCCCTCTCTAACTTCCTTTATCACTTTGGTCACCACAGACAGTAGGATCGTCTGCATGACTTGATGCACTTCCTCCACAACCGCCTCCTTCACTGAGGCTCTCAGGTTAGCACTCTCATATCCACCATACGGATGTGGGGTTTTTTGGTTCTTCATGAACCACCTTTTCGGCCCTAGGCCTTCCTCTCGTAACCGTGGTTCAGCACCACGTCCACCACCACGTGAAGCTTTAGATGATCTACCACCGGCCATCCTCACACACACACGCTGAAAGATTCAAACACCAACACGGTCATTCAAGGAAATAGCTTTGTTTCTGTCAAGTATAATAAGTCTCTAATTACAGTGGCCAGTTGTGATTAGCCACTTACTTTACTCTTCATACCACAAGCATTACTTATCCTGACTACATCAGTATCTAAGTCTACCAACAACACATAACCATATATCATGTGCACGTAATACTGGTTAACATTAAGAAAATACCTGATGGCACGCAAGTACTCAGATTGGCATCCCTTCCCTTTCCGTCCCATTCTCAGTTTAAGTTTAGGTTTATTTTGAAAACTTACCCATTTCACTTAAACTTTGGCTTTGATACTAACTTGTAAGGCCCCTTTCCCCGGACGCTTACAGCTGGCCAATCATTGGTCATAAAACATATAATTACTTAATAAGAAATAAATGACACAGCGGAAACATTTAAAACAACATTTTCATCAACAATGCTTTTGCAAAATAATATAATATTCATTACACAATTTCATTGTTCGCATTATCATGCAAAAACATTAACAAAACAATGCCATCCCAATGCCAAGTAGCTGCCCCGCGCCATCCCCAGCAATGCTCACCTGCCAACTGGAAAATGCATAAAAAGCAACGTTGCTGAATGAGTTCGAGTTTTACATTAAAACATACTTTTCTCACGTTAAACCATTCTTTATTTTCATGTGATCATACATCATACGTACACATAGATAATATCATTATTATCTTCATTAATCTTTCATACTTTCATTCATTCATTCGTACGTTCATTAAATTCACATTCTTTCACCATTACCTCTTTCCTTTCCTTCAACCATAAACTTTACCCAGCTATTCCTGGTACTGGACCTAGGTCTATCATAGACCAGCTATAACCATGCATCGCACCTCTGGTCACAGTACCTAGGGTAGACTTTAGGTGTACCACTGCTATGTGCAATACCCAGCTATTCCTGGTACTGGACCTAGTCCTATCATAGACCAGCTATAACGGTACATTGCACCTCTGGTCGCAGTACCTAGGGTATGCAGCAATGGGGCTATACAAATGGTCAATCACAAAGAAAGACCCCGATGTGCATCCTCTCGGGGGTAGCGAACCCGCACATCGTTGGGCTAACACCTTTTAATGGCGTGTCCCCACATACTAGGCTTGCATGACTTTCTTTACTTTCATCATTCATTAATGCATGCATTCTTACTTCATGTTCCTCTTTCATTATCTATCGCTTTACTTTACATACTACTTTCATTCATTCATTATCATTCAACGTAAAGTCACGGGAAAGATAAACATACATCATAATAAGGAACATAACATACACAAACATCATCATCATACAGGGCAACATCATACATACATAACATGCATAATCATGCAACATCATCATCATCATGCATATGCACCAATCACACATCATAACATGCCCATCATAAAAGCTTGAACCTTAAACAGTCAACCTACATAGCCCCGGGAACCTCCCAAGCCAAGCCTACATTTCACCCTTTTCCAAGAAGTCAGAAAACAGTCTAAGGGTTCATCCGCATTTGCTATAGATCATCCGCATTTCCCCTTTGTTCATCCGCATTTCCCCTTTGTTCATCCACATTTCCCTATGCTTCATCCGCATTAGTCGTCCGCATTCATTCACACATAGACATTCTCATCCGCATTAGTCTACTCATCCGCATTAGCCATCCGCATTTCCCATACTTAGTCAATGCTCATCCGCATTGACCTTACTCATTCGTATGAGCCATCCGCATTTCCCATACTAAGTCCATGCTCATTCGCATGAGCCGTCCACATTTCCTATACTTAGTCAATACTCATCCGTATTGACCTTAGTCATCCACATGAGCCATCCGCATTTCCCATACTTAGTCAATGCTCATCCACATTGACTTTACTCATCCGCATGAGCCATCCGCATTTCCCATACTTAGTAAATGCTCATCTGCATTAACTGTTCATCCGCATTTCTTCCCATTACACACCCTATTTACTTTCCAACACTTAGGCATATTCAAAAACTTAATAACATCAACATCCACAAGCATAAACTTAGCCTAAAACATGAGATTACATCCCCATACACCATTCATCATATTCTAAGCATAAATCTTACCCTCTAAGCCTTAGAAATCCCACCGTACATCCACAAGCATAAACATAGTCACACATCGCATCATAACATCAACATACACACAATCAAGCATACGGTTCCAAAACCCAGTTTAATGAAAATTATACATTCATGCATTTCTAGCCCCAAAAAATTCAGTTAAAAACATGTAGAGGGGGGGTTCTAGAACTCACCTTTGCAGCTCTTGAGTATGGCTTTCTTCCGAACTCATTTGCAATTTGAATTCAACCATCTAGAACCCACTAAAACATACCCGAACACATATAAACACCCATAAGCATAGGCCCGAGGACATAACCGATAAAAAACACCATACAAACATGAATTCTTACCTTGAATTCACACTTTTCTTCTTGTTTCTCTTCAAACCCGAGAGTTCTCTGCTTCTTGCTACTTTCTCTCTCTAAAATCCGAAAATTTTGTGTGTAGAAAGGGTGATGGGCGGCCATGCCACCTTTATCACCAACTTTTCAAACATTTTGTCCTTTTGGACACTTTTTACCCCTAGACTTGGGTTTTATTTATTTTCCTTCTTTTCTTTCACTTTATTCTTCTTTCTTGACTTTAAAATAACAGGGTGTTATACTTGGGTTGGATGTTATGGTCATAGCAAGTCGCAATAATGGTGTGGTGATGGTGGTGGTCAATGGCCTAGTAAAAATGTAGGAGACAAGATGCGGTTGTGTTTTGTAGTTTGTGAACAAGAGAATGTTTTCTCATGTTTTTCGATTTGGCTGCAAAATACAAAATAATGGTGTGGTCTTTTGGGATTTTCAATCTTTTAATTTATTCTCTTGACTTCAATCTATTGGTCACATATCCATAGAATAATAATGGGTGAAGGGTTTTCACCCTAATGATCCAATTATATTGTTAATTAAGCTCTAGCTGGTGCTAGGCCCAGTCGAATTAATATTGTCCATAATAGTAAACAAAAAACCATAAATATAGCAACAAATAAATGTTTTACTAATATAATTTATAACTCTTTTAAATTATTTAACCCAATTTAGTTTGTAGACACCAATTTGTTAAATTAAGTGGCTTTCACATTCGTTTCCCAATGTGTAACTCTTATAATCCATAGCTTAGTTGGCAACTTGACGTAATCGAACCCTTACATAATCCAATAATGATGATGATCTTTGTCCATGAATCTACTTTGACATTTGATAAATACTTTTTAAAATCAAATATGATGCTACCAAAACTCAAACTAATATATAAACTTAATTTTCTAATTATATTTAAGTAGATCAAATATAGTAAAATCACTACTAAACATTATAGTGGAATCGTAACAATAAGTAATCAACACAAGCCATATGAATAACACAATATTAATATTCATAAATACTTGTAATTATGCATACTAGATTGTGCTTTACAAAATAGGAAACAAAAAATTATGGTTATGTCATTGAATTCATTACTTTTTATTTGTACACGTAACATATAACTTGGCATGGTGACTAAATTACCATAACATCCATTAACAAGTCATAGTGTAGTACATCATACAAAGCTCGGCTTTTTGTTTAGGGTTTTAGACAAGTTGAGGGTATCGACTACAATGAAATGTTTGCACCAGTGGCATGGATGGAAGCAATCCGCATCTTCCTTGCCTATGCCTCTTATATGAAAATCAAAGTTTAGCAACTAGATGTGAAGAGTGCGTTCCTTCATGGTGAGATTCAAGAGACAGTGTATGTCAGTCAACCCGAGGGATTTGAGGATCCATATCATTGGGACAGAGTTAGAAACTCGACAAGGCACCATATGGGCTTCATCAAGCTCCGAGGGCCTGGTATGAGAAACTCTCGACTCATCTTGTGAAACACGGTTTTCGTAGGGGAGTCATTGACTGTACATTGTTTATCAAAGAAAAGGATGGAGATTTACTGCTGGTACAAATCTATATCGATGACATAATCTTCGGTTCAAAGAACGAAGAATTATGCAAAGAGTTTGAAGTATATGAAGGCGGAGTTTGAAATGAGTGCAATGGGGGGATGAAGTTCTTTCTCGGGTTACAGGTGGATTAGACACCAAATGGGATCTTCCTACATCAGACCAAGTATGTAGGGGATATTCTCAGTCGGTTTGACATGGAGAATGCTTCTACAGCTGGCACTCCACTTGCTACAAACCATGATGTAGCACCCAATGAGAATGGTGATCTGATAGATGCCACTATGTACCGAGGGATGATCGGATCTCTCATGTATCTCACTGCCTCACGACCTGATATCATGTATGATACATGTTTATGCTCACGATATCAGGCAAAGCCTAAGGTAAACCATCTAATTGGGGTCAAAAGGATTTTTCGTTATCTAAAGGGCACACCCACACTTGGGTTGTGGTATCCTCATGATGATGGCTTTGAGCTTACAGCGTATAGCGACTCGGATTACGGCGGCTGGAAGATGAACTACAAGTCTACATCAGCAGGGTGTCAGTTCTTTGGAAGAAGATTAGTAACCTGGCAGTGTAAGAAGCAGACCTTGGTTGCATTGTCAACTTGTGAAGCCGAATACGTTGCTGCTGCAAGCTACTGTTCTCAAATCATATGGATTCAACAGAAAATGCGGGATTATGGTTTGAACTTCTCTTCTACTCCTATCTTTGTTGATAACTCTGTTGCAATTGCAGTCACTAAAAACCTGGTCCAACATCCAAAGACTAAACACATCAATATTAAATATCACTTTATATGATTGCTTTGAAAAGAACTTAATCGATGTGGTAAAAATAAATACGGATTTTCAACGCACTGACCTCTATACAAAGGCATTTGACAAACCATGTTTTTTTTATTTGTTAGAGGTCAACGGAGTTAAAAAGAAAAGTGAGGTCATTCCTGAAGATGACCATGTATAGTCCTATGCGTCGTGTCTAGTTTCTTTTATTTTTTCATTTTTTACTTTTATTTTATTTTACTCTCTTGTCTTTGTTTAATTTTAATTAGTTTAATTACAATTGGTTTATTTCCTTGCCTATTAAAATCCTAAAACGCTAATCTGTGGTGGTTTTATAATTTTAGGGGGAGAATAGGTTTAGGCAATATAAAAAAAAGACGAGGAAAAGGAGAGGCAAGCTGATAATAATAAGATTGTATGTGTGATACCGATTAAATTTTTGGAATATGATCATACACAGGTACAAACCATTTGGGACTTTAAAAAATCAAAATTGAAAAAGATGCAAAGCTCAAGTATAAGTCTGTGTAGTCTGAGCAATATAAAAGGAAATATGATAGATAAGCTAGCTACCACTAAGGTAACACAAAGAAAGTAGACCTAGAGGTTGCTAGACCACAGATGATATATCGGTAGATTCAACACAATAAATGACTAGACCTTTTTGGTGATCTCAAGATTAAACTAAAATGTTTGACTATCTGTGGGTAACACCTTATCCCTGGTTAACACAATCAAAAAGATTCCAATAAGGGGTGACGAGCAAAATAAATGCCACAAACGTGTGCGTAAGACCGAAGCATGAGCAAAAGCACATAAACAATGCAAATGCAATCAAACTGATAACGTATGTTGTTGGGGAGATCTATGTAAAAAGAATGAAAATGCTCAAACAAGAAGATGGGTTATGTACCTCTCTGTTGTGCGGTGGCACTGACCTGAGGATAAGCATAATCTATATATTCTAGAACTCATTGTTGTTTGCCGCCTCTCTGCTATGCGAAGGCACTGACCTGAGGATTGGCTTCTCTTTGAAAGTTCTAAGAATAGTCTCTTCTTTAACATTACCCTGAGACCGCTCAAAAATTTCCTGAGGAATGTTGTTTACCATATAAGTATGGGATCCCCAAATGCTTGTTAAAATAAACAAACCTTAAACTATCACCAAACTGTGTTGAAAGTCTGTGTATGGATTTAAGAGGACAAGTATACTAACAATCACTGTGGCTACAATTCCTGAAAGTTCAAATCAGTGTGGGGACCTGAGAGTACTAGCATGATTTCCAGATTTGCTAACTGACTCCAGATGAAAAACAAGAATAGAGCATCAAAGTTTTTAAATATCTTGTCCTGAATGATTTGTATATCCTGTATGATTCCAACTTGAATTAGTCCATGTATGGTTTAAATGCTTGAGGCTGCTCTCTCAGAAAAATCATTCCTTAGAATTACATCTTAGGAGTTAACCCTCACAAAAACACAAAAACATGTTTTTGTTTTAAGTCTCAGTATTATTTCTTTTAGTTCTGTACAAAGTTAGTCTATTTCAATTCGTTCAGTATCGGACTATGTCATGGAAATTGATAAGGGACCTTATCATCTAAAAGGTCACGTCTGAGGTGACCACACGTGCTTTCAAATAAAAAATGGGTCACGTTTGAGGTGAAAAAATGTTTTAAAAGGATCACGTCTGAGGTGATCAAAGGTTTTTCATGATAAAATGATCATGTCTGAGATGATCAAATGCACATAACGTTTATTCAAAAGTTAAAAGGGTGTAAAATGTAATATGGTCATAAAGTCAAATTCATGAGTCTGACCCATTCACACGAATGGACCATGAGTATGAACCAATCATACGAATGGACCATACTCATGCATAAACAGTTGAATGGAAATAAGTATGAACCATTCAATCGAATGGTTTATGACCCATTCGACCGAATGGGAGTGTGCAAATGAGTTAGTCGACGACTGAGCTCCAGTCGGCCGACTGAACGTGAAAGACTGAGCCAATTGCCCAACTGAGTTCCATTCGCCCAAATGAACCGAGCGAATGAGTCCAGTCGGCCGATTGAACTCAGATTCAGTATAAATAGGGCCACAGTCGATCGTATTCAGCTCATCACTTCCAATTGCCCTTATATTGCACATCCAACCGTTACGCTATCCAAATTTCATTAGACCATGATTATACTTTACTATTGATCTTTTGACGTGTGTGTGCATTTATACAGGTATAATGAGATGAAACATCACAGAAATCAGGAGAAATGGTGCCCTAATTTGTGATTCTTGATTGAAACAAGAACCGAACAACTAAATGGATTAATGACCTACTGAAACCGTGTAAAATGTTAAAACTAAAGTTATTAGGTTATTAGTTAAGTGATTGCGAGTCTAAAGAACCTATACACAATGTTAAATTTCATGAATTGATCAAGATTCGAACCTGAGTTGACCGATCAGTGGGTCATGCGATTGGTCGTCTGGATGAATTACAATCACACGATTGAGCTGGCCGAATAGCTCAATCGGCCGAATGTATCATATGAATGAGCTTAATCGGCCAACTAAACCAATCGCAAGATCAGTCAACCGATTGAACTCAGTCGCCTGTTCATTCACCCGAATGAGTCCAGTCGCATGATAGGACAACCGACTGAACATAGTTTCATCATTCATTCGCATGAATGAATCATAATGAATTCTATCAAGTTACTTAGAACTGATTTGTGTTATGTGAGTATCTAATGTTTATGTATTTTGTGTTACAAATCGATGGCTGATAGATGGTCTATCAACCCCAAGCACAACGTCTGTGCTCATTTAGACCACACAACTCAGAACGGTGCCGAGTTTGCAGAGATCATCGCTTTTCTCAAGCGATCAAGGATCCACAAGGCTATTTGTACTCCATGCACTCCCTACAGGTCTATACACCAGGCCTTCTGGGAGAATGCATCAGTGGATAGATCACAAGAGTCGTACAGCATTCGGAGCTCCATCTTTGGTATGGACATAGATATCACAACTGTAGACATTCAGCGTGTACTTGGGTTGGGAGATGATGCTAGATACCCCACCAAGATACACCCACTGACGGTGAGAGGCTGTTTTCTGAGGATTAAGTACGCTGGGGACATCAACTCAGGTGTGCTCAACAAGAGCAACATGTGACCCTAGTATAAGTACTTTGCACATGTTATTCTGAAGTGCATAGCTTCCAGAAGGGGTGGGTTCGACGACCTATGAGACCAGATACAAAATGCCTACGTGGCACTGGTGCTGAACTACCCCTTGAGCTTGTCTAGCATGATCTTCTCTTACCTCATAGAGAATCTAGAGGCTAAGGGAAAAGAGGGTTTCTATATGTACCCCAGGTTTTTGCAGCTGATTTTTGATGAGAAGCTGCCTCGCTGGCAAAGGAGAGCCATGATGTTATGGCTTTGGAGATCATGGATGATACGACTCTGGGTCGTATGAGAGTTTACCGGGGTAAGCAGGTCAAGCCCCAGGTAAAGGGATTTATAAGCCATCTGGCCAAGGAGAACTACGTGGCGCCAGGCAGGCGTAAGTG
This sequence comes from Flaveria trinervia, assembly GCA_025506515.1. Classification (NCBI taxonomy): domain Eukaryota; kingdom Viridiplantae; phylum Streptophyta; class Magnoliopsida; order Asterales; family Asteraceae; genus Flaveria; species Flaveria trinervia. The sequence goes on from CM046458.1 coordinate 24,208,836, forward strand.
GCGTCACGTAGACAGCGACTCAGATGATGAGCAGCTACAGCTCCCAGAGCACGACTCTGATGATGATGATAGTGGGGATGCTGGAGATGAAGGGCCCACTCAAGCAAGGGGCCCCACTACTGATATTGCATCTCCAGCATCTGCCCCCACTATAGATGTAGCAGAGACTGCTGGATTCCACAAGGAAATCATACCTGGTGAGGAGGAGGAGTCAGATGAGGAGCCTCTGACCTGGACTGTGGGCAACAAAGTTGTTTCCACAGAACGGGGCTCAGGGCGGTTGGTGAACGCCCCGGCGGGTCGGGAGAGGATGATATTGATCCCACGTATGCTCCCGATCAGCCGAGCCGTGCCCTAGGGGGAGCATCCTCCTCGACAGGATCGAGGAAGAAAAGGATGGCTCAGCCTCATGGCATGAAGAAGAAGAAGAAGAAGAGACGACTCACTTTCATTACTACCTCCACCACCACTACTTCTGCCACCACTACTCCGCCCACTACCACCACCACAGGATCGAGGAAGAAAAGGATGGCTCAGCCCCATGGCATGAAGAAGAAGAAGAAGAAGAAGAAGAGACGACTCACCTTCATTACTACCTCCACCACCACTACTTCTACCACCACTACTCCGCCCACTACCACCACCACAGCTACCACCACTACCATACCACCCATTATCACCACTACACCTCCACCCTCCACTACTACAGCCACACCTCCACCAGTTATTCCACCCCCAATCCACATCACATCCACCACCACTTCAGCTTACCCATCACACCCACACACATACCACCTCCCATATTCACCACTGCCACCACCACCACCTCTAGCCACCAGGTAGGACCATCATATCACCCATCCTTTCCCTCAGGATCATCTCTACCTCCTAGTGGGGTAGAGGAACAGCTTTCAGCACTAAATCGTATGGTGTTGAAGCTATTAGCAGCCGATGACGAGAAGATTGCTCAGCTCTAATAGTTAGTGGAGCTTACTGCTGCACAATCACATCAGATCTCTTAGCAGGCACAATAGATTGAGGAGTAGGCTCAGCAAATGGCTGCTCAGAGTCAAGAGATTTCCCAACTCAAGGAGCAAAATGTGTTATCTACTAAGAAGATTGAGGAGTTGGAGGATGCTAAGAGGACCATCGTGCTCAAACTTAAGGGCACAAAGGATGATCCTCTGAAGATCAGAGAGGGAGACGGTGATGATAGTGATGATGATGATAGTGATGATGATGATGATGATGGTGATGATGATGAAGGTGATGATGAGGATGGAGTAGACATTGAAGGAGGAGGAGAGTCATCTGCTTCGGGTGCATAGGAAGCTAGTGAGAGGCGGACCAAAAAGACTCAAGATCCAGTGCCTCGACATAGCCCCGACAGCAGAAGAACACATGATCCAAGACAAGAGTAATGTTTAGATGTTTTATTGTCATTTAAAATCATTTGTTTATGGATCATGTATAAAAATTATGAAATGAATGTTTATATGTAATGTAAATGGTTATGTCTTGATTATTAATTATGATTGCTGTGTTGAATGTTTAAATCAAGCAAATCCAGACTTTCAACGAGATGAATATGATATTGCTCCACTCCAACAGGTCAAGACTCAACTGACGTTGATTCTTGATCTGCAAGGTATTGTAAGGAGATCTCTGATGTATACTCCTGAAGAAGGAGAAATCATTCACAATCTCACTGATGAGCAACTAGCCGAAATATTCAAGTTGAATGCTGAAGAGATTGTGAAAGATACCCCTACTGTGAATATAAAGAGTGAAGATGAGCTTCAGGATGTTGATGAGATTGAGATAGAAGATGTCACTGCTCAACACTATCCATAGTACACTGACAAGGAGGGAACTGCCATTCCCAATCTGGGAGACACTCTTGTCAGTGACACTTTTGAGACTCTGGACAGGATGGAACAAGAGTCCAGAAACGATAAAGATAAGGCCCAAGCCACAGATGCTGAAGTGAACATCAAAAAAGCAGAATGGGCAGCATGTTTTGAGGAGATAAGAGCTCAACGCAGAGCTTCAATGTCAACTGCCTACACCAAACTGTATAAGGTCAAGAAACATCAAAATGTGGTAGGCAGGATCATAGCATGGGAACATTTTGAAGACCTCAATGTTTACGCAGTTAAACGTGAGAAGGGAATTGAGTATTTCAGGTTTCCACACGACCTAAAGACTCTTCCAGGTTTTGAGCTTAACCAGTTAGCAAAGTTAAAATTGCTATATGCTGACCCTCATAAGATGTCAGGCTGGTTTAAAGCAACTCTAAATAGGGAGTACCACACCAGATGGGTCAACTTCAAACCTCAACAACCAGCAAGGTACATCAAAAGATCTGAGGTTGACACCATAACTGGCAAACCAAAAGTAGTGTTGAAGTGGAGTCCATGACGTACAATGTCAAAGATCCCAGTACGTGAGATGCCTCAGGACTTCACTCCACATTTTAAATGGTGGTACTACGATTGGACAATGGGAGAGGCCGTGATAGTCTTGAACAAAAACGGTAAAATGGAAACCATAAGGGTGTTTGACCCAATGTGGCTTACCAACTTGTCAGCTAATGATGTTTATACATTATACAAGTGGCCACTGTTCTACGACTCACGAGATATAGTACAAGCTTTACAATTTCAGAAAGTAATACGACTCTGTTTTGCGTTCGAGATAAATACAGGAGTCACCAAAAAAGCTAAGTACAAGAAGTTTGATGAAATTATGAAAGATGTAAGACAATAGATAGATATAGGTCCAAGGGGGAGTTTGTTGATACACTTATGTACCTAGACCTTGATCTCAATGTAATATGTCTTGAATGTCTTGCACTTATGTAGTATTGGGTACTTAATGAAATGATAATGTTTGGTTGTGATTTATAATGTTTAATATTTCATTAATGAGTTGAGTAACGTATATTGACTAGATTATATAGGTTTGGGATTGTTTGAATTGATATACATAATGTTATAATAATGAATACATTCAAACTTTGGTTAAGGGAAGTTCACATGCGTTCGAGTGGCCATGCGACTGAGTGTCCAGGCGCCGAAATAGTTCATACGCCTGAACAGCTTAATGCGTCCGACTCAGTCGCACGAATGAACCATGCTAATGGTTCAGTCGCCCGAATTAGCAACCCTAACCTATATATACCACTTAATTCGTGGAAATACGTAAATGATTTAGAAGCATTCGATCTACTTTGACTCTAGACGTACCCTAGCCGTCCAGAAGCCTCTAAGTTCGTACTCCAAGTTCATAGAATGTTGTAGATCGATTTCTAATCGATTCTTGACGTTAGATTCAATTCATTATTGTGTCTACATGCGTTCTCACTGATTTGATCACCAATCAAATAGGATTCCGCACTATTTGGTTTGGTTTAACACGTTAATCAGTTGGTGTTTCGTTCAAATACCAGATCTTAACAGGGTGTGCCTTGGTTGTGTTTCATGTTTAGATGCTTTTTTAGGTATCAAGTATGTTAGAATGGGTTAAGAATATGTTTAACTATTGATTGGGAACTAGATTAGAGTAAGATTGAACTTGTATAGTACCCATGCGCCAAACACTTTGCCCATGCACCTGGAATTTTCCCATACGCCTAAGTCTCAGCCCATGCGCCTGCATAGTACCCATGTGCCTAAGTTTTCCCATACACTTAAATCTTTTCCCATGCACCTAAGTTTCGCCATGCGCTTAAGTTTTTCCACATGCACTTAAGTTCCCCATGTGCCCAACTATCCATGCACCTGCATAGTGCTCATGCGCCTAAGTTGACTTGGGATTTTTATAAAATCTTTGGAAGTAGAAATTAATGAATTAGCTATAGAATGTTGTTTATGGTTTATCTTGGTACTTGTTATGCTTGATTATGGTCTATTGTTTATGTTTCGTAGTAAGTATTATTTTGTGACTTTACGTGGTGTGTTAATGCTCTTTTACATAAAGTATTATCATAATGAAGCGAAAGATCAAAGATAATGAAAATTTAACATAATGAATGAATGAAAGTCTTGCAAGCAAAATTGAAGGAGGTTCATAACTAATTGAGAGTTTTTAGCTCAACTGTGTGTTATATAGCGTGCAATCTTGGCTAATCCATGAGGGGTCACACATAGGGGGAGTTAGTCTTGGTGACAGATCCATATGTGCAAAACAGGATCCTTGTTGCTTAATCCCAAGACTTAGATGGCTTTGTGCCGAAGATAGGGGTTTAGCTTATGACATGATCTAGAAAGAAGTGAATGTTAATGAAAAAATATTAAATGAATGAATACATGCGATAATGAAAGATAATAATGATATTACCTTGATGTATGTATGATGGATGATCATCTACAAAAGGAAAGTAAATATTTTAAGTGAAAGGAAAAGTATTTATTTGTAAAACTAGAACTCACATAGCAACGCTGACTTTTATGCTTTTTCAATTGACAGGTAACTTGCTGAAGTGGTTAACATGAGGGTGAAGCTACTTGGCAAATAAAGACTGGCATCCATTTTCTATAGAAATAATGTTTTTGTTTTGTAATGCAACTAAACATCATTTTGTAACTTTAAAAATGATGTATTATTTCACAAAAGGAATTATTAATGCATGAAGTGGTTTTTCTTAAATTATTCCGTTGCAATGTTTTTATTATTCCAATAAATTTTAACGTGTTTTAAATATTATCCGTGATGATTGTCTAACTGTAAGCATTCCGGGAACAAGGCCTTACAGATATACGGGTGAAGAATAAAGACCAAGCGTCAGCTATCTGCATTTGCATATGCAGATGACAAAGAACAAATGCTAGCATGTGTTCATTCATCTGCATATACTAATGCGGATAGTCAGTATTTGTTCATCCGCATTAGCTAATATGGATGCTCAGAAGACAGAGGCACTAAGTATTTGTTCATTCACATTTTTCAATGCTGATGAACAAACTTAATGTTGAACACAACAGAAGAAATGCTGATGAAGATCAAGACATCCGCATTAGTTAATACGGATGAACACATACAAATAGTGATTAGATTTTTGTACTTAGACTAGAATTTTGATGTATAGTGTGAGGGTAGTTTAGTCATTTTGTACAGGCCTTATGTCAACCTATAAATAGAATAGAATAGCTCCTTTTGGAACAGCTAGAATATTAGAATATTTAATAGTCATATATTTTAGAGGTGTCAAGTTACTGTATATTGCTAAAACCCTATCATTCATTGTAACATGTTTATCATGATTAATACTAAAGAATTTATGAGTATTTTCAGCATTCAATGAGCCTTGATTATGTATTTCCGCTACACAATCATCAACTCAATCATAACATTCGATCTTTGTTCAAGTGATATCAACAGAGAACCCATTCTTGGACTCAGCCAATTGTTATCAGAGCCTTGCCTCTTGAATTTGAATAAGATTAGTGCAGATCTTGAATGACAATAGATTGATCTAGTGATTGAGTTGCTATTAGCAAGTTTTTGAATTCTAATATGTAATCATTCTGAAAATATCTGAAACATCATCATCCATCACTATTCTACCGATAAGAAACCATAAAGAACCCATTCGAACAGTTGATTCTCAACAAAATCAGACAAAGACATCATCATCGTAAAAAAATATTGACCAAAAATTAACAAAAATCAGCTCAACAATAATGTGTTCATAATATAAACCTACTGCTGCTACAGTTCACAAAAATCATACAAGAATACCTTGACTCTGGACAGTTTGAACATTCGGGACATAAAATCAATCTAATCCATATTCAAACCTTCTAAAACAAGTTTATTAAAATGGATTCCTTTAACTTTTTTGAACTTGGTCGTGCTTCTAAACCATCAATGCTTAAACATAAATATGAGTATACGCAATGGAAAATACGGTTTAGAAATTACATTACACTTGTACATCCTGATTAATGGATTTCAATATTCAAAGGACCTTACATTCCTGTGTCACTTACTATTGATCAAGCTACAAAATACAAGATATTCAGAATCCCCATTGAGGATCCAAGTTTAAATCATGATGATGATGAGTACAAGAAAATCAAGACCGGTCTCAAAGCATACTCTAGTCTTACACAAACCTTGAAAATAGATGTTTTGAAAAGGCTGGAAAAGTATGGAACAACAAAAGGTTTATAGGAAGCACTATAGATAATGTGTGAAGCAACTAAAATCAACAAACACAAGTTGGTGAATCAATATGAAACCTTCTGTCACACCAAGGGTGAATCAATCTCCAAGCAACTACATCGGTTTGTGCAATTGGTGAAAGATTTGGAGATCATGGAATTACTTACAAGGAGAAAGAAATGAAAAAAAAGATGTTGCATAGTCTGACTGAAAGCTGGAAGCAGAATGTAACTATGTTGAAGAGCACTCTTGATCCGGAGAGCACCAGCTTTGATATTAAGATTGCAAAAATCAAAGCTCTTGAGCTAGAAGAAAGAAGTATAAATCTCAGTGGACCACAAGTCACTTAGGCATACAAATTTCCATCAGAAACTCATTCTATGGAAAATGCATTTGTGACTAAGGAAGACAATTTTGTCTCCTTAAGAGATCAAACAAGAACATCTAGATTCATTGCTACTCCTTCACAAAGCAAGCCATCATCTTCTACTCCAGCAACAGCAACACCTTCAAGCATGCCTGTTGACAAAAGATTTGAACAACAAAAAAGCAACCTACAATGATTTTTTTGCAAGTTTGAAGCATACATGGGAGGACACTCACTTAGCTTATCTGATTCAAGAAGATCTGTAATAAATGGATCTAGATGATGTTGAAGAAATTGATTTGCAAAGGCAGATGGCGATGATTGCTATAAGGGCTAAGAAGTTTTTCAAAAAAGGGAACAAGCTAAGTTTAAATGAAAACACTAAACTTGAATATGACAAATCCAATTTAGGTGTTTTAATTATGGTATGACTGGACACTTTTCTAGGGAATGTAGTGCACCCATAAGAAGTAGCAACAACATTCAAAGAAAATGTCATGGTCAACCATAATCGCAACCCAGTTCACGATTTCATACAAGTAATCAACAATAATATCATCATCAAAATCAGCATCAACAAACTCACCAAAGTCAGCCTAAACTGACTCATTAAGCTCATGGAAGCAATCAAACTACTTATGCATTTGTCATTAGACAATGTTGTTTGTGACTGGAGCTTGTATGTAGAGGAAGTCAAACCTCAACTTCAAAATCATGCTCTTATGGCTCACATAAATGATGCTCCAACTCCAATGCCATTTAAGGTAAAATCAAATCTCTGCAGTGAAAAATGCATTAATGGACAACAAGGATACACAAGCATAATCAGAAGTTGACTCGTCAAATTAAAGAAGAAAAAGTCAAATTTGAAATGTTCAAACATGAAATGAAAAGCTTGAAACTAATATCAAATCATTACTTCCAGATACTGAAAAACTCCATAGCAAAAAGTACACTCTCGTAGCTGAGAATGAGAAGTTAACTAAATTGTTAACTAAAACCAAAGTTGAGCAATCAGCTACGGAAGTGAAATTTGAAAAGTTTCAATTCTCTTCTATAAAGCTGCTAAAGTTAATCGATTCACAAAAAGAGCCAAAGAACAAGGTTGGGATTGGATAAAATTCTTTGTTTCCTCCATATAATGACAACTACATAGTTATAATGGGATACGAGAATGATATTCCCTATTGATGTGATATCAACAAGGATCAAATTTAATGTTTTGAGTCAGTGATTAGGCAGCGGAAATGCACAATCAAGGATCATTAAATGCTAAATATACGAATAAATGCTTTGTATTAATGATGGTAAACAAGTTACAATGAATGCTAGGGTTTTAGCAAAATACAGTAACTTAACACCTCTGAAACATATGAGAATCAAATATTCTAATATTCTGGTTATCCCTAAAGTAGGGTACTGTATTCTATATATAGTCTAACATAAGGCCTATACAAAATGACTAAACTACCCTGAAACTATACATCAGAATTCTAGTTATGTACAAAAACCTAATTAGCATTTGTATCGGTTCATCTGTATTGACTAATGCGGATATCTTGTACTTCATCAGCATTTATGATAGGTTTTCATGTAAGGCCCATTCCCGGGACGCTCACAGCTGGTCAATCATCGCACATAAAATATATATTTTCATTAACTTAAAGAAACCATTGCAGCGGAAACATTTAAACATCCATTTCATTATAATCACTTTTGCAAAATAATACATCGTTGACCGGTTACAAAACATCATTATTTGCATTACATCACAAAAACGTCATAATTCTATCAAATTGATGCCATACAAAATGCCAAGTAGCTGCCCCGTGCCATCCTCAGCAATGCTCACCTGCCAACTGGAAAATGCATAAAAAGTCAACGTTGCTTAGTGAGTTCTAGTTTTATAAAAACACTGCATTACCTTCCATTTGTTAAAACATTTTCATTACTATTGCACGTGATTCACACATCATACATACATCAAGGTAATCATTATTATCTTCATCATCATTCGTTAGTACATTTCGCACATTTCGTATTTATCGCACTTTTCGTACTTTATTATCTTCTCACTTTTATCTAGGTCCTATCATATGCTTAACCGCTCTCTTAAGCACAAGGCCATATCATCTCAGGTTTAGCGATAAGGACCCCATATCACACGTATCGCATGTATCGCACGTATCGCACGTATCACACCTATCACACATATCGCACTTATGGAGTAGTCACAAGGACTAACTCCTGCTGTGTGTGTGAACTCTTACAGGCCAGCCAAAATCGCATGATGTAAATATATATATACACATAGTAATTAGGAAATCACAGGTATTGGAGCAGTCACCAAGACTGAACTCTTACTATGTGTATGGACCCTTATGAGTTAGCCAAAATCATACATTATAAATACACACACAGTTAAGCTAACAACTCTCAGTGAGTTGTGAACCTCCTTTCATTTGATTACGTTCATTCATCCATTAATGCATGCATTCATTCATTACGTTCCTCTTTTCCTTATCTTGCACTTTACATTACATAATACTTTCATTTCATTCATTAACATTCAACGTAAAGCCATGGGAAAAATAATCATACATAACAAGGAACACAAACATAAACATACAACATCAACATACAAGGCACATTACACAAACATAACATACCACATACATACAATCATGCATAAGCACCGATCATACATCATCATCCATGCCCATCACTGTTGGGGTTTGTTAGAGCAAGATACATAGTTTAACCATTGAAACTTTGTGAAAACGCAGCGGAAACAATCTTTATAATATAGTTAATGAACTGAAAATTTCGGGTTTCATCTTGATATTATAAAGTTACAAACAAACCCATGAACAAAGGACCTTTTATATGTGAATAAGACTAGCTATGTAAACACAAAATTAACATTATGGACAGCCATAAAGAGGCTGCCATAAACTACCTTTCAGCAGCAAATGTCAAAATGGATGAGGATGATTTGGACCAAGAAAGAACGACCAAGGCACCAAAAGAAGGTCCTCTCAAGCTTGCATACCCCAAGTTCTATGACAAACACCTTGTTGCTAGGATTTGATCACCAAAACCGAAAGAAAAGGTTGCTGGGAACCTTTCAGCCGTGAATCACTTCAACAAGAGGAGAAAACCCTTTTTCTTTCTTGTGGTTTTTGCATGTGAGAGAGAGAAGAAGATGGGGTGAATGTCTTGTCTTATGTGTGTTTTTAGACTACAAGTGAAAACCAAGAAGAGGCACACTCCAAAGGGGGCGGCCGAATCCCTTTTCACTTTTGGTTTTCCCCCCAAAACTTAAAACACAATTTAACACATTAACAAGTCACTAATATGAGTTATACATATTATTAACCTTTTAATTGTATAACTCACACACACTCCATTATTATTTGATGTTATATAAGTAACTTAAATAACATTACAAACAATATCTATAAACAAATATCCATATAAATTGTTCAATCTCATATGCAACTTATTTAGAAAACCTATTTTCTAAATTGGTGTATTTATTTAATTGTATGATCATATCATCAATTATATATTATTTGGTGTTTGCTAAGCTTGTTATTGGGTATGACCCGACTTGGATCATAACGTACTAACCACATCAATGTTCTATGTATCTTGGGCATAAAGAATTCAACAATCTCCCACTTGCACAAGATTCATAGAAGATTGATGCAAGCAGTAAATACCGCCTAACAACGGTTTACTTCCCTTAATACGCATGACTTAAAGCCATTCAATAACATCATCCCCTTCAAGTATCCAACTTGAAATGATTTAGGTGAATCAATCATTTATCCTTTTGTTACAGATATCATGTTAAATCCAAAGACATAGAATGATCATTCCTTGTTGATTTAACTTAATCAGGCCTTAGACATCTTGCTCTCAACGAATAAGAGGAACAAATTCTATCTTGAATACATACGTTTCTCACAAAAACTTTGTGCCACGCCTGAACATAGCCTTACGTACTGTCCATTATTTCAGGGCAGTGAAGAACTAGCTCAAGGTATAACACTTGGTGAATATCAAAACCCAATATGTATCTCAGGTCTAAGAATACCAAATGATATTCGCCTTTACTCAAATTTACTTATGATCAATCTAGAAGATTCCATGTAGTAAAATTTAGATGCGGGTCAGTCCAATATTTGTATCCCACAAATATCTGTTGTTGGGACCGGGTATTTGCATGAAATACCTAGTGATTAGCGTGTAAACCAGATCAAATAGTGTGGAATCCTATTTGATTGGCGATCCAATCAGTGAGAGCACATGAAGAATCAATAAAAAAAATTGAAACTAATGTTAGAAATCGATTGGGAATCGATCTAATGTGTTCTATGAACTTGGAGAACGAATTGGGAGGCTTCTGGATGGCTAGGGTACGTCTGGAGTCGTAATAGAATTAAATCTCCCATTTTTCCACGAATTGGGTTGTATTTATAGGTTAGTATTGTTCATTCGGGCGACTGAACTATTAGTATGATCCAGTCGTGCGATTGAACCATGCGGTTGATCCATTCGCACGACTGAGTGTTGAGTCATGCGACTGAGCCAATCTTATGTATCAATCATATGACTGATCCAGTCTCCTGGTTCAGTCGTGCGACTGAGTCAATCGTATGAAGTTATTCATGCGTGTGGTCCATTCGCATGGGCCATTCGCATGAGAACTTCATTATGTTAAGTTTGAATGTATTAATTAATAAACATTATGTGTAACCATTCAAACAATCACTAACCTAATTAACCAATTCAATATCGACTCATTAATGAAATATTAGACATTACAAATCACAAACAATCAATATCATTTCATTAATCATATCAACTTACATCCGAATCAGATAAACAAGATCTATTACATTTCATATCATGATCTAGGGACATACATGCATCAACAAACTCCCCCTTGGACCTAGATCTCTCTAATGTCTTGTTTTTTGCATCACCTCCTCATATTTCTTGTACTTGTCCTCTTTTGTGACTCCCGCGTGAGTCTCAAACGCGAAGCAGAGTCTTATGATATTTTGGAACTGGAGGGCTTGAACAATATCTTGTGTATCATAGAACAGTGGCCACTTGTATAGCGTGTAGACATCATTTGCTGACAAATTTGTAAGCCACATTGGGTCGAATACCCTGATCGTATCCATTTGGCCCTCTTTGTTTAGAACTATGACCGCTTCTGCTGTTCTCCAATCGTAGTAACACCACTTAAAGTGTAGAGTGAAGTCCTGTGGCATTTCCCGGAGTGGGATTCTTGACATTGTGCGCGGAGGATTCCACTTCAACACTATCTTCGGCTTTCCAGCAATGGCATCAATGTCAGACCTTCTGATATACCTTGTAGGCTATTGGGGTCTGAAATTAACCCACCTGGTGTGGTACTCCTTCTTTAGGGCAGCCTCGAACCAGCTTGACATCTTCCTCGGGTCAGCATACAAAAGCTTTAGTTTGGCCTGTTGGTTGAGCTCAAAACCTGGTAGAGTCTTCAGATCATGTGGGAATCTGAAGTACTCTATGCCCTTTTCCCTCTTAACTGCATATATGTTAAGATCATCCAAATACGCCCACACTATGATCCTGCCAGTCACCTTATGATGTTTCTTGACTCTATAGAGTTTGGTGTAGGCATCCTGTTTCGATGCAGCGCGTTGGGCTCTAACTTCTTCAAAACACGCAGCCCACTCAGCCTTTCGGACATCGACATCATCGTTTGAGGCTTGGGCCGTTTCCTCTACTTTCTCCGACTCTTTCTCCATCTTTTTAACACCTCAAAAGTATCACTGACGAGGGATTCATCCAGATTGGGAACCACATTTCCCTCATTGTCAGCGTACTAAGAGTAATGCTCGGCAGTGACATCTTCAATCTCGATTTCATCAACATCATTGAGCTCATCATCACTGGTCGAGTTACATGTCGGAGCATCCTTCACTATCTCGTCTGGATTGAGCTTGAAAGTCTCTGCGAGTTGCTAGTTTGATAGGTCGTGAATTATTTCCCCTTCTTCAGGGGTATAACTCACTGACCTCCTTACGATCCCTTGCAGATCAAGAATCATTGTTAGCTGAGTCTTGACCTGCTGAAGGGGAGCAACATCAAACTCATCCCTTGGTAATTTGGATCTGTTTGATTTACACATTCAACATATCAACCATTTGTAATTAATCAAAACTGAAATGCATTAACTTAATTTAAATGTTAAGTACATATGTTTCAATACACGATTCAAATACAAAAGTAATTAAATACATAAACATCTAATCTTTACTTTCGTCATGTATCATCGTCTCTTCACTTAGTGGAGCAGAGGAAGAAGCTGGTTGGTCTTGTATGTTGTTGGACCTCCTTTCTTGACCTGAAGCAGAGGCCGATGCAGTTGCATCTCCTCCTGCTGTATCATCATCATCATCAACCTTCTCCTCTGTCCTTTCTTCTTCTGTCCCCTCATCCTCCTCTATCTCATCCTCATCATCCTCATCATCAACTTCATCATCATCATCATCTCCGTCTTTTCTTTGATCTTCAAGGGCTCCTCCTTAGATCCCTTTAGCTTTAACATAATCGTCTTCTTTGCCTTCTCCAACTCCTCTATCTTCTTGTTTTATGTGACACTATGTGCTTGGAGTTGGGCTAGTTCATGGCTCTGAGCAGCCATCTGTTGGGCCTGCTCCTTTATCACTCGAGCCTGCTCTTCTATCTGGTGAGACTGAGCAGTAGTAAGATCAGCAAGCTGGCGGATCTGAGCCGCCTTCTCCTCATCTGCTGCTAATAGGCGCATCACCATCCTGTTGAGTGCAGACAGCTGTTCCTCTACCCCAATTGGAGGTAGAGGTGATACATATGTATGAGATGGATGGGCTGAGGATCCAGCTTGGTGGGTAGCGGTGGTGGTGGTGGCTGTAGTGAAGATGGGTCTGTGAAATGGTGGAGGTGAGGTGGGAGTGAAAGATATGGTGGTAGATGGAATCTGTACAGTGGTGGGAGGTGTGGTGGTGGTAGTAGTAGCTGTGGTGGCTGTGGTGGCTGTGGTTGTGGAAGTGGTTGTGGTGGTGGCAGATGTGGTGGCTATGGTGGTGGATGGTATGATTGTGGAAGTGGTAGTGGTGGTGGCAGATGTGGTAGTGGAGGTAACGAAGGTGAGACGTCTTTTCTTCTTCTTCTGACCATGGGGTTGAGCCATCCTTTTCCTCCTCGTTCCCGTTGAGGTGGATGCTCCCCCTACAACCCTGCTAGCTGACTCCGGTGCATAACTCGGATCAGTGGCTGTCTCTCCTGAGTCTCTTGGACGTTCACCAACCGCCCTTAGCCCATGTTCTGTGGGAACAACCTTGCTTCCCACAGTACGTGTCAAGGGCTCATCTTCAGACTCCTCTTCCCTCTCATCAGGAACAAAATCCTGATGGAAACCAGCAGACTCAGTTTCATCGTGGGTGGATGGTGGAGATGGTATATCAGTGGTAGTGGTCCTAGATGGAATGGGGCCTGTATCTCCACCATCACCACTGTCGTCATCATCATCGTCATCAACTGGTAGACCAATAGGCTCAGAATCAAAGTCACTGTCATCATGACGCCATTTTCGTCTCCCTGGCACCACATATTTCTCGTTTGCCAAATGGCCAATCAACCTCTTCACTTGGGGCTTCACTTGTTTGCCCCTATACACCCTCATCTGACCCAAGGTCGTGTCCATCCATAATTTCCAAAGTAACTGCATCATGACTCTCCTTTGGGAGAAGTGGCAGCTTTTCGTTAAAGATTAGCTGTAGAAACCTGGGGTACATACAAAATCCTTCCTTCCCTTTTGCTTCCAGGTTCTCTACCAAATAGGAAAAGATCATACTCGAAAAGCTGAAAGGGTGGTTCAGCACCAGTGCCACGAATGCATTTTGAATCTGATCTGATAGATCATCGAACCCACCCCTCCTCGAAGCAATGCACTTTAGGATCACATGCGCCAAGTATTTGTACTAGGGGCACAGGTTGCTCTTATTGAGCACACTCGAGTTATGTCCCCCGCGTACTTGATTCTGAGGAAGCAGCCTCTCACAGTCAGTGGATGTAATTTGGTGGGGTGATTCGTATCATCCCCAAATTCAAGAACTCTCTAGAAATCAGCAGCAGTAACCTCGATATCATGACCCAGAATGGAGCTCCGTATACTGTACGGCTCATGAGAGCGATCAACTGAGGCATTCTCCCAGAATGCCTGGTGTAATGACATGTAGGGCGTGCAAGGTGTATATATAGCCTTATGTATCCGGGAGCATCTAAGGAAGGCTATAATCTCTGTGAACTTGCCCCGTTCTGAGTAGTATGATCCAAGTGAGCACATATGTTGTGCTTTGATTTAATGGACCATCTATCAGCCATTTTTCTGAAACACAAGACGCAGAATCATTAGTACATAATACATCAAAATTCAGTTCTAGTGTAATATTTAATTCATTCTGATTCATTCGTGCGAATGAATCATGCGACTAGAGTCATTCGTTTGTTCTTTCGCGCGACTGAGCTCGTTCGGGTGAATGAGACATGCGACTGAGTTCAATCTGCTGACTGAGTCTGCGATTGGTTCAGTCGGCCGACTGAACTCATTCGCATGGTTTATTCGGCCGATTGACACAATCGCAAGATTCAATCGTGTGATTGGAGTTCATCTGGACGACCAGTCGCTTATCCCACTGTTCAGTCGCCTGTGGTTCGAATCTTGACCAATTCAAGTAATTTAACATGGTTTAATGGTCCATTAGACTCACCATCTTGTCACTAATAACCTATTAAACTTAATTTTAACATTTTGCTTAGTTTATGTAGGTTATTAGGGCATTTTTCAGTCTGGTTTTGTTTCATTGAATATCACATAGATTCAAGATCTTCTGATTTCGGTAAGATTTAACTGCAATGTACCTGTATAATCGTCAATCGAACGTCAGAAGATCACCAGCAATATGAACACAAGATCTCTAGAAATTTTGGCAGAGTAACGGGAAGAAATGCGATTTGGGTGCGATTGGGAGTGATGAGTAAAATGCGATCGACTGAGGCCCTTTAAATACTGAACCTAAGTTCAATCGGCCGACTGGCCTCATTCGCTCAGTTCATTCGGGCGACTGAGGTTCAGTCGTGCGATTGGCCCAGTCAGTCACTTTCAGTTCGCCGACTGAGTCTCAGTCGGTCGACTGACTCATTCGTGCCCTTTCATTCGCACCCTCAGTTAACCGACTGAGTCTCAGTCGGTCGACTGACTCATTCGCACCCTGTCATTCGGTCGAATGGATCATTCTTATACGCCATTCGGGTGAATGACTAAATTTCATGTCCAGTCGTGCGAATGGGATCCATTTGCATGGTTGGTCCATATTCATGGTCCAATCGTGCGAATGGTCACACTTAGTAAATTTTCTGCCATTTTGAACATTTTACTTTTAAGACCCTTTTAACTTTTGAAATAAACATTATGAGTTTTGATCATCTCAGACATGATCATTTTAACCATTTAGTCACCTCAGACATGACTCTTTTAACACTTTGTCACCTCAGACGTGACTGCTTTAAACTTGAAAATTCATGTGGTCATCTCAGACATGACCCTTTTAGTGAGTTGATCCCTTATCGATTTTCATGATGTAGTCCGGCAAACAAACAAAACTAAAGGAGTAAGTGAATAAAAAAACTAAACTAACGTACAAAAATAAAAACTTGTTTTTGGCTTTTTGTGAGGGATAAATCCTCAGATGGAAGTCTACGGGATTTGGTTCCGAAATAGGCAGCTTCAACTTAGATTGACCACACCTGGACCAATTCAATTTTGGAATCATACAGGCAAGTCAAATCATTTGGGACTTGTTATCAAGATCTTTTGATGCTCTATTCTTGGTTTTCATCCAGAGTCGTTAGCAACTTTTAGGAAATCATACTGGAACTATTAGAATACCACATTGATTTGAACTTTCAAGAATTGCAGCCACAATCATTGTCAATATGTTTGTCCTCTTAAATCCATACAGACTTTTGACACAGACTGGTGATAAATTTAGGTTTAATTATTTCAACTAACATTTGTGGATCCCACACTTATATGGTAATCAACATTCCTCAGGAGCTTTTGAGCGGTCTACGGGTATTTTTACAAGAAGAGACTATTCTTAGAGCTTTCAAAGAGAAGCCAATCCTCAAGTTAGTGCCATCGCACAGCAGAGAGGCGGCAAACAACAATGAATTCTAGAATATCTAGGTTATGCTTATCCTCACGTCAGTGTCATCGCACAACAGAGAGGCACACAACCTATCTCCTTGTTAGAGCAGCTTAATTTTATTTTGCACAAAATGCACCAACAACATAAGTCATTAGCTTGATAGCATTTTTCTTTCATTTTTTCGTGCTTTGCTCTATTTATGGTCATCCGCACACATTTGTGGCGTTTACATGCTCATTACCCCTTATTGGAATATTGTTGATTGTGTTAACCAGTGATAAGATGGAAGCCCACTATCAGTTGAACAACTTGGTTTGATCTTGAGTTCACTAGTTAGGTCTAATCATCTGTGTGTGAATCTACCGACATATCATGTTGTGATCTAGCAACCTCTAGGTCTACTAAGAGTTCGTTGTGTTACCTTAGGAGTTACCAGTTTTTCTATCATCTTCCCTTTTTATATTGCTTAGACTACACAGACTTATACTTTGAATTTTTGCATCATTTCTAAATTAAATTTTAAAGTCCCTCTTGATTTGTTCATGTGTACTATCATATTCCAAAGGGTTGAATCGGTATCACAGATACGATCTACCTTATATCAGCTTTCCACTCCTTCTCCCTCGTCTTTTTTTGATAAGTTACTTGCTGACTTATTCTCCCCCTAAAATACTAACATCATAACTGGTTAATTATTTAGGATTTTAATAAACAGCAGAATAACATGAGTTTAATTTTAAACAGACTAAATTAACAAATAAAATAAAATAAAATGAAAAATTAACTAAGCTACACCGGACTACACATGATCATCATCAGGAATAACCTCACTTTTCTTTTTAACGCCATGACCTCTAGCAAATATTGAAAACGTGGTTTATCAAAGGCTTTAGTATAGAGGTCAGCACGTTGAAAATCAGTATTACTTTTTACCGCATCATGAAGTTCTTTTCAAAACAATCTCTTATGAAATGGTATTTAATACCGATATGTTTGGTCTTTGGATGTTGGACCGGATTTTTAATTACTGCAATTGCAGCAGAGTTATCAACAAAAATAGGAGTAGAAGAGAACTTTAAACCGTAATCCCGCATTTGCTGTTGAATCCAGATGATTTGTGAACAGCAACTTGCAGCAGCAACGTATTCTGCTTCACAGGTTGACAATGCAACCGATGTCTGCTTCTAACACTGCCAAGTAATTAATCTTCTCCTAAAGAATTGACACCCTTCTAATGTAGACTTGTAATTCATCTTGCAGCCCCTGTAATCCGAGTCACTATACGCCGTGAGTTCAAAGTCATCATCATGAGGATACCACAACCCAAGTGTGGGTGTACCCTTCAGATAACGAAATATCCTCTTGACCCCGATCAGATGTTTGACCTTAGGCTTAGCCTGATATCTAGAACATAAACATGTAGCATACATGATATCAGGTCTTGAGGCAGTGAGATACATGAGGGATCCAATCATTCCTCGGTACATTGTGGCATCTACAAGATCTCCATTTTCATCAGGTGCTATATCGTAATTCGTAGCAAGTGGAGGTCCAGCGGCAGAAGCATTCTCCATGTCAAAACGACTGAGAATGTCTCCTACATACTTGGTCTGATGTAGAATATCCCATTTGGAGTCTGATCCACCTGTAACCCGAGAAAGAACTTCATCTCCCCCATAGCACTCATCTCAAATTCTTTCTTCATAACTGCTTCAAACTCTTTGCATAACTCTACGTTCTTTGAACCGAAGATTATGTCATCGACATAGATCTGTACGAGCAGTAGATCGCCATCTTTTTCTTTGATGAACAACATGCAGTCAATAACTCCCCTGCGAAAGCCGTGTTTCACAAGATGAGTCGAGAGTTTCTCATACGAGGCTCTTGGAGCTTGATGAAGCCCGTATAAAGCCTTGTCGAGTTTGTAAACTCTATCCCGATAGTAAGGATCTTCAAATTCCTCAGGTTGACTAACATAGACTGTTTCTCTGATTTCCCCATGAAGGAATGCACTCTTTACATCTAATTGGTAGACTTTAATCTTCATGTACGATGCATAGGCAAGGAAGATGCGAATGGCTTCCATCCGTGCCACGGGTGCAAACACTTCATTGTAGTCAATTCCCTTGACTTGGCGAATCCTTGAACCACCAATCGAGCCTTGTTCCTGATAATGACTCCTTGGTCATCCTTCTTGAATTTTAAGACCCATTTGGTGCCAATGACCTTAGCACCTTTACGTCTGTCAACCAGAGTCCATACACCTAACTTCTTGAACTGAAGAAGTTCTTCTTGCATGGCACTCACCCATGCCTCATCATTTAGTGCATCACTGACGTAGTTTGGCTCAAACTGCAAGACAAAACACTGATAAGCACCATCTTGAATATATCCCTTTTCCATAACGGAGGCGTAATCAGCTGAGTATAGCTGATTTCGGGTTTGTACTCCTGATCTGACATCCCCAATGACATTGTCTAGGGGATGATAGACGTTTAGTCATGATCCTGGAGTAGTAGGAACAGTTACCTCAGAGCCAAGATTATGAGCATTTGGTTCTGCATCTGTGGTAGTGGAGTTTGAGGCTCCAAAGTCGAAGGTGCATCACTGGTAGATGCTTGTGGACTTTCAGGAACTGGAACCTGTTCCTCCTGACTGTTCTGGTCATCTTCTTCAGCTTCATCTTCAAGGAGGAGTCACTGTCATCGACTACTCCCCTGACTGAGTAGATGATCCTCCCAGTGAGCTTGATGTTGGTGTATTCAAGATATCATACATCATCCGTGTAGCTAACTCGTCATCCGAGGGAGAGAGAGATGTTGAAAGACTTGAAGAATCCATCATAGTCGAAGAAATAGGCGGGTCCTTTGCCAGTAGGTGGTGTGGTATATCGCTGAACGTCAACATTACACCACATTTCTACTAGACCCGTTGAGTTGTTGTAAACCCTCTTGTTCGGAATGTTGTATCCTAGAAAGATTCCTTCATCCGCCTTCTCGCTGAATTTACCTTCTTGTGTTTTCTTTAGAAGTGTGCACGGCACGCCAAATGGTTCGAGATACTCCATATTCGGTTTGCGTCTTTGTAGTAGCTCGTAACATGTCTTTCTGTGACGCTTGACAATCAGAACTTGATTCAGTGTATAACATGCATTAGCAACTGCCTCATTCCAAAATTGGATAGGCAGTTTCGAGTCTGCCAGCACAGTCCGTGCTGTCTCAATCAAGCTTTTGTTCTTTCTCTCAGCAACGCCATTCATCTGAGGCATGTAGGCAGAAGTGAATTGATGTACAATTCCCTTTTCCTTGCAGTAAGCCTCCATCCACTGGTTCTTGAATTCCGTCCCGTTGTCTGAGCGTACTTGTCTAACCTTTAGCTTGTAGAGAGATTCCAATGTGGTTACTAACTCCTTGAAAGACTCAAATGTTTCTCATTTGGACTTCAGAAACATTACCCAAGAGAACCTTGAGTAGTCATCACTAACCACAAAACAGTACAAGTCGCCTGCTATGCTCTTGTACTGACTGGACCAAACAGATCCATGTGAAGAAGTTCAAGAGGAAGTTCTATTGAATGAATTTTCTTTTCCTTATGAGACTTATTCGTCTGTTTGCCTTTCTTGCAAGCTACACAAAAATCAGGAAGCTGGAAGTTCATGACATTAACTCCTCTCACTAGATCCTTCTGAATCAAGTGATTCATCTTTCTTTGACTAATGTGTCCCATTCTCCTATGCCAGGAGATGGAATCCTTCTCAGTAGCTTTAGATAGAAAACACTAAACCTCCTGATCCGTTGTAGCAGTGTTGATAGATCCAAAACATAAAGGTCTTTATATCTTGAAGCAGTCATCAAAACTTGGTCTTCTGGGATCACGTAATCTTTCTTGAGCACGTAACACTTCTTGTTGTCGAAGATGACTTTAAATCCCTTATCGCGGATCTGGGAAACAAAAAGTAAGTTATTTTGGAGTTGTTTTATCAAACTTAACTTTCTGATTTCCCACGTGATATATCCTCCCTTGTTTCCAGCAAATGAAACATGCCCTCCTTTTATTTGCTTGACGTAGATAAAAGAGCCCTGTTTCCTGTCATGTGCTTGGATGCTCCGCTGTCTACAATCCACGTGTTAATTTCAGCACTGTAGCAAGCACCCTGCATATACAATGTAAAGGATTAGTTTAGGTTAGGAACCCAAGCCTTTACTGGCTTGGGTTTCCCAGAGGCATCACACATCATAAATTCAATCCATTGACCCTTAGAGGGTGAGGGTAGCCAGGTTCCTTCTTATCATCATCATCAGACACAGAGGTTGACTTCTCTTTCCATAAGCCAGATTTGTGCAATGCCTGTTTGTGATACATAGTCGACTGGCTAACGGGTTGAACTTTATGTACACTAGTTCTTCTAGGTGGAGTTAAAGAACTCCTCTTAGAAGACCTAGGTTTTGAGTCCTGAAGTTCAATCTTTTCCTAGGTGTCTGATAATAAAGACAATAGGAAGCAATGTGTCCCATTCTCCATAGTTGTAGCATGACCTGCTATCAACTTTATGATTAAACTTTCTTTGTGAGACGTGTGTGACACTCTAGTAACATCACTTACTTTAGATTTTGACTCTGGTTCTTTTGAGGTTTTTCTTGTTTAACAGAGTTAACTGTTTTAACATGTTTAATATCTTTTCCATTTGGTTAACTAGTTTTGACTATTTGAAGTCCTTTTAGGTTCTGATTTGACTCTGTTTGACCCTGACTTTAAGTTAATCTTTTCAAACCCTTTTTCCATATTAACACAAGGCAATTTACCCTTTGCCTTTGAAGTGGCCTCCTTTTGTTTGTTTCCAGATTCAATGGTTGAACATGAGGAATCTGGATCACTAACAAGAGGAGTAGACACCACATGATTCTTGATGGGATTGTCATTTACAGGACTACTCTTAGTGTTCATCAAGGTCTCAGGTGGTGGTGGAACCACTTTGTAACCCAAACCCTCCCCATTGTTTCTTTCTCTCACTAAGTGTTGGACTATGTGTGATGAACTTGTCCAACTGTGCAGTTTCTGTTTTAATGAGTTTACTTCTACTTCTAGAACTGCCTTTTGCTTCTTAGTGTCTTCTAGGGAGTTTAGATAGTACCTAATGTCATTAGCTTGGTTAAATGCAACTACTTCGGTTTCCCTAAGCTGTTTAGTCAAAAGGTCTATCTTTTCTTTGTAACTATGCTCATTTTGTTTTAATACTCTATTCGCCTTAGTGCACAGTTGTAAATCTTTTACCAAGTTATCATTATGATCTAATAACCTAGCAAAGTTCTCATCTATGCTATTTCTAAATGTATTACAATCAGAACAAGCATGATTATTAAACTTTTGGTCAGTGGTACTTACCTGAGTTGGTTCAGAAGAGTTAGCCATCAACGCAGCATTAGATGTCTTTGTTCTGGTGATTCTGTCTTTTTTGTCCTTGCTTTGGTAGTCTCCTCTTTAGGCTTGTAGCTGACCTTAGTTGCAGTTGTCTCTTCAATATTAGACATCGCTATATCAACTGCTAGATCTCCTTCACTCGCAGAATCATCACCAAAGTCTTCTACACTTGTAATGTTTGATTCCCCTGGAGAGACAAACCTAAAGCTCCAGTCCTCTCCTTCATCATCATGAGCAGTCAAGGCTTTTGGATCCTTGCTTGATGAAGTAGAACTAGTAGCTTGCTTGTCTGACGAGTGAAGGACGAGAATGGGTTCCCGTTACCCGTCTTCTTTGGCTTAACACATCCTCTTGAAGTGCCCCTTCTCTCCACAGTTAAAGCAGGTCACTTTGCTCTTGTCAAAGCCAAATGTGGTATCCTTAGTAGCTACCAAGTTCTGTCCGATCTTTTTCACAAACTTCTTTGCCCTCCGGACAGCACTAGCTAAGGCCCACATTATGTCCATTTTCTCCAGCTCCACTTCGTCCACCTGCTCGTAGTCCTCTCTGACAGATGGCAGTTTCCAATCTTCCCAGCAACAAGTCCATCATAAGAATGAACCACTGCAGCCAAAAGATCCATGTGTTCTCGAGCTACTTCTACAGTCACATTACGAGGTTCTCGGTCTTATGTCTAGTAGCATTTGTTTCAGATCCAATATGTTGGGTACAAGAAAACCCCGACGTGTCTGATCCTGAAGGAGAAGCATGTGAAGGGCCGATGAGCTAGACACAAATGCAGTCTGGAGAGGTGCTCCAGATGTCTTAGCTTGAGGCGTGGCATTGTACAAAGCTGGATTCTGAGTATACGAAGACTTCTGAGCTCTGTACTTCATTCTAAGTGCTTCTTCTCGCAGCTTTAGAATGAATTCATTTATATCCAGCTTTGTCAGCATTCCATTCTGTCTCAGGTTAGACACGAATGAAGCCCACTTTTCCCGCAATCCGTCTACAAAGTTAGTAACTTTCTCTTCCATGGTAGTTAGTAGCCACCCCATGTGTATGCAGTTCACTCATCAGATGGTAGAATCTATCAATAACATCGTCCAAACTCTCGCTTCCCATCGATGAGAAGTTATCGAATTCCTTCTTTAACTCCTTAGCCTTGATTGCCTTCAACGAAGCATTCCCGTCGTACCTCTTTTCCAGCTCATCCCATAGTTTCTTGGACTGCTTATTTTCTGAGTACTGGTGGAAAATGTCTTTAGGGCTAGACTGTTATAAACCCTCTTCTCTGCATTATATTTAACTTTCTGCGCGTCTGTCATCCCTCCTAAGGTTAGCTTTACTCCATCGGCTCCCACCGGCGTACTATACCCAATCTCGATAGCTTCCCACAGATTCGGATCCACCATTGAGGTAGATCTCAAAACATTGTTTCCAGTGGGGAAACTCATCTAACGTTAATAGCTTGGTGGTTTATTATGATTACCCACCTCACTCTCAAGTAACAGCAGGTTCTCGATCCTGGAGTCCTTCCCAGCAGTAAAGGCTGACATTTGATCTTCCATGGGAATAACTTTAAGTCTACTAAGACAAAATGTCAACTGGTGTGACTGAAGGATGCGATTGCGCTATTGTCCGAATGAACCATGCGAATGGTTCAATCGTGCGCTGAACTAAGCGATTGGTTCAGTCGTGCGAATGAAGCTGATGCGTATGTACACTGTGAACGAGTGGTTCAATCGTACGAATGGAGATGCGACTAGGTCCAATCGTGGTCTGAGCAATGCGAATGAGTCCAGTCGTGCGAATAGCTCAATCGTGCGACTAAAGCTGCTGTTTTGCGAAAATTCTAGGTTAAACGTGTTTTAGCCGTAAAAATTCGAAATTTCGCAAGGTCTAATCGCCTAAGTCCGTAGAAACCAAACTTTGATGAGCAGGGAACGCCCAAGATCAATTTTGACACAAAAGATTGCGTTTTAGTGCAAAAACACAAACTTTTTATCAATCTTGATTGAATCACACGTAATCAAGAGCCAAGGCTCTGATACCATTGTTGGGACCGAGTATTTGCACGAAATACCTACTGATTAGCATGTAAACTAGATCAAATAGTGCAGAATCCTATTTGATTGGCGATCCAATCAGTGATAACATACGAAGAATCAATAAAAAAATTGAAACTAACGTTAGAAATCGATTGGGAATCGATCTAATGTGTTCTATGAACTTGGAGAACGAATTGGGAGGCTTCTAGACGGCTAGGGTACGTCTGAGTCGTAATAGAATAAATCTCCCTTTTTCCACGAATTGGGTTGTATTTATAGGTTAGTATTGTTCATTCGGGGACTGAACTATTAGTATGATCAGTCGTGCGATTGAACCATGCGGTTGATCCATTCGCACGACTGAGCCAATCTTATGTTACAATCATATGACTGATCCAGTCTCCTGGTTCAGTCGTGTGACTGAGTCATTCGTATGAAGTTATTCATGCGTAGGTCCATTCATATGGGCCATTCGCATGAGAACTTCATTGTTAAGTTGAATGTATAATTAATATAACATTATGTGTAACAATTCAAACAACCACAAACCTAATTAACCAATTCAACGTCGACTCATTAATGAAATATTAAACATTATAAATAACAAACAATATCATTTCATTAATCATTCCAAGCATTACCTCAGAATCAGACAAACAAGATCTATTACATTCATATCATGATCTAGGGACATACATGTATCAACAAACTCCCCCTTGGACCTAGATCTCTCTAATCTCTTGTTTTCTGCATAACCTCCTGTATTTCTTGTACTTCTCCTCTTTTGTGACTCCCGTGTGAATCTCAAACGCGAAGCAGAGTCGTATAACGTTCTGGAACTGGAGGGCTTGTACAATATCTTGCGTATCATAGAACAATGGCCAGTTGTATAGCGTATAGACATCATTATCGACAAGTTAGTAAGCCACATCGGGTCGAATACCTGATCGTATCCATTTGTCCCTCTTTGCTTAGGACTATGACCGCTTCAGCTGTTCGCCAATCGTAGTACCACCACTTAAAATGTGGAGTGAAGTCCTGTGGCATTTCCCTGAGTGGGATTCTTGACATTGTGCGCGGAGGATTCCACTTCAACACTATCTTGGGCTTGCCAGTAATGGCATCAACCTCAGACCTTCTGATATACCTAGTAGGTTGTTGGGGTCTGAAGTTAACCCATCTGGTGTGGTACTCCTTCTTTAGGGTAGCCTCGAACCAGCCTGACATCTTCCTCGGTTCAGTATACAAAAGCTTTAGCTTAGCCAGCTGGTTGAGCTCAAAACCTGGTAGAGTCTTCAGATCATGTGGGAATCTGAAGTACTCTATGCCCTGTTCTCTCTTAACCGCATAAGCATTAAGATCCTCAAAATACGCTCATGGTATGATCCTTCCTGACACCTTGTGATGTTTCTTGACTCTGTAGAGTTTGGTGTAGGCATCCTTCTTTGGTGCAGCACGTTGGGCTCTAACTTCTTCAAAACATACAGCCCACTCAGCCTTCGAATGTCGACATCATCTTGAGGCTTGGGATGTTCCTACTGCTTTCTCTATTTCTTGCTCCATCTTGTTCAACACCTCAAAAGTATCACTGACAGGGATTCACCCAGATTGGGACCACATTACCCTCATTGTCAGCGTACTGAGGGTAATCCTCGGCGTAGTGACATCTTCGATCTCGACTTCATCAACATCGTTGAGCTCTTCGTCACTAGTCGAATCGCATGTCGGAGCATCTTTCACTATCTCATCTGGATTTAGCTTGAAAATCTCTGCGAGTTGCTCGTTTGATAGGTCATGAATTATTTCCCCTTCTTCAGGGGTATAATTCACTGACCTCCTAACAATCCCTTGCAGATCAAGAATCATTGTTAGCTGAGTCTTGACCTGCTGAAAGGAGCAACATCAAACTCATCTCTTTGGTAATTTGGATCTGTTTGATTTAAACATTCAACCATAAAATCATTAGTAATTATCAAACAGAAATGCATTAACTTAATATAAACATTCAATCATCGTTTTCAATACGGGATTCAAATACAAAAGTAAATAAATACATAACATCTAGTCTTACTTTTATCCTGTATCATCGTCTCGTCACTTGGAGGAGCAGAAGTAGAAGCTGGTTGGTCTTGTCTGTTCTTTGACCTTTTCTCTTGACCTGAAGCAGAGGCCGATGCAGCTGCATCCCCTCCTTCTGCTTCATCATCATCGTCCTTCTCTTGTCCTATCTCCTTCGGTTTCCTCATTCTCCTCTGTATCACCTCATCATCCCATCATTATCTTCATCATCATCATCTCCGTCCCCTTCCTTGATCTTCAAGGCTCCTCCTTAGATCCTTTCAGCTTTAACATGATAGTCTTCTTTGCCTCCTCCAAACTCCTCTATCTTCTTGCTTGATGGACACTACATGCTTGGAGTTGGGCTATCTCAGTGCTCTGAGCAGCCATCTGTTGGGCCTGCTCCTCTATAACTCGAGCCTGCTCTGCAATCTAGTGAGATTGTGCAGCAGTCAGGTCAGTAAGCTGGCGGATCTGGGCCGCCTTCTCCTCATCTGCAGCCAGTAAGCGCATCACCATCCTATTGAGCGCAGACAGCTGTTCCTCTACCCCGATTGGAGGTAGAGGTGATCCATAAGTATGTGAGGGATGGGCTGATGGTCCTGCTTGGTGTGAAGTGGTGGTGGTGGTGGCTGTAGTGAAGATAGGTCTGTGAAATGGTGGAGGTGATGTGGGAGTAAAGGATATGGTGGTGGATGGAATCTGTACTGTGGTGGGAGGTATGGTGGTGGTTGTGGTAGCTGTGGTGGATGTGGTGGCTGTGGTGGTGACGAAGGTCAACCGACGCTTCTTCTTCTTCTGACCATGCGGCTTAGCCATCCTCTTCCTCCTCGTCCCCGTTGAGGTGGATGCTCCCCCTACAACCCTGCCTGCTAACCCCGGTGCATAGCTTGGGTCAGTATCAGTCTCTCCGGAGTCTCTCGGGTGTTCACCAACCACCCTTAGCCCATGTTCTGTGGGAACAACTTTGCTTCCCACAGTTCGCGTTAGGGGCACCTCATCCGACTCCTCCTCCTCCACACCATGAACAAAATCCTGATGGAATCCAGCTGACTCGGCTACATCTCCACCTAGGGCGGACACTGGAGGTACAACATCAGACACAGTGCCTCTAGGTGGAATAGGCATACTGTCTCCAGCATCCCCACTGTCATCATCATCCGAGTCATGAGTGGGTAGGGCAATCTGCTCCACATCAGAGTTACTATCATCGTGGCTCCACTTTCTCTTGGCTGGCACCATGTAGTCCTCCCGGGCCAGATGCCTAACAACCTCCTGACAGGGGGTTTCACTTGCTTCCCCCTGTACACCTTCATCCTCCCCAAGGTAGTGTCATCCATCACCTCGAGGACTACCGCATCCTCCTTCTCCTTCGGCAAGGAGGGAAGCTTCTGATCTATGATCATCTGCATAAACCTCGGGTACATACAGAAGCCCTCCTTCCCTTTCCCCTCGATGTTCTCCACTAGGTAGGTGAAGATCATCTTGGAGAAGCTGAACGGGTGGTTCAGCACCAACGCAACATACGCGTTCTGTATCTGGTCGGATAGCTCATCAAAACCTCCCTTCCTGGAAGCTATGCACTTAAGTAGCACGTGCGCAAGATACTTAAACTGGGGACAGGGGTTACTCTTGTTAAGTACCCCAGCATTTATGTCCCCAGAGTACTTGGCTCTAAGAAAGCATCCTCTGACTGTGAGGGGGTGTAATCGAGTCGGACAATCAGTGTCATCCCCCAACTATAATACGATCCTTAGATCCTCCTCTGAGATAGTAATAGCCTCTCCAAAGATGGTACTTCTGATGCAATGAGGCTCAGACGATCTATCAACTATAGCGCCTTCCCAGAAGGCCTGCTGAATGGATCGATACGGAGTACAAGGAGTAGATATGGCATGTGAAATCCTCGATCTCAGTAGAAATGTGATGATGCCAGAGAAATCAGCAGCGTTTCCGGATGTCAAATCCAGATGAGCACATATATTGTGCTTCGTGCTCATAGTCCATCGACTCGCCATCTATTACACAAAGATAGTAACCATTGGCTAAGAAAGTCATGAAACACTTAAACTTGAAGAAAATCATTCTGTCATGCGATTGAGATTGTGCGACTGAGATCAGTCGTGCGATTGAACAGTGCGAATGGGGTTCAGTCGTGCGACTGAT
This sequence comes from Flaveria trinervia, assembly GCA_025506515.1. Lineage (NCBI taxonomy): Eukaryota > Viridiplantae > Streptophyta > Magnoliopsida > Asterales > Asteraceae > Flaveria > Flaveria trinervia. Next base: position 24,237,293 of record CM046458.1, read on the forward strand.
CCCATGCGTACCACTGAGTGTGCGACTGGGCTCATACGTATATAACCTCATGTGGTTACACCAGTCGTGCGACTGAACTTCATACGCATGGTTCAGTCATGCGTTTAAGCAGTTCGCACCCTTCAGTCGTGCGACTGAAGTTCATCAATCTGTCCATTCGCATGATGTAATGACTGTTCAATTCAAATTCACTTTTTCATCACTTTTGAGTTTTAGACATCGTTATCTGGTTCATTTGACTCGCAATACATTCTTATAACACCTAACATCTTTACTTTCTTTTGTTTGAGTCATTTAGTTAGGTTATTTAGTCACTTAAGTCTTGGTTCTTTAGCGAGTCCGAATGTACCGATTTTGCATCAAATTGAAAGTTATGGGAGTGCTTCTTTACCGTAAATTACCTGTAGAGTCGATGTATATGGTCAGTAATCAAGAAACGGGGGGATTTAGAGATCGAATGAAATTTGGGCAGAGTGGCGTTAAGTCGTGCGATTCAGGGTTAATTTGAGGGTGGTGAGTCTCTGCGACCGACTCCCCCTCATTTATACTAACCCTAGATTCAATCGTGCGACTGAGCTCATACGCACCTTTCAGTCATGCGAGTGGGACTCAGTCGTGCGATTGGTTCAGTCTCCTTCTTCAGTCGTCCGACTGGATCTCAGTCATGCGACTGACTCACTCGTCCGCCCTTAAGCGTCCGACTGGGCCAATCGTATGGGCCATTCGGTTGGATGGTCCATATTCATGGTTCATTCGTACGAATGGCTTCCATTCGTATGATTGGTCCATATGTATGGTCCATTCGTGCAAATGGGTCATACTTATTAAATTTTCTGCCAATTTGAATATTTAACATTTAAAACCCCTTTAATTGTAGAAATTAACGTTATGAGCATTTGATCATCTCAGACATGATCGTTTTGACTTGAAAACATTTTGATCACCTCAGACGTGACTGTTTTAAACTTTTAAAACACATGTGGTCATCTCAGACATGACCCTTTTAGTGAGTTGATCCTTACTGATTTTCCTGATGTAGCCCGACAAACAAACAAACTAAAACGACTAACTAAATTAGAAAATTAAACTAAAGAATAAAAAATAAGAATTATTTTTGCTTTTTGTGAGAGATAAGTCCTAAGATGGAAATCTACTGGATTTGGTTCCAGAATAGACAGCTTCAACTTAGATTGACCATACTGGACCAATTCAATTTTGGAATCATACAGGCAAGTCAAATCATTTTGGACTGTTATCAAAATCTTTTGATGCTCAATTCTTGGTGTTCATCCAGAGTCGTTAGCAACTTTAGGAAATCATACTGGAACTCTAGATTACCACATTGATTTGAACTTTCAAGAATTGCAGCCACAATGATTGTCAATATGTTTGTCCACTTAAATCCATACACAGACTTTTGACAAAAACTAGTGATTGTTTTAGGTTTATTTATTTCAACTAACATTTGTGGATCCATACTTATATGGTAATCAACATTCCTCAGGAGCTTTTGAGCGGTCTACGGGTATTATTACAAGGAGAGACTATTCTTAGAGCTTTCAAAGAGAAGCCAGTCCTCAGGTCAGTGCCATCGCACAGTAGAGAGGCGGCAAACAACAATGAATTCTAGAATATCTAGGTTATGCTAACCCTCAGGTCAGTGCCATCGCACAGCAAAGAGGCACACAACCTATCTCCTTGTTAGAGCAGCTTAATATATTTGCACAAAATGCACCAACAACATAAGTCATTAGCTTTATAGCATTTGTCTTTCATTTTTTTCTTGCTTTGCTCTATTTATGGTCATCAGCACACATTTGTGGCGTTTACATGCTCATTTCCCTTAATTGAATATTGTTGACTGTGTTAACCAGTGATAAGATGGAAGCCCACAGTCAGTTGAACAACTTAGTTTGATCCTGAAATCACCAGTCAAGTCTAATCATCTATTGTATTGAATCTACCGACATATCATTTGTGGTCTAGCAACCTCTAGGTCTACTCTCGTTGTGTTGCCTTAGGAGTTACCAGTTTTTCTATCATCTTCCCTTTTATATTGCTTAGACTACACAGACTTATACTTTGAATCTTTGCATCTTTTCTAAATTTAAATTTTACAGTCCCTCTTGATTTGTTCCTGTATACTATCATTTCCAAAGGGTTTGAATCGGTATCACAGTTACGGTCTACCTTATATTAGCTATCCACTCCTTCTCCCTCGTTTTTTTTATGTTACTTGCGGACAAATTCTCCCCCTAAAATACTAAAATCATAACTGGTTTATTATTTTAGGATTTTAATAAACAGCAAAAAACATGAGTTTAAATTAAACAGACTAAAATAAACAAAAAAATAAAAAATAAAAAAGAAAAACTTTAACTAAACTACATCAGACTACACATTATCATCATCAGGAATACCTCACCTTCTTTTTAACGCCGTTGACCTCTAGCAAATATTGAAAGCGTGGTTTATCAAAGGCTTTAGTATAGAGGTCAGCGAATTGAAAATCAGTATTAATTTTTACCACATCAATTAAGTTCTTTTCAAAACAGTCTCTTATGAAATGGTATTTAATACCGATAGTTTGGTCTTAGGATGTTGGACCGGATTTTTAGTTACTACAATTGCAGCAGAGTTATCAACACAAATAGGAGTAGAGGAGAACTTTAAACCGTAATCCCGCATTTGCTGTTGAATCCAGATGATTGTGAACAGCAACTTGCAGCAGCAACATATTCGGCTTCACAGGTTGACAATGCAACCGATGTCTGCTTCTTACACTGCCAAGTAACTAGTCTTCTCCCAAAGAATTGACACCCTGCGGATGTAGACTTGTAGTTCATCTTGTAACCCTGAGAATGTCTCCTACATACTTGGTCTGATGTAGAAAGATCCCTTTGGTGTCTTATCCACCTGTAACCCGAGAAAGAACTTCATCTCCCCCATAGCACTCATCTCGAACTCTTTCTTCATAACTGCTTCAAACTCTTTGCATAACTCTTCGTTCTTTGAACCAAAGATTATGTCATCAACATAGATCTATACGAGCAGTAGGTCGCCATCTTTTTCTTTAATGAACAGCGTGCAGTCAATGACTCCCCTGCAAAAGCCATGTTTCACAAGATGAGTCGAGAGTTTCTCATACCAAGCTCTTGGAGCTTGATGAAGCCCGTATAAAGCCTTGTCGAGCTTGTAGACTCTATCCCGATGATAAGGATCTTCAAATCCCTCGGGTTGACTGACATAGACTGTTTCTCTGATTTCCCCATGAAGGAATGCACTCTTCACATCTAATTGATAGACTTTAATCTTCATGTACGATGCATAGGCAAGGAAGATACGAATGGCTTCCATCCTTGCCATGGGTGCAAACACCTCATTGTAGTCAATTCCCTCGACTTGGCAAAAATCCTGAACCACCAATCGAGCTTTGTTCCTGATAACGACCCTTGGTCATCCTTCTTGCATTTCAAGACCCATTTGGTGCCAATGACTTTAGCATCTTTAGGTCTATCAACCAGAGTCCATACACCTAACTTCTTGAACTGAAGAAGTTCTTCTTGCATGGCACTCACCCACGACTCATCATTTAGTGCATCACTTACATATTTTGGCTCAAACTGTGAGACAAAACACCGATAAGCACCATCATGAATGTAACCCTTCTCCATAACCAAGGCGTAGTCAGCTGAATAAAGCTGATTTTAGGTTTGTACTCCTGATCTGACATCCCCAATGACATTGTCTAGGGGATGATAGACGTTTAATCATGATCCTGGAGTAGTGGGAACAGCTACCTCAGAGCCAAGATTATGAACATTTGGTTCTGCATCTGAGGTAGTTGGAGTTTGAGGTTCCATAGTCGAAGGTGCATCACTTGTAGATGCTTGTGGACTTTCAGGAACTGGAACCTGTTCCTCCTGACTGTTCTGGTCATCTTCTTCAGCTTCATCTCCAGAGGAGGAGTCACTGTCATCAACTACTTCCCCTGACTGAATAGATGATTCTCCCTATGAGCTAGATGGTGTATTTAAGATATCATACATCATTCTAGTAGCTAACTTGTCATCCGAGGAGAGAGAGGGATGTTGAAGGACTTGAAGAATCCATCATAGTCGAAAAAGTAGGCGGGTCCTTTGCCAGTAGGTGGTGTGGTACATCTCTGAACGTCAACATTACACCACACTTCTACTAGACCCGTTGAGTTGTTGTAAACTCGCTTGTTCGGTATGTTGTATCCTAGAAAGATTCCTTCATCTGCCTTCTCGCTGAGTTTACCTCTTGTGTCTTCTTCAGAAGTGTGCACGGCGCGCCAAATGGTTCGAGATACTCCAAATTCGGTTTGCGTCTTTGTAGTAGCTCGTAACATGTCTTTCCGTGGTGCTTGACTATCAGGACTCGATTCAGTGTATAACATGCATTCGCCACTGCCTCATTCCAGAATTGGATAGGCAGTTTCAGTCTGCCAGCATAGTCCGTGTTGTCTCTATCAAGCTTCTGTTCTTTCTCTCAGCAACGCCATTCATCTGAGGCGTGTAGGCAGAAGTGAATTGATGCATAATTCCCTTTTCCTTGTAGTATGCCTCCATCCACTGGTTCTTGAATTATGTTCTATTGTCTGAGCGTACTTGTCTAACCTTCAGCTTGTAGAGAGATTCCAGTGTGGTTACTAACTCCTTGAATGACTCAAATGTTTCTGATTTGGATTTCAGAAACATTACCCAAGTGAACCTTGAGTAGTCATCAGTGACCACAAAATAGTACAAGTCGCCTGCAATGCTCTTGTACTGACTGGACCAAACAGATCCATGTGAAGAAGTTCAAGAGGAAGTTCTATTGAATGAACTTCTTTTTCGTATGAGACTTCTTCGTCTGTTTGCCTTTCTTGCAAGCTACACAAAAGTCAGGAAGCTAGAAGTTCTTGACATTAACTCCTCTCACCAGATCCTTCTGAATCAAGTGATTCAACTTCCTTTGACTAATGTCCCATTCTCCTATGCCAGGAGATAGAATCCTTCTCAGTAGCTTTAGATAAAAAAACACTGAACCTCATGATCGTTGTAGAAGCTGTTGACAGATCCAAACATAAAGGTCTTTATATCTTGAAGCAGTCATCAGAACTGGTCCTCTGGGATCACGTAGTCTTTCTTTAGCACGTAACACTTCTTGTTGTCAAAGATGACTTTAAATCCCTTATCACATATTTGGGAAACAGAAAGTAAGTTATTTTGTAGTTGTTGAATGTAGTTCACCTTATCAAACTTAACTTTCTGATTCCCTACTTCTCCCTGGGCTGTGATATTGCCTCCCTTGTTTCCGGCAAACGAAACATGCCCTCCTTTTATTCGCTTGACGTTTGATAAAAGGGCCATGTTTCCTGTCATGTGCTTGGATGCTCCGCTGTCTACAATCCACGTGTTAGTTTCAGCACTGTACGAACACCCTGCACATACAAAGTAAAGGATTAGTTTAGGTTAGGAACCCAAGCCTTTACTGGCTTGGGTTTCCCAGAGGCATCACACATCATAAATTCCACCATTGACCCTTAGAGGATGAGGGTAGCTCAGGTTCCTTCTTGTCATCATTATCAGACACGGAGGATGTCTTCTCCTTCCATAATCCAGATTTGTGCAAGGCCTGTTTGTGATAAACAGTCGACTGACTTACAGGTTGAATTTTAGGTTCACTAGTTCTTCTAGGTGGAGTCAGAGAATTCCTCTTAGAAGACCTAGGCTTTGAAACCTGAGGTTCAATCTTCTTCCTAGGTGTTTGATAGAAATGACAATAGGAGGCAATGTGTCCATATTCACCATAGTTGTAGCACAACCTGCTATCAACTTTATGATTAAACTTTCTTTGTGGAGAAGTGTGTGACACTCTAGTAACATCACTCACTCTAGGTTTTGACTCTGGTTCTTTTGATGTTTTCTGGTTTAACAAAGTTAACTGTTTTAACCTGTTTAACATCTTTTTCTTTTGGTTAATTGGTTTTTGACTTGAAATATGTGAAAGATTAACCTTAGAAGTCTTTTTAGGTTCTGATTTGACTCTGTTTGACCCTGACTTTAAGTTAACCTTTTCAAATTCCTTTTCCAGATTAACACAAGGCAATTTACCCTTTGCCTTTGAAGTGGCCTCCTTTTGTTTGTTTCCAGAGTCAATAGATGAACATAAGGAATCTGGATCACTAACAAAAGGAGTAGACACACATGATCCTTGATGGGATTATTATATTGGTCTAGTCTTAGTGTTCATCAAAGTCTCAGGTGGTGGTGGAACCACTTTATAACCCAATCCCTCCCCGTTGTTCCTTTCTCTCACTAAGTGTTGGACTATGTGTGAAGAACTAGTCCAACTGTGCAGTTTCTGTTTTAATGAATTTACTTCTACTTCTAGAACTGCCTTTTGCTTCTTAGTGTCTTCTAGGGAGTTTAGATAATACCTAATGTCATTAGCTGGTTAAAAGCAACTACTTCGGTTTCCCTAAGCTGTTTAGTCAAAAGGTCTATCTTTTTTATAACTATGCTCATTTGTTTTAATACCCTATTAGCCTTAGTGCACAGTTGCAAATCTTTTACTAAGTTATCACTATGATCTAATAACCTAGCAAAATTTTCATCTATGCTATTCCTAAAAGTATCACAATCAGAACAAGCATGATTATAAAACATTGGTCAGTAGTACTTACTTGAGTTGATTCAGAAGAGTTAGCCATCAACGCAGCATCAGATGTCTCTAGTTCTGTGATTCTGTCTTTTCTGTCTTTGACGTGGTAGTCTCCTCTTTAGGCTTGTAACTGACCTCGGTTGCAGTTGCTTCTTCACTATGTGACATCGCTATCTCAACTGCTAGATCTCCTTCACCAGCGGAATCATTGTCAATATCTTCTACACTTGCAATGTTTGATTCCCCTGGTGAGACAAACCTAAAGCTCCAATCCTGTCCTTCATCATCATGAGCAGTCAAGGCTTTTGGATCCTTGCTTGATGAAGTAGAACTGGTAGCTTGCTTGTCTTGACGAGTGAAGGACGAGAACGGGTTCCCGTTACCGTCTTCTTAGGCTTGACACATTCTCTTTTGAAGTGCCCCTTCTCTCCACAGTTGAAGCAGGTCACTTTGCTCTTGTCAAAGCCAAATGTGGTATCCTTAGTAGCTACCAAGTTCTATCCAGTTTGTTTTACAAACTTCTTCGCCCTCCGGACAGCACTAGCTAAGGCCCACATTATGTCAATCCTCTCAAGCTCCATTTCGTCCACCTGCTCGTAGTCCTCGTCTGCCAGATGGCAGTTTCCAATCTTCCAGCAACAAGTTCATCATAAGGATGAACCACTGCAGCCAACAGATCCATGTGTTCTCGAGCTACTTCCACAGTCACATTACCAAGATTCTCGGTCTTCAGTTTAGTAGCACTTGCTTCGGATCCAATATAGTGGGTACAAGAAGGTCTCGACGTGTCTGATCCTGAAGGAGACGCATGTGAAGGACCCGATGAGCTAGACACAAATGCAGTCTAGAGAGGTGCTCCAGATGTCTTAGCTTGAGGCGTGGCGTTGTACAAAGCTGGATTTTGATTGTACGAAGACTTCTGAGCTCTGTACTTCATCCTAAGTGCCTCTTCTCGCAACTTAAGAATGAAGTCATTAATATCCAGTTTTGCCAGCATTCCATTCTGTCTCAGGTTAGACACGAATGAAGCCCACTTTTCAGGCAATCCGTCTGCAAAGTTAGTATCTTTCTCTTCCATGGTAGTAGCCACCCCATGTGTATGCAGTTCACTCATCAAATGGTAGAATCTATCTATAACGTCATCTAAACTCTCGTTTCCCATCGATGAGAAGTTATCTAATTCCTTCTTTAACTCCTTAGCCTTGATTGCCTTCAACGAAGCATTCCCGTCATACCTCTTTTCTAGCTCATCCCAAAGTTTCTTGGACTGCTTATTCTCTGAGTACTGGTGGAATATGTCTTTAGGAATAGACTGTGTAATCAATGCATAAACTTTTTTCTCTGCATTGTATTTAACTTTCTGCATGTCCGTCATCCCTCCTAACGTTAGCTTAACTCCATCAGCTCCCACGGTGTACAATATCCAATCTCGATGGCTTCTCACAGATTCGGATCCACTCCATTGAGGTAGATCTCAAAACGTTGTTTCTAGTGGAGAAACTCATCTAAGTCAAGAGCTTTGGTGGTTTATTATGATTACCCACCTCACTCTCAAGCAACAGCAGGTTCTGTATCCTAGAATCCTTCCAGCAGTAAGTAAAGGCTGACATTGATCTTCCATGGCGAATAACTTTAAGTGTAATAAAACAAACTGTCACTGGTGCGACTGAAGGATGCGAATGGTCTAGTCGTGCGTATGAACTCTGCGACTGGTTCAATCGTGCGGCTGAACTAAGCGATTGGCTCAGTCGTGCGAATGAATCTGATGCGTATGAGCAATGCGAACGAAAGGTTCAATCGTATGAATGGAGATGCGACTAGGTCCAATCGTGCATCTGGACTATGCGAATGAAGTCTAGTCGTGCAAATGGACTCTTGTGCGACTGAAGCTGCTTGTTTTGCGAAATTTTCTAGGTTAAACGTGTTTCAGCCGTAAAAATTCGAATTTTCGCAAGGTCTAATCGCCTAAGTCCGTAGAAACCAAACTTTGATGAGCAGGGAACGTCCAAGATCACTTTTGACACCAAAAATTGTGTTTTAATGCAAAAACACAATTTTTTATCAATCTTGATTGAATCACACGTAATCAAGAGCCAAAGCTCTGATACCACTTGTTAGGACCTGGTATTTGAACGAAATACCTAGTGATCAGCGTGTAAACCAGATCAAATAGTGCGGAATCCTTTGATTGGCGATCCAATCAGTGAGAACACACGAAGAATCAATCAAGAATTGAATCTAACGTTAGAAGTCGATTGGGAATCGATCTAATGTGTTCTGTGAACTTGGAGAAACGAATTGAGAGGCTTCTGGACGGCTAGGGTACGTTTGGAATCGTAATTAACGAATGCTCTAGTTTTTCCACGCATTGGGTTGTATTTATAGGTTAGTATTGTTCATTCGTGCGAGTGAACCATTAGTATGGTTCAGTCGTGCGATTGAACCATGCGGTTGATTCATCCGCACGACTGAGCCAATCTTATGTTACAATCATACGACTGATCCAGTCTCCTGGTTCAGTCGTGCGACTGAGTCATTCGTATGAAGTTATTCATGCGTATGGTCCATTCGCATGAGAACTTCATTTTGTTAAGTTTGAATGTATTAATTAATATAACATTATGTGTAACAATTCAAACAACCACAAACCTAATTAACCAATTCAACGTCGACTCATTAATGAAATATTAAACATTATAAATAACAAACAATATCATTTCATTAATCATTCCAAGCATTACCTCAGAATCAGACAAACAAGATCTATTACATTCATATCATGATCTAGGGACATACATGTATCAACATATTCAGATAGTGACTTTGGAGGATGCAACAACAACAAAAAATCCATAACCGGTGGATGTCAGTTCATAGGACCAAGACTTGTTTCATGGCAGTCCAAAAAAGCAAACAAATGTATCTGTATCCACAACTGAGGCTGACTACATAGATGCTTCAGCTGGTTGCTCTCAAGTTCTTTGGTTGGAAAACCAGTTGCTTGATAATGGTTATAATTCCCTTCAAACTCCAATTCATATTGACAATTAATTTGCTATGTTTATCATTGCTAATCTAGTTCAAGATAGTAAAATAAAGCATATTGAAATTAGATACTTTTTTAGAGAGATTACTCAGAAAAAGGTCTAATCAAGTTAGTCAAAATGGATACAACAAATCAGCTTGCTGACTTATTCACTAAAGCCTTTGATTTACTTAGATTTAATTTTCTAATTAAGTCCTTGGGCACGACTAACTTAGATTAACCATCATCAACAAAGAAAAGCATATGACTAGTATTGTAAATAGTAATAAAGCGGACTTATTTACCAAAGCCTTTGATTCAGTTAGATTTAATTTTCTAGTTGAATCTTTTGGCATAATTACCTTAGATTAACCATCATCAACAAAGAAAGCATGTGACTGTCATTGTAAATAGTAATAAATAAAACCCAAAAATATTAAGAAATACATACAAAAACTAAAATAATGTCTTTCTTTATTATGTCTTTTAATTTAGCTTGCCACATGTTTGGGAAATGATAGTACACTATACCTTTGCTTACTTCTTGAGTTCTTAACTTACTTTAAATTTGATCAGAAGTACTTTGATATGTGAGTAGGTTCATCACGAGTCGAAACTACACTAACAACGTACCTAACATAATGAAATGGTGACTGTCTATGGGAAACTCCATTTTGAGGATCCAGCAAGTAAGTCTTATCATGATGTGACCAACTTATTCGCCCAAGCACACTATGTAAAACACTTTATAACTTCTATCTTTGCAAATCATATTCCCTTTGTTTTGTATAAACAAAGACCTTGGTTTATGAACACCTTGGTATACTTCTGTAACCAACTGGTGAATATAGTATGGTCCTATCATCCCTCTGTTTTGTGTAAAGAAAGACCTGGGTTAAAGGCACATCTGTTTTACAAAAGTAAAGACTTGGTGACCTGATGAGAATCTTATCTAAGGTCTCAAAAGAATCCATTGTGATCAACTGTATATTATCTAAAGAGTTTTTGCATGAAAGCATTAATGAGACATCGAATTTGTCTCAAGATAGAATTTATAACTTAATGTACATAGTTTCTAAGTGTGAAAAAGTGATGAATTGACTCACAAATGAAGGACAAACTCTAATGTGAATTGAATATGGAGCCCATAATAGTTAATCACTAATAAACATGAAAACATGATATACAACATGCCTAGTTGATATAATACTCTTGTTTGGCTTTAAGTGGGCAAACATACTTGCAATCAGAACTAGTATCAGGTCATATTTCAACAATCAACTCAATCAGGAAGAAGTTTAGTGTCATGGTATGATCCGATTATTTGTGTCTATATGCATGTACATATAATATTTCTTTTATTTCTTTTAGCTTATTTTGTTTCATAACTTTTAGACTATCATGTGCCTTTCATGCTATTCTTCTACATAAATTTATGATGAATGAAACATGTTACCATTAATCACAAATTTAGGGAGAGCAGTTAACGCATAAAAACATAAAATCAAAATTTTCAAAATAAAAATCAAACAAAGGAATTGGAGTTTGAGCACTAACTTGGCTGTAGAATACATGAAGTTTTTCAAACTATAAACCTTCTTATGCACAAATTGCCATGAAAAAAAGTCAACAAGGTCCAATATCACAAAGAACATGATCATGGCCTGGAAATATGATCCAGACTGGGATTGTGCTATTATTAAAAGAACATCTGGAAGAGTTGAATACTTCCATGATGTATTTTCAGTGGTGAGTCTGCCAGAGAATGACATCAAAGATCTTCAAAGCCTGATAATCTGCAATTATCCAATTCACTCTAGAGGATGAGACTTCTCAACTCTAGTAGGAAAGCTCAAGACTAAATTTAAAGATGATGTCCTCAAAGAAGCTAAAAGAGAAGATCCAGAGCATCAGAAGAGAATCAAAGGGCTTAAAAGATACAAGTCCAATGCATCAGAATTTGTAGATGATGAATTCTTGAAGAGGGTTGGCTACAAAAGTAGAACTACAGTAGCAATCAAATGCATTGAAGGGACTCAATTCACATACCCTATAACTGAATGGGGTTATGTTGAGAAAACAAAGGAGCTGGTCTTGCTAAGAAATGCTGAAAACAAGAAAGCTGACCGGATCAGGATCTTTGATCCTGTGGAAATCAAATTACTTCATCCCAGCTACACCTCGTACCTTAATGACAAATTCTTTCCCAAGCTGGCTGATGAAAAAGCACAAAATGATTTGTTCCTGCATGTCCATGTGATACAAGTGATTGACAAATTACATGCCAAAGCCTACAAAAGAAGAAGATTCAATGCTAGACTGCTGAAGGGAACAACTTTTGATGAATTCACAGAACTCAGAATTTCAGAGCAAGATGAGCTAGAAGTGGTGAATAACAATAATGTGTTTGACACACTCACTACAAAGGAAGATGTTCTGGGGATAAGCTTTGAGACTCTGAAGAAGTTCAGCAAGATGAAGATCAACTACAAGTATGATGATCAGAAGACTACTGTGTCTTACTTCTATAACAAGATCATTGCTAGAGTCAATGAGCTTTCTATTTTAAAGGATTGATTACAAGGATCTAAGCCTAAGGTGGAGTATTGTTAGATCTTGGACTTGTAGGTCTAGATCAATTTGTATAGGCTTAGAACTTTAATCAATTCTTGTAATAAATATTTGTAATTGTCATTTATTATGCATGCATTAATTATATATGCTAACCCATATATGTGTGTTATGGATAATTACAGGTACAAACATTATTCTTGGTCAATTTATGAAATTGACCAAGTGAAAGAAACATCTACGGATGAACATTTTGTTCTTCCATAGATATGTTTCTTACAAGTAACATTACATCCGAAGATCCTCTGCGGATGAACAACCAGAAATGAGGAACAAGTTTTCTTCGGAAGTACAAGTTTTCTACGGAAGAACAAGATTCCTATGGAAGAACAAAACATCTACAGAAGAACAAATTCCTATGGAAGACACTATTTCTGCGGAGTCCAAACACTTGTATAATGCAAGTGTTACAAATCAACGAGGCGGTTATGCGAATCCCAAGAAATCCGATGATTCCTTAATTGACACAAATCAAATCCCAGAGATCCAATGTTTCTTATAACAGAAACATCATTGTCTATATAAATGGATCCTAGGTTTCGATACAAGGACGATTGTTTAGAAGATTGATTGAACAACAACGACAATAGCAATACGACAATCACAGTCTCTCAATCAAACCCTAGCAGCCGTCACATGAACAAACTTTGATATCATTCATTCATTATTTTGTAATCATTAACATATTTTGATGAAATACATATTATTCATTAATTGTGTTTTTGTTAGTGTGTTCTTGAATATTTATTGATATTTAAAGTTATTACAAACGATTAAACCAAATTAACGTTGATTCTGCAAACATTGACTTGCCATCAACCGACACTGATAATTCCTGATTGCGATCCTTGGATTCACATTACCTCATCACTACAACCACCTCAACTAATCATCCCTCAACCTAAAACATTACCCAGAACTCAAACACCACTACCTACCCAACAACCATCCAGACCATCCACTCAGCCTTCTAAACATCTCTCCTTAGAAGAGTTTAAGGAGATTAAAATGAAGCTCATCAGATGCACAACTTGAGCGATATCTCTTGTGAGGAGGATTCTGTCAAGATAACTTTTGTTGACGGATCCTCATGTTCCCTCACAAGAGATCAATTCCTTGATATGCCTAGGGGAACATTAGACCAGACTGTTTTATTCTTCTTGGCCTCAACTCAGATTCTCTTAATGATGAAGATAAGAAGCTAAGAAGGAAGCTGGTGACTCTCTTGGATACCAAGAAGGGGGACAAAGTACCTAGCAAACCCCTTGTCCAATAAAGAAGATTGTCCAGTGGAGGTTTGAAGACTTTTCTCACAACTTTGTTTTTTAGAGAGAGAATGGCAAGTTGAACAAGCTTAATGCCTCACCTCTGCTACACTTAAGAAGCTTTGATATTTTTTGAATTAGCATAGAAGCCATTCTCCAATACCTCAAACTCTGAGACTACAACCCACCTTGCTGAGCTAACTGCTAGTACAAGGATTGAAGAGGAGTCAAAACGGAGAGAGAATGAGGAAAGGAAAGGATCAACAACCAAAGGCAAAGCCTTTCTCCAAATGGTTGTAGATCCTAAACTTGAATCCATTGTTAGATGGGAGGATGACTATAACTCCCGACAACTAACTCTCTTCAGGGGGCATAACAAAGGGTGCACATCATTAGGAGTGATAGACTGGATCTCCTATCCACTGATGACTTGCACAAAATTCCCAGCACAACTTCCAAACAAAATAAAGAAACAGACAAATATCTTTTGTCCCTTGTGTAGAAAGTTTTGAGAAGCAGAAGTAAGTGAGGTTTTGGTAGCATCAGCCTAGGGGGAGTTTGTTGGATCTAGAAAGGCTGGTGCAACCAAAACCAAACACTTAGACTATTTTTGGTGCAACTTACAAAGGACTTTCGAAGCTAAGTGTGGAACTTCCGAAGGAAATGGAGTTCTTCCGAAGACAAAGTGCAAGATCAACTTTCGAAGGAAAAGCTCCAACTTCCAAAGACAAAGTCTTCTCTTTCAAAGTTCAAGACTTAGAAGAATTCAAAGACAATGACTTCCGAAGAAGAATTCCTCAAGCCACGAAAGAAACAGCCTCTTCCAAAGTATAAAACGCTTCGAAAGAACTAGTTCTTCCGAAGCCAATTAACCTTCGAAAGATGCTGCTATAGTTCAATGGACATAAGTATGGTTCTCTGACACTCTGCTGCAGACCTTTGATACTGCATGGTGTTTTCCCAAAAGGTCATGTAGTTGACCATACTTTATACCGCCTTTCATCTTTATATGTTAGTACAACTTCTAACTTTAGCTGGTGACAAAAAGTAAGTCATGGACATGTCATGACTACCATATCTTAGATAAGACATTATCTAAGATACCCTAACTATAGCTTTATAGTATCTCTTTTAGTTATAAGATTCCAGCTGGTATCAAAGTATAACCAGATGTAGGTGATAGTATATATAGTTTCTCATTGTAACTCTTGTATCATGCTTGTAAGAGTCTTGTAAACTTTGAGTTGAGAAGTAATATATACAAGTACCTTGAAAATTATTTTTTTATGTTCTTAAGTTACTTAGTATATTATAAGCAACTCTTTGAGAGATTCTACTTCATCATATTTGTGAGTCTAAATGAGTTTGAGAGAAAACAAAGTGTTAAGTGACATATATCAATCCTACAATATCTATGTATGCAAATCTATGTTTACTCACTAGATAATTCATTAGCTGGTTACATTAGTTTTTCACATGATTTTAGAAAATGTTGCTTAGTTGGATTCCATGTATGCAAATTTATGTTTTTGAATTTTATATGGTTGTTAAACAATTTTTGGTTATTTGAAATTATAAATTTTGCATATAATACTATCTTTTAAGTACCATGTGATATGAACAATCGATTATGTTTCCGCCATTAGTCACGATGTGACAGAGGCCATCTAAACTTTTTTAAATTTCACCCATCTAGTAATTCTAATTTGCTACATCTCATGTTATAGTGTTAGTTTATTATTTTTGAAACATTTTCCAAGTATACTCTAGATTATCCACTAATCTAAGTATGGTGCCACGAACTATGATTAAATTTGTACGAATCATTTATTTCGATAATAATTTTGAAGTTGTTTCATCAAGATTTCCATGAGTTTATGCTTTATATAATTAAATAAACAAGAATCTTATAGATAATTTAATTCTTAGTTCAACTTGGCAATTACATATCACATGACTTATCTAAATAAGTACAATAGTTTTATTCCAAATAAAATTATGCAAGTAATAATCAATAAAAGACAAAACAAAGAAATCCTTGTTCTAAACAAAGGGAAAAAATATCACCATATGACTAATATAACTTGAATCTTTAAAATTACTTTTATTATAAAGTGCTCTTTTAAGTTGCTTTGGCGTTTATCTCTTATTTTCTTTCATTCCTTTAATCTTTATATGATAATTTTACATATTGTTAAAAGTCTTATTTTAAAGGATTAAAGAATAAGAGATATTGCCAAGATACATGTAGTGAATGCTTTAAGACATTTTCTTGCTTTAGTTATCTCGGGCATCTCTTTAACCCCACATCTAAATGTAAAAGTCTGCTACCCGGTGTAATCAATAACTGTCCTTGTATCCGGTCTTTTCAACTTCTTCTGATACTTCTCCTGTTTACTTGAGTTTACTAGTGTAGGTCATCAAGAAACATTTCTTTATTGATGTCATAACTGATGTAGACATTCATCTTCTGAAGTAATTTCTTTTCATAATCATCCATATTAAGAGAATAATTCTCCTATCATCTTGTTTGCAACAGGAACAAATAATATAATTCATTTTCTTATCATCACAGAAACATCACAAACAAATATGTTAATGACTAGCCAAGATTCTAAGGGTATGCATGCTTGATTAAACTCATCAACTTTACATAACACGATTTTAGTACGATCATGATCCTTGATTTCAGTTGTCTTTATATGATCCTTTAAGAATGCGTAAGGATTCTTATCATACTTGTTATGAAACCTTTTCTTAAGGTCGTTAATCATGTCATAAGTCGACCAATCCCGTAAGAAAGTTCTCAACTCTTAACTAGTTGCTTGAGCCACATCATAGAATTTGACCCAAACCTCTTGACAAATTAACTAGCATCACGTGTGGTCGCTCAGAAACAAAACAGTTCGAAACATATAACTTCTTTATCAGCCTTGAGACTCTCTTCAAGACTTCAAGTTATAGTACTAATTTAAAAAGTTTTTTTTCATTGAGTTTAACATTTAGAACGTTGACTTTATGAATCAAGAGTTATTCACGAGACATTCATAATGTAAAACAAAAACATTAGCAATTTCAAAAATTTTTATTTACATTATAAACGATAATGACACTGTTTTAACATTATTTACTTTTGGAATTTAAGATCAAAATTTCACTATATTTTATATGTTCATAAGATATAGTTACGTAGGTAGTACCTTTACCAATTGTTTCTGAAATTTTATGTAAGCCATTTACATAACTGGTTTATTTAGGTGGGTACGTTTATTCAGGTCATACATTGGCTACTTTTTACTTTTTATGGTGCAATATTAGCAACTTGTGAATCGTCCCGATACTCTTTGTTCTACGACAAAGTGACTAATATAGAGAGTAAAACATAGGAACCAAACAAGTTGTCCTTGATATCTCCGAGTTAACCTAACCTTGCTCGTATCAGAATTGACGAGAGAGATGGCAAGAGATAGCTGTCTAGCCAGAGTAACCGCCGGAGTCGCCGTCGGTGGTGCTGTCGGAGGCGCTGTCGGTAAATCGCTTTTCATGCCCTCATAACCCTAATCATTCCCATCTCGTTTTATCACTCATACTCTGCTGAACTTACTTCATTCTTCCTCTCTCTATACATCACCGCTTATCAACTGGAATTTATATTAATCTTTTTGCTGATTCCAGGTCTCAGTTATTCGATCCTGTTGACAACTCTTGATGCTATTTGTTCTCAATGTGTTGATTAGTTTTTTTTTTTTTTTTTTTTTTTTTTTCTAAACTTATGTTTAAACGTATTCTCTATTCACTAATGCGAGCTGTGCAATCATCTTGATCTATAAACTGCAGTATTTTTATACTTTTGGGGTGAGTAAGCGCCCTGATATCTGGCCAATAAATTGAATAAGTGGATTAATAACCCCAATTATTATTTCGCATATGAACTGTAGGTAAGTTGATTAAGAACACTAATAATTTGTTTTATAAACTGCAGTAAGTGGATTAAGAACCATAGAAATTTTCCCTATAAATTAAAGTAAATGGAGTAATGGACAAACATACCGAGCAAATCCCCCTCAAAGAGTAGGGCCATGAGATAAAAGAGGCTGCTCATAGAGACTTCAACCTAGAAAAACCTTAATTTTTCAAGTAAGTCAGTAAGTGGAGTGAGAGCCCTAACTATTTTGTCGATAAACTGAAGTAAGTGATTATTTGTGTTATAAACTTCGGTAAGTGGATTGAGAATCCTAATCATTTGACTTGTAAACCGTAGAATTTGGTACGTTTGGTTCGATTTTGTTTATAGGTTTTCAATTAGGAGATATACATTGAAAACCCTTGATGGCATGACATCTAGTTAATGGATACTACTCCTTGGGTCACTAAACCTATAACATTAATGTATTGGTACCCTAGGTTTTAAATGCGCATATCAAGAGTGCATAATGCGATGATATATGATGCGTTGATATGGAAGAGTCGGCGCGTCGCTACAGTTGATGCAATGCGACTCATGTGATGCCCATGATGCACCCTGATGAGTGACGCAATTTGATGTGTCGCATCATGCAGTTGACCTGTATTTGAACAATTTGACCATTGACTGCAATGGGTCTGAGTTTTTCAATCTTATTGAACAAATTTACCTTTAATTGAACAAATATAATGATACGGCACCACCACTCAAATATTATTCGAGGAAACACAAACGGGTCAAAGCAGCTGAAATGGAGCACTTCGAGGCGGTTCTTGGATCTGAGATGGATCCACTCGGTCAAAGCACCACTTACAACGTGGGGTGGTATGGAGCAGTTCATTAGTTGGTTTAGTGGAGTAGTTCATTAGTTGGTTTAGTGGAGCAGTTATTGTTTCTATTATGTTTTATTAGTAGAATTGTTTAGAGTTTTTCTTATGTCTAGTTTTTTTTCTGAAGTAATCGGTTTGTATTTGCGGAGAGTGAGCCCCTCTCGAATCGGGCTTTATCATTTTCATTCAATCGAAATCTTTGCTGAATTCTCCGATTCTATCATTGGTTCCTTTGCTGGGAATCGAAGATGGCACCGATCACCCGGAGTAGTGCTGAAGGAAACGGAAGTGGAGGCAACGAGCGTGATCCCGTCGCCGTTCAATTAGCGGCAATTGCTGTGAAACTTGAAACAATCGATGCACTCAAGGAGGAAATGGTTGCCTTGAAGTCACACATGGAGAAGTCCGGTGGCAATTCTGGGAGATATGATGATGGAGAGAACTCCCGAAATTACCACCACAATTATCGACCTTACAATAAGATCGAGTTTCCCGCTTTTAGTAATAGAGATCCTCGTGGGTGGATACTCAAGGCCGAAAAGTATTTTCGGTATTACAACATTCCTGATGACGAGAAGGTTGACATAGCATCGATGTACTTGGAAGGTGATGCATTGGATTTGTTCTCTTGGCTCACTTCGGACCAAGAGATTGAATTCTGGGAAGACCTGGTCCATGCCCTACAAAAGAATTTTGGACTGGCTGAATTTCAAAACCCTGATGAACATCTGTGCAGCATCAAACAAACTGGTACCATGGAAGAGTATCAGCAGGAATTGCGAAACGATCTTCCCGTGTATCGAATTGGCCCGATCACTGCTTTTTGGGGGTTTTTTTGAATGGGCTGAAAGAAAATTGAAAGCAGATATGCGGATCCATAAACCGAGGACGGTATAAAGCAATGAGTTTGGCTTTGGAGTATAAATCCAAGGTTATCCACACACGAGCCAGCAAGAACCTTACCTGGAACACGTCTACCAAACCAACTTAATCCGATTCCAAGCCTACCACCCACAACCACACCCCAACAACCAACCCCAAACCACCTTTATGCATTTCTTATGTAGAGAAACCGTCTCGCTTCCTACGCGGTGAGTGTTTCCGATGTGGAGATAAATATGGGCCGGTTCATCGGTGTAAAGCAGGAACGCTTAAAGTCCTAGAAGCCGACGAAGAAGTGGGAGAGCAGGTTGAATTGGAGACCAACCCTCATGAGGACGATGGTGACAAGATGGCTGAAATTAGCCTCCATGCCATTTTGGGAAAACCTCACCCAACCACCATGAAGGTGCATGGCTTACTTAACTCCACTGAAGTTTTAATCTTGGTTGATGGTGGCTCCACCCACAATTTCATTTCGGATCTATTGGTGAAGGAATTGACATTACCCACCCAACTTGTACCCCTTTTTGGAGTGCAAATAGGAAACGAGGATGTCATTCGTTGTGATAAAATATTCAAGGAGTTAACAGTGCAGATTGACAACATCAGCCTTGTACAAGATTTTTATCCATTCTCTATAGGCGGGGCCGATTTGGTCCTCGGGATTCAATGGCTCGCAACCCATAACATGATACAAGCTAATTGGCAGGAAATGTTCTTGATCTTTAATATTGATGGAAAGAAGTACAAACTACAAGGTATAATTTCTGGCCCACAAAAATCATCTGCTTTCCAACATTTGGTTGTTGAACCTAATTCATCTCCACCAATCCCACCTAAATTAAACCCCATCATCCAACATTACTCATCTGTGTTTGAAGAACCCTATGAACTACCCCCTTACCAAAAAACCCATACCATACCTCTCTTACCTAATTCACCACCCCCAAACATCCGCCCATACCGCTATCCCCACTCCCAAAAAATCGAAATTGAAACCCAAGTGGCCAAGTTCACCGATTACTCACTGCCGGATTCATTCAGCCCAGTACGAGCCCATTCTCAAGCCCGGTACTACTCGTTTGGAAGAAGGATAATACTTGGCGCACGTGTGTGGATTACAGGGCCTTAAACAAAATTACAATAGCCGACAAGTATCCAATTCCCAACATTGATGAATTATATAGGGCCAAAATTTTCTCAAAGCTAGATCTGCGATCCGGTACTACCAGATCAGGGTAGCCGATCATGATATTGAAAAGACTGCTTTTCGGACGCACTCCGGTCACTACGAGTTCAAGATGATGCCTTTCGGGCTCACAAACGCGTTGGCCACCTTCCGAGCTGTGATGAATGAGTTGTTTCGGCCTTATTTACGCCGTTTCATCCTGGTTTTCTTTGATGATATCTTAATTTAAAACCATGATCTCGAACAACATATGTCGCACTTACAACAAGCTCTGCAATTGTTGCTTGATAACAAATTTTTGCTAAGCTATCTAAATGTTGTTTTGGGCAGCAGCAGGTGGTTTTTCTCGGTCATGTGATCATAGCAGAAGGGGTACAAGTCGAACAAGAAAAGATTCAAGCCATCAAATCCTGGCCAATTCCCTCTAATGTCAAGGAAGTGAGGGGATTTCTCAGACTTACAGGGTGTTACCGACGATTTGTAAAAGGTTATGGGTTGATTGCACGATCCCTTACAGCTCTAACCAAGGACGGGTTTATTTGGAATGATGAAGCACTTCGTGCTTTCAACAAGTTGAAGGTTGCCCTGATGACAACTCCTGTCCTCTGGTTACCCGATTTTTCCAAGACCTTTGTGGTGGAGTGCGATGCTTCTTCCGAAGGTATTGGGGCTATTCTATCCCAAGAGGACCATCCGGTGGCATACTTTAGCAAAGGGTTCTCACCCTTAAATCGCTTCAAATCTGCGTATGACCGAGAACTCTTGGCACTGGTTCTAGCCGTGCAAAAATGGAATCATTACCTCTTGGGACGGCATTTTCTTATTCGCACCGACCATTAAACACTGAAGTTTCTGTTTGAGCAACGAATCACCATGGTTGATCAACAATGTTATTGCTGAAACTTATGCCGTTCGATTTTTCAATTGTACACAGGGCTGGAAAGGACAATCGCGGGGCTGATGCATTATCATGTTGACCACACTTCGGGGAGCTGCTAACTTTAACTGTTCCACAATGTATGGAAATCTCCATCTTGAAGCAGGAGTTGCAGAATGATCTCTATACCCGTGCATTATTACAACAGATTGCACAAGATTGATCGTCACTTCCTGATTTTTCTTATGCTGATGGGTCTATAAAGGACGCTTGGTTGTACCCGATAACTCTTTGTTAAAGTTGAAATAAATTCAGGAAGCTCATGATACACCCGTTGGTGGTCTTGGCGGGTTCTTGAAGACCTTAAAATGTCTTTCTTCCCAATATTTCTGGCCCAAAATGACGCAAGAAATTCGTATTTATGCAACAATGCCTCGTGTGTCAATAGAAGAAGTATCAAGCCCTCTCTCCAGTTGGGCTGTTGTAGCCTCTCCCTATCCCACAACAAAAGACCTTTCCATGGATTTTATCGTGGGGCTTCCCCCGTCTAGTCGTTTTGATACTATTATGGTGGTTGTCGATCGGCTTAGTAAGTATGGGCACTTTCTTGGCCTTACCCACCCCTTTATAGCGAAAGGTGTGGCTTCTTTGTTTTGCATGGAAATTATTCGTCTGCATGGGTTCCTACGCTCCATTGTCTCCGATCGTGGTGTCATTTTTATTAGCTCCTTTTGGCAAGAATTATTTCGTTTGAGTAATACCAAACTCCATTGAGCACCGGCTACCATCCACAAACCGACGGTCAAACGAAGGTCTTAAACCGTTGTTTGGAAGGTTACCTCCGCTGCTTTGCACATGATCAACCGACAAAATGGAGTTCTTACCTTGCCTGGGCCGAATACTCCTACAACACCGGGTTTCATACTACAACCGATATTACCCCATTTCATATCATTTATGGACGGGAACCTCCTCCTTTACTCCCTTACGTCCGGGGCGACACCAAGAATGCTGAACTTGAGACTCAACTCATCGATCGGGATGATATGCTTCGTTTGCTTTTGCAGTAATTTGCAGAAAGCTCAAGACCGCATGCGCAACCAGGCAAATACTCATCGTCGTGAGCTGACTTTTCAAGTCGGCGACTATGTCTTTCTGCGTCTTCAGCCCTATCGACAGAAGAGCTTAGCTAAACGTCGTTACGAGAAGCGTTCTCCCCGGTTCTTCGGTCCCTGCCGTATTCTCCGCCGTATCGGCCCTGTCGCGTACGAGCTCGCCTTACCACCGAGTGCTCGCGTCCACCCTGTCTTTCATGTCTCCATGCTCAAACCTGCTCATGGGGATTTCTCCACTACCCGAGTCCCATCGTTACCCGTCACTAAGGATTGGGAGATTGATTTGCTGCCTGCTACTGTTCTGGATTATCGTTGGGCTACTGAAGCTTGGCACAAAGTTCTGGAATTGCTTGTCACCTGGAAAGATCGTCCGTCCGAGGAAGCTTCGTGGGCATCTTACGACTTGCTACGCGAGCAATTCCCAGATTTTCGCTTTGAGGACAAGGCGTTTTACCGGCGGGAAGTAATGATACAACACCACCACTCAAATATTATTTGAACACAAACGGGTCAAAGCAGCTGAAATGGAGCACTTCGAGGCGGTTCTTGGATCTGAGATGGATCCACTCGGTCAAAGCACCACTTACAACGTTGGGTGGTGTGGAGCAGTTCATTAGTTGGTTTAGTGGAGCAGTTATTGTTTCTATATGTTTTATTAGCATAATTGTTTAGAGTTTTTCTTTTGTCTAGTTTTTTTTTCTGAAGTAATCGGTTTGTATTTGCGGAGAGTGAGCCCCTCTTGAATCGGGCCTTATCATTTTCATTCAATTGAAATCTTTGCTGAATTCTCCGATTCTATCATATAACCATGGATTGAGCAATGGGATTCTATATTTAAACACATTAGACCATCGATTGAGCAAATCTGACTTGAGATGATGAAGTTGTTTTACGTTTTAGTGAACAAAAGTTAACAAATCTAATATATCTATAAATAAGTTTGAGGTTTTTCTTTTAAATAATGAACGCCTTGCATACGTGATGCGTGTGCGCATCTCTCATTGGCTTTTGGGATCAAAACGCATTGGACTGCCACATACTTTTTTAGACCTAGCTGGTATCTTAATCCATATAATTGCTATCATACTAGCCATAGTTGCAACTTGTAAGACACACTCAAGGTGTAAAAAATATCCAATCTGCACCATAGTTATCAAATAGCTCGCCTGGAGCGCCTAGGTCACAAATCCAATCGATGCCCATTAATTGTGCTTCCATTTCCATCGAATTAAATCACAGAAGTTCATTTCTATTGTTTCTGTTTTGTTTTGGACCTTTTGGTTCACTGATATATGCAGTTAAATATGTTAGTTCAATGAATCTGTTCTTTTTTGCTCTCTGTTTTTGCTTCTGTTTTGGTTCACTATTAATACAGTAAAATAGTAAAATATGTTGCTTCAATCTCTTTTTTTTATTCACTGTTTGTGTGTTGATTGCTTCTGTTCAATGTGTTCCCTTTTATGTAGTTTTGGTTGGTGCATTACAGGTTTTTTCAATTTGATCAAAATTCTTTTTTGTGAACTACTTTTTTTCATATATATTAGATTCTATTATATATGGTTCATGGTTCACTGTTATATACAGTAAAAAGAATTTTATTACATAAAGTATTTAAAATTATTAATTTTAATTTTAGTGCAATATTTTTTCATAGTCCCATTTTTTTTGCGTTTCTCGCTTAGGCTATAGTCCCAACCAATCGCCTAGAGTGCATCTCGTGCCTTTGATAACTATGATCTGCACAAGGCACAAAAGGGCTATCCAGCTACAAAGAAAGTACAATAGCAGGAAAAATAAAAATATATGATAGGCACAATCCTATTGGCTATTGCAATATCCTTTTTTTTCTGCTGCTTTAGCCTCCTCCATGATTTTTTTAACATGGTAATGACAAGAAGTTAGAAAACAATCCATTATTTTTCCATTGTATAAACTGGATGCTTCATAAATGTTTGAGTTATTGAACAGAAGGCATATATAAGCCATATGACCTGAGTTTTTTATATGATGCATTGATGCGGTTTACATCAATTTACAGGAGCTGTATATGGAACTTATGAGGCCGTTAGGTACAAGGTATGGTCTTATATTGTTCTTGAAGCTTTTAGGATATAGAGGTCATGATTTTTATTATGGCAAATAGTCAAATACCATAAAAAATCAACATACTATAAATTTTTTCCTCATAAAAGTCCCTTTACCATTTTTTTTCATATATAAAAACTATATACTTTTTTTGTCTCATAAAAGTTCATCAATAGTTTTTTGAACATTAAAGTCCTTCACATGTTAAATCTAAACAAAATTGCGAATTTTTAAAACAAATTGGAGTCGATATATTTGGTTGTTTGTACATTTTTTTCTTGTATAAGTTAATAATTCCTTATCTAAAACAAAAGAATTGAGATAGAATTTGAAAAGATTAAACATCAATCCACCACAAAACAAAATTTCTGCAAACGTATTCATGTGTTATTAATTTGCATTTTTTGCTTGAAGCGACTTAAAATAATGCTATAAATGAACGTAAACAAGACTTTATTGCTTAAACCCATGGGGCTTCAGTAAGGAAAATATGTGCGCTAAAAAGTAAGATTATTATAATAATACATATACTAATCAAAATCGTTTTTCATCGTTCGTATTAGTTTATGGGAAAAAAATCTTTATTTCACAAAATACATTTAGTGTTAGATTTAAAACTTTGTTAAAGTTTACGTTAATCTCTCTTGTGGAATTGTTTTTTCAACTCTATTTGTAACATAAATTAAATTTTCATATGTTTATGCAAGAAAAAAAGAAGTACAGGTAATCAAAATAACCAAAATGCACTGATCCCTAATTATTTTAAGAAATTTCATAATATTGTTCAAATTTAACATGTAAAGGGACTTCAATGTATAAAAAATTGTTGAAGGATTTTTACGAGAGAAAACAAAACGTATATTGGTTTTTCATATGCTCAAAATATTTGAGGGACTTTTCTGAGAAAAATAGAAAGTATGTTGGTTTTTCTACTTCTTCTGTGTCCTTTGTTACGGTTTATATGGGTCAAATTCAGGGAGTCACTTTTGGACTTTTGTCAAATGATAGTAGCACAATGTCTGGTACCAAAACATTGGATTTTTATCACTTTTGGGTCAACTAAACCTTCGTTATTAATTTGCAGCATAGACTGTTCATTTTTGACTTGACTCATGTGAATCTTGTTGATGCAAATTATATGGATTACTTTTTTGTGTGGATAAATGTGAGAACATGTTAATATTAAATTCTTAGGACCCCTAAATACCCTACTAATAAACATGATCAGGTAGAGCATTAGCTTGCTTTGGGCGGATGGCCTTCAAGGGCTTCAAGACAGAAAACGAGTGAAAGTTGGATTTGAACTTAAGACCTTAGCTAGAGTATCAAGTGTAAAATGGGTCCAACAATATGATCAACTTTTCCAAACAAATGTTTTTAACTTTTCTTGAGAAAGAGGGACTACTTTTAACAGATTATTGACATAAAATTAAAGCAGTGTAATAATTGTGCAACTATATTAAGAAGCCATAAAGATTAGTTTATGTCAAACATTCTGACTTTAATTTTCAAAGAGGCACCCAACTCTGAAACTTCTTATACACTAACAAGGTTGGTAGCTTCATACCTAACGCTTATCTTAAACCAATGCAAAGTTAATTTAGAGGTGGCGACTTTGACCTGCATACTTAGAAACGGGTTGATTGGGGTTGTGTTATTATCTCAGATAGGTAAAGTGGTAAAATAAAAGAAGCTGAACAGATCAAATGGGCTGAAAGTAGCCTAAGGGTATGCTAATGCATTCAACCTACTATATTCTCTTTATTCAAGAAAGTTAGATTATTATTGTAATGATATCACAAATTGTATATAAAAGAGTAGGAACATCGTATGTGCTTGATAGACGAGAATGTTTCTGAGCCATCTCTGATCCTTTGTGCATTGGAGTTTTTTTATTGAATCCTCCCTGCTTATTTTTTCTTTTTAATTTTTCTGTTAACATATTGATTTTATAATGAAATTGTAGGTCCCTGGCTTATGAAAATCAGATATATGGACAAACAACACTTGGTAGTGCTGCCATTTTTGGTCTTTTTCTTGGTGCTGGGAGCTTGATACATGTGGGAAGTCCTACTGAAAGAGAGAGAGAGAGAGAGTTGTTTAATAAAACCTTAGGTGAATTTGGTTACTTTGAATTTCTGTTGGGGAAGCAAAATGACATGCAATTGTGCAGTCATCTCATTTTATATTTGGTATGTGCTACTCTTTAACTCTTCTTTTATTGTTTAAAAAGTCTTATGCATGTGTTTGGGTCTCACTTATGGCCATCACCAACAAGCGGGGTAGATGCTGATTATGAGATTATCTGATGAGTCTGATTGGTATATTTTACATTATTTTATATTTTTGAAATTGCTTTTTGTGGTTAGAAATGTTGAGTGACACGTTGAAGTTGAATTGATGACCCCGAGCATGACTTGTATATTATTGTGTAAAAGATTGTGTCTAGCCAATAAGCTGGACATCACCCAACCCGGGGTAACCCATTTCCCTAAACAAGTTAAATGGACTAACATATTGTAAAGGAGTTGTAATCAAGTTGTTAATGTTTCAACATATTGGTAGTTTGTAATAGTAATAAATGTTTTCTACCATTATATTTTTATTATTATTTTCAATGGTTGCATGTTTAGTTAAAAGAGTTGATTGATTAGGCGAACATGAAACCGAAATTTTCATATAGTTGATTATTTATGGGTTCTTGTGGGCTAAGAAGTGATGCCCCTAGAAAATTTGATCTGTCATTGATTATCTCATTCTCACTCGCATGTATTTAGAAATCCGTAATATAAATGTCATGGCTGCTTAAAAAATATAGATTTAGACCAGTTGGTTTCGATTTTTTTATTTGGATTTGATTAATTTTAGATGTATATTTATAATCTATAACTTTTAATAAAGTAAGGTTTTTTTTTGTCATTTTTTATTCTCTTAATCTATTTTTTGTCACTTGTTATTTTTTTAGACATTCACAAATCACTTTTCCTTCCAAAATTGTATTGTAGTAATTTAAATGCTCATACAATTTGTATCTTTATTAAAAATAAATCTTATTAATTGTTATGATTTTCTCTCTTATTTAATTTTTTTAAGAAAGTCAAACTATTTTTTTAGAATAGATTTTATTAAACAAATTAGAAATCATATCTTTTAGTCGATCTAAATAACAAGAAACTAAAGTTTTATATAATATGAATTTTTTTAACCCACTAAACATTTTTAAACAAAATATTTTAACTCGTTTTGTTTTTAAAAAAAATTATAAACAAGTGAAATATTTTAAAACAATTTTATTAAAACAACCAGAAAAATTATGAACCAAATTTTTTTAGAAACAAGATTTTTATAAAATAAAATTATAATAAATCTTAAAACGAATGTTTAAAAATAAAACTTTTTACATAAGAAAGTTAAAAAATGGTATAATTTTTTTATTTTTTGAACTAAAGTATATATAACTTTAATTATATTTTACATTAAATTATTGCACTTAAAGTAACTATTTATACGTAATTAACATCATATTATATCTTCAAACATGATTTTATAATGTATAAATTTTTATTAATAATAATTTAATATTTTATTTATTTAATTTGTGTATTATACGGGAACTAACGTAGTTTGTTTGTATTGGTTTGATAATTATAGTAGCGGTGGCGGGGATTGAGGTAATAGTGGTAGTGGTATCATGTTAAGAAATATTGCTCCTAGGATTCTTTAACATATATATGATAGGCTATCTCATCGACAATATCACACATCACGACTTCTTAAAAAATATTGGTTTATTTCGGATGCTTCTAATTCTGGTTTGTTTTTCTTGAATTTGATAAATTTTGAAACTAAATATGTTTATAATATTGTCACTGTTATTGTTTTATTTTATAAAAGTTTACAATTAGTTGCTTTTTTAAATTTATAATAAAAAAATTTCTAGTCATATTGCACATTTGTTGATTTTAACTAATTATTTATATTTACCATGGACACATATATATATATATATATATATATATATATATATATATATATATATATCATGTTGACTTGTTCTAGTGGTAACAATCTTGCATTTGATAGCAAAAGTGTAACAATAACAAACTTCTTTAGCGGTAGTAAATCACATTTACTTTGTTTCATAGTACCATGAGCCTCATTAATTACTAACAATCTCCCCCTGGTGTTAACAAAATCAAGTGCTTGCATCGTATCTTCATATCAATCGGATAGTTTTTAAATGTCTCAATACCCTTTACTCTTACTAGTAATCTTCAATTTCAACTTTCAAGCTCTTGTTATGTAAATAAGTATACTATTTCTATCATACTCCTGTTATGAACTTTAGGCTATTAAGACTCCTCTGTACTGGTCATCGCCAAGAAAGTTCTACCGATGAGAATGATGATGATTCACTAATGATCCTGATGCAAAAACTAATGTTCAATACTTTATGCAAGCACCCGCAACCTCACACCCTAAGATTCCTCCTCTCAGTCCTTATCAAACAACATATCTTAAACCTGTTCATGGGGAAATTGTTGAACAAACATGTACTTCTGTTTTGAAACAAAGAGCTTTAGCCCCATTTGTTGAGTTAAAATCTTCACAAAATGAGTTAAAAGCAAAAAATGTTGAGTCATTGATGGGATGAACTAATTGCTCAACTAAGAGCATAGTTGGTATCCAAGTCCATCCTTACTATTAGAGAGTTTGTTGAGATAGTTGAGTTGGTTATTATGATTGTTTAGTTTAGTTGAGGTGGTTGTGATTTGGTTATAGATTCTTTTAGAAGATTCTTGAAGCCCTTATATAAAGCCTCTCTTATATTGTTTTGAATAACTAAAAATACTGAAAAACTACACAAACAAACATCCTCTCTTTCTCTCTCTTCTTTACCTATCATTGCAAGTTTTTATAAAATATTGGTGATATGATGACTTATGACTTCTCTTAAGTATTTGATAATATTTTTTATGATGATTTGTCTGGTCAAGAATTATAATTAACTAATCTACTAAGGGTGTTTAGTAAGATATATTTTATGATAACCTTGTTTACACTATATGAACTTTTATATTCTTGTCAATTGCTTCATGTTACCCAAGATACCTGATTTTCTAAATCAACAAAATGGTCTGGATTCAACTTGGTAACATTTAAAACAGTGTCAAATGAAAGAATGGAGCAAATTAGATGACTTGTTAACAAGATCTTTAAAAGTTCATTTTTTTGACTAAGAGAAACCAAATTTTTACCCAAGACCCTTAGCCATTGAGTACAACTATGAAGAAACTTAAGCTAGGGAAGAGGTTATATGTGTAAGTTTTTATGAAAGTGACAGTTCAAAAGAGACAAAGAAAAGCAAAGGTATAAGAAAAGTTAATGATAGCAAGGTTATTGTACAACAACGTGTACCAAGAAAGCCATGTTAACTGTTTTTTCTATGATCAATAAAGATGAAACTGAACCAAATGACTTTGGAATCAATGAGAAATTAAATAAGACAATACTTGAAGCTGCAAAGAAAAGCAATCAATTTTTATATCTTTATGATGATGGATATACTCTAGATGAATTGTTCTTATAAGATACTTATAATGTAGTTAAATCCCATAATAATGCACTTGAACCTTGTAGTCCCAAGCATTATTACCTCATAAAAAATCCAAAAGAACCGGTACAAGCATCCTCTTTTATTTCTCAATCTCATCCGGTTAGTTACTTTCTCATCTTAATCAGATGATATTAATCATGACTCAATAACTAAGGAAGAACAAGAAAAGTTTCTATAATAATATGGATAATCATCTAGAAAAATGACAAGACTTGGAAAGTGAGACTAAAACACGTCATACTCCCGCTGATAGCGGAAAAACGAGGATGCGATAGATAGGATCATCATAACTATATGGCATGCGGAAAAACGAGGATGCGACAAATAGGATGCGATAGATAGGATCATCATAACGAGGATGCGATAGATAGGATCATCATAACTATATGCGATAGACTTAGATAATACTTATTATTACTTTATTGTTACTTTACCATTCATTTTGTTGGATCTTGTATACCCAAGACACATACAAGATTGATGTGGTTAGTATGTTATGATCCAAGTCAGGTCATACCCAATAACAAGCTAAACAAACACCAATAAATATTTATTTGTTGATAAGATCAAACAAATAAATATTGACACCAATTTAGAAAATAGTTTTTCTAAATCATTGCTTTTGAAATTGGACAACATTATATGGATAATTTGTTCATAAGAAATTATTTGTTTTATTATTTAAGTGGGTTAAATAATAACAAAGAAAAGTGTGTTCAAGTTATAAAATTAAAAGGGTTTTAGTTTTACAAATTTAAGGGTTAAGGAGTGTAACTTATTTGCAAGATTAAAATGGGTGGGAACCCATTTTTGAATAAAAATTCAGCTGCCCCTTGGATACCCTTCCTTGGGATTCATTTTTTCTTGTTTTAAGCAAGACTTGAACAAAATTAACACTCCACCAAAATACACACTCTTTCTCACACACACAAGAACTCTCTCCTCTTGTTTTCAAGCAGAAAATTTCGGGTTTGAAGAGTACGGATTTGATAAGAGGAGCAAGAAGGAGGCTTGGTGTAGTACTCACTAACAAGTAGAGTGTTTGC
This sequence comes from Flaveria trinervia, assembly GCA_025506515.1. Taxonomy (NCBI): domain Eukaryota; kingdom Viridiplantae; phylum Streptophyta; class Magnoliopsida; order Asterales; family Asteraceae; genus Flaveria; species Flaveria trinervia. The sequence continues at coordinate 24,268,488 of CM046458.1, forward strand.
AAGAGCTTGTAGGTATACTAGCTTGAGGCCTTCTCCTTTGGAGGCTTTGGATTCAAGAACATCATCATATTCTCCATCAAATTCCATCCCTCTTCTTGTTCATAGAAAGGTTGTATTCTATGAACACCCTATGGTTGTTTATGTATGATAATATTTCTTTTCACATATAATTGATCCTTGTTCTTGGGTTTGTTATCTTGACATATAAAATGTTTAATTTTCAGAATATAAACATGTTTTATATGTTATTTTATCCGCTGCATTTTTTGCTTAAATGGTTAATCTATCTTTGATAAACATGTAACAAACCAACAATGGAATCTAGAGCCGGTTATATGAAAAACTTGCTTCAAAAGTCTAAGAAAAGTTAGTTTTGTTGGACTTTTTCAACCCATTAGGGGCTGATTTGTTATGGATATATGAATCCCTTGACTTTCAAGTTTTATTTTACACGCTTTAGAATAAAACTTGAAAGATTAAAGTCAAATGGTTGATTGTTTTGTTTAAACAAAAACCCTAAAATTTTAGTTTATGTTGGCTGAAATTTTAAGGGTTAAAAAGGGTGTTCATTTTGTTCTTGAATATTGTATTTGGATATATGTTTTTGGTGCATAACATAGCCTTGACCATGTGTGTTTTGGATTTGGTTGAATGTTTGTCATGTTTGGTTTTATTCTTCCAAAGGGATGTAATAATATTTTTTGTTTGTATCTTTGGGTTGTAATTTATTCATTCTTTGGTAATGTAATAAATAGGTTAGGTGCATTTCTTTTATTAGAAAAATTGTATTAGGATATATTTTTATAAAAGAAGATGCACAAGTGGAAGACCCAAAAGAAGACACAAAGGAAGGACACAAAAGAGACATGAACACATTTAGATGTGGAATCAAGTGGGAGTTTATGGACACCTTTTGATGTGTCATTGTTTATCCTTAGAAAGATCTAATGACAACACTTGTGATGGCAAACAAGTCTTGTCAACTTAGTGGCTATTGTTATACACTTGTGATTGTATGATTATGCTTGTTTGGTTGTTTGTTTTATGGTTGTTGTTTGATATATGGATATGCATAACAAACTAATTAACAAACATAACAAGCAGAAAATTGATGGTTCATTATCATTAAGTGGTTAATAAAAGGTTATTAAAAGGATTAATGATTCTAATAAAAGGGGTTTTATTAAAGAGAACCATAGGGTACCATGTGTTTGAAAGCATGCAAATACAAGGTACATAGAGTTTTCTAAACTAGTGTTATAAAAACATAAAATTTCCTTATAAACAAGTTTAACACCATCCTTTTGCATAACACTTGAGTCATTTGGAAACTCTTAATGGGATAAAGGTCACCTAACCATTTTGAGGGAACTTGTGATTCGAGGTGGGAATACCATATTTGTAGGATAAAGGTCACCTAACCACTTATGTTGGTAAACCCATATGTGTGTGCAAGTAGGGTGACTTGATTTGTAAACCATGCTAAATGAATCACCTACAATGTGGTTTACAAAGGGTGTTGATGGGATAAACATGCCGACTATACATATGATGTTTAAAGTCGATCCCATACCTCTAGAAGTTGCAAAGGGTTGTAACTGTCAAAACGTTGACTACCTTGTTAATTTAAATAATGGGATACAGGTCACCTAACCACTATTTAAATGCAATGTTGGATTCAAGAATTTTAAATTGTGTAAGACACATAAAAGGGTATTAATAATTAAAATATGATTATACCGAAAATACTAAAATTAAACTTTGTTAAATTTTGTAGATGGCTCCCAACATCAATGAAAATAATAATATCCCGTCCGCTCACTCACTATCACCAAGAACCATTCTCCAAAAGGAGCGTCTAAACCACAAAAACTTTATAGATTGGTTTCGAAACTTGAGAATTGTTCTCAAGCAAGAGAAACGGTCGTATATTTTAGACAATCTGATTCCCGATCAACCTAATGAGGATGATGAGGAGGCCTACAATAATTGGGTGAAATACATTGAGAACTCGGTCCAAGTGTCTTCCCTTATATTGGCAAGTATGACTCTGGATCTCCAAAAGGAGTACGAACATCACGGAGCGTACGCCATGATTACCCAGTTGAAGGAAACGTTCCAATAACAAGCAAGGGTAGAGCGCTTCGAAACGGTTCGAGCACTCCATGCATGTCGTATGGATGACACCCAATCGGTTTCATCTTATGTACTTAAGATGAAAAGCCACATTGACCGCCTCGAAAGGCTGAATTGTCCCGTCTCGAAAGAGTTGGCTACGGATTTGATCCTCAACTCTTTGTCAAACAGGTTTCACAACTTTGTTATGAATTATAACATGAATGGGTGGGACAAAAACATAAGTGAGCTTCACTTTATGCTCAAAACAGCCGAAGCGGCCATAGGTAAAAGGGTTTTACACATTCGCACCATCAATGAAGGTGGAAACAAGAAGTGGCCTCACTCCACACCCAAGGCAAATATTGCCAAGGGTAAAAGGTATGATAAGGGGAAGGGAAAGGGAGTGGTAAGAGAGCCACCACCAAAACCAACGGAGAAGAAGAAAAATGTTGCTTCAAATGACCCATGCTTTAAGTGTGGGGAGATTGGACATTGGGCGAGAAATTGCCCTGTCCATCTTAAAGAGTTGCAAACTAAGAGGGATGTTGTAGATACATGTGTACCTAGTTTATGTGCTTAAATGTAAAAGTCTTTCATGTCTTACATATGTGTAATTTGACGAAGTAATGAAATATGATATATGACTTGATGTTTATTTATCTTTGATTCATATGTATGAATTCTTATATAGGTTTGAGGTTGTTGTACATAGTTCTTAGTCAATAATGATTGAGAAATGTGTTCAACCTAGTCGGGTGATTATTCATGCTAATGGCCCATACTTATGGACCGTACGCACGAATACATCATGCTTATGGACCAGTCGCACGACTGAACCAGGAGATTGGATCAGTCGTATGATTGAGACATAAGATTGACTCAGTCGCACGACTGAACCTTCAGTCGTGCGTATGGATCAATCGCATGATTAAGTCGCACGACTGAACCATGCTAATGGTTTAGTTGTATGAATGGAAACCACTAACCTATAAATACCACCTAATTCATGAAAAAACATAACACTTTGAGAGATACTTTGCATACACGTAAACCCTAGCCGTCCAAAGCATCCCAAACAGCCTGTCCAAGTTCATAGTTCGTTCCTGATGGATTCCTACTCGTTCTTAACGTTTAGTTCAATCTTATATCGATCGGGTTATCGTTCTTACTGATTGGATCGCCAATAAAATAGGATTCCACACTATTTGATCTGGTTTAAATGTAGAATCAGTTAGTACTTCATACGTACACGGTCCTCACTAACAGATGTCGGGCAAACCTCAGGTACAATTTTCATGATTCATATTGATCTCAATTTAATATCCTCTAACACATGGGTATTGGATACCGGATATGAAACTCATATTCGCAACTTATTATAGGGGTTTAAAAGAAGTAAGGACTTCAAGAAAGGGGATGTTAGCCTCTACATGGGGAATGGGGCAAAAGTTCAAGTTGAAGATCAATGGGACTACATCTTGAAGCTCCCAAATGGTTTGGAAGCAATTTTGAACAATGATTTGTATGCTCCTAGTTTGACTAGGAACATTATTTCAGTTTCCAATTAAAACAATATGGTTATGTTATGACATTCATTAAAAATGAAAATCATGTTTCTTTAAATGACATCTTTTATTTTAAAGCTATTCCCATGAATGTTATTTATGAATTGGTTCGGGAAAAGACAATATATGATAGCTCATTGTACCAAACCACCACCAAAAGGCTCAAATTGGATTTGAGTGACACCTATCTTTGGCATTGCCGCCTTGGTCATACAAACAAGAAGCACATACAAACACTTCAAAAGAATGGTCTTTTAAAAGCAAGTGAATATGATTCATTTGATGTATGTGAATCTTGTTTACAAGTTAAAATGACTAAGGCACCTTTTAGTGGCAAATCCGAAAGGGCAAAAGATTTATTAGGTATCATACATTCGGATGCATGTGGTCCTTTTAAACAAATGACTAGGTACAATGAAAGATACTTCATTACCTTTACCGACGACTATAGTCGATATGGGTATGTGTACTTGTTAAAGCACAAAGATGAAGCTTTTGAAATATTCAAAATCTTTCAGAATGAAGTAAAACCAACTCAACAAGTCAATAAAAATTCTCCACACTGATAGAGGAGGTGAATATTTAAGTGATGCTTTTAGAGATCATCTTAAAATTATGCGATTGTCTCACAACTATCTCCATGAGGAACACCACAACACAATGGTGTATCCGAGAGGAGAAATTGAACACTATTGGATATGGTTCGATCAATGATGGATAAAATCTCATTGCCTCTATCATTTTGGGGTTTCGCTTTGCTCTCTACAGCCCATATTTTGAATATGGCCCCAACCAAGAAAGTGGAAAAGATACCTTTTGAAATATGGCATGGAAGGGTTCCATCTCTATCATATTTAAAGGTGTGGGGATGTGAGGCTTATGTTAAGACTCCCACCTCAAACAAGTTAGAAAGCCGTTCCACTAAGTGTATCTTTATTGGATATCCTAGAAATTATATGGGATATTATTTATTTGATCCTTTGGAACAAAAGGAGTTTGTTGCCAAGAAGGAAGAGTTCTTAGAAGCTAAATTCCTTATGGAAGGGACTAACACTAGAACAGTGGATCTTGAGGAAGACCAAGAACCATAACCCGATACACGTTTGGTTGACACTAGCTCTCAACATGAGGATGTTGAGGATGATCAAATGGTTGATCAATACACACAAAACGTTCACAGATCTGGTAGAACTAGTAATCCACCTGAAAGATATGGATTTTTCTTGGATGGATGCTATGTGGTAGATTCCCATGAACCAACCACATACCGTGATGCGATGTCCAATTTAGATTATGACAAATGGCTTGAAGCCATGAACGTTGAGATGCAATCCATGTTTGACAACCAAATGTGGGACTTGGTTGAACCACCTCTTAACCCCAAGGTGTAACACTCGGTTATTTTAAAGTCAAGGAAGGAATGAATAAAATGAAAGAAATGAAGGGAAAAGAAAAAAACCCAAGTCTAGGGGTGAAAAGTGTCCAAAAGGACAAAATGTTTGAAAAGTGGTGTGAAGGTGGTATGGCCGCCCATATGTTACATACACCACTGATTTTCGGGTTTTAGAGAGAGAGTAGCTGGGAGTAGCAAATTCTCGGCTTTGAAGGAAGAACTTGAAGGATTCATGATTTGATGATGTTCTTGACTGGTCTTATCCTCGAGTTTATGCTTATGTGTGTTTGTATGTGTTCGGGTATGTTTTTAGTGGGTTTCTAGGAGGTTGAATTCAATTCGCAAACGAGTTTGGAAGAAGCCACACTCAAAAGCTGCAAAGGTGAGTTCTAAAAACCCTCCTTTAATGGTGTTTAACTGATTTTGGGGCTGGAAATGCATGAACGTATGTTTTCACTAAATTGGGTTTCGGACTCGTATGCTTGTATGCATGTATGATGATGTTATGATGTCATGATATGATTATGTTCATGCTTGATGATGTATGATTGTGTTTCTAAGGCTCAGAGGGTAAGATTTAAGCTTAGAACATGATGAATGGTGAATTGAGATTTGAGATGTGACATCCGTCACCTTAAGGTCCGTTAATTAACATAATTAACCATCAAATTATTCTTCCTCTTCTTCATGAACTCCTGTTATAGAAATCATGTTTGCTTTATTACCCTTGTGCTTGTACTTCCTTCGTGAACGTGTGCTGAGCCTAAACCTTTTATAAATTTCATCACCATTATCACCAAATATATCATTTTTATTTATAACCATTGATATTAATGAAACCATTTTAAGTTATCAATTACCATTAAAAACACTTTTAACATTAATATAACGAACACTTTTAAGGTCGTAATCAACTGAAACAAACTTTGGGAACTCGGGGGCTAAGTGCAGGGACTAAAATTGACATTTTGCAAACTTGGGATGAGTGTAAAAACCCCCCTTTCCCAGCCATTTTCTTCATCTTCTTCACTTCTCCTTCATTTTCTTCTTCACCACCCATCTTCTTCACTTTTGCACCAAAAACGCTCCATTTGGTCTCGTTTTCGTCGTCGAGACTTCATCTACAACCTAGTCTACTTCATCCTTGCATGTAGACGACCTTGGTTGTCCATTTCTTGATTGTTTTACTACTGTCCATTTCTAGGGTTTCGGGTGGGTGTGTGTGATGACTTTCTGTGTGTGCTTCTTATTCGTGTGTGTTTGTTGTATGATTCTGGAAGTCCTTGTTCTGTAGAACCCGTGCTTGGGGCAGCCGAAGGCTGCTCTGCATTTCAACAGTCGTGAACTTGCAGTTCAGGCGACTGGGTCTGTCATGCGACTGAGCCGTGCGATTGGGTGAGTCATGCGACTGAGTCATGCGACTGTGTCATTCAGGCGACTGAGTCGTGCGACTAGGGATGTCATGCGACTGAGTTGTGCGATCGAATGAATGTGTGCGATTGAGTCAATGCGGATGAATGTTGTGTGCGATTGAGTCAATGCGGATGAATGTGGTGTGCGATTGAGTCCTGCGACCGAATGATATGCGACTGTGCGTGTATCGCACGACTGAAGGCCAATCATATGAATTCAGTCATACGAGTGAAGCTGATTCGTACAAATGAAGGTTGAGTGGTGCGAATGGAGGTTGAGTTGTGCGATTGGGTGTTGTGTGGTATGACTGAATGCCAGTCGTACGAATGAAGGTTCAATCGTGCGAATGAAGCTGATTCGTACGATTGAAGGTTGATTCGTACAAATGGAGTGTTGAGTCGAGCGTCTGGTCCTGTTGTGTGACTGATGGTGCTGTGTGTGTGAATGTCCTTCTTGAATGTCTTGTGATGATAAGGTAACATCAGTAAAAGTGTCATTGCTTGACCACAAAGATTAAAGTCAACGCTATCAACACGCACATACTATTATAATCTAAAATCAACCTAACATTTTACAAATTTTCAACAACTTTTGGGACTACAAATATTCAACAAGTACTTTCTTTTATAACAATAGGATTTTTATGCAAGTATTGTTGGTAATGACGACTACTCCTAGTACTTGGATCTACATAAGATCTAATACGTGTGTCTGCTTGTGTGTGTTACCCGCGACCGACCCGATACAACCCGAACCGACCAAACATTACTATTTGCTTTATATGCGTCATTAATGCTAAACAATAACCGTTAATAGGTTTTTGACTGTTCATTGCATACAATTATTGGGAACTTTGATCATTCATACTTACCACTTAACAAGTGAGTTTCGTGGCCCCTTTTTATGCTTATACAACTTTTCAATCATTTACAAACTTGGGGGAAAAGTATGCTCACCCACTTTTCATGCTGTACAACATACATACAATTTACATACTTGGAGTCAACGTGCTACTATTTGTGAGTACTTATCTGATACATGCTTGAGTCTCTGCTTTGTGGTTCTTTCTTACAACCATTTAATTCCAGTGTGGAATCGATGAATAGGTATTGGTAGTACTACTTAGGTTGACACCCCTACCCTCGTGTTGGCATACTAGTTAGTACCAACAGTCGCCAGGAACGGGCCTTGGGTGAATATATTCTGACAAGATTCTTTGTGTACGTCGTTAGGTTTGGTTGTAAAGCTCATGTCATGTGATTTTTCTTACTTATAACTATATGCACGGTATTCTGCAACAACTTTATACAACATCAATTACTTATTTACTTTTAAACCTACGAGCTCACCAACAATTTTGTTGACCATTTTGAGCATATCTTTTCAGGTGAGCATGCTAACTGAAGATCTAGGTGTGCTGCCTTAGTGGAGACCATAATATGCATTTTGTGGCTAAACTTGGTCTTTTGAACACAATTGTTGTATCTGTTTCAGACAACATTACTCTTTTGTAACTTGTTCCCGGGTTGTGGGAATTGCATACAATGTTATCATCTATGTTTTATGTTTATGCTTATGGCTATGTTGTCGTGAATACTGACTAAATACGACACAAGTCCCCTTGCTGTTGGGTGTCGTCTTGACACGCTTGTTATCATTTATTATATTGCATCTCTATCGCTTACCATGTGTTATGACGATTCCCGTCTCGTTACATCCCTATGTTTCCGCTCTTAGCGGGGGTGTGACAGACTGGTATCAGAGCCATTGGTTATAGAGAATTAGGCAATACACTTGACCTAGACTATAACCTAGGAACCTTCATGTAGATTTGCATGCCAGGGTTGTGTGCATTTTATATCTCATACGTGTTCCTCATTACTTGTTCGTTTATCTATCTGTTTCGTGATCTTTTCACCCTGTGATGGAGCCCTTGTGCTCACTCTTTATGGGATACTCCTATTGGATCTTCCGTTCCCTTTGCGCACCGAGTTGTTTTATCAATCCAGGTATTAAACACGAAGAGATCTTCATAGATCGTGCTATTGTGCTTGACCTTAGACATTGGGATTTACCCCGAGGAGGTTATGTCTGAGACCTCGAGAGAGGAGGAAATAGGCAACCTCCGCTAGACTAAACTTGATTGCATGCATGGATATGTTATTATTATGATGGACTACTGTTGGGACATTACCTATACATGGTATGAGAATTACACAATTTATATGAGATGTGTGACAACCATAAGTATGGTATTAACCTAGAATGTTAGACCTTAATGTGACATGGATGATATGCCTTATAATGGTTAGAAACTTATATGTTTACTACTTTTATGATTAGAACATGCCGCCTCGAAGAGTTACCCGCAGCAACAGTGGCGGAAGTGAAGCCCCGAGGGGCAGGGGCAGAGGCAGAGGTAGAGCACCAAGGAGAAGAGATGGTCCTACCAACGACAATCAGGGTACAGGAAACTCTGATATGGCAGCCTTAATTGCCCAACAACTGGCCGCACTAATTCTGACTATCATGGCCCAAGTGAGCGATGCTCTTCAGAATCACCACCCCCACGGGGATGGTGGCAATGATAATGAGGATAATGGGAACCCGACTGGGAATGAAAGCAATCAGGAGACCGAGAATGGTGGTACAGCCGGTAATGAAACTAGGATTGTTAATGAGATCGGGGTTGTGAATGCTAGACGGGGATGTTCATACAATGAATTTGTGGCTTGTAAACCGAGAGAGTTTGATGGCAAAGGTGGAGCCATAGCCCTGACTATATGGCTTGAAAAGATGGAGGCAGTGATTGACATCAGCGAATGCCTCGACAGCCAAAGGATCAAGTATGCCACGTGCTCACTGTAGGGCAAGGCACTAACTTGGTGGAACACTCACATACAGGCTAGGGGAAGAGAATCGGCGATGCAAATGTCGTGGGATGAGTTCAAAGCCCTAATCACCGAGGAGTACTGTCCTCTCAACGAGATGCAGAAACTGGAGCATGAGTTCTGGAATCATGCTATGGTGGGGGCTGGGCATGCAACTTACACTAACCGTTTTCATGAGCTGGCAAGATTGGTTCAACACCTGGTCACTCCGGAATCAAAGAGGATTGAGAGGTACATTTAGGGACTTGTGCCTCAAATTCGGGCAATGGTGAAAGCAGCTGCTCCTCCCACTATCCAGAGCGCAATTCTGAAGGCTGGCGCTCTAACTGATGAGATGGTGAGAACAGGGGTATTGGGCAGGGGAGCAGAGAAAAGGAAAGATGTTGGGGAAACGAGCCGGTCGAGTGCCGGGATATTCGAGAAAATGGCCAAGACAACTAGAAATTTTGTGGCCGTGACCCAGGGCAGGCGAGAGTATGTGGGTCCGCACCCCAAATATGATAGGTGCAACTTTCATCATCCCCCAGCTATGCCATGCCGGGCGTGCGCAAACTGTAGACACCCGGGGCATCTAGCAAGAGACTGCAGAACAACGCCGAATATGGTTGCATCAGTCAACGCGGTTAATCCCGCCAGGAATGCCAGGGGCTGTTATGAGTGTGGAAGCCCTAATCACTACAGAAACATGTGCCCCAAACTGAATCGGCCACCGGGTCAACAAGGGAACAACCAGCAACAGATGATGGCTATAGCTGGAAATCAAGGCCCAACAAATCAATGGAATACGGCCTCGGGGAAGCGCTTTTTTCATTGGAGCCAACGATGCCCGTCAGGACCCGAATGTTGTCACGGGTACACACTTACTCAAGAATCACTTTGCATATGTACTATTTGACACTGGAGCAGACAATAGCTTTATATCTTCTGAGTTTGTGTAATTGCTTGATTTGAGTCCTAGTAGGCTAGAAACTAGCTACTCTGTAGAAATGGCCAATGGTAGGGTTGTTTAGGCTGACGAGATTATTAGAAAGTGCTCGATAATATTGGAGAACCACGCCTTCGATATAGACTTGATACCCTTTGAGTTAGGAAGTTTCGATGTGATTGTGGGAATGGATTGGTTGTCGAAACACAGAGCTGAGATTGTCTGTCGGAACAAAGTGGTACGAATCCCTATGTCAAATGGAGAAGTACTCAGAATTCAAGGAGAACAACCGGGAAGAAACTTAAAGCTTATTTCTTGCATGAAAGCACGCCGGAGTTTACGAAAACAGTGCTACGCTTTTCTGGCTCATGTGGTGGAAAAGAAAGAAGAGGAGCAAAAATTGGGAATATCCCCATAGTGCGGGATTACCCAGATGTATTTTCTGATGACTTGTCTGGGTTGCCTCCTCCACGGCTGGTTGAATTTCGTATAGAGTTGGTTCCTGGAGCTAGACCGGTAGCAAAGACACCGTATCGGTTAGCACTAACTGAGATGCAAGAGTTATCTAGTCAGTTGCAGGAACTACTGGAGAAAGGTTTAATTCGGCCGAGTCACTTGCCTTGGGAAGCACCGGTGTTATTTGTCAAAAAGAAGGATGTGTCGTTCTGTATGTGCATCGACTACCGTGACTTGAACAAGTTAACTATGAAGAATCGGTATCCTCTCCCCAGGATCGACGACCTGTTTGATTAGTTACAGGGAGCTTCGTATTTGTCGAAGACCGACCTTCATTCTGGATATCATCAACTAAGGGTTTTTGAGGAGGACATACCGAAGACAGCGTTTAGAACTCGTTATGGGCACTATGAGTTCTTGGTCATGCCATTCGGATTGACGAATGCACCAGCTGTGTTTATGGACCTAATGAATCGGGTGTGTAAACCTTACTTGGATAAGTTTGTGATCGTATTCATAGACGATATAGTTATCTACACCCGATCAAAAGAGGACCATGAAGAACACCTTTGGGCAATACTGGAACTGTTAAGGGAAGAGAAACTTTTCTCCAAGTTCTCGAAGTGTGAATTTTGGTTGCGAGAAGTGAAGTTTTTGGGTCATGTAGCTAACAATGATGGGATTCATGTAGATCCCGGCAAGATTGAAGCGGAGAAGAATGGGATGCGCCCCAGACACCTTCAGAGATACAGCAATTCTTAGGATTGGCCGGATACTATCGCTGTTTCATCGTGAACTTTTCCAAGATCGCTCAACCGTTAACATTGTTGACCAGAAAGACAAGAAGTTTGATTGGGGACATGCACAAGAACAAGTGTTCCAAACGCTGAAAGATAAGCTGTGTAATGCACCGATATTGTCTCTCCCAGATGGAACTAATAATTTTGTGGTATACTGCGATGCTTCACATCAAGGATTGGGATGTGTACTAATGCAGAAGGATAAGGTAATTGCCTATGCTTCGCGACAGCTTAAGGTGCACAAAAAGAACTACGCAACTCATGATCTTGAGTTGGGCGCTGTTGTATATGCACTCAAGATATGGAGGCATTACCTGTATGGAACCAAATGCATCATCTACAAAGATCATAAAAGCCTTCAACATATCCTGGATCAGAAGGAACTCAATATGCGACAACGACGCTGGGTAGAGCTTCTTAGTGACTACGATTGTGAAATCCGGTATCATCCAGGGAAAGCTAACGTGGTGGCTGATGCTTTAAGCCGCAAAGAACGTGTGAAACCACTACGTGCTCGAGCTTTGGGATTGACCATTCAACGAATTTGAAAGCTCAAATCCAAATTGCACAAAGTGAGGCGTTGAAAGAAGAAAACTTTGCGGGAGAAGAATTCCGAGGGTTGGATAAACAACTGATGTGCAAGGACGATGGTGTATAGTACTTCGTGGACCATATTTGGGTACCTAGATGGGGAGGTGTACATACCTTGGTCATGGATGAAGCACACAAGACATGATATTCTATTCATCGTGGTGCAGACAAGATGTACCACGATCTCAAAGATCTGTACTGGTGGCCAGGCATGAAGAAAGATATTGCCATGTACGTCAGTAGATGCTTGACACGCTTGAAAGTTAAAGCTGAATATCAGAAACCATTAGGACTGTTATAGCAACTTGAGATTCCTGAGTGGAAATGGGAAAACATAGCCATGGATTTCATTACCAAACTCCCTCGAGTGAGCAACAGGCATGACTCGATATGGGTCGTAGTGGATCGAATGACGAAATCAGCACAATTCTTCCCAATCCGAGAAGACTACAAAATGGACAAGTTGGCAAGAATGTACATAAAAGAGGTCGTGACAAGACACAGAGTGCTGGTGTCAATCATATCCGACCGTGACGGCCGATTTACTTCACGATTTTGGCAGACACTACAGAAAGCGATGGGCACTCGATTAGACATGAGTACCGCCTATCACCCTCAGACAGATGGCCAAAGTGAACGAACTATACAAACGCTAGAAGACATGCTGAGAGCGTGTGTAATCGACTTTGGTGGTAGTTGGGATACTCACTTGCCGTTGATTGAGTTCGCTTACAATAACAACTACCATACCAGCATTGGGTGTGCTCCGTTCGAAGCGTTGTACGGAAGGAAATGTAGATCATCCGTTTGTTGGGCCGAGATTGGTGAAAGTCAATTGACAGGCCCAGAGATCATTCAGGAAACAACCGACAAGATCTTCCAAATCAAAGATAGACTAAAAGCCGCTAGAGATCGACAAAAGAGCTATGCCGACAACCGTCGGAAGCCTCTAGAATTCAACGTTGGGGATCAAGTGTTACTCAAAATCTCTCCTTGGAAAGGAATTGTTCGGTTTGGAAAGAATGGGAAGTTAGCCCCAAGATACATTGGACCATTCGAGATTACAGAACGAATTGGTCCAGTGGCTTACCGATTAAGGTTACCACAAGAACTCAGCGGTGTGCATGATACTTTCCATGTGTCAAACCTCAAGAAGTGTTTGGCTGATGAGTCACTTCACGTACCAATTGAGGATATCAAAATTGATGAAAAGCTTCATTTTGTTGAGGAACTCATTGAGATCATGGAGCGTAAGGTCAAACAGTTGAAGCGCAGTAGAATACCAATTGTTCGCGTGAGGTGGAATTCAAAACGAGGGCTAGAGTTTACGTGGGAACGGGAAGATAAGATGAAACTTAAATATCCTCACCTATTCGAGGATGACACCCTTGGACCTAACTCCAGCTGAATTTCGGGACGATATTCTCTCAACTGGGGGATACTATGACATCCGCCACCTTAAGGTCCGTCAATTACATAATTAACCATCAAATTATTCTTCCTCTTCTTCATGAAATCCTGTTATAGAAATCATGTTTGCTTTATTACCCTTGTGCTTGTACTTCCTTCGTGAACGTGTGCTGAGCCTAAACCTTTTATAAAATTTATCAACATTACAACCAAATATATCATTTTTATTTATAACCATTGATATTAATAAAACCATTTTAAGTTATCAATTACCATTAAAAACACTTTTAACATTAATAGGACGAACACTTTTAAGGTCGTATCAACCGAAACAAACTTTGGGAACTCGGGGGCTAAGTGCAGGGACTAAAATTGACATTTTGCAAACTTGGGATGTGTTGGACCAAAAGAACCAATGAGCCTGATTAGAAAAACCTCTTAAGTCCTACAAATATCACAACAACTGCTGAAGACTTGATCAGCTGTTGTAACAAAGTCTGAAGACTTCAACAGCTGAAGAATAAAGTACTGAAGACTTCAACAGCTGAAGACCAAAGTCTGAAGATCAACAGCTAAAGAACAAAGTACTGAAGATCAACAGCTGAAGATCAAAGTCTAAAGATCAACAGCTGAAGAACAAAGTACTGAAGATCAACAACTGAAGTACAAAGACTGAAGACATCAGCTGATGACAACAGCTGAAGTTCAAGTACAAGTACTGAAGCCTTCAGAGTTTGTTACAACAGCTGAAGAAGCACTCTTCAGTTGTTGTGATGGTTTCCTTTCAGTAGTTTTCTTTTTGTTTCAGTATTTGTAAAACAACTGAAGAGCATGTTCTTCAGTCGTTGTAGTTTCAGTAGTTTCTTTTCAGTAGTTGTAGTGATAGTTAACACTTAGCATTTTTGTAAGAAGATGTCAGCTGTTTGACATCTTCAGTAGTTGTGTTAATTATCAGTAGTTTGAATAAATTCTGTTAGACGTCACTATGAAGTGACATTAGCAGACGTCACATCTCCTATATAAGAGGTGTTGACCTAATTGTATGTGTGACATTCTGTTACCACGAAAGCGAATATTGAATGAAATATATTTTGCAGAATTCTCTGTCTATAACCGTTTGTTCTTACCTTGAATATCTTTTGTGTTCTTGTGAATTGGCTATTCAATGTTTGATTTCCGCTGCTATACTCTCTAATCAATCAAACGTAGATCATTGATCCTAACAAGTGGTATCAGAGCTGGTTAATCATTGATCGATCTAACAGTTGATCATTGAAACTGCTATTTGATATCTATGTTTGATTTCCGCTACTATACTCTCTAATCAATCAAGCGTAGATCATTGATCATTGATTTCCACTGCTATTTGATCTACGTTTGATTGATTAGAGAGTATAGCAGCGAAAATAAAACATAGATATCAAATAGCAGTTTCAATGATCAACTGTTAGATCGATAAGTGATTAACCAGCTCTGATACCACTTGTTAGGATCAATGATCTATGTTTGATTGAATTAGCTCATTTGCAAGAACTGGTTATAGATTATTGATTTTCTGCCGCTTTCGTTTATTTCATTTGAGATCTCTCTTGGTTCAATTTGGTTTGTTGTGTTTTGTTCTAAATCTGCTATAGCTTAATTGAATTTGGTTGAATCTGAGATGACTACTCCTTCTAATGACCCTCACAATACCGGTTCCTCAACCAAGCCTCCGATGCTGGTTAGGACTGAGTATAATATATGGCAACAAAGGATGCTTCATCACCTGTCTGTTAACAGTTCAGGTTGTTGGACATCTGTAGTACATGGACCACATAAGCCTATGGTGAACAATCCGGAAACCAATCAATGGTTCCGAAGAAGAAGGAACAATACTCAGATGAAGATTGGAAACTATTTGAGATTGATGCTAAAGCCCATGGAATTCTGGCCATGGCACTGCCGAATGAAATCTATTCAGGGCTTATGCATCATGAAACTGCTCATGACCTCTGGAATGCACTGAAGGAACAATTCGGTGGAACTGATGAGGTCTTAGCAAACAACAGAGAAATCCTCACCCAACAATATGAGACATTCTCTCATAGAAAGGGTGAGACACTGACTCAAATTTTGAGCGTTTTTCCTGTTTGATCTCTGAGCTGAAAATGGTGAAACAGGAATACACCAACAACCAATGAATAACAGATTCCTCAGATCACTGCCTGAGAGATGGGACAGATACACTATTGTCCTACGCTCCAGTGCAAATCTGGATAGCCTATCTCTCACCCAACTTCATGAGAAACTGCTTACATTCAAAAGAGAGATAGAGCAGAAAAGGAAACTATCATCATCAGGAAAGCTCACTGATGACTTTGTACCAGGGAACACTGCCTTGGTTGGTCATGAGTCAGAATATGCTGCATCTGAAAGCAATTATGATGAGCATATTGATTTCTCTTCAAACAGTTCTGATCATGCATTGTTGGTATTGATAGTCATTCTGGCAGTAATAGTGACAATCTATGCTTCATTATGGATGATCTGAAGGGAATTGCTGATGATGATTTAGAAGAGATGGATATTCTAAGTCAAATGGCCTTAGTTAATATCAGATCTCAGAAGTTCTACAAGAGAACTGGCAGGAAATTCCTGGACTCTCTGGCAAAACCAAAGTTGTTTTGACAAGAGTAAGTTGAGGTGTCACAAGTGCCAAAGGCTTGGACACTTTGCAAGAGAGTGTAGATCAACTGGATCTAACTCTTCTGCACCCTTTGTGACTTTTCCAAGCACTAGTCCACAAAACAGAGGGCAACATACTGCTGGTTCTGATCATCATTCACACCTGTATCTCCTGCATACTTTGTCCCCCAGGGTCAAATGTCATATCCTTTTCCCTGCTATTACATGTCTCAGCCAAATCCGGTTCAAGCTCCAATTGCACAACAACCACATGCATTACCTGAACCTCAACCTTCCCAATCTCATCAACAAACTCAACCTCAACAACATAGCTTTTTCACCCCAGGAGTTGTTGACTGGAGCAGTTTACCAGATGATTTGTCTGGTCATGAACAACTGTTCTCTGGTGCTGGTCAACATGGTGGTGACAGTCCTTTTGGAAATTTAGCTCTTATGGCTTGGAGTCTGCTGATACTTCATCCTCTAATGCCTCTACACCACAGGTATCACAGGTATCCTCTGAGGCAAAAGCCAAACTATGTTCTGAAACATGCATAGCCGCATTTGCATCTATTAGAGAAGCAAATGTAGCTTTAATTAACAAGAACATTGAGCTAGAACAAACAATTTCCAAAAGCAAAGCTGAATTTGAGTCTGTGATTAATGATAAGAATGATGAGATTTACAAACTTAAATGCCAAATCACTGATGATAAGGCTAGGGAAGAGATACTTCTAGAGAAGTACAGAGACCTCAAAGAAACACTTGCAACTACCCAGGTAGAGTGTGATCGATGGGTAAATTCTTGCAAGGGTTTTGAAATGCTTCTTAGTAAGCAATCTGCTTCCAATGTGAAGTTTGGCATTGGCTATAATCACACTGCTCCTCCTACAGATTTTACTCCTAGAACAGAGGTAGAATCTGATGGTGAAAGCAATAACCAATCCTTTTCATCATGTGATCTACTATCTGATACACACCATCAGAAGTAGAAGCCAGCATTAATCCTCTCAGAACCTATCAGCTGATGTTGATGGTTCAAATGCTGACACTCACATGATCACAAAGTTGATCACTCCAGGTGATATTTCACAAAGTACTAAAGTACTAAAAAGAATGTTATAACACCTGGAGAACAAGCCCAAACTACTACATGTACTAAAGGAAAGAAAACTGCAAGTAGAAAGGGTGGGAAAAAACTACTAAGAAGATATCAAGAAAGCAGGTACTAAAGGAAGAAAACTGCTAGTACTGATAGAAAACTGCTGAAGAAAAAGTCTTCAGTAGTTTCATCTTCTTCAGCAGATGATCAACTTAAGATGAAGAAAAAGCCATGTGAAATATGTGGCTTATTCAATCATCTTACTGATGATTGCTGGTATAAAAAGGGCTCCAAACTCAAATATAATGAAAACATTAAAGAGCAAATGGATAAAATGAAAACTGAGTTTGAAATCAAATTTGTACCAGCAACATCAAAACCTGTGACCCCAAAATCCAAAAAGAAATCCAAAAAGAAAGGGTTAAACAGGTAACAGCTGAGGTTGCTCAAAGAGAGATGGTACAACACAGGAACCCATCAAACTCACACTAATGTGTCTGATGAGCTGAAGGCTTTATCACAAAATCAGACACAACTTGTTATGATGGTTCAACATCTATTGGGGAGAGTCAACCAATTAGATGCTCCTGTGTTGAAACCACAGAGAAGAAAATCCATGCCAAAGGATTCTTCTTCTTCACCATCTCCATCCCCTTAGGCTGTTATTCATAGCAAGTCTGTTAGTTTACCATCTGTTGATGTGAATAGACCCAAAACCAAAAAGGTTTGGGTCTCAAAAACTAACTAATTGTTTATGATTGCAGGGTTCTTCAACATGCCAAAGTAGCATCTGGTATGTAGACAGTGGGGATCTATGCATATGACAGGGAACAGCTCTCTTCTTCATGACTACTCTCAAGGAAAGAAGGGGTTTGTTTCTTTTGGCAATGATGCTAGGGTTACATCATTGGAAAAGGCTTTGTCTCCAATGGAGAAATAAAGTTTGATGATGTTAATATGTGGAAAATCTCAAGTACAATCTCTTGAGTGTCAGTCAAATGTGTGATAAAGGCCATGTTGCTCTTTTCACCAGTCAGAACTACAGGATTCTGTCATCCAAAGTTCTGAATTTGATTGATAAGGTGTTGGATGATCACACTCTCCTGAGGGCCAACAGGACAGGAAGAGTGTATGCCTTAGATCTTTCCAAGAAAATAAATATCAGAGGCCATCCTTGCCTATTTTCCAAAGCCTCTCCTCAGGAATCTAAACTGTGGCACAGAAGGCTGGGTCATGTTAATTTCAAAAACATGAATCAGCTGATCCACAATAGTTTAGTGAGAGGTTTACCAATAAAGGAGTTCCACTGTGATGAAACCTGCACTGCTTGTTTAAAAGGAAAAAAACACAAAGTCTCATTCCCTCCTATTGAAGAGCCTAAGTCCACTGCCTGCTTGCAATTACTGCATATGGATCTATTTGGTCCTGTGAGAGTGATGAGCATGGCAAAGAAGAAATACTGTCTGGTAATTGTGGATGATTACTCCAGATTTGTATGGACTTTCTTTCTACATTCAAAGGATGAGGTTGCTCAGAAGATTATCAACTTTGTGTTGTATGTTGAGAAGCAGTATTCCCTTTCAGTCAAGTGTATAAGGAGTGACAATGGAACTGAATTCAGAAACCATATACTTGATGAATTTTATCTTTCAAAGGGAATCAAAAGGCAGTTTAGCATCCCAAGGACTCCAGAACAAAATGGAGTAGTGGAGAGAAAGAACAGGACCCTAATTGAAGCTGCAAGGTCTATGTTGGCTGACTCTGGTTTGCCACTGACCTTTTGGGCTGAAGCTGTTAACACAGCTTGCTATGTGCAGAATAGAGCCTTAGTAAATCAGAGGTTGATGAAGACTCCATATGAAGTTCTACATCACTTGGCTCCTCTAATTTCATTTTTCAAAGCATTTGGGTGTCCCTGTTTTTCTCAACACAAAGGATCAACTCCAAAAATTTGATCCTAAGGTGGATGCAGGGTATTTTGTTGGTTATTCATCTACTTGCAAAGCATACAGAGTCTTCAACTGCAGAACAAAGATAGTTGAAGAGACTTTGCATGTGAAGTTTAATGAATCTCCAATGGACAAGATTCCACAAAACCCTGTGGAGTTTTTGATTTGGACATACTGCAATATGTTCCTTATCAACCTCCAGCTGTTGCAGATCATGTGGATAAATCATCTTCTGCAGCATGTCTTCCACCTGGTGGTATGATGATGATGATGATAATAATATCAATACTCACCTATTCAAGTTTAGTGACCAACTGCCTGAGTCTGCTAAACTTGATGTTCCTGTAGCTTCAGCAGTTCCATCCACAACAAATGCTGATGAGATCTCTGATTCCTCTACATCTTTTGAGTTACCATCAAATTCTTGGTTTCAAGAGTCTGCATCAACATCTGCTGCTGCTGAAGGTCTACAAACACTTGCACAGATATCATTGTTTATCAAGAGCTGAAGAATCACCCAATGTCTCAAATCATTGGTGATATCAATGCTGGAGTTTCAACAAGAAGTCAATTGTCTAACTTCTGCTTCTATGCTCTCTTCATCAGTCAGCTAGAGCCAAAGAACTATCATGTTGCTTTAAGAGACAATGGATGGGTTGAAGCCATGCAGCTTGAGCTACTTCAGTTCAAGAAACAGCAAGTGTGGGAACTGGTTCCTCTACCCCAGGTAAGTGTGCAATAGGCACTAAATGGGTGTTTAGGAATAAAACTGATGAAAATGGGCTTATTGTTAAGAACAAGGCTAGACTGGTTGTACAGGGGTTTCACAAGAAGAAGGTATTGATTATGATGAAACCTTTGCCCCTGTAGCCAGACTAGAGGCAATTAGATTGTTCTTAGCCTATGCTGCATTCCACCATCTTAAAGTTTTTCAAATGGATGTCAAAAGTGCATTTTTATATGGTAAAATAAAAGAAGAAGTTTATGTGTGTCAACCACCAGGTTTTGAGGACAATAAACATCCTGAATGGGTGTATAAACTTGATAAGGCTCTTTATGGGTTGAAACAAGCTCCTAGAGCCTGGTATGAGACACTTTCCACTTTTCTTCTCAAGAATAATTTCACTAGAGGCTCCATAGATAAAACTTTGTTTATTAAGAAGGTGGATCAGCATAAGCTACTTGTTCAAATTTATGTTGATGATATTATTTTTGCATCCTCTGATCCCCAGTTGTGTGATGATTTTACCAAATTAATAAAAGAGGTTTGAAATGAGTGCAATGGGAGAATTACAGTTCTTTCTAGGCTTGCAAATCAAACAAAAGGCTGATGGAACCTTTATTCATCAGTCAAAATATACAAAAGATCTTTTGAATAAGTTTGATTTACAAAATTGTAAGCCCTGTTCTACTCCATGTGCAACACCACACAACTGGATGCGGATCAGAAAGGTAAAGTGTTGATGAAACACTTTACAGATGTATGATTGGGTCCTTGATGTACTTAACAGCTTCTAGACCAGATATCATGTTTGCTACTTGTGTCTGTGCTAGATTTCAGGCTGCTCCTAAAGAATCTCATTTGATTGCAGTCAAGAGGATCTTTAGATATTTGCAAGGTACCATCTCTAGGTTTATGGTATTCCACTGGACACTCTTGCAAATTAGTTGCTTTTTCAGATAGTGACTATGCAGGGTGCAAGTTAACTAGAAAGTCAACTTCTGGTGGATGTCAATTCCTAGGCAACTTTTGATTTCTGGCAGAGTAAGAAACAAACATCTGTTGCTACATCCACTGCTGAAGCAGAGTACATTGCAGCTGCAAGTTGTACTTCTCAGGTACTCTGGCTTCAGAACCAACTTTTGGATTATGGCATTACAGAGACTAAGACTCCATTATTAATGGATAGTGCTTCAGCTCTGTGCATTGTCAAAAATCCAGTCCAGCACTCTAGGACCAAACATATAGAGATCAGACATCATTTTATTAGGGATTGTTTTGAAAAAGGTCTGATTGATCCTAAGTTTGTGCCTAGTGCTGATGAGCTTGCAGACATTTTTACTAAGCCTTTGGATAGTTCAACTTTCCAAAACCTAGTGTTACGGCTTGGTATGCTGCAGCTAGAATAAGTGATAACTACTGATGATCTCAGTATATAAGTACTGATGATCATTAGTGCCATATCACATATAGTACTGATTCTGTTAAAACAACTGATAAAGTTACAACTACTGATGTAGTTATAACTACTGATGTCAGTAAAAACAGATAAGTACTGATGTCCTATGAAACTACTGAAAACAGCTAAAAGGCTGATGAGTAAGTGTTGAGGACAGTATGAAACAGCTGAAAGGCTATGAATTGACGAAAACTACTGATTAGAACTTTCTCTTCAGTTGTTTCTACAACTGTTGTTTCATCCTAAACAACTGATGACAAAACCATGTCTTTAGTAGTTTCACAACTACTGATGACTAACACCAAGTCATCAGCTGTTTACAACAACTGATGACAAAACCATGTCTTCAGTAGTTTCACAACTACTGATGACTAATACCAAGTTATCAGTTGTTTACAACACCTGAAGACACAAACCGAGGTTTTCAGTAGTTTCACACTACTGATGACTAAAACCAAGTCTTCAGTTGTTTTCAAACATCTGAAGTAAAACCATGGTTTTCAGTAGTTTTATAACTGCTGATGCCTAAAACCAAGACTTCAGTTGTTTCAACTTCTGAAAAGGTAATACCATGTCATCAGTCGTTTACAACTACTGATGAATAACACCAAACCCTTCAGTCGTTTTCTAACCCTTACCCTATAAATACCCATACCTAATCCTTCAGCGCTTCATCTTCCAAACCTAACGTTCAAATCTCCAAAACTTCTCTCTCATTAATGGCGACCATGCAGCTCAAACCACGACATAACTGTGTGCCTACCTCACAAAATCACCCTCTGGACAAAGTTCGATAACGCCATTGATCTAATGGTCCATCTCCTACCAAACGGCCTTCCTTCTAAATCCCACCATTCATGCCGAATCCTTACACAATTTTGGAGAAACGTCAACCTTATAACTGGGGAGAACAACACTGAGTCTCTCCAGTCGTCGTCAACAACCATCAAGTGGTCATCACTCCGGAAACATTCGCCAAACCCTCAACTTGGATGATGCCACTTTCCCCGTTGGGTATCCAAGGGCACAACTGATTTATCCTTGCCCACCATGGATATCAGGGAAACCTCAGTGCCTCTACCATCCTGAAGAAGCATTTCCATGATGCAGAACGTCTTATCTTTCACATGGTTAATGTTTGCTTAGCTCCTAAGACATCTCTTGGGATCAAATGTCTACCAGGTGGCAGCAGGTACTATTCTCTATCCTTGAGCAACAAGACTTAAACTTTTCTGAAATTATTTTTCTTGAACTTAAGGATATGGTCAAAATCTCTTTCTAATCGATGGATATTATATCCTCGATTCATTAGGCCATCATAGAGAATCAGTTGCAAGCTGAGGGACTTGTTGGCCTTGGAGTCCCTGCAATGGCTGTATTGCCTGAAGTATACTCCAGGCACAACTCTGACCAAACACTGAAACAGGCTGCCAACTGCGAAAACCCACGCAGTTGGAACCCACAGCCACCACCTCCAGATCCATAGTCCCCACTAAACCAAAATCCAAAAAGCCAAAAAAGGCTACTCAGGGAGATGAGTCCCCTGAGGATGCCTCTGTACCACAAACACAGGAGCACATACTGGTATTAACCCCCCAGTTGTGTCAAAGACAAACCTGCCAAAGCCGCACAGGTATCCTCTCAACAGGATCCTGTTGCAACCAATATTGGGGAACCCACACTGCTGGAACCTATCTCACTTGAGAGGGTTACCATTGAAGCGCACCATTCACCCCGGTGCAATCTGCTTCTACCCAATCACCACATGCAACCGCCCCCAAAGTCCTACATTAATTGTTGCACAAGTGCTGAGTCAGTTGCACTCCTCACCCCCTCCCCAGATACCAATTACAACTGGGCATACCTCTACCATTAAGGGGGAGGATCAAAGTGCATCTGATAACCCACAGCATAGGGGTTACAATGTTCCATTTCCTAGTGTAGAAAAGGAGATTGGAACTTCTGGTGAGGCTGCCACTTATCCTGCTTCAGCATATGATCAGGATGTAGTTGGTACCATTACTAAGACCTTACTAGAGGCAACTGTGATGAAGGACATAGTCCTGAGGCAGGAAGTCCCCAGTTCCAAGACAAAGGGGCACATGCTACAACTGATCTACACTCAGTGCATGTTCATCCTGATTCTATCAGGAGGTCAGGTGATTCAGTAACCACTGATGATGACCTGGGCTTCTTTTATGATGTATTAGCCCAAAACACCATCCTGGAAGAGGAGGTGAGCAGACTCAAAGAGCTGCTTGCCAAAACTTCTGCGGATCAAAGACCATCTGTCCTCAAACCCCACAGATGGCACCTTCATCTGAAGGTCTCCCAAACACAGAGCCACTCCCAAATACTCAGCCACCTGCCTCTGCTTCTGGCACTATTTCTCAGGAACAGAACCCCCCTGAGCAAATAGCTGCTATCTTTCAAAATTCCCTACCTCTCATCACACCTATAATCACTGATATAGTGATCAAAACCATTGATGAGAGGCTTTCCTCAGTAATACAACCCTTGATAGAGGAAGTTGTGGGCAAACAGCTTTCTGACAATCAAACCCTTGCAACCAATGCACCCAAAAGGGGAGATTCAGTCAGTGAAAGCAAAAAGAAAGAGGAGTGCAGAGAGGAAAGAGAAAGAGAAAGAAACAGAAGTGACAGAAGTGGAAAAGGAGAAGGAGTTGGCTGTGGAGACTGAAAAAGAGAAGGAGAAGGAAGCTGACATGGAGAAATCAAAGAAAAGAAAGAATGAGAAGGAGACTACCTTGGAGCTGATGGTAAAAGAGGCTGATGCTGAACATAGCAGATCAATAATAACATCATTGATCAGTTGTTTAGGCAAGGCCATGACACTGACAAACTTGACTCTGAGATCAGAAGATTAGAGATTGAAGAAATCCAAACAGATGGGCAAGTTATGATGTGTTAGAAAGAGAAAGGTTGGAGATCATGATCAGATTTATAGCAAAATATCTTGGAAGATCAATGATCGAAATCAAGGCTTGGTCCAGGGACAGCATCTTGGCAATAACCACCAAGATCTGTTCGTCTGAAGTATACACTAAAGGATTAGTTATTGAAGCTTTGAATGAAGCTGGTGCTGGGAGCAGGACTGAACTAGCCAAGCAATCTAAAGCCACACTCACTTCCAAAATGCTAGAACAGCCTGTCAACATTCCCACACCAAAACCACCAAAACAACAACCCACCAAACCAACTCCCTTACCCTCAAAACCAATAGCCGATGATGTACCCCAGAAGAAGAAGAGAAGGGTATTGAGGCTAGAAGATGATGAAGAAGATGATGATGAAGATGAAGATAGGCTGCCACTCTCAGCTGTTATACAGTTGCCGAAGGCCACAAGTCACTCTCCAACAATTACTCCTGAAACTCAAAGACAAATTGTGAAAGTGAAGCTAGAAGAAGAAGAACTTCACAAACAACACGATGAGGAATTGTTGAGGAGGGTTGACAAAGCATATGCAGCCACATCTTCTATCATCAACATGAAGAAGCATGCACTCAAATTATACACTCTTAAGCATACATTTCAATATCAAAAGGAGAGAGTGAGGATTTGGCCTGATCCCAGGGTGTCTCATAGGATTCATAAGAAAAACATTCCATAGAGATACATTGGCCAGGTGAAAAAGATTGTAGATGAAGTGATCTCACTGGTCTTTGTAGTATCACCCTGGGAAATCTAGAAGACTTCAAGAAAGCTTATAAAGCTAACCAAACCCCACAGAAGATGCTGGAAAATAAAATGGTGAAAAAGGGGTTAGTATATAAGAGGCTTGAAGAAGTCAGAAAGATTGAGCTCCAGTTGTTCCTAGAGGGTAATCACCCTGATGAATTTGTTTATAGAATAATAACAACTGTGGAGCTAAAGAATGGGAAACAGGTCAAATACCTATTGAGTACTATGGGCCTGAATCATTATTTGAAGGAGGTGCTGAAGAGCTGACCATGGAGGAACAAATTACCTTCCTTGAGGCCTATACAAGAGATTCATATAGACTCATAGTGGGGAAGTAGATCTCATGGATGGGGTAACAACTCTGTGTCCAGTTCTCCAAGACAGAGTTCCCATTCATACTTTGCCAAACAGATCATTGAGACTTCTTCCTAGGCCTGTGCTTAAAAGGGTCACTTCTGAGCTGATCTAGAAGACAAAAAGACCAATCTTCTGCCATAATAAGTAGGACAACTTCAATAAGTTTAGAGGTTTTGGCTGCATTGGTTCAGGGGGAGTTTGTTGGATCAAAAGAACCAATGAGCCTGATCAGAAAAACCTCTTAAGTCCTACAGACATCACAACAACTGCTAAAGACTTGATCAGCTATTGTAACAAAGTCTGAAGACTTCAACAGCTGAAGACTAAAGTACTGAAGACTTCAACAGCTGAAGACCAAAGTCTGAAGATCAACAGCTGAAGAACAAAGTACTGAAGATCAATAGCTGAAGATCAAAGTCTGAAGATCAACAGCTGAAGAACAAAGTACTGAAGATCAACAGCTGAAGTACAAAGACTAGAGACATCAGCTGATGACAACAGCTGAAGTTCAAGTACAAGTACTAAAGCCTTCAGAGTTTGTTACAACAGCTGAAGAAGCACTCTTCAGTTGTTGTGATGGTTTCCTTTCAGTAGTTTTCTTTTTGTTTCAGTATTTGTAAAATGACTGAAGAGCATGTTCTTCAGTCGTTGTAGTTTCAGTAGTTTCTTTTCAGTAGTTGTAGTGATAGTTAACACTTAGCATTTTTGTAAGAAGATGTCAGCTGTTTGACATCTTCAGTAGTTGTGTTAATTATCAGTAGTTTGAATAATTCTGTTAGATGTCACTATCAAGTGACATCAGCAGACGTCACATCTCCTATATAAGAGGTGTTGACCTAATTGTATGTGTGACATTCTGTTACCACGAAAGCGAATATTGAATGAAATATTTTTGTAGAATTCTCTGTCTATAACCGTTTATTCTTACCTTGAATATCTTTTGTGTTCTTGTGAATTGGCTAATTCAATGTTTGATTCCGCTTCTATACTCTCTAATCAATCAAACGTAGATCATTGATACTAACAGGATGGGTATAAAAACCCCCCTTTCCCAGCCATTTTCTTCATCTTCTTCACTTCTCCTTCACTTTCTTCTTCACCACCTATCTTCTTCACTTTTGCACCAAAAACGCTCCATTTGGTCTCGTTTTCGTCATCTAGACTTCATGTACAACCTAGACTACTTCATCCTTGCAGGTAGACGACCTTGGTTGTCCATTTCTTGCTTGTTTTACTACTATCCATTTCTAGGGTTCGGGTGTTCGGGTCAACCCAAACACGAGAGGTCGTGTGGTGTGTGTGATGACTTTCTGTGTGTGTTTCTTGTTCGTGTGTGTTTGTTGTGTGATTCTGGAAGTCCTTGTTGTGTAGAACCCGTGCTCGGGGCAGCCGAAGGCTGCTCTGCACTTCAGCAGTCGCGAACCTATAGTTCAGGCGACTGGGTCTGTCATGCGACTAAGCCGTGCGACTAGGTGACTTGTGCGACTGTATCATTCGGGCGACTGAATCGTGCGACTAGGGATGTCATGCGACTGAGTTGTGCGATCGAATGAATGTGTGCGATTGAGTCAATGCAGATGAATGTTATGTGCGATTGAGTCAATGCGGATGAATGTGGTGTGCGATTGTGTCCTGCGACCGAATGAATGTATGCGACTATCCGTGTATCGCACGACTGAAGGTCAATCGTACGAATGCAGTGTTGAGTCGAGCGTCTGGTCCTATTGTGTGACTGATGGTGCTGTGTGTGTGAATTTCCTTCTTGAATGTCTTGTGATGATAAGGTAACATCAGTAAAAGTGTCATTGCTTGACCACAAAGATTAAGTCAACGCTATCAAAACACACATACTATTTCATTCTAAAATCAACCTAACATTTTACAAATTTTCAACAACCCTTTTGGGACTACAAATATCAACAAGTACTTTCTTTTATAACAACAGGATTTTTATAACGAAACTTTAAAGGTCGTAATCAATTACCATTAAAAACACTTTTAACATTCATATAACAAACACTTTTAACATTAATATAACGAACACTTTTAAGGTCGTAATCAACCGAAACAAACTTTGGGAACTCGGGGGCTAAGTGCAGGGACTAAAATTGATATTTTGCAAACTGGGATGGGTATAAAAACCCCCCTTTCCCAGCCATTTTCTTCATCTTCTTCACTTCTCCTTCACTTTCTTCTTCACCACCTATCTTCTTCACTTTTGCACCAAAAACGCTCCATTTGGTCTCGTTTTCGTCATCTAGACTTCATGTACAACCTAGACTACTTCATCCTTGCAGGTAGACGACCTTGGTTGTCCATTTCTTGCTTGTTTTACTACTATCCATTTCTAGGGTTTCGGGTGTTCGGGTCAACCCAAACACGAGAGGTCGTGTGGGTGTGTGTGATGACTTTCTGTGTGTGTTTCTTGTTCGTGTGTGTTTGTTGTGTGATTCGGAAGTCCTTGTTGTGTAGAACCCGTGCTCGGGGCAGCCGAAGGCTGCTCTGCACTTCAGCAGTCGCGAACCTATAGTTCAGGCGACTGGGTCTTCATGCGACTAAGCCGTGCGACTAGGTGACTTGTGCGATGTATCATTCGGGCGACTGAATCGTGCGACTAGGGATGTCATGCGACTGAGTTGTGCGATCGAATGAATGTGTGCGATTGAGTCAATGCAGATGAATGTTATGTGCGATTGAGTCAATGCGGATGAATGTGGTGTGCGATTGTGTCCTGCGACCGAATGAATGTATGCGACTATCCGTGTATCGCACGACTGAAGGTCAATCGTACGAATGCAGTGTTGAGTCGAGCGTCTGGTCCTATTGTGTGACTGATGGTGCTGTGTGTGTGAATTTCCTTCTTGAATGTCTTGTGATGATAAGGTAACATCAGTAAAAGTGTCATTGCTTGACCACAAAGATTAAAGTCAACGCTATCAAAACACACATACTATTTCATTCTAAAATCAACCTAACATTTTACAAATTTTCAACAACCCTTTTGGGACTACAAATATCAACAAGTACTTTCTTTTATAACAACAGGATTTTTATAACGAAACTTTAAAGGTCGTAATCAATTACCATTAAAAACACTTTTAACATTCATATAACAAACACTTTTAACATTAATATAACGAACACTTTTAAGGTCGTAATCAACCGAAACAAACTTTGGGAACTCGGGGGCTAAGTGCAGGGACTAAAATTGATATTTTGCAAACTTGGGATGGGTATAAAAACCCCCCTTTCCCAGCCATTTTCTTCATCTTCTTCACTTCTCCTTCATTTTCTTCTTCACCACCTATCTTCTTCACTTTTGCACCAAAAACGCTCCATTTGGTCTCGTTTTCGTCGTCTAGACTTCATCTACAACCTAGTCTACTTCATCTTGCAGGTAGACGACCTTGGTTGTCCATTTTTGCTCGTTTTACTACTATCCATTTCTAGGGTGATAGGATCTCAGCATCTAGTTTGATCGATTCGAATGTTTTCAGCAGCGGAATAGAGTACCAACTAGCACAATTCGAGCAAGAATACCAAAGATATTGCAATGAACAAAATTAGTTATAGAGAGAGAAAGTTTCTGCAAAGAGAATATTTCATTCAATCACACGATTTCATGGTGGCAAAAGTGTCACACCTACAATCAGGTCAATCATCCCTTATATAGGAATGTCGCGCTGGAACATTTCTTATATAGGAGATGTGACGTCTGCTGATGTCACTTGATGGTGACATATAACAGAATTATTTAAACAACTGAAACACAACTACTGAAGATGTCAAAACAGCTGACATCTTCTTACAAAAAATACTAAGTGTTATCAGTTACTACAACTACTGAAAAGAAACTACTGAAACTACAACAACTGAAGAACAAGCTCTTCATCGTTTTACAAAACTACTGAAAGTAAAAACATAAAACTACTGATATCACAACTACTGAAGAAGTACTCTTCAGCTGTTGTGACAAACTACTGAAACTTCAGTACTTGGTCTTCAGACTTGAACTTCAGACGTTTCATCAGCTCATGACTTCAGTAGATGTCATTAGCTGATGTCTTCAGTCTTTGTCTTCAGACTTTGTACATCAGTTGTTGATCTTCAGCACTTGTGGACTCTTCAGCTGTTGTACTTCAGTACTTTGGTCTTCAGCTTCAGCACTTGTGTTCTTCAGCTGTTAAGCTTTAGCACTTGTGTTCTTCAGCTGTTAAGCTTCAGCACTTGTGTTCTTCAGCTGTTGAGCTTCAGCACTTTAGTCTTCAGCTATTGAAGTCTTCAGTACTTGATCTTCAGCTGTTGAAGTCTTCAGCACTTGTCGAACTGCTGATGAAGCCTTCAGCAGTTGTTGTGATATCATGTGGGACTTAGAGGTTTTCTGATCTTGGCTCATTGGTTCTTTTGGTCCAACAACTCCCCTGAACCAATGCAGCCAAAACCTCTAATTGATTTATTTTCCCACTTATTGTTGGCAGAATGGTTGGTGTTTTCCTTCTTGATCAGTTGAGAAGATGACCCATATAAGCACTGGCCTGGGAATGAGTCTCTGATGATTTGGTTGGCAATGTATGGATGGGAGCTCTGTATTGGGGAATTGGACACTGAGCTGTTCCCCATCCATGAGACTCACTTCCCAACTATGAGCTTGTAGGATTCCCTGGTGTAGGCCTCCAAAAATACAATTTGTTCCTCCATGGTGAGCTCCTCTGCCTCACCATCGAAGAATCCTTCAGGCCCATAGTACTCGACAGGAATTTGACCTGTTTTCCTTTTTGAGTACCACTGTTGTAATCTATCTGTAGCAAATTCATCAGGATGATGACCTTCTAACAGCAGTGGTAACTCATCCTTTCTGATCTCATTCAGCCTCTTGTACACCAGCCCCTTTTTGATCATTCTGTTCTCTAGCATCTTTTGTGGAGGCATGTTTGAGGTGTAGGCCTTTTTGAAATCTTCCAGGATTTCCCAGGGTGAAACTACAATGGCCAAGGAGATCACTTCATCTACATCTTTTTGACTTGACCATTGTATCTCTGAGGGATGTTTTTCTTTTGTATTCTGTGAGCCACCCTAGGATCAGGCCAAATTCTTACTCTTTCTTTCACATACTGAAAAGTATGTCTAAGAGTATAGATCTTCTGAGCTTGTTTTTTCATATTAATGATTGAGGAAGTGGCTGCATAAGCTTTATCTACTCTCCTCAGTAACTCTTCATCATGCAATCTGTGTTGTTCTTCTTCTTCTAATTTCACTTTGATTGCATCTCTTTGTTGCTCAGGAGTTATTGCAAGAGAGAGATCTTTGGCCTTAGGCAACTGCAGAACAGCTGAGATCGGCAGCCTATCTTCTTCATCATCATTTTCTTCTTCTTCCACAAGCCTCAACACCCTTCTCTTCTTCTGCTTAGGTGCATCATCGGCTGTTGGTTTTGAGGGTAAGGGAGTTGGTTTTGTGGGTTGTGGTTGTGGTTGTTTTGGAGAGGGAATGTTGACAGCTGAGTTAGCATTTTGGAGGTGAGTGTGGCTTTTGAGTGTTTGGCTAGCTCAGTCCTGCTCCCTGCTCCTGCTTCATTCAAAGCTTTGACTACTAAACCCTTAGTGCATGCTTCAGACGAATAGATCTTGGAGGTTATGGCCAAGATACTGTCCTTGGTCCATGATTTTACTTCGATCAATGATCTCCCAAGGTATTTGCTGATAAATCTGATCATGATCTCAAGTCTCTCTCTATCCATAGTGCTATAGCTGGCCCATCTTTGTTGGATCTCTTCGATCTCTAATCTTCTTATTTCAGAATCCAGCTTTTTAGTGTTGAAACCTTGCCTAAACAGCTGATCGATGATATTGTCCATTGATCTGCTGTGTTCAGCATCAGCCTCTTTAACCATTTCGTTCAAGTTCTTCTCTTTCTCAGCACTCTTCTTTTTCTTGTATGTGACATGAAAATCTTTTTGACTTTCATGTACTTTTTCAATTTCAGCTCCCTCCTCAATCACATTCTCCTTCTCTTTTTCAGCCTCATACACACAATCCTTCTCTTTTTCCACCTTTTTATCCTTCTCTTTCTCTCTCTCCTTCTCCATCCTCTTTCTTTTAGCTTCACTGCTGAACTCTCCCCCTTTTTGGGTGCATTGGTTGCAAGGGATTGAGCAGCAGAAAGTTGTTGGCTCAGTACATCCTCCACCAGGGGTTGTAAGACAGAAGAAAGTCTCTCATCAATAGTTTTAATAACAAATTCGGTTAGCTGCGGTGTGATGAGAGATAGGGGATTTTGAGGGATAGCATCCATTTGCTCAGGGGGTTTTGGCCCTGAGAAATGGTGCCAGAAACAGAGGCAGGTGGCTGAGAATTTTGTAGTGGCTATGTGTTTAAGGGACCTTCAGAGGAAGGTGCCATCTGTTGGGTTGATGTGGTGGCAGATGGTCTTTCTCCTTGAGAGAGTTGGTCAAGTAGTTTTTGCAGCCTACTGACTTCCTCCTCAAGGATGTGTTCTGGGAAGAACATCGTAGAAAAAGCCCAGGTCATCATCAGCAGATGCTGAATCACCTGACCTCCTGCTTGTAGCAGGATGTACATGCACTGGGTGTAGAACAGTTGTAGCATGTGCCCCTTTGTCTTGGAACTAGGGACTTCCAGCCTCAGGACTTTGTCCTTCATCAGCTGTTGCCTCTGGTGAGGTCTTAGTTATGTTACCAGCCTCAGTCTGATCATATGCTGATTCAGAGGAGGTGGCAGCCTCACTAGATGTTCTGGTCTCCATGTCCACACCAGGAGATAGAACGTTTAAACCCCGATATTGTGGGTTGTCAGAAGCATGTGGATCCTCATCCTCAAGTGTTGTTGTTCTCCCCTTTGTTGGTGGTTGTAGGGGAGGAGGAGAGGCATGCAGCTGAGTCAGCACATTGGCAATTATAATGGTTGGGCTTTGAGGGGCATTTGCATGGGGAGAGGGGATAGAAGCTGATTGCATCCGGGGAGAGGGGTGCTCTTCAATGATAACCTCCTCAAGTGAGAGAGGTCTCAGCAATGTGGTTTCCCCCCAAATGGTTGCAACAGGATCCTTTTGAGAGGATACCTGTGCGGCTGGGCTGGTTGAGTCGTTAACACTACTGGGGGGTTTGAACCAGTAGGTTTATCCTGTTTGGGTGGTACAGGAGCATCATCAGGGGACTCATCTCCCTGATTAGCTTGTGTGGGTTTGGATTTTGGCTTGGTGGGGACATTGGATCTGGCAGTTGAAGCTGTGGGTTCCCTTTGCTTGGGTTTTAGCAAGCGGGCAGCTTCTTTGAGGGATTGGTCGGAGTTATGCCTGGAGTATACCTCAGCTAGAACAGCTGGTGCAGGGACTCCAAGGCCAACAAGGCCATCAGTTTGTAATTCATTTAAATTATGGCCATCAGAAACATGGGATATAATAGCCATCTTTTTCCCACAGGTTTCTGTGCCAGATCTTTGATTTCTAGAAACACAATTTGTGAAAAATTTAAAGGTTGGTGTTCTAGAATATAATATAATACCTGTTGCCACCGGGAAGACATTTGATCCCATGAGGATGTCTTTGAGGCTAAGCAAACATTCACCATATGAAATATTAATCGTTCAGCATCAGGGAAGTTCTTCTTCAGTATGGTAGCAGCTCGAAGATTTCCGTCGTACCCATTGTTGATGAAGGACATATCAGTTGTGCCTTCTGGTACTCAGTCACACAAGCAGCATCTTATAAATTTAGCACTCTACGAATGCTTTCAGGTGTAACCTCTACTTGTTTTTGGTTAACCAATGACCTAACAGAGATTTGGCCGGTGGGCACATCAGTGTGAACGTAGGCATTGGACCAAAACTGACTGAGTGACTCTGGGTAGATGGTCGGGTTTAAGAGCAGAGCTGTATTATATTGAGAATCAGCCATTAGGTCTAAGGCATGATCAAAATTTGTACAGAAGGCCAATTTTGTGAGGTAGGCGACGCAGTTATGTCGGGGTTTTAGACTCATGGTTGCCATGTTTGAAAGTATGAAGGTTAGAAGAACGGCTAATGGAACGTTTGAGAAGAAGACAGGTATTTATAGGGTAGGGAGAGGAAAAGGCTGAAAGAAAACTACTGAAGGTTTTGGTGTGGTCATCAGCTGTTTGAAACTACTATGATGACGTGGTATTAACCTTCAGAGGTTTAAAACGACTGACAGTGGTGATGTTGTCATCAGTTGTTATAAAACAACTGAAGACTTGGTTTTGACCATCAGACGTTGAAACAGCTGAAGTCTTGGTGTTAACCATCAGTAGTTATGAAACTACTGAAGGTAGTGGTTTTGACTTCATATGATGTAAACAACTGAGGACTAGTTTTTTGTCATCAGTAGTTGTGAAACTACTGAAGACATTGGTTTTGCCATCAGTTGTTGTAAACAACTAAAGACTTGGTATTAGTTATGAGTAGTTGTGAAACTACTAAAGACTGTGGTCTTACTTCAGTTGTTTAGAAACAACAGTTGTAGAAACAACTGAAGAGAAATTACTCATCAGCTGTTTTCGTCAATTCTTAGCTTTTCAGCTGTTTCATACTGTCCTCAACACTTACTCATCAGACTTTTCATCTGCTTTCAGGTGTTTCATAGGACGTCAGTACTTATATGTTTTTACTGATTTCAGTAGTTGTAACTACATCAGTAGTTGTAACTACATCAGTAGTTGTAACTACATCAGTAGTTTAGAACAGATAACGTACTTCAGTACTTGTGAGGCATTTAGCCTTCAGTAGTTATAAAAACTACTGAGGGTAAAAGAACTCATCAGTACTTATATGTGACATGGTTACCAATGATCATCAGTACTGATTACTGAGAGCATCAGTAGTTGTCACTTATTCTAGCTGCAGCATACCAAGCCTTAACACCAGGTTGTGGAAAGTTGAACTATCCAACGGCTTAGTAAAAATGTCTGCAAGCTCATCAGCACTAGGCACAAACATAGTTAATTAGACCCTTTTCAAAACAATCTCTTATAAAATGATGTCTAATTTCTATATGTTTGGTCCTAGAGTGCTGGACTGGATTTTTGACAATGCAAAGAGCTGAAGCGCTATCTATTAATAACGGAGTCTTAGTCTCTGTAATGCCATAATCCAAAAGTTGATTCTGAAGCCAGAGTACTTGGGATGTACAACTTGCAGCAGCAATGTACTCGGCTTCAGCAGTGGATGTAGCAACACAGATGTTTGTTTCTTACTCTGCCAAGAAATCAAACAGTTGCCTAGGAATTGACATCCACCAGAAGTTGATTTCCTGGTCAACTTACACCCTGCATAGTCACAATCAGAGAAAGCAACTAATTTGCAAGAGTGCCCAGTGGAATACCATAAACCTAGAGATTGTGTACCTTGCAAATATCTAAAGATCCTCTTGACTGCAATCAGATGAGACTCTTTAGGTGCAGCCTGAAATCTAGCACAAACACATGTAGCAAACATAATATCTGGTCTAGAAGCTGTTAAATACATCAAGGACCCCATCATACATCTGTAAAGCGTTTCATCAACAGCTTTACCTTTCTGATCAATGTCCAATTGTGTGGTGTTGCACATAGGAGTAGAACAGGGCTTACAGTTTTGTAAATCAAACTTATTAAAAGATCTTTTGTATATTTAGACTGATGAATGAAAATTCATCAGCTTTTTGTTTGATTTGCAAGCCTAGAAAGAACTGTAATTCTCCCATTGCACTCATTTCGAACTTCATTTGCATTAATTTTGTAAAATCATCACACAACTGGGGATCAGAGGATGCAAATATAATATCATCAACATAAATTTGAACAAGTAGCTTATGCTGATCCACCTTCGTAATAAATAATGTTTTATCTATGGAGCCTCTTTTAGTGAAATTATTTTGTAGAAGAAAGTTAGATAATGTCTCATACCAGGCTCTAGAGCTTGTTTCAACCCATAAAGAGCCTTATCAAGCTTGTATACCCATTCTGGGTGTTTATTATCCTCAGAACCTGGTGGTTGACACACATAAACTTCTTCATTTATTTTACCATATAAAAATGCACTTTTAACGTCCATTTGAAAAACTTTAAGATTGTGGAGTGCAGCATAGGCTAAGAACAATCTAATTGCCTCCAGTCTGGCTACAGGGGCAAAGGTTTCATCATAATCAATACCTTCTTCTTGTGCAAACCCATGAACAACCAGTCTGGCCTTGTTCTTAACAATAAGCCCATTTTCATCTGTTTTATTCCTAAACACCCATTTAGTGCCTATTGCACACTTACCTGGGGGAAGAGGAACAAGCTCCCACACTTGCTGCTTTTTGAACTGAAGGAGCTCAAGCTACATTGCTTCAACCCAACCATTGTCTCTAAGTGCAACATGATAATTCTTTGGCTCTAGCTGACTGATGAAGAGAGCATTGAAGCAGAAATTGGATAATTGACTTCTGGTTGAAACTCCAGCATTGATATCACCATGATTTGAGACATTGGGTGATTCTTCAGCTCTGGATAAACAATGAGATCAATGCAAGTGTTTGTAGAACCTTCAGTAGCAACAGATGTTGATGTAGACTCTTGGAACCATGTAGATGGTGGCAACTCAAATTAAGTTGAAGATGCAGAAATCTCATCAACACTTGTTGTGGATGTAGCTACTGAAGCTACAGGAGCATCAGGTTTAGAGGAAACAGGCAGTTGGTCACTAAACCTGAAGAGGTGAGTACTGCTATCATCATCATCATCAGCACTAGCAGTACCACCAGGTGGTGAACTGTTGACAGGAGCAACAGTAGGAGTTTGATAAGGAACATATTGCAGTATGTCCAAATCAAATAGCTCCACAGGGCTTTGTGGAATATTATCCTTTGGAGATTCATTAAACTTAACATGTAGAGTCTCTTCAACCATCTTTGTTCTACAACTGAAGACTCTGTATGCTTCGCAAGTTGATGAATAACCAACAAAGTACCCTGCATCCACCTTAGGATCAAATTTTTGGAGTTGATCCCGTGTATTGAGAATGAAACAAGGACACCCAAAAGCTCTGAAGAATGAAATTAAAGGGGCCAAATGATGAAGAACTTCATATGGAGTCTTCATCAACCTCTGATTTACTAGAACTCTATTCTGTACATAGCAAGCAGTATTGACAGCTTCAGCCCAAAAAGTCATTGGCAGTCCAGAATCAGCCAACATGGACCTTGCAGCTTCAATAAGAGTCCTGTTCTTTCTCTCCACTACTCCATTTTGTTGAGGAGTTCTTGGAATGCTAAGCTGCCTCTTGATTCCCTTTGAGAGGTAGAACTCATCAAGTGTATTGTTTTTGAATTCTGTTCCATTATCACTTCTAATACACTTGACTGAGAGGGAATACTGCTTCTTAACATACAACACAAAGTTGATAATCTTCTGAGCTGCCTCATCCTTTGAATGCAAGAAGAAAGTCCATACAAATCTGGAGTAATCATCCACAATTACCAGACAGTATTTCTTCTTAGCCATACTCATCACTGTCACAGGACCAAAGAGATCCATGTGAAGAAGCTGTAAGCAGGCAGTGGACTTAGGTTCTTCTATGGAGGGAAATGAAGCTTTCTGCTGTTTTCCTTTTAAACAAGCAGTGTAGTTATCTTCACATTTGTACTCCTTCATAGGCAGTCCCCTTACTAAACCATGGTTTGTCAGCTGATTCATGTTTTTGAGATTAACATGACCCAGCCTTCTATGCCATAGAGTAGATTCTTGAGGGGAAGCCTTGGAAAATAGGCAAGGATGGCCTGTGAGATCTATCTTCTTAGAAAGATCTAAGGCATACACTCTTCCTGTCCTGTTGGCCTTCAGGAGAGTGTATTCATCCAACACCTTATCAATCAAACTTAGAACTTTGGATGACAGAATCCGACAGTTCTAACTGGTGAAAAGAGCAACATGGCCTTTGTCACACATTTGACTGACACTCAAGAGGTTGTACTTGAGATTTTCCACATGGTTAACATCATCAAACTTTATTTCCCCATTAGAAACAAAGCCTTTGCCGATGATGTAACCCTTTGCATCATTGCCAAATGACACAAACCCCTTCCTTCCTTGAGAGTAGTCATTAAGAAGTGATCTGTTTTCTGTCATATGCATGGATCCTCCACTGTACATACCAGATGCCTCTGTGGCATGTTGAAGAACCCTGCAAAACACAACAAATTAGTTAGATTTTGAGACCCAAACCTTTTTGGTTTTGGGCCTGTTCTCATCAACAATGGTAAACTAACAGGTTTGTTGGAGACAACAGCCTGAGAGGAAGAAGATGGTGAAGAAGAGGATCCTTTGGCTTGGACCTCCTTTTCTGTGGTTTCAACATAGAAACATCTAATTGGTTAACTCTTCCTAATAGATG
This sequence comes from Flaveria trinervia, assembly GCA_025506515.1. NCBI lineage: Eukaryota > Viridiplantae > Streptophyta > Magnoliopsida > Asterales > Asteraceae > Flaveria > Flaveria trinervia. Next base: position 24,306,388 of record CM046458.1, read on the forward strand.
TTGAACCATCATAACCAGCTGTGTCTGATTTTGTGATAAAGCTTTCAGTTCTCCAGACACATTGGCATTGGAGTTTGATAAGTTCCTATGTTGCACCTTCTTCTTTTGAGCAATCTCAGCTGTTACCTGTTTAACCCCTTCCTTTTTGGATTTCTTTTTGGACTTAAGGGTTACAGGATTTGATGTTGCTGGTACAAATGTGGCTTCAAACTCAGTTTTCATTTTAACCATTTTCTCTTTAATTTCCTCTTTATGTTTGAGTTTGGATCCTCTTTTGTACCAATAATCATCTGTAAGATGATTGAACAAACCACATATTTCACATGATTTCTTCTTTATCTTATGTTGATCATCAACTAAAGAGAATGAAACTACTGAAGATTTGTTTTTAGTACTTTGGAAGCACTATTTGCTTTCTTGACTTCCTCTTTAGTAGTCTTCAAACCCTTTCTACTGACAGTTTTCTTCTCTTCAGTGCTGACAGTAGTTGGAGTTTGAACTTCAGGTGTTAAATCTTGCTCTCCAGTCCTTTCAGGACTTCCAGAAATAACTCCTGAGTTGATCAACTCTTTGATCATGTGAGTATCAGTATTTGGACCATCAAGATCAGCTGATAGGTTCAACGAGGGAATAATACTAACTTCAACTTCTGATGGTGCTCTATCAGAAAGTGAATAACATGATGAGGTGGATTGGTTATTGCTTTCTCCATTAGATTTCGCTTCTGCTCTTGAAGCAAAATCTGTAGGAGGAGCAGTGTGATTATAACCAATGCCAAACTTCACATTGGAAGCTGATTGCTTACTAAGAAGCATTTCAAAACCTTTGCATGATTGTACCCATCGATCACACTCTACTTGGGTAACTGCAAGGGTTTCTTTGAGGTCTTTGTACTTTTCTAAAAGTACCTCTTCCCTAGCCTTATCATCAGTGATTTTGCATTTAAGTTTATAAATCTCATCATTTTTCTCTTTAAGCATAGACTCAAACTCAGCTTTTCTTTTGGAAATGATCTTTTCTAGCTCTATGTTCTTATTAATTAAAGCTACATTTGCTTCTCTAATAGAGGCAAATGCTGCTATGCATGTTTCAGAACATAATTTGGCCTTAGCCTCAGAGGATACCTGTGATACCTATGATGAAGAGGCATTTGAGGATGATCCATCTGCAGACTCCAGAGCCATAAGTGCCAGATTCCCAAAAGGACTGTCACCACCATGTTGACCAGCACCTGTGAACAGTTGTTCATGACCAGACATGTCATCTGGTAAACTGCTCCAGTCAACAACTCCAGGGGTGAAGAAGCTGTGTTGTTGAGGTTGAGGAGGTTGATGAGATTGAGATGGTTGAGGCTCAGGAAGAGCATGTGGTTGTTGAGCAATGGGTGCTTGAACCTGACTGGTTTGTGGCATGTAATAACAAGGGTAAGGATATGGCATTGGACCCTGAGGAACAAAATATGCAGGAGATTGTGGTTGACCAGATTGACAGGATGTTGCCCTCTGTGTTGTTGACTATTGCCAAGGAAAGTCACAAAGGGTGGAGAAGAATTAGATCTAGATGATCTACATTCTCTAGCAAAGTGTCCAAGCCTTTGGCATTTGTGACACCTCAACTTACTCTTGTCAAAACCAACTTTGGTTTTGCCAGAGAGTCCTGGAACTTTCTTCCATTCTTTTGTAGAACTTTTGAGATCTGATATTTATCAAGGCCATTTGGCTCAAAATATCCATCTCTTCTAAGTCATCATCAGCAATCCCCTTGAGATCATCCATGATGAAGCATAGATTGTCATTATTACACCCAGTAAACTGACTATCAACACTCACAAATGCAGAATCAGAAATGTTTGAAGAGAAATCAATATGCTCATCATACTGGCAATCAGATGAAGCATATTCTAACTTATGACCAACCAAGGCAGTGTTTCTTTGTACAAAGTCATCAGTGAGCTTTCCAGATGATGACAGTTTTCTTTCTGTTCTATCTCTCTCTCAAATGTGAGCAATTTCCCATGGAGTTGGGTGAGAGATAGTTTGTCCAAATTTGTACTGGAGCGTAGGACAATAGTATATGTGTCCCATCTCTCAGGTAGTGATCTGAGAAATCTGTTATTCATCTGGCTATTGGTGTACTCATGTTTGACCATTTTTAATTCAGAGATCAAACAAGAGAACCGCTCAAACTGTTGAGTCAGTGTCTCACCCTTCCTATGAGAGAATGTCTCATATTGTTGGGCAAGGATTTCTCTATTATTTGCCAAGACCTCATCTGTTCCTCCAAATTGTTCTTTCAAGGCATTCCAGAGGTCATGGGCAGTTTCATAATGCATTAACCCAGAATAGATTTCATTGGGCAGTGCCATGGCTAGAATTCCATGGGCTTTTGCATCTATTTCAAACAATTTCTTATCGTCATCTGAGTATTGCTCCTTCCTCTTCGGAACCATTTGATTGGTTTCCGGGTTATTCACCATAGGCTTGTGTGAACCATGTACCACCGATGTCCAACAACCTGAACTGTTAACAGACAGGTGATGGAGCATTCGTCGTTGCCATATGTTGTACTCATTCCTAACCAGCATCGGAGGCTTGGTTGAGGAACCAGTATTGTGAGGATCATTGGAAGGAGTAGTCATTTTAGAAAATTCAGACAAATTCAAAATAAGCAAAACAAATTTAGCTCAAAACCACTAAGATCCTCAATTAAAATAGCCAAAAGCAACAGAACTTCAATCTCTATAACAGATTCGTGCGAATTTGCTAGTTCGATCAAACTTAGAGCAAACGAGCAGTTTCAATGATCAATTGTTAGATCGATCAATGATTAACCTGCTCTGATACCATTTGATAGGATCTCAGCATCTAGTTTGATCGATTCGAATGTTTTCAGCAGCGGAATAGAGTACCAACTAGCACAATTCGAGCAAGAATACCAAAGATATTGCAATGAACAGAATTAGTTATAGAGAGAGAAAGTTTCTGCAAAGAGAATATTTCATTCAATCACACGCTTTTGTGGTGGCAAAAGTGTCACCCCTACAATCAGGTCAATCATCCCTTATATAGGAATGTCGCGCTGGAACATTCCTTATATAGGAGATGTGACGTCTGCTGATGTCACTTGATGGTGACATATAACAGAGTTATTTAAACAACTGAAACACAACTACTGAAGATGTCAAAACAGCTGACATCTTCTTACAAAAAATACTAAGTGTTATCACTTACTACAACTACTGAAAAGAAACTACTGAAACTACAACGACTGAAGAACAAGCTCTTCAGTCGTTTTACAAAACTACTGAAAGTAAAAACATAAAACTACTGATATCACAACTACTAAAGAAGTACTCTTCAGCTGTTGTGACAAACTACTGAAACTTCAGTACTTGGTCTTCAGACTTGAACTTCAGACGTTTCATCAGCTGATGACTTCAGTAGATGTCATCAGCTGATGTCTTCAGTCTTTGTCTTCAGACTTTGTACATCAGTTGTTGATCTTCAGCACTTATGGACTCTTCAGCTGTTGTACTTCAATACTTTAGTCTTCAGCTTCAGCACTTGTGTTCTTCAGCTGTTAAGCTTCAGCACTTGTGTTCTTCAGCTGTTAAGCTTCAGCACTTGTGTTCTTCAGCTGTTGAGCTTCAGCACTTTAGTCTTCAGCTGTTGAAGTCTTCAGTACTTGATCTTCAGCTGTTGAAGTCTTCAGCACTTGTCGAACTACTGATGAAGCCTTCAGCAGTTGTTGTGATATCACGTGGGACTTAGAGGTTTTCTGATCTTGGCTCATTGGTCCTTTTGGTCCTACAAACTCCCCCTGAACCAATGCAGCCAAAACCTCTAATTACCATTAAAAACATTTTTAACATTCATATAACAAACACTTTTAACATTAATATAACGAACACTTTTAAGGTCGTAATCAACCGAAACAAACTTTGGGAACTCGGGGGCTAAGTGCAGGGACTAAAACTAATATTTTGCAAACTTGGGATGGGTATAAAAACCCCCCTTTCCCAGCCATTTTCTTCAACTTCTTCACTTCTCCTTCATTTTCTTCTTCACCACCTATCTTCTTCACTTTTGCACCAAAAACGCTCCATTTGGTCTTGTTTTCGTCGTCTAGACTTCATCTACAACCTAGTCTACTTCATCCTTGCAGGTAGACGACCTTGGTTGTCCATTTCTTGCTCGTTTTACTGCTATCCATTTCTAGGGTTTCGGGTGTTCGGGTCAACCCGAACACGAGAGGTCGTGTGGGTGTGTTGATGACTTTCTGCGTGTGTTTCTTATTCATGTGTGATTGTTGTGTGATTCTGGAAGTCCTTGTTATGTAGAACCGTGCTCGGGGTAGCTGAAGGCTGCTCAGCACTTGAATAGTCGTGAACCTGCAGTTCATCGTGAACCTGCAGTTCAGGCGACTGGGTGACTCGTGCGACAGAGTCATGCGACTGTGTCATTCGGGCGACTGAGTCATGCAACTGTGTCATTCGGGCGACTGAGTCGTGCGACTAGGGATATCATGCGACTGAGTTGTGCGATCGAATGAATGTGTGCGATTGAGTCAATGCGGATGAATGTTATGTGCGATTGAGTCAATGCGGATGAATGTGGTGTGCGATTGTGTCCTGCGACCGAATGAATGTATGCGACTGTGCGTGTATCGCACGACTGAAGGCCAATCATACGAATGAAGGTTCAGTCGTATGAATGAAGCTGGTTCATACGAATGAAGGTTGAGTCGTGCGAATGGAGGTTGAGTTGTGCGATTGGGTGTTGTGTGGTACAACTGAATGCCAATCGTACGAAGGAAGGTTCAATCGTGCGAATGAAGCCGATTCGTACGATTGAAGGTTGATTCGTACGAATGCAGTGTTGAGTCGAGCGTCTGGTCCTATTGTGTGACTGATGGTGCTGTGTGTGTGAATTTCCTTCTTGAATGTCTTGTGATGATAAGGTAACATCAGTAAAAGTGTCATTGCTTGACCACAAAGATTAAAGTCAACGCTATCAAAACGCACATACTATTTCATTCTAAAATCAACCTAACATTTTACAAATTTTCAACAACCCTTTTGGGACTACAAATATCAACAAGTACTTTCTTTTATAACAATAGGATTTTTATAACGAACACTTTTAAGGTCGTAATCAATTACCATTAAAAACACTTTTAACATTAATATAACGAACACTTTTAACATTAATATAACGAACACTTTTAAGGTCGTAATCAACCGAAACAAACTTTGGGAACTCGGAGGCTAAGTGCAGGGACTAAAATTGACATTTTGCAAACTTGGGATGGGTATAAAAACCCCCCTTTCCCAGCCATTTTCTTCAACTTCTTCACTTCTCCTTCATTTTATTCTTCACCACCTATCTTCTTCACTTTTGCACCAAAAACGCTCCATTTGGTCTTGTTTTCGTCGTCTAGACTTCATCTACAACCTAGTCTACTTCATCCTTGCAGGTAGACGACCTTGGTTGTCCATTTCTTGCTCGTTTTACTGCTATCCATTTCTAGGGTTTCGGGTGTTCGGGTCAACCCGAACACGAGAGGTCGTGTGGGTGTGTGTGATGACTTTCTGCGTGTGTTTCTTGTTCGTGTGTGATTCTGGAAGTCCTTGTTGTGTAGAACCCATGCTCGGGGCAGCCGAAGGCTGCTCTGCACTTCAGCAGTCGCGAACCTCCAGTTCAGGCAACTGGGTGACTCGTGCGACTGAGTCATGCGACTGTGTCATTCGGGGGACTGAGTTGTGTGATCGAATGCATGTGTGCGATTGAGTCAATGCGGATGAATGTTATGTGCGATTGAGTCAATGTTGATGAATGTGGTGTGCGATTGTGTCCTGGGACCGAATGAATGTATGCAAATGTGCGTGTATCGCACGACTGAAGGCCAATCGTACGAATGAAGTTCAGTCGTATGAATGAAGCTGATTCGTACGAATGAAGGTTGAGTCGTGCGAATGGAGGTTGAGTTGTGCGATTAGGTGTTGTGTGGTACGACTAAATGGCAGTCGTACGAATGAAGGTTCAAACGTGTGAATGAAGCTGATTCGTACGATTGAAGGTTGATTTGTACGAATGGAGTGTCGAGTCGAGCGTCTAGTCCTATTGTGTGACTGGTGGTGCTGTGTGTGTGAATTTCCTTCTTGAATGTCTTGTGATGATAAGGTAACATCAGTAAAAGTGTCATTGCTTGACCACAAAGATTAAAGTCAACGCTATCAAAACGCACATACTATTTCATTCTAAAATCAACCTAACATTTTACAAATTTTCAACAACCCTTTTGGGACTACAAATATCAACAAGTACTTTCTTTTATAACAATAGGATTTTTATGCAAGTATCGTTGGCAATGACGACTACTCCTAGTACTTGGATCTACATAAGATCTAATACAGGTGTCTGCTTGTGTGTGTTACTTGCGACTAACCCGATACAACCCGAACCGACAAAACATTACTATTTGCTTTATACGCGTCATTAATGCTAAACAATAACTGTCAATAGGTGTTTGACTGTTCATTGCATACAATTGTTGGGAACTTTGATCATTCATACTTACCACTTAACAAGTGAGTTTCATGGCCCCTTTTTATGCTTATACAACTTTTTAATCATTTACAAACTTGGGGGGAAAAGTATGCTCACCCACTTTTCATGCTGTACAACATACATACAATTTACATACTTGGAATCAATGTGCTACTATTTTGTGAGTACTTATCTGATACATGCTTGAGTCTGCTTTGTGGTTCTTTCTTACAACCATTTAATTCTAGTGTGGGAACCGACGGATAGGTATTGGTAGTACTACTTGGGTTGACACCCCCACCCTCGTGTTGGTATACTAGTTAGTACCAACAGTCGCCAGGAACGAGCCTTGGGTGAATATATTCCGACAAAATTCTTTGTGTACGTCGTTAGGTTTGGTTGTAAAGCTCATGTCATGTGATTTTGCTTACTTATAACTGTATGCATGGTATTCTGCAACAACTTTATACAACATCAATTACTTATTTACTTTTAAAACCTACGAGCTCACCAACAATTTTGTTGACCATTTTGAGCATATCTTTTCAGGTGAGCATGCTAACTGAAGATCTAGGTGTGCTGCCTTAGTGGAGACTCTAGGATGCATTTTGTGGCTAAACTTGGTCTTTTGAACACAATTGTTGTATCTGTTACAGACAACATTACTCTTTTGTAACTTGTTCCCAGGTTGTGGGAATTGCATACAATGTTATCATCTATGCTTCATGTTTATGCTTATGGCTATGTTGTCGTGAATACTGACTAAACACGACACAAGTCCCCTTGTTGTCGGGTGTCGTCATGACACACCTGTTATCATTTATTATATTGCATCTCTATCGCTTACCATGTGTTATGACGATTCCCGTCTCATTACATCCCCCTGTTTCCACTCTTAGCGGGGGTGTGACATGAGATCTGACGTTTAAGGCTCTTATGTTAAGTTTTATAATCTGCATAAGTGTTGAAAAGTTAATGCAGATGAGTAATGGGAAGAAATGCGGATGAACAGTTAATGAGGATGAGTATTAACTGCTAAGTAAGTTAATGCGAATGAAGTCAATGCGGATGAGCATTTGATTAAGTCTGAGGATTGCGAATGAATATGGACTAAGTACAGGTAAATGCGGATGAGTATTAACTGCAAAGTAAGTAAATGCGGATGAACAGTTAATGCGGATGGGGTCAATGCGGATGAGCATTTGACTAAGTATATGAAATGCGGACGAGTAAGTCAAATGCGGATGACGAATGCGGATGAGCATTTGACTATGTATAAGTAAATGCGGATGAACAGTTAATGCGGATGGGGTCAATGCGGATGAGCATTTGACTAAGTATATGAAATGCGGATGAGTAAGTCAAATGCGGATGAAGTATGTCAATGCGGATGAGCATTTGACTAAGTATATGAAATGTGGATGAGTAAGTCAAATGCGGATGACAAATGCGGATGAAGTAAGACCAATGCGGATGAACTATAGCAAATGCGGATGAACTGTAGGAAATGCGGATGAACACTTAGAAAAATTCTGAATTTTTGGAAAAAAAGAGGTAATGTAGGCTTTGACCTAGGAGATTCCCAGGGGTTATGTAAGTTGACTTTTGGGTCATAGATGGTATGTTGGGCATGTAATGATGTGTGCTTGATGCTTATGCATGATGATGATGATGATGTTGCATGATTATGCATGTTATGTATGTATGATGTTGCCCTGTATGATGTTGATGACTGTGTATGTTTTATGTTCCTTATTATGTATGTATGTCTTTCCTTGGCTTTGCATTGAATGTTAATAAATGTAATGAAATTATTATGTAACGTAAAGTGGAAGATAGTGAAAAGAGGAACGTAATGAATGAATGCATGCATTAATGAAAGAATGAAAACGTGAGAGGCTTGCAAGTGAAGTGTAGAAAAGTTCACAACTCTAAATGCCTTAAGCTCAACCGCGTGAGGTTAAGCTAATCCTAATGTGTGCACGCAAGGGTTCCAGTCTTTGTGGCTGACCTTCGGTGATGTACCCATTCCGGTGGGGGTGTAGTTACCCATTCGATGGGGGTGATGTACCCATGTTGATAGGGGTGATGTACCCATTTTGATGGGGGTGTAGTTACCCATAATGTTGAGGGTGAAATATATGATGGTTACCTGAGTTACACATAACTCCGGGGGTGTAGCATAAAGCTAAGCATATGTATGAGGTGAGCAACCTTGTTGTTGCAACAGACTCGGATCGCGTGCTATCATGAAGTTTCCATGAGGTGAGCAACCCTATTGTTGCAACAGACTCGGATAGCGTGCTATCATTGAAATTGGCAATTGGGGTGAGCAACCCTAAGGTTGCAACAGACTCGGATAGCGTGCAATCTTTGAGATTGCCTATGAGGTGAACGACTCTGTGTCGCAACAGACTCGATAGAGGTCTTTGTCGCATACTCCGCACAGTATCAGTCTTCGGACATGAGTCGGGAGTATTGCATGAGACAAGATAATAAGGTGAGCAACCTGGTGTTGCAACAGACTCGGATAGAGTTCAATCCCTGTGATTGACTCATATGGGATCTTTGTCGTGTATCCCGGTGTTGTGTCAGTCTTCGGACATGAGTCGGGGGATTTGTGTACATGCCCCTGCACAGTATCAGCTTTCGAGCATGAGTCGGGGATATTGCATGAGACAAGATTTGAGTAATGAAGAGTAATGAGCGAAAGATAATGATGGAAAGAATGAACGTATGAAATAAGTGTTAATGGATTATCATAATAGTGTACGATATAGACCCTTGTCATTCGACCTCAGTAATCGTGGCTGAGCGCCATGAAGAGGGTAAAGTCTGACCGGATCTAAAGAGAGAAGTGAACGATAATGACATACGTTGAATGAACGAAAGTTAATGAACGTATTGATGAAGATAATAATGATATTATCTATGTGTACGTATGATGTATGATCACGAACGAATGTAAAGTATAGTACGATTTTGAAAAAAAAAAGTATGTTTTATTATAAAACTAGAACTCACTCAGCAACGCTGACTTTTATGTATTTTCCAGTTGGCAGGTGAGCATTGCTGAGGATGGCACGGAGCAGCTACTTGGCATTTCGAATGGCATTCTTTTGTTAATGTTTTTGCATTGTAATGCGAACGAATGATGTTTGGAAATGAACGCTTGTATTAACTTGTAAAAGCATTTGTATTGATACGAAAAGTTAGTTTTATGTTTCCGCTGCAATGTTTCATGAATGATTAAATGAAAAGTATATGTTTTATGTGCATTGATTTACCAGTTGTAAGTGTCCCGAGAACGGGGCCTTACACAATGTGACATTCGTCATTTTCGACTAGCTTTGTATTTGTTATCCTGTATTGTAAACCCGACTCGTTTTGGTCTTCGTATCTTTGAATATTAATAAAATGATAGATTTTATGTTGCAATTATGTTTCATACTTGTCGTGGCGTGACCCACAATTCGTTTCAGCAAAATCAGATTTTTTTAACGTTTTCGGTTTGTTTAAGGTCCGGACTTGTATTTTAACCATCCAAACCAACCAAGACCTAACCCATAACTATTCTAGAACCCTCCAAACATGTAGATACATGGTCATAATTTATTAAATTAAAATTTATTTTAAATAAAAGAATCAAAGTGCACCCTTTTACCCACCGGACAAACGCATTACCCATTTCCTCAAACCCTAATCTTTCCCTATAAATACCACTCATTCTCAACCATTTCACCTGCACATTTTCATCTTCTTCTCCCAAAATTTTTGATCTTGTAAGTTGTCCTAGCTAGTTTTGCTTAAAGTTTGACTTTAAAAAGTCAATGGAACCGAATCTTGCATTTCAAATCATTTCGGGTATGTAATTTTGGTTATTCAGTTTTTCTAAGTTATTTTATGTTCACAAAACCATTTTCATCTTTATTTAAGTCTTGTGGGCATTCAAACTCATATTTATGCATTTTAGACCTGTTTGGGTCGTTTTCGGGAAGTTTACTCGATTAACTTTCTTGTTTGAGTTTAGATCTGGAAGTTTTACCTTATCTTTAGTTCAATGGTTTTAGACATGTGGTAACCATCCTCGTGTTCATACCGAGTCAAAGACCGAACCAAACCGAACGCTCGTTTAAGCACTTTAAATAACTTTTAAGTGACCATGTTACATCAAACACTTTAGATCTGAGTTTTTCTTGATATTTTAGTTATTATATGGTTGATATGGAGGTGTAGAACAAATCTTGGCTTGAAACCAAGTTTCGGGTAAAAACCGAGTAAAACCGAACACCCGTTTTAACGAGTTAGTCAATGTTCAAACCACCAAAAGTTCAACCTATCTTTTTGGTTATGTTTTACTTTATATTACTCATATTAATTAATATTTTGGAAGTGTTAGAACAAATATTAGCTCAAACCAAGTTTCGGGTAAAAATAAACCTGAGTAAAAGTCGAACTTATCGTCTTAACGAGCTAGTCACCGTTCAAAACGCCAAAAGAAAAATCTTTCCAAATTTTTTTAACTTATGTTTCGCTTTATGTTATTTGTATTAATAATATTATGGTATAACGGAACCAAACTTGGTTTTATACTAAGATCGGGTTTAAGCGAATTTATTTATTAATTAAAGTCTCAAACTCGGGTTTAAGAGAGTGTAAGTCGGACCTTAATGCTTACATTAATAGGATCGTGCATACTAGCACTAAAGCAACTCCTATATGTAAAACTTAACAATGGTTGAGTAAAACTAAACATCAATGACCCGTTTTCTTGTAAAACTCGTTTTATACTTACGTTATTTAAACACACTTTCTAAAATATAACTAAAACTCCCGAAAACCCAAGCCTTATTTTTATGAACTTTTATACCATTTATATTTCATCTTCAAGACTCAATACTTACTCAAGATCTTTCAATCTAGGACACGCACGTTAAAACCGTCGGACTCGCTTACTTGAGGATTTTATTCAAAATTTATTCATCAACGTCATTTTATTCCAAGTGAGTAATTTCATCCCATTTTCTCTTCTATACTTTGGGGGTAGCAAGAATACTTACTCAACCAAAAAAAAATGATTTAACATCTAGATCCTCAACCACAACCTCTAGGTTATGTGTTGCTTAGAATAATTGTCCAATTATATGTTATATACCTCATATGATTAATTGCTACATGTTTATTGCTTTTGATCGTTTAGCCTCATTCTCATCCTCAATAAGTATTATCATACGCTCCTCCTTGTAATATCGTAGTTTTATCAATTAGAAAGGAGCCTCATTTATTTATGATTGATATACTTCAATTGTTACTTTTATTTACAGCTTCACATATTTTAGTTGTGGATTTTTGCCTTATATTATATTTATAAAGTCATGGAATTGCTCACCAACATACATGTTGACAAAACATATTTTATGCAATGTTACAGGTTTGATTATCGGTTGATTGAAGATTTAAAGACGTTACTTTATTTGGACCGTTAGGTTTTTAGTTAAGAACTATTTATTTTCTTGTATTTGTAAGAACATGTTATGAAATGAATGAGTTGATTAAATATTGTCAATTTAATAGTGTCGTGTGCACTTGAACAATCTTAGTTGCGCCCCGGCATGTTCCGCCGCTTTGGTCGGGGTGTGACACACAAGGTAGTTGGAAGTAAATGGATTTTCAAGAAGAAAACTGATATGCATGGAAACTTGGATACTTATAAAGCTAGACTTGTAGCAAAAGGTTTCACTCAAACTCAAGGGGTTGATTATGATTAGACCTTCTCGCCGGTTGCAATGCTAAAGTCTATTAGGATATTATTTTCCATAGCTGCTCATTATGATTATGAGATTTGGACAACAGATGTCAAAACCGCTTTTCTAAATGGATATATTGAGGAAGATGTCTATATGGTTTAGCCCGAAGGTTTCGTCGATCCAAAACATCATAACAAAGTATTCAAGTTAAAGAAATCAATCTGTGGATTGAAGCAAGCATCAAGAAGTTAGAATAACCATTTTGATGAAGAAGTAATCAAATTTGGGTTCATTAAAAATGCTGATAAAGCATGTGTGTACAAGAAAGCTAGTGGGAGCATCATCACTTTCCTAGTATTGTATGTCGATGACATCCTACTATTTGGAAATGTCATTCCAACCTTGGAAGGTGTAAAAACCTGGCTTGGAAGTTGTTTTTCCATTAAGGATCTTGGTGAAGCCGCCTATATTTTGGGAATAAAGATCTATAGGGATAGATCAAGGCGGTTGATTGGTTTGAATCAAAGTGCATACATTGATAAGATCTTGAAAAGGTTCAAAATGGAAAACTCTAAGAAAGGTACTGTACCTATTCAAAGAGGAATGATATTGAGTACGACTCAATATCCATGCTCAAAGGATGAGTAAGACAAAATGAAGGGCATCCCATATGCGTCTGCTATTTGGTCCATCATGTATGCAATGATATGCACTAGGTCGAGCGTGTCATGCGCTTTGAGCATGACAAGCTGATACCAAAAAAATATTGAAATAGTCATTGGATGCCTGTTAAGAACATACTTAAATACCTAAGGAGGACGAAAGATATGTTTCTAATATATGGATCTGGTGAGAAGGAACTCGTGGTAAAAGGTTACACGGATACGAGTTTCCAAACTGATCGCGATGATTCACAATCATAATCGGGATACATTTTCATCTTGAATAGAGGAGCGGTCTCTTGGAAGAGCTCTAAGCAAGATGTGGTGGCATTATCAACTACAAAATCAGAATACATCACCGCTTCATTAGCAGCTCAAGAAGCTACATGGTTAAAGAAATTCATTGTCAATCTAGGGGTGGTCCCTTCCCTTCAGGACCCTATAGAAATTTTTTATGATAACAAGGGTGCGATTTCTCAAATCAAGGAACCCCGTGCACATCAAAAGACTAGGCACAATAAATGAAGATTCAACTTCATAAGGGATGAAGTTGATAAGGGTAAGATATGCATTCGCAAAGTTCACACGGATCAAAACATTGCGGATCCACTCACGAAGCTTCTTGAAAAGGCAAAGCATGAAAGTCATGCTTGTGCCATGGGACTTCAATATTCTAGTGACTGGATTTGATCTTTAATTTTGTATTTAGATATTGTAACCCTTTATTACTTTAATGAACTATTTGGTTATAATGGTTCAACTAATATTCCTATTTCACATGTTTAAAATCCATGAATAAACAATTTATTCAGAACATTCGTAGTCATTCATTCTTGTGCGAACAAGTACGAGGGTAAGATTATTATGAACTTGGATTTGTAGATATTCATATGGATGAATATAGAGCAATAATTACTACCAAGGTTCATAGATATTTGTGGGATACAAATATTGGACTGACCCGCATCTCCAATATTACTACAAGGAATCTTCTTAATTGATCATAAGTAAAATTTAAGTGAAGGAGAATATCATTTGGTATCCTCTGACCTGAGATACATATTAGGTCTTGATATTTACCGAATATTATACTTTGACTTAGTTCTTCGCTATTTTGAAACATGGAAATACATAAGGTTGAGTTCAGGTATAATACAAGGTGATTATGAGAGACGTATGTAGTTAAGATGGGATTTGTCCCTCTTATTTGTTGAGAGTAAGATATCTAAGTCCTGATAAGGTTAAATCAATGGAGAATGATCACTCTATGTCTCAGGGATTTAACATGACATCTGTGACAAAGGATATATGATTGATTCACCTAAAACAATTCGAGTAAGGTATTTGAAATGGATGATGTTATTGAATGGCACTTAGTCATACGTATTAAGGGCAGCAAACCGTTGTTAGGTGGTATTTAGTGCTTGCATTAATCTTCTATGAATCTTGTGCAAGTGGAAGATTGTTGGATCTTATATGCCCAAGTCACATACAAGATTGATGCGGTTAGTACGTTATGATAAGTCCGGTCATACCCAATAACAAACTAAACAAACACCAATAAATATTTATTTGTTAATAAGATCAAACAAAATAATATTGACACCAATTTAGAAAATGGGTTTTCTAAATCATTGTTTTTGAAATTGGACAATATTATATGGATAATTTATTCATGAGAAATTATTTGTTTTATTATTTAAGTGGGTTAAATAATAACAAATAAAAGTGTGTTCAAGTTATAAAATAAAAGGGGTTTTATTTTACAAACTTAAGGGTTAAGGAGTGTAACTTATTTGCAAGATTAAAATGGGTGGGAACCCATTTTGAATAAAAATTCGACTGCCCCTTGGATACCATTCCGTGGGATTCCTATTTCTTGTTTTAAGCAAGACTTGAACAAAAATAACACTCCACCAAGATACACACTCTCTCTCACACACACAAGAACTCTCTCCTCTTGTTTTCAAGTTGAAATTTTCAGGTTTGAAGAGGTTCTTTGCTGATAAATGTGGATTTGATAAGAGGAGCAAGAAGGAGGCTTTGGTGTTACACTCCCTAACAAGTACGGTGTTTGCAAGAGCTTGTGGGTATACTAGCTTGAGGCCTTCTCTTTTGGAGGCTTTGGATTCAAGAACATCATCATCTTCTCCATCGAATTCCATCCCTCTTCTTGTTCATATAAAGGTTGTATTCTATGACACCCTATGGTTTTTTATGTTTGATAGCATTTCTTTTCACATATATTTGATCCTTGTTCTTGGGTTTGTTATCTTGACGTATAAATGTTTAAGTTTAAGAATATAAACATTGTTGGATCTTGTATGCCCAAGACACATACAAGATTGATGTTGTTAGTACGTTATGATCCAAGTCAGGTCATATCCAATAACAAGCCAAACGAACACCAATAAATATTTATTTATTGATGAGATCATACAAATAAATATTGACACAAATTTAGAAAATGGGTTTTCTAAAACGTTGCTTTTGTGCATAAGAAATTATTTGTTTCATTATTTAAGTTGGTTAAATAATAACAAATAAAAGTGTGTTAATGTTATAAAATTAAAATAGGTTTTAATTTTATGAACTAAGGGTTTAAAAGAGTGCAATTTTATAAAAGTTTCAAAATGGGGGGAACCCATTTTGAATCAATATTCGGCCGCCCCATGTGGGGGTTTGAGGAGTCTTTTAGTTTTGGATTCTACAAGACTTTATCCATTCCTGCACTCTTCAATCAACACCCACACTCTCTTTACACACAAGCAAAGAACTCTCTCCAAACAAAGCTGAAAATTTCGGATTAAGGGCACAAACAAGCTGAAAATTTTAGATTTTTGAAGGTGCATCGGTAGAGAGTTTTGGTGTTGTGCTCCCTAACTAGCTAGGTGTTTGGAAGAGCTTGTGGGTATACGAACTTGAGGCTTTATCTCTGGGGGCTAGACATTCAAGAACATCATCATCTTCATCTCATCCATCTACAACATCTTGTTCTTGAAAGGTTGTTTCAATGAACATCTTACGGTTGTTATTTTGGTTTTGATAGCATTCTATTTCACATACATATATGATCCATATTCTTGGGTTTTGTTTATGGTTTAAAATGGTACAAATTTCAGATTGTTAACCTCACTTTAAACCCTAATATCCGCTGCGTTTTTATAGTTTAAATGGTTAAATTAGCTTTGATTTACATGTTACAAAACCCAACAATGGCATCTAGAGCCGGTTATGTGGAATATGTGCTAAAAAGTTAGTTTTCATGGACATTTTCAACCCATTAGGGGCTATTTTGTTGTGGATGATTGAATCCTTATGTTTCAAGGTTTTATCTTACATGCTTTAGTATAAACCTTGAAATATTAACTTCAAATGGTTGATTGTGTTGTTTGGACAAAACCCTAAAGTTTTGGTTCATGTTGGCCAAAACTTTAAGGCTGAAATAAGGGGTTCATTGTTGTTCTTGGATGTTGAATATGTTTCATATTTTGGTGCATAACATAGCCTTGACCTTTTGTGTTTTGGATTTGGTTGATTATGGTTTGTCATGTTGGTTTTGATTCTTGTAAGAGTTGTAACATTTGTTTTTGTATTTTGGGTTATAATTTATTTATTCATTTGGTTATATAATAAAGAGATTAGGTGCATTTCTTTTATTAAAAAATTGTATTAGGATATTATTTTGTAAAAGAAGATGCACAAGATGAAGACCAAAGAAGGACACAAAGACATGGACACTTGAAGCATTTGGATGTGGATTCAAGTGGGAGTTCATGGATAGTTTAATGTGTCATTTTAACCCTCAGGAAAGACCTTATGACAACACTTGTGATGGCAAACAAGTGTGGTCAACTTAGTAGCTATGGTTATGCACTTATGTTTGTATGATTATGCTCGTATGGTTGTTTGTTTTATGATTGTTGGTTGATACTTGGATATGCATAACAAACTCATTAACAAACTTAACAAGCTGAAAATTGATGGTTCTTTATCATTAAGGGGTTAATAAAAGGTTAATAATAGGATTAATGATTTTAATAAAAGGGGTTTTATTATAAGTGAACCATAGGGTATCTTGTATTTGAAAGCATCAAATATAAGGTACATAGAGTTTTCTAAACTATGATTATGAAAACTTAAAATTTCTTTTATAAACATGTTTAACACCATCCTTTTGCACAACACTTGAGTCACTTGGAAACTCTTAATGGGATAAAGATCACCTAACCATTTTTAGGGAACTTGTGATTTGAGGTGGGGATACCATATTTGTGGGATAAAGGTCACCTAACCACTTATGTTGGAAAACTCACATGTGTTCAAGTTGGGTAACTTGATTTGCAAACCATGTTAAATGGATCACCTATAATATTGTGGCGTGGAGGGCCACATAAGTAGGGATTGTAAGAAGCCAAGGGCTGAGGGTTCCAGGGCGAAGAAGACGGGGAGTGAAGGGCCAAGGGCGAGCGCGAGGGCATTCACTATGATATAGGAGGAAGCTAGGACGGACCCTGATGTAAAGGATGTGGATACGTTAACACCACAACTGTCTGATGTACCAGTTGTGTGTGATTTTCTAGACGTGTTCCCAGAAGATTTACCAATATGCCACCTGACAGAGAAATTGAGTTTCAGATCTGATACGGGTGCCCAACCTATTACCAAGGCACCGTATCGGTTGGCTCCGACGGAGATGAAAGACTTGATGGAGCAGTTGCAAGAGCTGCTTGATAAGGGGTTCATTAGACCGAGTATCTCTCCTTGGGGTGCTCCGGTCCTGTTTGTGAAGAAGAAAGATGGTAGTATGAGGATGTGTATTGACTAACGTGAGCTGAACAAGTTGATAGTGAAGAACCGATACCCGTTACCAAGGATCGATGATTTGTTTGATCAGCTTCAAGGTGCCAGTTGGTTCTCAAGGATAGATCTTCGATCTAGCTATCATCAACTGAAGGTGAAAGAGCAAGACATTCCTAAAACAACTTTCCGCATGCGTTATGGTCACTACGAGTTTCTTGTCATGTCTTTTGGTTTGACCAATGTGCCAACTGCTTTTATGGATAAATTAGTGTGTCGACTGATGTTTGATAAATTAGTGATTGTGTTTATTGATGATATCCTGATTTATTCGAAGAGCGATATTGAGCATGCCGGTCACATTCGACAGGTTTTCGAGACGTTGAGAAAGGAGAAGTTGTACGCTAAGTTCTCCAAGTGTGCGTTCTGGTTGCACGAGGTTCAATTCTTGGGTCATGTGGTGAATCCAGATGGGATTATGGTGGACCCGGCAAAGGTGGTGGCGGTGATGCAATGGAAGTCTCCAAAGACGAATTCTGAGATTCGTAGTTTCTTGGGTTTGGCGGGCTACTACTGAAGATTTATTCAAGACTTTTCTAAGATCGCTTCTCCACTAACTAACTTGACCCGGAAGGATGTGAAGTTTGTATGGGGTCAAGCTCAAGAGAAGACGTTCGAGGAATTAAGGCGAGGTTGACTCAAGCTCCTGTTCTGTCATTACCCGATGGAAGTGAAGATCTGGTGGTTTATTCTAATGCTTCCTACTCGAGATTGGGGTGTGTGTTAATGCAGAAAAGAAAAGTTATAGCCTATGCATCCCGACAGTTGAAGGTCCATGAGGTCAATTATCCTACTCATGACTTGGAGCTAGCAGTTGTGGTCTTTGCACTAAAGATTTAGAGGCACTATCTTTACGGGACGAAGTGCACCATTTTCATTGACCATAAGAGCTTGAAGTACTTCTTTGAGCAGAAGGATCTGAACATGAGGCAGAGACGGTGGTTGGAACTTATAAAGGATTATGATTGTGAGATCCACTACCATCCGGGCAAAGCCAATTCGGGTGAAAACGTATCAGCTAATCATGACCTCTGATGTGATGAAGCAAGTTAAAGAGTTTTAAGATGAGGCATTGGAGGAAGATCATCTTAACTCAGAAAGATGAGAGGTCTGGTTGCGGAATTGGGTGAAAACACACTTGGTGTTAAAACCCGATTTGGACGAGTGTGGATTCCTCATTTTGGGGATCTATGCATGAGGATCATAGATGAAGCTCACAAGACTCGATAATCCATTCATCCCGTGCCACAAAGATGTACCAAGACATGAAGAAAGATTATTGGTGGCCGGGTATGAAGCGTGATGTGGTGGAGTATGTGAGTAAGTGCCTTACTTGCTTACAAGTGAAGGCCGAGCATCAAAAGCCGTGTGGGAAGATCCAACCTTTGGATATACCGGAATGGAAGTGGGAGCACATCACCATGGATTTTATTACGAACCTGCCATGTACTCCGAAAGGGTATGATGCCATATGGGTTATAGTTGACCATTTGACGAAGAGTGCTCACTTCCTACCGATCCGCAAGACATATTCATCTGAGAGGTTAGAGGATCTATTCATCAAAGAGATTGTAACTCGTCACGGTGTGCTGGTGTCTATTGTGTCTGATCGTGACACCGGTTTACATCCACATTTTGGAAGAAATTCCACGACGCTATGGGGATGAGTTTACATATTAGCATGGCTTATCATCCCCAGACTGATGGTCAATCAGAGAGGACCATTCATACATTGAAGACATGCTTCGGGCATGTGTTATCGATTTTGGGGGAAGTTGGGATGACCGCTTACCGTTAGCTGAGTTCTCATATAATAACAGTTATCATGCTAGTATTGGTATGCCTCCTTATGAGATGCTATATGGTAGGAGATGCAGAACACCGTTTGTTGGGGTGATATTGGTCAGAAAAAGTTAGGAAGCATCAGGGTAATCGAGGCTATGACTGAGAATCTTGAAAAGATCAAGGCCTTCATGAAGGCAGCCAAAGATAGACAGAAGTCGTATGCTGATAAACGACGTAGACCGATTGAGTTCCAGGTGGGTGACCGGGTTATGTTGAAGGTCTCACCTTGGAAGGGGATCATCCGATTCAGAAAGCGGGGCAAGTTGAGCCCGAGATACATAGGCCCTTTCCGAATCATTGCTCGAGTAGTAGAGGTTGCCTATAGACTGGAGTTACCAGATGAGTTAAGTGGAATTCATCCGACATTCCATGTATCACATCTGAGAAAGTGCTTGGCAGATGAAGATAGATTGTTCCACTAGAGGATATCGAAGTAGACGAACGACTTATATGGAGCAACCGGTGGCAGTCATCGATTGAAAAGAGAAGAGGCTGAGAAATAAAATGGTTCCTCTTGTGCGTGTACAGTGAAAGCACAGGAAGGGATCCAAGTCTACGTAGGAGACTGAAGAAGAAATGAGGCGGCATTACCCACGTTTGAAGCCGACGAAAGAAGAAAAGAAATAAAGTCCAAGTCGAGGAACCAAACTCGCCAACGAGAGAAAGTTGGGTAAATTGAAGTATTTGAAGGGAGAGGGCAGCCCTTACCCTCTCCCCACACCCAAAATTCAGCAAAGAAAAGAGAGAAAGGGAGAAAAGAGAGAAAAGTTGGTTCGGGCGGATTCAAGTGAGCAAAATCTTCGTGTAGCGGGTTCAAATGAAGCTCTACTTCTCGGTGTTGATTGTGTGAGTTCTAGGATCCCTCTTTTAGCCGTTTTCAACTGATTTGGGGCTGGAACACATAGTGAAAATCCATTTTTGTATGTGTGTGTGTTTGTCCCATTTATATGTGTTTGTGTGAGATGCATTTGGAGTTTGTTTCCGGGCTTGTGCGTGCTTGAATGGTGTTGTGGTATGCATTCCTAAGGTTTAGGATGGTTGATTTGGGCTTAGAATGGGTTTGGATGAGCTTAGAGGTCGAAAATGGCAGATCGGGTTCGGGAGTGAGCTGTATTCTGCGCAGTTAGGGCTATGCGATCGAATGGCATGCCAGTCGTGCGACTGAGGTCCACACGCATGCCAGTCGGGCGATTGAGGTTCAATCACATGTGAGTCGTGCGACTGGAGCCTATACGCATGCCAGTCGTGTGACTGAAGGTCAATCACACGGGGAGTCATGCGACTGAGAGCCCATCCGCATAAGGTGTCCATCCGCATTAGTTCCATTCGCATGGGACTCATCGGCATTGAGTCCATCCGCATTAGGTCCATTCACATGGGTGTTCATTTGCATAGGTGTTCATCCACATTAGGTCCATTCGCATGGGTGTTCATTTGCATAGGTGTTCATCCGCATTGGTCCATTCGCATGATGTTCAGTCGCCTGAAGGCTATGCGACTGAAGGGTGCCCATACGCCCAAGCAGGGCTGGTGTACCCGAGGAAAACATAGTTTATGTATTGACTTTCGGGGGAAAGTGCAGATGTAAGTTTTGACGTGGAATATTCCTGTAAGTTCATGTATGATGACTGTTGTGGCCTTAGAGGTCATGTTGGGCATGATGTCGATGTTGCATGATTATGCATGATGTGTGTATGTATGTATGGTGTTGCCCTGATGATGTTATTGACTGTGTATGTTATGTTCCTTGTTATGATGTAGTTTATCTTCCCGTGGCTTTACGTTGAATGTTAATGAATGAAATAAAAGTATTATGTAACGTAAAGTGAAAGATAATGAAAGAGGAACATGAAGAATGAATGCATGCATTAATGAATGATGAAAGTAAAGAAAGTCTTGCAAGTCTTGTATGCCGGGACACGCCATTAAAAGGTTTTAGCCTAACGGTGTGCAGGTTCGCTACCCCGGGAGGATGCACATTGGGGTCTTTCTTTGTGATTGACTAGTTGTATAGAACCATTGTTGCATACCCTAGGTGCTGTGACCAGAGGTGCGGAGCACCGTTATAGCTGGTCTATGATAGGCCTAGGTCCAGTACCAGGAATAGCAGGGTATTGCACATGGAAATGGTACACCTAAACTCTACCCTAGGTGCTGTGACCAGAGGTGCGGAGCACCGTTATAGCAGGTCTATGATAGACCTAGGTCCAGTACCAGGAATAGCAAGTAAAGTTTATGGTTGAAGGAAAGAAAAGATGTAATGATGAAAGAATGCGAAAGTTAATGAACATACGAATGAAAGAAGACAGAATGAATGAATAATGAAGATAATAATGATCTTATCTATGTGTACGTATGATGTATGATCGCATTAAAATAAAGAACGGTTTTAACAAAAGATAAAGTATGTTTTATTATAAAACTAGAACTCACTCAGCAATGCCGACTTTTATGTGTTTCTAATTGGCGGTTGGACCAAAAGAACCAATGAGCCGGATCAGAAAAACCTTTTAGTCCCACAGACGTCACAACAACTACTGAAGACCACAACAGCTGAAGACAACAGCTGATTACAACGACTGAAGACAAGTGCTGAAGACAAAGTCTGAAGACAAGTGCTGAAGACAAAGTCTGAAGACACAAGTGCTAAAGACCAAAGTATCAGACGTTGTCACAACAGCTGAAGAGGTCTTTTTCAGTAGTTGTGACGGTTTACCTTTCAGTAGTTTTATGTTTTATCTTTTCAGTAGTTTGACACAACAGCTGAAGAATACTTCTTCAGTTATTGTGCTCATCAGTAGTTTTATATTTATCAGTAGTTTTGTAAAACGACTGAAGAGCTTGTTCTTCAGTCGTTGTAGTTTCAGTAGTTTCTTATCAGTAGTTTCTTATTTTGTACTTAACACTCTGATATGTTCTCAGTAGTTGTGAACATTTCAGTAGTTTGTTAAGAGTTAGTTATTTTTGTAATAGATCTGCCAGTTGTCACTTTCCCGTGATAACAGCAGCTATTGCACTCTATATAAGGAGTGTCAACCTATTGTAATAAATGAATGATTTGATCAGAAATATTCAATATTATTGAAACATTCCTTGTTACAGAAATATATTCTCTCGTTATAACCGTATTTGTTCTTAATGCATACGAGTATCAAATTCTTGCTACAATTTGTCTAATTCTTGTTCTTATTCCGCTGTGCTACACTCCATTACATCAAACTTGTGATCACTGATCCTGACAAATGGTATCAAAGCAGGTTAATCATTGATCGATCTAATAATTGATCATTGAAACTGCTATTCAAGATCCAAGTTTGATTGAATTAGCATTTTTGTGTTTTGCAAGAAACGGTTATAGAGATTGAATTTTCTGTGTTTTCTGGTCACTCATCCTGAGATTTTCTCTTGGTTTTCATTGAGTCTGTTGTGGTCTTTATAAAAATGTTTAAAAGCTTGAATTAAATTGTATTTGGACTCAAAAATGACTACTCCTACCAATGATCCTCACAATACTGGTTCCTCAACCAAGCCTCCAATGCTGGTTAGGAATGAGTATAACATATGGCAACGACGAATGCTCCATCACCTGTCTGTTAACAGCGCAGGTTGTTGGACATGAGTGGTACATGGTCCACACAAGCCTATGTGAATAACCCGGAAACCAATCAAATGGTTTCGAAGAGAAGAGAGCAATACTCAGATGAGGATAGAAGTTGTTTGAGATTGATGCAAAAGCCCATGGATTCTGGCCATGGCACTGCCTAATGAAATCTATTCTGGCCTAATGCATCATGAAACTGCCCATGACCTCTGGAATGCCTTGAAAGAACAATTTGAGGAACAGATGAGGTCTTGGCAAATAAGAGAAATCCTTGCCCAACAATATGAGACATTCTCTCATAGGAAGGGTGAGACACTGACTCAACAGTTCGAGCGTTCTCTTGTTTGATCTCTGAATTAAAAATGGTCAAACATGAGTACACCAATAGCCAGATGAATAACAGATTTCTCAGATCACTGCCTGAGAGATGGGACACATACACTATTGTCCTACGCTCCAGTGCAAATTTGGACAAACTATCTCTCACCCAACTCCATGGGAAATGCTGACATTTGAGAGAGAGATAGAACAGAAACGAAAACTGTCTTCATCTGGAAAGCTCACTGAAGACTTTGTACCATGCAACACTGCCTTGGTTGGTCATGAGTTAGAATATGCTTTATCTGATGCCAGTATGATGAGCATATTGACTTCTCTTCAAACACTTCTGATTCTGCATTGTGAGTGTTGATAGTCAGTTTACTAGATGTAATAATGACAATCTATGCATCATCATGGATGATCTCAAGGGGATTGCTGATGATGACTTAGAAGAGATGGATATTTTGAGCCAAATGGCCTTGATAAATATCAGATCTCAGAAGTTCTACAAAAGAACTAGAAGAAAGTTCCCAGGACTCTCTGGCAAAACCAAAGTTGGTTTTGACAAGAGTAAGTTGAAGTGTCACAAATGCCACAGGCTTGGACACTTTGCTAGAGAATGCAGATCATCTGGATCTAATTCCTCTGCATCTTTTGTGACTTTCCCTGGCAATAGTCAACAACACAGAGGGCAACATCCTGTCAATCTAGTCATCATTCTCAACCATAATCTCCTGCATATTTTGTTCCTCAGGGTCAAATGCCATATCCTTACCCTTGTTATTAAATGCCACAGTCAAATCAAGTTCAAGTTCCTATAGTACCACAACCTCATGCACTACCAGAACCTCAACCATCTCAAACTCATCAAACTCCTCAACCTCAACAACACAGCTTCTTCACCCCTGGAGGTGTTGACTGGAGCAGTTTACCGGATGACATGTCTGGTCATGAACAATTGTTCACAGTTGTTGGTCAACATGGTGGTGACAGTCCTTTTGGGAATCTGGCTCTCATGGCCCTGGAGTCTACTGAGGTTTCCTGCTCAAATGCATCATCTTCATAGGTAACTCAGGTATCTTCAGAGGCTAAAGCCAAGTTATGTTCTGAATCATGCATTGCTGCCTTTGTCTCAATTAGAGAGGCAAATGTAGCATTAATAAATCAAAAACTTGAGCTTGAGAAAACCATTTCCAAAAGAAAAGCTGAGTTTGAGTCTGCTCTAAATTGGTAAAAATGATGAGATTTATAAGCTTAAATGCCAACTAAATGATGAAAATGCTAAGCTAGAGGTTATTCTGGATGACCAGAGAATCTCAAAGAAACCCTTGCAGTCACCCAGGTAGAGTGTGATCGATGGGTACAATCATGCAAAGGTTTTGAAATGCTTCTTAGTAAGCAATCTGCTTCCAATGTGAAGTTTGGTATTGGTTACAATTACACTGCTCCTCCTACATATTTTACTTCAAGAGCAGAAGTGAAATCTGATGGAGAAAGCAATAACCAATCCACCTTATCATGTGATTCACCTTTTGATAGAGCATCATCAAAAGTTGAAGTCAGCACTAAGCCTTCTCAGAACCCATCAGCTGATATTGATGGTTCTACTGATGACACTCACATGATAAAAGAGATGATCAACTCAGGAGTTATTTCTGAAAGTCCTGAAAGGACTGAGAGCAAGATTTAACACCTGAAGTTCAAACTCCAACTAATGAGAGCACTGAGAGAAGAAAACTGTCAGTAGAAAGAGTTTGAAGACTACTAAAGAGGAAGTCAAGAAAGCAAATAATGCTTCTAAAGTACTGAAGAGCAAGTCTTCAGTAGTTTCATCCTCTTTAGTTGATGATCATCATAAGATGAAGAAGAAACCATGTGAAGTATGTGGTTTGTTCAATCATCTTACGGATGATTGTTGGTACAAAAGGGGATCCAAACTCAACATAAAGAAGAAATTCAAGAGAAAATGGCTAAAATGAAAACTGAGTTTGGAGCCACATTTGTGCGAGCAACATCATGTCCTGTAACCCTCAAGTCCAAACAGAAATCCAAAAGAAGGGGTTAAACAGGTAACAGCTGAGATTGCTCAAAAGAAGAAGGTGCAACATAGGAACTTATCAACTCCAATGCCAATGTGTCTGAAGAGCTGAAAGCCTTATCCCAAAATCAGACACAGCTGGTTATGATGGTTCAACATCTATTGGGAAGAGTTAACCAATTAGATGTTCCTATGTTGAAACCACAGAAAAGGAGGTCCAAGCCAAGGATTCCTTTTCTTTCACCAGCTTCTTCCTCTCAGGCTGTTGTTTCCAACAAACATGTTAGTTTACCATTTGTTGATGAGACAGGCCCAAGACCAAAAAGGTTTGGGTCTCAAAATCTAACTAATTTGTTGTATCTTGCAGGGTTCTTCAACATACCTCAGAGGCATCTGGTATGTAGACAGTGGAGGATCCATGCATATGACAGGAAACAGATCACTTCTTAATGACTACTCTCAAGGAAGGAAGGGTTTGTGTCATTGGCAATGATGCAAAAGGTTACATCATTGGCAAAGGCTTTGTTTCCAATAGGGAAATAAAGTTTGATGATGTTAACCATGTGGAAAATCTCAAGTACAACCTCTTGTGTCAGTCAAATGTGTGACAAAGGCCATGTTGCTCTTTTCACCAGTCAGAACTGTCGGATTCTGTCATCCAAAGTTCTAAATTTGATTGATAAGGCGTTTGATGAACACACTCTCCTAAAGGCCAATAGGACAGAAGAGTGTATGCCTTAGATCTTTCCAAGAAAATAGATCTCAAAGGACATCCTTGCCTATTTTCCAAGGCTTCCCCCCAAGAATCTATTCTATGGCATAGAAGGCTGGGTCATGTTAATCTCAAAAACATGAATCAGCTGATAAACCATGGTTTAGTAAGGGGACTGCCAATGAAGGAGTTCAAGTGTGAAGATAACTGCACTGCCTTTTTAAGGAAAACAACACAAAGCTTCATTTCCCTCCATAGAAGAACCTAAGTCCACTGCCTGCTTACAGCTTCTTCACATGGATCTCTTTGGTCCTGTGAACGTGATGAGTATGGCTAAGAAGAAATACTGTCTGGTAATTATGGATGATTACTCCAGATTTGTATGGACTTTCTTCTTGCATTCAAAGATGAGGCTGCACAGTCCATTGTGAACTTTGTGTTACACGTTGAGAAGCAGTATTCCCTACCATTAAGTGTGTGAGGAGTGATAATGGTACTGAATTTAGAAACACACACTTGATGAGTTTTACTTATCAAAGGGAATCAAGAGGCGGTATAGCATCCCAAGAACTCCTGAGCAAAATGGAGTAGTGAAGAGAAAGAACAGGACCCTTATTGAAGCTGCAAGGTCCATGTTGGCTGATTCTGGACTGCCAATGACTTTTTGGGCTGAAGCTGTCAATACAGCTTGCTATGTACAGAATAGAGTTCTAGTAAATCAGAGGTTGATGAAGACTCCATATGAAGTTCTTCATCATTTGGCCCCTCTAATTTCATTCTTCAGAGCATTTGGGTGTCCTTGTTTCATTCTCAACACACGGGATTAACTCCAAAAATTGATCCTAAGGTGGATGCAGGGTACTTTGTTGGTTATTCATCAACTTGCAAAGCATACAGAGTCTTCAACTGCAGAACAAAGATGGTTGAAGAGACTCTACATGTTAAGTTTAATGAATCTCCTAAGGACAAGATTCCACAAAGCCCTGTGGAGCTATTTGATTTGGACATACTGCAATATGTTCCTTATCAAACTCCTGCTGTTGCTCCTGTCAATAATTCACCACCTGGTGGTACTGGGGTGCTGATGATGATGATGATAGCAGTACTCACCTCTTCAGGTTTAGTGATCAACTGTCTGATTCAGCTAGACCTGATGTTCCTGTAGCTCCAGTAGCACCATCCACAACAATGCTGATGAGATTTCTTCAAATTCAACCTCCTTTGAATTACCATCCACTGATTGGTTTCAAGGAAATGATTCACATCACCATCTGTTGCTGCTGAACCTGCTGTAAACACTTGCACAGATCTCATTGTGTATCAAGATCTGAAGAATCACCCTATGTCTCAAATCATTGGTGATATCACTGCTGGCGTATCAAACGAGAAGTCAATTGTCAAATTTCTGCTTCTATGCTCTCTTCATCAGTCAGCAAGAGCCAAAGAATTATCACATTGCTTTAAAGGACAATGGATGGGTTGATGCCATGCAGCTTGAGCTTCTTCAGTTCAAGAAACAGCAAGTGTGGGAACTGGTTCCTCTACCTCAGGTAAGTGTGCAATAGGCACTAAATGGGTGTTTAGGAACAAAATGATGATGAAATGGGTCATTGTTAAGAACAAGGCCAGACTGGTTGTTCAGGGGTTGCACAAGAAGAAGGTTTGATTATGATGAAACCTTTGCCCCTGTAGCCAGACTGGAAGCAATTCGATTGTTTTTAGCTTATGCTGCTTATCAAAAACTTAAAGTTTTCAAATGGATGTCAAAAGTGCATTTTTGTATGGGAAAATTAAAGAAGAGGTTTATGTATGTCAACCACCAGGCTTTGAGGACAATAAACATCCTAATGGGTGTATAAGCTTGATAAGGCTCTTTATGGGTTGAAACAAGCTCCTAGAGCCTGGTATGAGACATTATCAAACTTTCTTCTGGAAAATGATTTCACTAGAGGCTCCATTGATAAGACTTTATTCATTAAGAAAGCTGGGCAGCATAATCTACTTGTTCAAATTATGTGATGATATTATTTTTGCATCCTCTGATCCTCAGTTGTGTGATGCCTTTACAAAGTTGATGCAACAGAAGTTTGAATGAGTGCCATGGGAGAATTACAGTTCTTTTGGGTTTGCAAATCAACAAAAGGCTGATGGAATTTCATTCATCAGTCAAATACACAAAAGATCTTTTGGAAAAGTTTGATTTACAAAACTGTAAGCCCTGTTCTACCCCCATGTGCAGCACCACACAACTGGATACAGATCAGAAAGGTAAAGTGGTTGATGAAACACTTTACAGATGTATGATTGGGTCCTTGATGTATTTAACAGCTTCTAGACCAGATATTATGTTTGCTACATGTGTTTGTGCTAGATTTCAGGCTGCACCTAAAGAGTCTCATCTGATTGCAGTCAAGAGGATCTTTAGATATTTGCAAGGTACACAATCTCTAGGTTTATGGTATTCCACTGGGCACTCTTGTAAATTAGTTGCTTTCTCTGATAGTGACTATGCAGGGTGTAAGTTGACCAGGAAATCAACTTCTGGTGGATGTCAATTTCTAGGCAACTGTTTGATTTCTTGGCAGAGTAAGAAACAAACATCTGTTGCTACATCCACTGCTGAAGCTGAGTACATTGCTGCTACAAGTTGTACATCCCAAGTACTCTGGCTTTAGAATCAACTTTTGGACTATGGCATTACAGAGACTAAGACTCCGTTATTAATGGATAGTGCTTCAGCTCTTTGCATTGTCAAAAATCCAGTCCAGCACTCTAGGACCAAACATATAGAAATTGGACATCATTTTATAAGAGATTGTTTTGAAAAGGGTCTAATTAATCCTATGTTTGTGCCTAGTGCTGATGAGCTTGCAGACATTTTTACTAAGCCTTTGGATAGTTCAACTTTCCACAACCTGGTGTTAAGGCTTGGTATGCTGCAGCTAGAATAAGTGACAACTACTGATGATCTCAGTAATAAGTACTGGTGATCATTGGTAGCCATGTCACATATAAGTACTGATGAGTTCTTTCACCCTCAGTAGTTTTTATACTACTGAAGGCTAAATGCCTCACAAGTACTGAGTACTTTATCTGTCTAAACTACTGATGTAGTTACAACTACTGAAATCAGTACAAACAGATAAGTACTGACGTCCTATGAAACACCTGAAAAGCAGATGCGAAGTCTGATGAGTAAGTGTTGAGGACAGTATGAAACAGCTGAAAAGCTAAGAATTGACGAAAACAGCTGATGAGAATTTCTCTTCAGTTGTTTCTACAATGCTGTTTCAAAACAACTGAAGCCAAAACCATGTCTTCAGTAGTTTCACAACTACTGATGACTAATACCAAGTCTTCAGCTGTTTCATCACCTGAAGTCGAAACTGTCTTCAGTAGTTTTATAACTACTGATGACTAAATCAGAGACTTCAGCTGTTTCAATGTCTGACG
Source organism: Flaveria trinervia (assembly GCA_025506515.1). Classification (NCBI taxonomy): domain Eukaryota; kingdom Viridiplantae; phylum Streptophyta; class Magnoliopsida; order Asterales; family Asteraceae; genus Flaveria; species Flaveria trinervia. Next base: position 24,336,175 of record CM046458.1, read on the forward strand.
GTCAATACCACGTCATCAGTAGTTTCAACAATGACTACAACTCACACCAATACCTTCATCGTTTTAACAACCCGACCCTTTAAATTCCTTATCCCACCTTCAGAGTTTTTATCTTCTCTCTCAAACCTAACACAAAAACTCTCTACCCTCTCTTCATCAATGGCGACCATGCACTAAAACCACGACACAACTGTGTCGCACATCTCACCAAATCGCCATACTGGACCAAGTTTCACAACGCCATTGATTTAATGGTTCAATCACCCTACAAACGCGTTTCTGGTAAATCCCACCATATATGCCGCATCCCTTAACCAATTCTGGACAAACGTCACTTTGGTCTCCGAGGAGAACGACACAGAGTCTCTTCAATCGTTTGTCCATGGCCAAAAAGTGGTCATCACTCCAGACACTCTTCGTCAAACCCTTAATCTGGATGATGCCACTTTCCCAACTGGTTATCCAAGGGCACAACAGATCAATCATTTGCCCACCATGGATACCAGGGTGACTTGAGTGCATCTACCTTCACTGAAGAAACATTTCCAGATGCCGAACGTCTCATATTTCATATGGTAAATGTATGCCTTGCCTCCAAGACTTCATCATGGGATCAAATGTCCACAAGGTGGCAAGGTAAGGTAAGTACTCCATCCTTGAGCAACAACCTTTAAATTTTCTGAAATACTATTTTTAGAGCTCAAGGATATGGCTCAAAAACAAACTGCTAATCGTTGGATATATATCCTCGGTTCATAATGGCCATAATTGAAAACCAGCTTCAAGCTGAGGGACTTGTTGGCCTGGGAGTCCCTGCTATGGCTGTATTGCCTGAAGTATACTCCCGGCACAACTCTGACCAATCACTCAAAATGGCTGCCAAGCTGCGCAAACCCACGCAGCTGGAACCCACAGCCGCCACCTCCAAATCAAAAGTCCCCACCAAACCCACTAAAAAGAAGACCAAAAAGGCTACTCAGGAAATGAGTCCCCTGAGGTGCCCCTGTAACACAAACGCAGGCTATATCCACTGGTTATAACCCCTAGTGGATATAAGGACTCTCCCAGCACACCCGCTCAGGATTCCTCTCAAAGGAGCCTGCGCAACCACAGAAGGGGCACCCACAAATCTGGGATCTTCCTCATTTGAGGAGATTGCCATTGAAGAAGACCATTCTCCCCAGGTGCACACTGCTTTTACCCCATCTCCCCATGAACCGCCCCCAAAGTCCCACCCTTATCATTGCAAAAGTGCGTGTGACTCAGCTGCATGCCTCTCCCCTCCCAACAACACACCAACAAAGGGGAGAACCACAGCTATTGAGGACGAGGATCACCATGCTTCTGACAACCCACAGCACCGGGTTTACAAGTTCTATCTCCTGGTGTGGATATGGAGATTAGAACATCTAGTGAGGCTGCCACCTCTTCTGAATCAGCCATGATCAGATGAGGCTGGTAACATTGCTAAGACCTCACTAGAGGCAACAGCTGATGAAGGACATAGTCCTGAAGCTAGAAGTCCCCAGTTCCAAGAAAAAGGGGCACATGCTAAAACTGGTCTACACCCAGTGCATGTACATCCTGCTACAAGCAGGAGGTCAGGTGATTCAGCATCTGCTGATGATGACCTGGGCTTCTTTTATGATGTTCTGGGCCCAGAAACACAATCTTGAGGAGAAGTCAGTAGACTACAAAGACTACTTGACCAATTCCCTCAAGAAGCAAGTCCATCTGCCACAACATAAACCCACAGATGGCACCTTCACCTGAAGGTCTCCCATACACTCAGCCACTTAAAACTTCCAAGCCACCAGCTTCTGTTTCTGGCACTGATTCTCAGGGACAGAACCCCTCTGAGCAAACAGTTGCTATCTTTCAGCAAAACCCTCCCCATCATCACCCAATGATCACAGACATGTGATCAAAACCATGGATGAGAGGCTTCCTCAATCATACAACCCTGGTGGAAGAGATTATGAGAACCAGGCTTTCTGCTACTCAACCCTTGCAACCAATGCAACCAAAAAGGGGGAGAGTTCAGTCAGTGAAAGCAAAGAGGGAGCGCAAACTGAAAGAAAAGGAAACTGATAAGGAAGAGGAGTCTGTGAAGGGAAACAAAAATGATCAAGGAGTGAAAGCAAGCACAAAGACTTTCACGTCACATATAAGAAGAGGAAGGGTGAAGGAAAGGAAAAAGAGCTTCAACTCAATGAGATGATCAAAATGGCAGATGCTACTCATAGTAAATCAATGGATGCCATTTTGATCAACTCTATAGACAAGGTTCGATACTGCACAACTTGACTCAGAAATCAGGAGACTTGAAGTGAAGAAATTAACTCAAGATGGGCAAGTTTGATGCATTAGAAAGAGAGAGACTAGAGATCATGATCAGATTCATTGCAAAATATCTTGGGACATCATTGATCGAGATTAATCATGGACCAGGGACAGTATCTTGGCCATAACCTCCAAGATCTGTTCGTCTGAGGCATACACTAAGGGGTTAGTAGTCGAAGCTTTGAATGAAGCAGGAGCAGGGAGCAGGACTGAGCTAGCAAATACTCAAAAGCAACACTCACCTCCAAAATGCTAACTCAGCCTGTCAACATTCCCTCTCCAAACAACCACAATCACAACCAAAAACCAACTCCCTTACCCTCTAAACCAACAGCCGATGATGCACCTAAGAAGAAGAAGAGAAGGGTGTTGAGGCTAGAAGAAGAAGAAGAAGAGGATGATGTGGAAGAAGATAGGCTGCCTCTGTCTGCAGTCCTAACATTGGCTAAAGCCAAACCCATGCCCATCACTCCCACCTCACAGATGGAAGCTGTGAGAGTAAAGATTGAAGAAGAACAGCAGCAAAGGCTTCATGATGATGAAATGTTGAAAAGCATCGAAAAACTTATGGCTTCGTCATCAATAATAAGTATGAAGAAAGAAGCTCTGAGGTTGTACACCCTTGCCAACACATTTCAATATCAGAAGGAAAAGGTGAGAGTATGGCCTGATCCTAGGGTGGCTCACAGGATTGTAAAGAAAGACATTCCTTCGAGATACAAGGGCCAAGTAAAAGGATCGTAGATGAAGAGATCACAGTGGCCTTGTAGTATCACCCTGGGAGATTGTAGAAGATTTCAAGAAGGCCTATGAGACTAAAAGCCACCCCAAAGATGTTAGAGAACAGAATTATTAAAAAGGGGTTAGTCTACAAGAGGCTTGAGAACTTCAAACAAAATGAGCTTAGTCTGTTACTGAAGGGACTCATCCTGAGAGTTTGCATACAGACAGATTACAACAGTTGAGCTCAAAATGGTAAACAGGACAAGACATCTCAGAGCTGTATGGGCGTGAAGGATTGTTTGATGGTGAAGCCGAGAACCTGACCATGGAAGAACAAATATGTTTCTCAGAGCATACACCAGAGAATCCTACAGCTTATACATGGGAAGTGAGTCTCATGGATGGGGGAACAGCTCAGTGTCCAATCCCCAATACAGAGCTCCCATCCTACATTGCCAACCAAATTCAGAGACTCATTTCCGGCCAGCGTTATATGGGTCATCTTCTCAACTGATCAAGAAGGAAAAAGACCAACCATTCTGCCAACAATAAGTGGGACCTCAATAAAGTTAAAGTTTTGGCTGCATTGGTTCAGGGGAGTTTGTTGGACCAAAAGAACCAATGAGCCAGATTAGAAAAACCTTTAAGTCCCACAGACGTCACAACAACTACTGAAGACCACAACAGCTGAAGACAACAGCTGAAGACAACGTGATTACAAAGTCTGAAGACAAGTGCTTGAAGACAAAGTCTGAAGACACAAGTGCTGAAGACAAAGTCTGAAGACACAAGTTGCTGAAGACAAAGTCTGAAGAACAAAGTCTGAAGACACAAGTGCTGAAGACCAAAAGTATCAGACGTTGTCAAAACAGCTGAAGAGGTCTTTTTCAGTAGTTGTGACGGTTTACCTTTCAGTAGTTTATGTTTTATCTTTCAGTAGTTTGACACAACAGCTGAAGTACTTCTTCAGTTGTTGTGCTCATCAGTAGTTTTATATTTATCAGTAGTTTTGTAAAACGACTGAAGAGATTGTTCTTCAGTCGTTGTAGTTCAGTAGTTTCTTATCAGTAGTTTCTTATTTGTACTTAACACTCTGATATGTTCTCAGTAGTTGTGAACATTTCAGTAGTTTGTTAAGAGTTAGTTATTTTTGTAATAGATCTGCCAGTGTCACTTTCCCGTGATAACAGCAGCTATTGCACTCTATAAGGAGTGTCAACCATATGTAATAAATGAATGATTTGATCAGAAATATTTGATATTATTGAAACATTCCTTGTTACAGAAAATATTCTCTCGTTATAACCGTATTTGTTCTTAATGCATACGAGTATCAAATCTTGCTACAATTGTCTAATTGTCTTATTCCGCTGTGTACGCTCCATTACATCAAACTTGGGATCACTGATCCTGACACAGGTAATGTTGCTGAGGATAGCACGGGTGGCTAACTCAGACTCTTTTGGATGGCATCCAGGTTTTCTAATGTTTTGTGATGTAATGAGGTATTTTGTAAACTTGGTAACAATATTATTTTGCAAAAGCTTTTATAATGAAATGAGATGTAATTTTGTAATTCCGCTTGCGAGTTTTATGAAAGACAATGTATTTAATGTTTAATTATGATGATCGAACAGCTATGAGCGTCCTGGGAACGGGGGCCTTACACTTACCCCGCACCCAAGGCAAATGTTGCCAAGGGTAAGGGGCATGTTAGGGGAAAAGGAAAGGGAGTGGTAAGAGCGCCACCACCAAAACCAACAGAGAGAAGGCAAACATTGCTTCGAATGAACCATGCTTTAAGTGTGGGGAGATTGGACATGGGCAAGAAATTGCCCAGTCATCTCAAAGAGTTTCAAGCTAAGAGGGATGTCGGGCAAACCACAGGTACAATTTTCATGATTCATATGGATCTATGCACATTGAATGGAGATTCAACTACATAAGGGATGAAGTTGAAAAGGGGAAAGATATGTATTTGCAAAGTTCACACGGATCATAACATTGCGGATCCACTCACGAAGCTTCTTGAAAAGACAAAGCATGAAAGTCATACTTGTGCCATGGGACTTCAATATTCTAGTGACTGTATAGGATCTTTAATTTTTTTTGGTATTTAGATATTGTAACCCTTTATTACTTGAATGAAACCTTTTTTTATATGATTAACTATATTCCTATTTTGCATGTATAAAGTCCATGAGTAAATTATTTACTCAGAAAGTCCGTAGTTGTTCATACTAAAACTATTTGAACTTGGATTGGTAGATATGCATATGGATGAATATAGAGCAAAAGGTTGCTGCAAAAGTTCATAGATAGTTAGGGATACAAATATTGGACTGACCTGCATCTCAAATATTACTACATGAATCTCCTGATTGATAATAAGTAATTTGAGTAAGGCGAACATCATTTGGTATCCTCTGACCTGAGATACATATTGGGTCTTGATATTTACCGAAATATTATACACTTGACTTATTTCTTCATGTTCTGAAATATGGCAGTACATAAGTCTGAGTTCAGGTATGATATAAGGTAAATGTGAGAGGCGTATGTAGTCAAGATGGGATTTTTCCCTCTTATTCGTTGAGAGTAAGATGTCTAAGGCCTGGTATAATTAAATCAATGGAGAATGATCACTCTGTGTCTCTGGGATTATTATGACATCTGACAAAAGAAGGGTGATTGATTCACCTAAAACATTTCGAGTAAGGTACTTGAAGGGGATGATGTTATTGAATGGCACTTGTCATACGTATTAAGGGTAGTAAACCGTTGTTAGACGGTATTTATTGCTTCCATCAATCTTCTATGAATCTTGTGCAAGTGGGAGATTGTTAAATCTTGTATGCCTAGACACATACAAGACTGATGTGGTTAGTACGTTATGATCCAAGTAGGGTCATACCCAATAACACAGCCAACAAACACAATAAATATTATTTGTTATGAGTCATACAAATAAATATTGACACCAGTTAGAAAATGGGTTTTCTAAAATGTTTTTTTGTGATAAAACAACATTATATGGATAATTTGTTCATGAGAAATATTGTTTCATTATTTAAGTTGGTTAAATAATAAAAAATAAAGTGTGTTAATATTATAAAATTAAAATAGGTTTAATATTATAAACTAAGGGATTAAAAGAGTGCAATTTTATAAAAGTTTCAAAATGGGGGGAACCCATTTGAATCAATATTTCGGTCGCCATGTGGGGGTGAGGAGTCTTTTAGTCTGGTTTCTACAAGACTTTCTCCATTCTTGCCACTATTCAATCAACACCACCTATCTTTACCACACAAGCAAAGAACTCTATCCAAACAAAGGTGAAAAACTTCGGATTAAAGGCACAAACAAACTACAAATGTTAGGATTTGGAAGGTGATAGGTAGAGAGTTTGGTGTTGTACTCCCTAACTAGCTAGGTGGTTGGAATAGCTTGTGGGTATAACAAACTTGAGGCTTTCTTCTTGGGCTGGACAGTCAAGAACATTATCATCTTTCATCTCATCCATCTACAACGTCTTGTGCTTGAAATGTTATTTCAATGAACACACCATGGTTGTTATTTGGTTTTGATAGCATTTATTTCACATATATATATGATCCATGTTCTGGGGTTTTGTTATGGTTTAAAATGGTACAAATTTCAGATTGTTAACCTCATTTTAAACCCTAATATCTGCTGTGTTTTTATCGTTAAATGGTTAAACTAGCTTGATTACATGTACAAAAACACAACAAACATGTTGCAGGATCGGTGTTTGTCACTTAAACACAAATGTTTTCTCTTAAACTCGCCTAGAATCACACTCGGGTAAGAATCAATAAGAGTTGATCCCAATATGAAAAGTAATTAAGAACACAAAAAGATAATTTCAAGATACTTTTATATATTGATTCTCAACTCAAGATACAAAGACTCTTACAAGCAGATTGTGTGTTTTATGAGTTACAAGGAGAACCTATATATAATACTATCTACAGCTGGATATACTTTGATACCAGCTGGGATCCTTTAGCTAAAGCCTATACTACAAGACTATAGTTAAGGTATCTCGGATAAAGTCTTATCTGAGATTTGGTAGTCGGGACATGTCCCTGACTTACCTTTTGTCACCAACTAAAGATGGAAACTGTACTATCATGAAGATAAATAGTGGAATAAAAAATGGTCAACAACATGGTTCTTTAAGAAGAAGCCATGCTGTATCAGAAGTCTGCAGCGGAGTGTCAGAGACCATACTTGTGTCCACCGGTTATAGCAGTGTCTTCCGAAGGTTAAATGGCTTCGGAAGAGTAAGTACTTTCGAAGCCACTTTATACTTCGGAAGAGACTGCTTTTCCAAGACTTGGAGACTTCTTCATCATACTTCGGAAGTGGTCTTCACTTTATTCTTCTAAGTCTTGAACTTCGGAAGTATGCATTTGTCTTCGGAAGTAGAGTTCTATCTTCGGAAGTTGGACTTTTCCTTTGTCTTCGGAAGAACTCTACAACCTTCGGAAGTTCCATGAAAAGCTTCGGAAGCCTTTGCATGCAGCATCAAAATAACTTAAGTGATATAGTTTTGGTTGCATTAGCCTTCTTCTTGATCCAACACATGTTTTATATGTTATTTTATCCGCTGCGTTTTTTTGTTTAAATGGTTAAACTATCTTTGATAAACATGTAACAAACCCAACACATTTATCTTTACTTTTTATGAGTCTATACTTCGTACAGGACCCTTTTAACATTGCTCGTGTAGTAACATAAGATTTCAATGTCGCTTACTATTAGGCAAGACACCTATCTGTCTTGAAACGACTACAAGACTCCAGTCGCTTGTTATTATGCAAGACTTGTATGACGAGGCTTGAAATACCTCAATACTTCTTTAGCATACTTTGACGTTTTGCTTAGTTGTACTTTAGTGGGATAACTATTCCTGAATTATTATTCAAGTTCTTTTACATTTCACATGTGAATCTATGTTACTCTCTTTAATTATTGTTATATCTATCATTATCCTTTTAGTACTTTATCATAACATTAATTATAATTAGGTACATTATTATCCTTTATCTTTCCTTAACACTTTTATTATAGATATGGTAATACTTTTACTTTTCATCATACCTTAATACTTTAACATTAGGTTTCCATAAATAATACTCTTCTTATGGTTCTATACTATATCAAGTATGGTGATGCGGACAAACTATATCAATGTGGGTTATAATAACTATATGGTGACTAAGTCAATGCAGGTAACAATAACTATGCAGGTGACAAGCCAATACAGGTGATTAAGTCAATGCGGGTAACAATAACTATGTTATGACTAAGCAATGTGGGTGACTAAGTCAATGCGGGTAACAATGACTCTACGAGTGACTTAAGTTAAAGCAGATGACTAGATTCAATGTGGGTGACCAAGTGAATGCGGGCAATAGTATAGTTAGATAAATGTGGAACAACTAACCTAATGCGGGTAATAGTAACTTTGCAGGTGACCAAGTCCGTATCAGCATTGAAGCACATGTTCAATGCAGACAACCAATGCGACTGCTATAACTCATCCGCATTGGCATCACATAAGGTTCTAAAAAGCCAATGTTAGCAACAACAAAACAACAACGGGAGCAGCAGCAACAACAACAACAACAACGACAATGACAACAAAAACAAAACAACAACAACAACAACAAAAATAGCAACATCAGCATCTTCATAAAAAAATGAAAATAACAACAACAATAATAATAGCAGCAACAACAGCAATTCAACACTAGCAACAGAAGTAGCACCGCCATCACCACCAGCAGCAGCAACAACAACAACACACCAACAACAACAACACCAACAACAACAACACCAACAACAACAACACCAACAAAAACAACACCAACAACAACAACACCAACAACAACACACCAACAACAACACCAACAACACCAATAACACCAACAATAATACTTGTCATGTGTACCATTATGCTAAGTTTTCGAATTATAGAATATTAATAATTATGATATATAGTCATATAGAGAACTATCATGGCACATCTAAATGAAGTGAGCATATTTAACTATAAGTCGTGTTAAATATGTAGTTGTTGTACGAGCCTTGAGTGACAATATGAGAAACTGAATGTTATAATATTATAAGATACTTGTATTAATTATATAGTATAATAATAACACTTTGAGTGTGAGCAGTGTTGGAGCTTGACCTATGTCATAGGAGGGGGGGGGGGGCGGGGGGCGAAATTAATTTTATTTAGGATGACGAACTCAATATTTATATAAAAATTGACACTATCGAGCTAAAATTTAATACTACGGATGAAAAAATATGAGGGGGGCTCCTATGAAGCTCTGCCGGTGAGTATGAGACGATTGTTTTGACAAACACCGAATGTTCTTACCAATTTAGACACCAGAAGTGTCACTAGAGGTGTTACTATTACACTATATAAAATGGTTTAATACAAGTATCTTATAATACAATAACATCCAGTTTTTTTATATTGTCACTCAAGGCTGGTACAACCAACAACTACGTATTTAACACGACTTATAGTTTAATATGCTCACTTCATCTAGATGTGCCAGGATAATTCTCTATATGACTATATCATAAATTTTAATATTCTATAATTTGAATACTTATCATAATGTATTTCTAGGAGAATAAGTTTTTTGGTCTCGTTAAATATTACAATGGTACACATGGCAAGTATTCTCTTCACCTTTAACTTGTGTCTAGTATACTTTATATTGGATCTATAACCATTCTTTAATCAAAGCTTAACTTGTGTCTACTTTTATTCAAGCATGCATGCTACAACAAAACGCATTAAGGGAACTTTTTATAGAAAAGTATATCAAAGATGTATGAGAATTCATTTGGGAATGTGAGGTGTGTACATGAGAGTGAAGAGTGAAAATGTTGCTGACCTTGTTTCTTGCGACCCCAACCTTCTAACACAATGTCTTCAAATCGAAGGATTTTATCAAATGTTAACCAAAGAACAAAGATAAGGATGCCGCTTTTGTGGTGGTCGATCGCTCAACTAAGTTTAGTCACTTCATGCTTCTTAGTCAGTTAGTCACCCATTAGCTATGAATGTGGCTTGAACATTCATAGATAATGTTTATAAGTTATGTAGTTATCAGGAGTCTATTAATTTCCAATTGGAACATGATATTCATGAGTACATTGGGAGTTCATTGCTTTACATGGTATAGCCGCCCTATCACCCAAAAACCAAGGTAGTCAATCTGTGTTTAAGACGTTACCTTTGGTGCATGGTGTTGTTGCGACCACACGAGGGCTAAATAGGTTTCTTGAAAGAATGGTGCCATAATACCACATTCCATTCCTCGGTGGGCATGTCACCGTTAAGAGGGTATTATTGAGGTTTAATGATTGGTTGGGTATGGTTATTTAAAGGACTTGATCAATGAAAAGGTCATAATTGAATACACAAATTTTATCTTTGCCTTCCTCAAGTTTGTTTGTATCATGAAGCCTTTAATAAGATAATATGTTCAAACATGCATTCAAAATTCAAACTCAAATTCAAACACATGCCTAAAATTCACACTTAATAATCACATAAAGAAGCTACAAATTCACAATGTATCTAATCAAGTTAATTAAAATAAAGTTACACCAGATTATTGTAACTTTTCAGTAATAGTTGAGATATCATTCATACAACACTAAAGAAAGCTAGAACTCAATATCATTACAGCAGATTTGAAAATACCAGGTATGAATCCAAGAACTAGAGCTGTTACACATATTTGCTGTTGTTCCTGCTCGTTAAATATCCTCTCTTTCTTGCACATGAGAGTAGTTTTGTGTATAACAGCACAAGTTGGGGTACAAGAGACATTTTGTGATTATATGAGAAAGACGAGAAGGATACAGTCACTCACGAGGGCGTGCAAGCCATAATGAGCTCAGAGCTCGAAGCCGGGACGAATAATCATTAATGGCAATGAGTGCTCGAGCTGATTGGCGTGTTGTCAATATCCTGTGCATTTGTTGCAAGGTTTGTTGCCTCAAATTGTCAGCCTGATAAAACAAATAATATGATTAATTGTTCACTGAAATATGTTAGTACTGAAATTTTAATTCTGTAACAGAATCAAGTGACTGATTCACAAGATGTTTAAATGTGTGTTTCCGAAGTGATTATGCAATATTAATTTATACTCAGCTGCAAAAGAAGCAGACTACACGAGATATAAATTTGGATGTACTTATTCTAATAACCTAAAGGTAAAATGAAAAAGGAAAGAACATTCATGTAAAAAATAAAATAAAATAAAATAAAATAAAATAAAATAAAATAAAATAAAAAAAGTTGAGTCAGGACTTCTGAATGCGAATAGGTAGCTTTATTTTACCATTTGATAAACAGCAGGAAAATTTTGTAACCTATTGCTTTAACTGTGAATGTAAAGAGAGTCATGTCATCGCTCGCATGACAGTCTTATTTATCATCGGAGTTCGTTTGCATTGGTTTTTAGGTGGAAAAAAAATCCTTCTTAGAATAATTGGGCATAATATAATTCTTGTTTAAACCTTACACTATACACACACACACATGTACGTGTGTGTGTGTGTATGTACATATATGTTGTGTGTAGTCCACATGTATGTGTACTATGTGTCTACATATATTTATGTGTGGCTGTAAACTCATTCAATTTAGAAGCAATTCTAAGGAAGGAAACACGAGAACTACATAAGCACTTGTACATAGTGTTATCAAGTAAAGTGGGATAGAAGAGTGGGGCAGTTATGTGGTCATAAACACCTTATGTCTCATAGTTAGCAATACGTATAAACATTTATGGAGTTCTCATAATTTTCTGAATTGAACGTCCCTCTCACTCTATACACACACACATCCATATATAAAATATGTTACACATAGATACACACACATACATACATTCATACATATATAAACACACATATATATATCTGTGTGTGTATGACATAGTAAAATAAGCTAACCTGTCGGATGAAGCTCTCTAGAGTTCTAGTTTGCCCATAGCCATGGCCATTTGGCCCATGTAGTTGGCTACATTGCCTGATGAATTTGAGGAGCCAAGAGAGCTGGCTATTGTCTCTGCTAGAGACTGTTGCAATGCCTCCATTCCCTGGGACAAGGCATCCTCTGCCTGCTGTGATGACTGCTGTAGGTTGCCAATTGCCAATAATTGCTGCTCCGTTAAAGGTTCTAGTTGTGTTATAAGCAACTGCAAAACAACAAAATGGCTTCTTATCAATCACCCATGTGCTCTTTTGACTATCTCGAGTAATGTCATCCTTTTTGCTTTTAAAACTATCACCCAATTTCTATCTAGGGTAACCACTTTCTTTGCAACTTATCTAATGTTTAGCATCAAAAAGTATACTTCTAATGTCACAATAATGCACTTATTAAACTCATAAGATGTTCTAGCATGTTGCTATTTTCTGACATATATTGGACATGGAAACTTTAACCATGTTAAACTGACCAAATTGGGACATATCAAAGTATAATTTCTAATGTGGAATATTGATACAAGTGAAGCTGCTACTTCATGACATTACCATTATAAAAACCCTCAAATCTCCAAAGTTTTATTATATTCAGCCACAACAGCAGGACTGTCTATCAGCACATCAATGCCATATAATAATAAAACATAAAATATAAAATAATAATAAAGAAAAGACACCATAGTAAAAGTTTTCGACGCATCATAATTTTGATCTGCACGACTGCACCTTAAACTCAATGTTTTCCATGTTTTGAGGGTTTTTTGGTTAAACCTTCAGTAAGTTTGATCACTATTTCTGGAAAAAGATGGTTGCCTGAAATAAAAAGTAGACCAAAGTTGGATACCAATTTATGCAATTAACCCTAGAAACTATAGCTGAGAATTTCCTTTTCTTTCTTCTCTTTAGCCTATATTACCCCTCAAAAACACACTTAGGTAACATCTA